>FR989982.1:22196534-22814391 GCA_905404265.1 Fabriciana adippe | reverse complement strand
TTATTGCTAAAACAAAAAGTGCAATATTACTAAATCAAATATGAGATTAACGAAGGAACCTTTGTGGCATTGTCAATCACTGCCATTATTACCAATCATGCGATATGCAGCAATTGGTATACATATGTAAGAGTATACCAATGTGTAAAACCTAAGAATTTGGTTTTCGATTTACTGAACGCGGGCGGAGCCGCGGGCAATTCTAGTACTAAATATAAACAATACGTTGTTAAACACCGAAAAGAAGATCATTGAAATTTAAGTATAGATTAATTATAATATATCCGCACGTCTGCACTGACCTCACAAAATCGGCAACAGCAAAATTAAATTAACAACACTCATTATAACGATCTCGCAGCTAAAGCAAATAAAAACTGTAATTCGACGTTCAAGAGATGAGTATTACGGCAGCGATAATTAAATCCTTTCGTATTTTTGTGTTTTTATTTTTTTTAATAAATAAGAATCTCATTCGTTCAATAAACTTTTTTTTTGTTCTTACTTACATATCTATACTAATATTATAAAGCTTAAGAGTTTGTTTGTTTGTTTGGTTGAACGCGCTAATCTCAGGAACTACTAATCCGATTTAAAAAATTCTTTTTGTATTAGATAGCCCATTAACTGTGGAAGGCTATAGGCTATATGTCATCCCGGAAAATGTACGGTTCCCGTGGGATAGATTTGTTTTTGTCTAGGGACGAATCCGAAGCGAAGCAAGGGTGAATCGCTATTAATTATAATATTTAAAAGTTTAATGTAGAAATTTCACATATCAAGCTATTGTCTCTATATTAGAATGACATACTGCAAATTAAAATCATACACCTTACTAATTTAAAATTTAATTTTTAAACGTAAGCTATATTATACCCATGCACTTAAAGTGTTCTATAAATAAATAATAAATCCAATGGTTTTTTAAATATGTAAATAAACAAGGTTTATTTGCAAGAGGCAAAAACTAATAAACAACAGAAATACAACATGAACGACGGATACCGATATCCATCACGTCATAATGTTCAGTGCTGGCGGAAAATGGATAGACGTCACTAGCTCCTATCTATACACTCCGCAGAGGAATTTTGCAAAGTAAATCTTTTGTTTAAAAAGAATCTTTTTATATCACACTAGCGACTGACATTCACTTCACTCGGGTGACGCAACAGAAACCCGCAGTCCTAAACCATTTATCCTCCTGGGGATGAATGGTTAAGAAATGCGTAGAGGATAAACATACAAAGAAAAAATGGGCCAAGTGTCTTCGTAGGATAACATAGAACAATTTATACAGTGTTTTATTACAAGTGAATGGGTTTGGGAACGAGGAGAAAATAAACGTACAAATAAGTAAATATATAATACATTATTATTTATATATATAGATTAGATAAGACATACAAACGAACGAACGAACAACGAACGAACGAACAAACAAACAAAGAAATAAACACACTTCCACATTTATAATAATAGTATGGATAATATGTGATACAAAAGAAATAGCGTGCTGTATAGATATAAAAAATCCCCATATTGAAATCAAAAAAGTCTGTAAAAATATTTGCCTCTTGGGAAATAAGAACCAACTACCTACCTTAAATTCAAAGTGTATGTCAAAACCTTTCCTGACGAATACCTTAAAAGATCTTCATGTATTATAAAGATCTCTTTTTTCAGAAGGGTGTTTGCCCATTGAAAATCAAACTTAGGAGTTTTGGTAATAAGTAGTGCACATGTCTCAAAAGTCACTAAACAACAAAGAAACTTTAAATTTTTAAGTCAGGAATAGTTAGCTTATAAAGAGATATATATATATATATATATATATATATATATATATATATATATATATATATATATATATATGTTACCGTCAGAACTCTTTCCTGGTCAAAACTACTTTTGACTGACAAAAACAGTTAAAAGTAGTTTTGACTGCAGGCCTTGGTCAATAGCAGTTTTTACTGGCATAACCTAGAAAGAAAGAAAGGGTTCTTCCGAGTAACCTTCAACCTACTTACCTCCTTAACTTTTTAGGAGTTTTGACCGATATGCCAGTCGAAACTGCTGTTGACCAAAGCCAGCAGTCAAAATTACTTTTGACCAACCTCTTTAAAAACTTGACTAAAAAATAGTTTTGACTGTAACACATACAATCCTTATCATTGTCATCTTTATTAATGAAGACAAAGATGTTTTAAAACAGGCATATATATCTAATTAATTTCAACGAGAGCTCAATCTATTTAACCATCATTCACAAGTATAACGTTTTCATGAATTTTCATGTTTAATACATACTCGCAAGGCGCTATGCCTGTGTACATAATAGAAATTCTTTCTCAATTATGTTTGACTAATTTACATATGGTACGGAAAATTAAGAACAAGAACAATATCTCATCATAACAGCTATATAATTTTAACGACTTCAATATACTATTTTTTCAATTATGGGATTCAAACCTTAGACCTTGTAAATTGCAGTGTTAGCTACTGCAACAACGAACATATCATATTTAAAGTTAAAATAAAATCGAAATGAAAATGTTTTTTGAGCTTAAAAATTCAGAAAAGCAGATTTAAATTTTGACAAAAGAATAAATATGTCATTGATGGTTGAGAGATAGAAATCCGACGATAATTTCAGTCGCATAACGAACTAGATCTGCTTTATACATTTTAAAAAGCTTCGAATTTCCATAGTACATTCATCACATGCAAATCATTGATGATTTGGAATTTATATATCTAATACATCATAATTTAAGAAGAAATTTCAAAATACTTAAAAAGCTCTTACCACTTCTATGAATCATTAATTTGTAATATATTAACATTTTTATATTTAGTTTTTAGTTCGTTAACGTGTATAATTTCTTAGCAAACACCTATAGTATTTGTTAGGAAAAACGAATATCGAATAAATAATAAACTACCTATCTAAGAAAAATAGTATATTATATTATTCAATTCTGAAAGTCCTTGAGGAAACTAGCGTGTACATAAATATATAATAATATCATTGTACACTCCAGTAGACAGTTTGTAAGCAATTCTTGACACTTTTCGTCGTAAGTCTGCTTTAAAACTTCTCGTACAAAGTCACCTTTGCGATATTCAATCCCCGCCCGGAGCCGTTATTATCTCTTCCGCTCTCTTGGAAGCATGAAATGCAATATTTCTATTGTAAATATATTTCAGAAAACAGTAAATTATTTCAAAATTTCTACTCTATCTGTCATGAATTGTACTCTGTAACCAATATTTGAGATTACTTTTAGAAGATATTTAATTTCAATAAATTTTGTATTGTCATCATTTAAAATTATACGAACGTCAATAGTTACATCACATTCGGTAACGCTGCGTGAGTTAACCGATTCACTTCTACGTAACGCGAAGTCTATTTCTGCCTCTCATTATTTAAATAGCATCACTTATATTTTGAGAGTAGCCCCCGAATTTTTGTAACTTTTAACGTATTGGCACGTGATTTATTGTTCTACTACGCAAACAATTGACATTTTTGCTACTATTTTGCTAGCGTGAGCACCGTCATCGACTATCGAGGAATCTATTTAAGTCAATAAGAGTTTAATGTGAGTCACATATATAAAATTGGTTCATATATTATTTACTAGTCACATATATAAATTTCAATAAATTTTGCCAATAAAATTTCTAGAAATCTTTTGAAAAGAAGCCGAATTTACTCTAATTGGCCTAATTTTAAATACAGACACATAGCTAAACCTGTTTTGACAAAATATAACCGGGACTCGCCTAACCTACCAGCCAATTAATTTTGAAGACGACTAGCGTTATTTGTACATCATCGGTGATTATTCCGCCTAGTTCAATATTTATATACAGCTTAGACAATCTTACCCGCCAATTGTAGGTACTTATTTGTAAATAATAAAAAATTTCATAACACGGTCATCCATTTACGAGTATTCTAAAAATCCCTTAATATATCTATCACAAAATATTGACTTAAATATTTCTTATTATTTTGTTTTATGTATTGTTAAATATTTAAACTTAGGTGCACAATAAAATGTAATTTCTATATGCTCAAGGCTTTGAAAGTAGTTTGTGAAAGAGAAAAATGCTAGCTAAATTGTACGAAAATATATCTTATAACCTCTTGCTTCAAATTGGAAGAGAATCCGGCACTATATGCCACTGCATCTAACCGTATTTAAAAATCGCGGTTAAATCTTAACCTGGCTAGATCACTTTAAGAAGTGAATATTCTAAAATATCTTCAGGCACAACATTGCCAGTCCCATAAGTAGTTAAAGCATGGATGGCAAAGGGTGATGGCTGCGGGCGCTCGGTCCAATGTGTGGATGTATAAAGATAGTAGAGATAGGACCGGCCTCTTTACAAAATGAACTTTTATAAGTAAAAAAATCTTTGTAAAATTTGTCAAGTTTAAAACTACTCATCTCTTTCATAGAGTATCTGTTGATGATGATCTAACAAACATGCGGCAAGTGTTGATATTACTAATTTACTAACTATATTTAAATTATATAATAATGTCGCGTAGTGAGTGTGTCACGTCATTACACCAAAAATAATAATAATAGAGGCATGTCTGAAGCATGCTTTATACATCCTAAGACAGTTGTCAATACATGACAATTACTAGCTAAGAACAATCAATTGTAAATTACCGTGCGTAAGAGAGGAACAAAAAATCTTCCAGAAAAGCATCGAAATTACTAGTTAAGTTTTGAATTTTCGAATACTAGAATGTTCTTTGTTTATGCATATTCTAAAAAGGCCGGCAGTGTGTCGAGAGGTCAGTTGAATTTCGAATCTAAGTGAAGACTGAGAAGAAATAGTGAAAGTGTGACTAGTGGCGAAAAATAGTGTTCAGAGACTGAATTTAGTCAGAGCTGTGCATATACCTACTGCGCTTGTTGGTGAATTTCTATAAGTCACTCTTGTTAACCAAGAGCAATAAAGCATCCGTAGTGCAAAAGACGTGCTTTAATTTCCGATCCCCGAAGTCATAGAACGTAACAATATAAAGAACAAGAGTTTTTAAAATTAAAAGCTCTCATCTTGCTAAGCTATAGTTAAGTTTAAACTAAGTATTTTAAAATAAATTCTTTAAATAGGTAAAATCCCTCAGACTGTAGGACTGAATTATTAGTAATTTCCATATTATTTTTTGTTAGATAGGTACTATGAAAGTTTTAAAGTCCGACAATTTTAATGAATCTAGTCTGCTTTTGTTTCTTTTTCTGAACAACTTTATGAATTCCTTAACAAAAACACCCTATAACTAGACTAGATCCGACCTGAGATTCGAATCCAGGTGGACCAGATCTGCAACCGTATATGCTAGCTACTAGACAAACGAGGAGTTATATGCATAGGTATATAATACTATACAAAAAACAAATATATATAATTTTATATAAACTGAAAATCATTTAAATTGCGTTATCGTTACCAAAAAATGAATGCACTGAGCACATTTTTTATTACACACGATTAAACTTTGTTGACTTTATGCATTTTGTATAATGTTATTTTAAAAATGTAGAAACTTTTTTGCGCGTCATTTATTTAACTAGATAAGTACATATAACTACTAGTTGTCATCAGAATTCTACTTCCTTAATATTATTTCAAGAATACATCGCACTAAGGCTCTGGTACTTTTCGATTATATCTATTTTCTATACTATTTATATTTTTATCATGAAAATATATTTCCTTATTCAAATAATATGTCTGCCTTATTCCTAGCATGTAGCATGGCTGTAGATCCGAAGTCCTGGGTTCTGAGTTTGAATTTTATATGGGGGCAAATAATTTCGTTGAGTTTTTCTGTAAAGAAATTCTTAATAACAGTCCAGAATTGGAAAGTTGGTAGTGTTTCACTCTAATACCTCGGGAGTATATGTAAAACCGGTCGGTTCTACACATGATCTCTCGTAGGTTCTGCCAAATTGTCGAATAGTTCCACCGAAACTTGAGATTAAATGGAATAGAGAGCGTACTCGTGCTTGCGCGCATGCTTATGCACATACTTCTGCTCATTCTTACAAGATGAGTTTTTAATTAAAAAAAAAAGCATTTTCCTAAAAATCTATATTTTTGACTAGTGTGAAATAAGGAAAATGAGATCAAAATAATAAAATATAAGTTCTCATTTATACTTAAATTGTAGTTGGCAGTACAAGTCGTCTTTAAAACATTCTCCGCTGAAAATGGACTAAAGTAATTACGCCATTACAAGAGGTTTTATCAACTTCTATTGTAACACTAACTGCTCAAATAAAAGAGGTAAAACTTTAATTCAACTGTATTATAAGCGTTTGTCGCTGACAGCTGCCTAAAACGGGAACATTCTAATGGAAGTGGGTCAGGCTATGGTATTGAATTCAGAGGACAATGGAAACAATTTATTTTAATAGTGGGTGTTACAGAAAACTGGTGTTATAATACTCGTATATTATATGAGAGTAACGCCTACGTCTGATGTGTAATACTTCATCTTGAATGAACAGTATCAGAACGATGGAGTTTTTACTGTGAAGAGTACATAATATGTAAAAATATTCCTATTATATTATGGACTAGTGACTTAGTCTTACTTCCCTACGGTGCGTCCCAAAGTGATTTTTGCATTTATAATATTATACATACCTACTAGTAGCGTCACCTTTTATCAAATTTTATTACTAGTAAGAATCTATGTGTGCAGGCAGTGGTAGCCCAGTAATAACACGCTCACTTAGGAAACCGTGTGAAGCGGTTTCAAATCCCGGATCCCGTACCTCTGATATTTTCATGTGCGAATCATTTCCAACATGATTACCTTATGGACGTTAAAAAGGGCTGAATACAATACAACCTATGTGTTACTCCAGGTCAAAGTTTATCAGTATACTAAGCATTTAAATCCGTTTCAGCATGCAGGAGTAAAAATGTACGCATTACATGCTCACATACGCACACTATATATAAACAATAGCATTACAATAGAATAAATGATAATAATAGTGTAATGCCTGAATAAGCGGTAATTAAAACAGTTTCCAATTATAACATTAATATTCATAATAACGTTTCATATTAACAATTTAATTATGATTATTATGCTATAAGTTTTCAAGTTATTTGAGCTGATATTTTTTTGGAAAAAAAACTTTTTTTAATAATTAACTATATAAGTTCCAAAATTGTTTCCCAACAAACTTAATAATCAAAGGAATAAGACAATCGAGGACAGGACTATCCCACTTCACAAGTATATATAATTACAAGAATTTTCCTACCGGCTCGGAATGAAGATCTTCTGTCAATTTTTCATTTCTTTTTTTTCTTAATATATTAAATTAGTGTTGAACGTTTTCCAATGGAAAAAAGAAATTGTACACCATAATAAGACTCCCCTATGTAAAAGCTTTACATAATGGAGACTTATTTGATTTTTCCCAATAAACTATAACTCATAAAAATTGTTTTACAATGCGTATAAGACAGGGGCAAATAAGAACAGTAGATCTACAATATTACCTGTACAATCTTATTTATCGCTGACCATTTTATTCCAAATATCTACATATTTTTAAACCTATCAACAATACAATGTCATATAAAATAAAAATTTATTATTATTGGATAATAGTTTCCGCTTTTCTCTCTAAATCTTTTTAAAATACTTTGAGATTTATAGTAATATTTTCTAAGATACGCAGATAATAAGCGTAATATACGAGTTGTAGTCGTTAGAATGTTTTTGAACCATTCTGGCAAGCAACCGATCGGCCAAGTGCCGTAAAACTGTTACGTAGGGCACAAATAAAGTGATTTACCACCCCTTGAACTACTTGTTCCCAGTTTACTGGTTTTAAATATCATATATTGTTGTTGAGATATAGCGAAAAAGTTGTTTTTTGCTCGGTTATTGCGTAAAGTCAATGGCCCTGAACAAACTGCAAATGATTTTAGTTTTCAAATTTCTTTATTAAAATATTTTTATTCTATCTATAGAATATTTAATACATATCGTATGTATAATTTAATATAAGTTTATACAATATTTTAGAACTTCTAAGTTAGAGAACTTTTAATTTACTTATTACTAAGTAGGTACCTTCTATTATAGGAATCTTCTACAATATTATTGGTATCACCAGTACGCAAAAATTTTATTATAAGAACGTCAAATCAGGAAGAGTATCTGAAAGACGACGGGGCGTGTCTTTAATGTAAACATAATAATATTACATTTGTCTAAATCAGTATTTTAATTGCTAAGGCCACTTTGACTGTAATAATTTGCATTTTTTTAGGAATAATCTATGTTCTACGAGTATTCCTTATCATAACTATATAAGCATTTATATAAATTTTATTAAATGCAAGTTAATATATAAATAAATAATTCTGCTAAGAAGTAAGTAGCAAGGTTTACTATTACCTAGAAATCATTATTGTGCAGATGTAAGAGGACCGCTACGCCTTGTATGCCCGTAGCTGCAAAGCTTTCGCAACTTCGCAGAATTAAATAAAGAAGGCAGAATAATACCTACATATATTAAAGTTGTTCACAAGTATCTTTACCTAGAAAAGAAAATCGCATACAAAACATTTACAGTCACTAGGGCATGCCTAAGAAAAATATAAGTATCTTAAGACCATTCCAGTAAACATCTAAGTTTTTCAACGGCGCAAAGTTGTAAACAGTCCAACCAAGTAGTGCAAACAAACATAAAAGTAATAAGAACACCATCTTGTATAAATCTCACCACTTAGGTAAGTGTTTTCTGTTAATGCTATGTGTGTTTTAAAAGAAATATCAAGAAGCAGCAATTAAAATTAAATAAAATTATTTCAAATCAATACTTCTACCGATCCGTCCTGGCATTGTACGATATTTTTCGATACTTCACTTAATACGTAATTTTATAATTATGTACCCAATTAAATTTAATAATAATTAAAATCGTCTTTTGAAAAGATTTCTTTCTGGAAAATATATTTTATTAAATGCAATGCAATAGCATTTCGCAGTAACTAACTACATCTTAGCAATATTATTAATTGTTGCTAGTCTTACTAATATTATATTATAAATGTAAAAGTTTAGATGTTTGGATGGATGTTTGTTACTCAATCACACCAGAATGGGTGAAGGGATCTGGATGAAATTTGGCACAGAGATAGATTATAGTCTGATATAGCATATAGGCTTTTTATCCTGGAAAAATGTACAGTTCTCGTTCTCGTGAAATAGATTTGTTTTTGTTTTTCTAGAGGCGAACCTGGGAGAAGCGAAGGCGAGCGGCTAATATGAGAAAAAAATAAACTGCCAAGCTTATAGAGATGACACTACCAAAAACTGTACTTCGTATGCATTATGATTCTGAAAATAATGTCAAAACCTGTATATCCTTAAATTTAAATATTTTGGGTGGAAAAATTATGAATCCTAAGAAGATTTTTTTTTGAAAGGAGATCACCGTTTTTTTCCAGTGTATATAAAATAAAGTCGTGTGATATGAAGTAATTATTTTAAATAAGTTATAAGTGAAGTGAAATAAGTGTGGGAATAAGACAACTAGCTGTTGTTAGAGTTCTCTATTCTGTATCGGTTAGAGTCAATTCTTATATACAGAATAAATTTAAACTAACTTTACTAGATATTCAGTTTAGTAGTATATGGCTTGTAGAGTATTCTTTATTGTTCTGAAATTGTTTCGAGCATCTTTATCCAGCTAAATTAGAAGTAGAAACGAGACATTTTACGGTTTAATAAGTATAAAGTAAAGTTAAAGGAAAAGCAGTTTTCCTCAAAGCTACTTTCAATTAAGATACCATTAGTAACTTTGTAAAAGACTAGAGAAAAGCATTATTCATCCTTTGTACGAGTTAGTAGTTTGCAGGTAAATGTCAATCATGCCAAATACGCTCGATATGCTTAACGATAAATATTATATTTTTAGGATCCAGAAATACAATGTAAATAAAAATAACACAAAGATTTAATCGACTGTCTTTTCAAGTATAATTAATATTAAATGAATTTATAATAATAAAGTATCGAAAGCTAGCAAGTCTATACGACAGCGTAACCGGGTGGAAGCAAACCGTCAAATATCTCACTTGTAAGACACCTAGGCAGTATTTTATAGTTTAAGCGATGACACATCTAAGCACATTTTTTCTCAAGCCTAACAATATAGAAAAGATAATATCATTTCTACCCCCTTTTTTAACATGTGAATGTTGAAATGATACGAAACTCTAAAAATATGGAAATCAAACTATTTACTTTACAGATAAAAAATGTATGTATCTACTTGATGGTTACTGTGTTAGCTTATAGTATTAATAGCAAGAGCTCTAGCTACAATTCTTCTCTGTATCGGAATCCATATTCTTTACCGAGCTGTTATCAACGTTGGAGGTGATAAATCGAACTGTTACTTCTTATAGAAAGTTTTCAGCATTCATAGTCCACGGATATTTACAAATGGTTTCGCTTCCAGGTAAATTAAATTATATGATTTAAATTCTACTTCTAAAGGGCTTTAAAGTATCCGAAGGGCAAGATATTGCGTTAGATTTAAATCAGATATTATTTATGCAGGTTTGGAGCTGTATTTAAGGGAGGGCCACACACCTCGTTAAAGACGCTTTAGTTGACAGTAACGATGATCGATGAGCTAGAACATCCTTTGTAATATCCGAGCTCCCGCCACATCCGGTCGCGACTACAAATCTTAAAAATACAATTTTCGACTGCGCCCTTTTTATTATTAGGTGTATTATCTTCTTCTCGCAGATTTGTGTGCACAAACAAATTCTTTCTATTTATATATATTTCAAATTGCATTTATATGCGAGTTCTTATATAAAAATGTCAGTCATATGAATTAATAATTGGCGAAATTATCTACAATAATAAGGCGATATTTACAAAAAGTATTTACAAAAACCACATTCGATAGGACTATATAATATGTATGTAATTTTTATACGTTATATGTTTATTTTTTTCACCTACATTTAATTTTAGTTGCTTAATCGCATTTGTTTAGTAAAAAAATGTCAACAATCAACTATACCAATACTTATAAAATAATCTAATTCTATCTAATAATAATAATTATGTATAATACTATCCTTATATTGTACACAATTTGCTACACCAGATAAGTTTCAGCCTCAAAGAGCTTTTTAAAATGGAGTTGCGGTTTCGCTTATACTTCCCATTTATAAACTCTACTTAATACTTTCGAAATATTAAATTTGCTTGCAATGCGTCCTCATATAATTTCATTCACATGTTGAGTGAATTGTATATTACTATTATTCAACTATATTCTTTATATGATTGCTAGTAATTTACCCATAAAATATATGAAAAATTACTAGACAAGACATATAGAAAGTAGCAATTTTGTAATTCAAAAAATTAAAATTTTACATAAATAATTAAAAACCCACAAGCACGAACCAAACCTTTAGCCAGTCAGAATATTTAAAGTAATGTAATGTGAAGTAAAAATAAAAACAAAAATGTCGCCCTCCCAGTGTCCAGGTATTTACTCAATATGCGTTATTAAAATTAAACTAAATAAAAAAGAGTATGTAGGTACTTAAATACGCACGTAAGAAGTTTTACTTGTTTGTTTTTTTTAGAGCACTTAAATGAAGGCTCGTTTTATTATTTATCAATTCTTATTTCTTTTTTCTTCTTTTTTTTACTTTTATTGTATGCGTATTCTTCTCAGCAAACCCTTTCATTTGATATCCATATCATGGGGGTAAATAAAAAAAATATAGTCGGCCATCTTTGAGATTCCGCCATATACAATGACGTCACTTTGCTTAGCTCATCAAGCCGTTTCATTTGATGCCATATCATAAGGGTCACTAGAAATGATAAATCACCATTTTGTAACGTCAGCCATCTTGAATTAAAAATTGCAACATTCAGATAATAGTGCAATTGTCATGAGAACTACACGTGTGTGCCATTTCAGCTCAATCGGACACTGGGAAGTGGGTCAAATTTAACTTGCAAGATTTGATTACAGAAGAACAGACACCGAGACAGGTAAAACTTAATAAAAGCTTGTAATCATTTTTATTTTTATCGATACTATACTCGTATCGATCACATGTTGTATATATAGAAATACCAGAATAAATATCTGAATACAGACATCACTTCACATTATACTAAAAAAAACATTTACCGACTAACTTCACACTGTAGCCATCAACGACTAACTTCATACTGTAAATTAAAACACTTCAAATTATAATGAAAAGTTATGAAAAATTTTCAGCACAAAGGTTCATCTATCTCCATTAGACTCGTGACAGCTAGTGTGTTATGCAGTCAGTCAATTTTCTTTCATATCGATTCTTACCTATTATTTATCTTCGTTGGAACGTAACATGAACAATGAACATACACTTTTATATAAGGTATAATTCGTCACAGGATTCATACACATAATTTTATTATGTTATTATCTATACATATTATAAAATTCTAACTAAGCCGAATCTGTACATTAAATATTTTTTCGAAAATCTTATTGAAATAGACATTATTATCGATGTAGAGGCCGAATCTATAGTTTTTAGAATTTTTGTCTGTCTGTCTGTCTGTCTGTCTGTCTGTCTGTCTGTCTGTTACCGCATCACAGAAAAACCACTGGAGGGATTTTGATGAAATTTGGTATGATGATAGCTGTATATCCGGGTCAACATATAGGATACTTTTTACCGCGGAAAAATATCTCATTTCTGAGAAAAAATACAAAAACTGGTTGGAACAAAATCACGATGATACTATATGTGAACAGTTTAGCAAGGTAACTTACTAAATATGGTAAAAACTATTAAAAATAGCTTATCTTGAAAATCAAATTATCAATAGCGCTATTTTATCCATTAAAATAGTTATTTTAATTAATATACATTTATGTGTTATTTAGATACTCGACAATAGATGTCACCATGTGTTTTTAAAATACGTAGTTTTAACTCCAAATAAATGAATGAACAGTTATGACCTTCCTACCATTTTATTAGAATTACTACTAAATTACCTGCGGCCCCGCCCGTGTTCAAATTATCAGTAAAGCAAACTTTTTGGCTTTATAAATTAGTAACTATACATATAATAAAATTGTAACTAAGCCGAATCCGTAAATTCAATATTTTTTGGGAAATCTTACTAAAATATTCATTATTAGCGATATAGAGGCCGAATCTATAGTTTTTAGAATTTTTGTCTATCTGTCTGTATGTGACCGTAGCACAGAAAAACCACTGGAGGGATTTTGATGAAATTTGGTATGATGATACCTGGTTATCCGGGTCAACACATAGGATACTTTTTACCGCAGGAAAATATCTCATTTTCGGGAAAAAATACAAAAACTGGTCATAATAAAAACACGATGATACTATTAATATTTTAGCAAGGTAACTTACTTATATATGTTAAAACTATTAAAAAAAGCTTATCTTAAAGGAAATATCAATAGCGCTATTTTATTCATTAAAATAGTTATTTTAATGAAAATGTATTCATGTATTATTTAGACATTGGACAATAGATGTCGCCATGTGTTTTTAATATACGTAGTTTTTATCAAAAAAAAAAATAATGAACAGGTATAACCTTTCTATGACTTATGTAGTATTAGTAATATTTTGTTTGCAGAAACAATTTTCAAATTAAAATATTTATACATTTTTATTGTTTAGTAAATAATGTTAATATTTTTTAATCTTTTAATGTAAAAATTGGGCAAATGCAAATCTAACTCGCGCATTATAGGTTCCGTATAGCAAAATACTGTGTTTTTTTTCTTATTTACGTGTTTTGATAGGTTAACACTAATATAAATACGAATAATATTTACGTTTCCACAATATCGACTCATTTTATCAACCGTAAAAATAAGTTCGATTCATATAATTTTATAACATTTTATGGAAAATAAGTTTATGGCTGTTAAACTGACAAAGCGGGAAACGAAAAATATTATCACAAAAACTATGAAAAAGTATTTTAGGAACTGTTATACCTCAACTTTTTCAGTTTTTTTTTGACACCATTTCTTGGAAGGTAAAGGCTTAAATGACACAATAAAATGCTTACGACTTTAATCATTTTAGCCGAGCCATATGAAATAATAAAAAGTATTTGCTTAGAATTATTTACATATTACATTTTCTTTTGAAAATCGTTTTGGACAATATTAGTAACTAGCGCTAACCCATCCCTGTTGCGTGACAAATTAACGTTAAGAAAAGTTGTCATTATGTAATTTAAATAATCAGCTACATATTAAATTAATCAATAGCTGTCTATTAGTAAAAATTGATTAAAATTAATTCCGTAGTTTGAGAGTTTATCGCCCAAAACTATATAAACAAACAAAACAGAAGTATAGACATATGTATGTACATAAATGTTATTGCTAAATTAAAAAGTGCAATATTACTAAATCAAATATGAGATTAACGGTTCCTCCGTTAATCTCCGCCATTTGTGGCATTGTCGATCACCGCCATTATTTACCAATCATGCGGTGCGCAATGAAAGTGGTATAATATGTAAGAGTATACTAATGTGTAAAACCTATGAATTTGGTTTTTGATCATCTGAACGCGAGCGGAGCCGCGGGCAATGCTAGTTATATATATATATTACGTTATAGCGTCTTTGAATTCCTTTGTAGACATCGGTAAGGTTTTAAGATAAAGTTAACTACTTTTGTTTACTGATTTAAATATCTCATTAATGTTCGAGGATACCATATCAATGAAATGAATATGAATTTATTTAAAACTTAATACTTTATTGAGAATACTCTCAGTTACTAATTTATCTCGATATATGATCAAACGATACTCTTTGGAATTCTAACTATAGAAATATTTCCATTATATCCATATCTTATTATAAGCCATTTATTAAAAATGATTGGTTTTATATTAAACTAGCACTAGCCGCCGCTTCGCCCGCGTTCAGACGAACGAAAACCAAACTCTTAGGTTTTAATAGATATCTATACATATTATAAAATTCTAACTAAGCCGAATCTGTACATTAAATATTTTTGGGAAAATCTTATTGAAATAGACATTATTATCGATGCAGAGGCCGAATCTATAGTTTTTAAAATTTTTGTCTGTCTGTCTGTCTGTCTGTCTGTCTGTCTGTCTGTCTGTCTGTTACCGCATCACAGAAAAACCACTGGAGAGATTTTGATGAAATTTGGTATGATGATAGCTGGTGATCCGGGTCAACATATAGGATACTTTTTACCGCGGGAAAATATCTAATTTCTGAGAAAAAATACAAAAACTGGTTGGAACAAACCACGATGATACTATCTGTAAACAGTTTAGCAAGGTAACTCACTAAATATGGTAAAAACTATTAAAAGTAGCTTATCTTGAAAATCAAATTATCAATAGCGCTATTTTATCCATTTAAATAGTTATTTTAATTAATATATACTTATGTGTTATTTAGGTACCTATTCGACAATAGATGTCGCCATGTGTTTTTAAAATACGTAGTTTTAATTCCAAAAATATGAATGTACAGATATGACCTTTCTACAATTTTTCGAAAAATCTTATTGAAATATTCATTATTAGCGATGTAGAGACCGAATCTATAGTTTTTAGAATGTTTGTCTGTTTATCTGTATGGGACCACATCACGTCGCATCGCATCACAGAAAAACCACTGGAGGGATTTTGATGAAATTTGGTATGGTGATAGCAGGTTATCCGACTCAACATATAGGATAGTCTTTTATTTCTGAGAAAAAATACAAAAACTGTTTAAAATAAAAGCACGATGGTACTATTAACATTTTAGCAAGGTAACGTATATATGTTAAAACTATTAAAAAAAACTTAAAAGAAATATCAATAGCGCTATTTTATTCATTAAAATAGTTGTTTAAATGAAAATTTATTTATGTGTTATTTAGATATTTGACAATAGATGTCGCCATGTGTTTTTAAAATGCGTAGTTTTAATCAAAAAAAAAATGTACAGATGTGACCTTTCTATGACTTTATTAGATTTACTACTAAATTATTCGCGGCCCCGCCCATGTTCAAATTTTCAATAAAATAAAGACAAACAAGCTTTATAAATTAGTAACATATTAGTAATATTTTGTTGGTCGAAACAATTTTCAAATGAAAATATTTGTAAGTTTTTATTTTTTTAGTAAATAATGTTAATATTTTTTAATCTTTTAATCTAAAAATTGGGCAACTCCAACTCGCTCATTATAGGTTTCGTATAGCATAATACTGTGTTGTTCTTCTTACTTACGTGTTTTGTTAGTTTAACACTAAAATAAATACAAATAACATTTACGTTTCCACAATATCGACACTTTTTATCAACCGTAAAAATAAGTTCGATTCATAATTTTTTATATTATAACATTTTATGGAAAACAAGGTTATGGCTGTTAAACTGACAAAGCGGGTAACTAAAAATATTCCATATCTCAAAAACTGTGAAAAAGTATTTTAGGAACTGTTATATCTCAACTTTTTTTGTATTTTTTTGGACATCATTTCTTGGAAGATAAAGGCTTAAAGGACACAATAAAATGCTTACGGCTTTAATCATATTAGCCGAGCCATATAAAATAATAAAAAGTATTTGCTTAGAATTATTTACTTATTACACTTTCTTTTAAAATCGTTTTGGATAATATTACTAACCAGCGCTAACCAATCCCTGTTTCGCGACAAATTAACATTAAGAAAAGTTACCATTAAGTAATTTATATAATCAGCTAAATATTAAATTAATCAATAGCCGTCTATTAGAAAAAATATTAAAATTAATTCCGTAGTTTGAGAGCTTATCGCCCAAAACTAAACAAACAAACAAACAAAACAGAAGTAGGTATAGACGTACATAAATGTTATTGCTAAAACAAAAAGTGCAATATTACTAAATCAACTATGAGATTAACGGAGGAATCTTTGTGGCATTGTCAATCACTGCCATTATTTACCAATCATACAGTGCGCAATGAAAGTGGTGTATGTAAAAGTATACTAATGTGTAAAACCTAGAATTTAATTTTTGATCATCTAAACGCGGGCGGAGCCGCGGGCAATGCTAGTTATTATTATATTATTAGATATAGATTGAGAAAAAATGGCAGTAATTAGCAAAGCCACAAAATATTCCTCCTTTAATCTCATATTTGTTTTCGTAATATTGGCATTTTCCCTTTTAACAACAACATTTATAGTATAACTAGCGGCTCAACCTCGCTTCGCTCGGATTCGCCTCTAGACAAACAAAAACAAATCTATCCCTCGGGAACCGTACATTTTTCCGGGATAAGAAGTAAGGTATTTGTTATTCTGATATATGAACTATATTATTGTAAAGTTTCATTAAAATCCAATCCGTAGTTTTTGTGTACTAAGCTTTATAAGTTACTATAGTTTTTTAACTATCCCACGGGAACTCTTTAATTTCCCGGGATAAAAATTATCTTAAATGTTGACCGAGGACATAAAGTACCACCATGCAAAATTTCATTTTAATCGGTTCAACAGTTTCAAAGATTAGCCCGTACAAGCAGACAAACAGACAGAAGACAAAAAATTTGAAAAAAATCTGGATGTGTTCTATTTCACTTCACATCCCCCTGACTCGGATTTTAGCATTTTTGTTCTATGTACAGACATTCGACCTCTACAGTTTTATTATATGTATAGATAATAACCTCCCCATTCCTGTCACTTTCATACTCCGGTAGGACGACTTCTCGACACTCGCGGTGAGAGTTAAGGCACAGGACAGACGGCTTTAGGTGTTCTCCGAGGAACGGAGGTGAAACACCGCCAACTTCCCAACTCCGGGCTGTTACTGAAACTTACTAAACAGAAAGACTTAATAACTAAACTTGGCCCTTTCCTTTTAAACTTTTGATATGCAGCTGTACTTGCTACACCACCGATGCAGTTAATTAAATAATCTCATTTATAGTACATCTGTACATGTATGTAGTATGTAGCGGAAAATGCAATATTTACAAAATCTATACATATAATAAAATTGTAACTAAGCCGAATCTGTACATTTAATATTCTTTCGAAAATCTTATTGAAATAGACATTATTATCGATATAGAGACCGAATCTATAGTTTTTGGAATTTTGGTCTGTCTGTCTGTCTGTTACCGCATCACGGAAAAACCACTGGAGGGATTTTGATAAAATTTGATGATAGCAGGTTATCCGGGTCAACATATAGGATACTTTTTACTGCGGGAAAACTTCTCATCTCTGAGAAATTTACACTAAACGTTAAAATGTAAGTAGGGACGAACCCGAGCGGAGCGAGTGTGAGTCTCTAGTTAAATATAAGATTAAAGGAAGAACATTTGTGACGTTGGCAATCATCGCCATTTTATCTCAGTCTTGCGGTGCGCATTAAAACTGGTATATCACGTTCGTTGCAATAACAAGATCTATCAGACCTTTTGCAGGACTTTTGTATTGTGCGTTGATTATAATGGTGTTGTTTCACTCCTTGCGGGAGGCTCTAATTTGTAAAGTTCTTTAAGTATGAGTAAGACAAATATACATATTTGCTTCCTACTTAAAGGTGAATTCAAGGACATAAAAAAATTGAGATGGATTAGGTCCCTAACGCACAGTAGTAAAATTATTCTCTTCGATACTCGTGGAAACGTACGCATCGTAGACGCAAGAGAGGGAGGGTAGGCGAAAGGAAATTTACCATGGTAATGTATATATTTTTTACACCATCAGAAAGTAGAGATTTCAACGAACAAAAAGCCTACCGAATTTTATAAAAAAGCAAATATTTTGATGCGAGAATTTTCGATTGAAAGTTAGGTTGTTTTTTCGATATTAAGTCAAAATAAGGTGAAAAAAATAAATATTTTAAATCAAAAAAAAATACAGTGTATTTGGGACATAAAAAGATAAGTTTACACCAAATTTTATAAATAAAATATATTTTTTGTAAAAGATAAAAATAAAAAACCAAAAACTTTGTTATTTGAATTTTTCACATAAATTTTTAGGTTATGTGAAAAAAGTGTAAATACAAAAGTAGTAGATATTTATATTACCTACAACTTTGCTATTTAACTTTTTCCATAGGACACGTAGTTTTGCCGGAAATCGAGATAAACCCTTTTTTTCCCTTAAGGGCCCCCCCTTTCCACTTCCCGACCTCAGATCGCCCGTAAATTATTTTTCCTATAATTTTTGTTATATTCTCTTCCTTTTCCAATGGGTTTCATCCTACTATAATTTTTTTTTTTTCACTTTTTACTATTTTCAAAGGCATCGGCCCTGGTCTAGGAGTGACACCTCGTGTTGCTCTCCCTTACACCAATGATCCCATGATGGTGCAAACTTGAAATAAAAGCAAACATCCATTATTATATACCTAAGAACATTTGCCTCGTTCTACTTGACTGTACTGATCTCTCGTTCTTACTACTCGACTGTACTAGGAACCACATCTATTCTAAAGCTGAGTTTGCATATGCTAGGCTTACAATCTGTGAATTATTACCAAAATTCAACAAAGTTCATAACATAAAATCACACGTAGCACGTAGCAGCGTAAAGCGCATAGCTAACGCATAAAAGTTTTAAAACAGCAAGTACTAAAGCAATTGGTGAGCATCCTGCAGTGTGAAATGAGGTCTTTATTCACATTAGAGTAATAAACTGGTATATAAAGACGCTTAAACGAATAATTACCCCGTAAATTTTCATTGTGGTCTCCTTCTTGTACAAATGGTACATTTTATACTGGTTTTAAAGCTTTATAATATTATTTTTATACATAGTTGGGCGATTTATTCTAGTTATATGATTTTAATGAAAATTTTGTTGCATTTTACACTTGCTTCAAGAAAATTTAGTAATGGAATACGTGCGATAAGGCTTCGTTTAAATGCTACTTTATTTATATTGTTATGTTTTATTTCTGTTATATTATATCACATTAGTCTTAAAAATATCTCACAAAATATTTATATTTCAAGATAAGGTTAAAAATCTAGGGTTATGATATTATAAAAGCAAAGCACTACTTTCTTAAAATATTTTTCATTAAAGACCTTAGCGTAGCCTATATCTGCAAGAGCGTCAGATTAAATGAGATCTATCACTCTGTCATATCAACGCAGAACTGGTGATAAATGACTCAAAAATAATAATCCCACTAAAAGTCGATTATAGGCAAGAAATGCTATCGTCTTACTTCACGTCAATAGCATTCAAATCTTATTATAACCGTAGGCAATTTAGAACGAAAACGTCTTTAAATGTAAAAGTACATTACAGTCTGTATTTAATTTGTATGCAACTTATACTTGTTTCATAAATTATGTAAAACTATAAAAACTATACTAACTATAAAAAGGATACATATTATGTATATGTAATATGTATGGAATGACTAGTTTCACACGGCGGATTCGCCCATATATAGAGAATTTTCTTTATTAAGTTCCGAAAAATCACCCAGATATTTAAACAGACGTCACCTTCCCCCACACTGCCCTGTGCTGGACGATAGCCTTTTAAATGTTCTGATAGGCTTTCTACTTGCCTCTCACTCACACTATTAACTATGGCAGTGGTGGCTTATCCACCAGTCACAGCTGACCCATTAAGATGCACGCAGATGAACGCCGTCCTCATGTTGAATAGAGATGAGAATAAAAATGGAAAATTAATGGCACTACCTTGGTTATCTATGGCATTAGGAAGTCAAACTATTCCTATAGAAATACATAATCTATATAAAAAATATCCATCAGTGCATAACATGGTCAATCTGCGTACCAAGTTTTATTTAAATTTAATTTATTGGTTCCTCGTATTTAAAAAACAAACAATAAAACATCTTCGCAAAAGCTTCGTATTTAAAACTAGCGACTCACCCTCGCTTCGCTCGGGTTCGTTGCTAGGTTGCTTCCCAAAACAAAATTAATTAATTTGGTTTTAAAATTTTTCGTGGGACCCGATTTTTTTTAAATAAAAATAGCTTAAGTTACTCCTTATAACATCAGCTATCTGCCAGTGAAAGTCCCGTCAAAATCGGTCCAGCTCTTTCATAGATTAGCCGGAACAAATAGACAGACAGAAAAAAATTGTAAAAAATGTTGTTTTGGTATATGTACCGTATATACATCCATATGCATTTAGTAAAAAGCAGTTATTTTAATATTACAAACAGACACTCCAATTTTATTTATCTGTGTAGATATTAATAGGATATAAATATTATAATATTACTTTATTAGATAAAGATGTTTCACCGCATTAGCACGGTGGTCAACTAAAATGTTTTCTCATCGATAGATAATTCGAATTCACCTAGAAAATACCTCCACCCACGTTAGTAAAGAGGGTGCGTAATGTTTATGTACCTATATATCTTGGTGTTTCCAAAGTGGTGGAGCGACTTATTTGAAACTTGCCTTAAATGTGATGTGTAAGAATTAAGGCAAAGTCTAGAATTGTAAATGACCACAAATTAGTACTCATTAACTATAAACAATATATAACATCATAAAACGAAAATAAAAACTACCACTCGCACAAGAAAATAGTTTTCGTGAAAGGTAATTTCACTATTATGGCAATACCAAAAGCATATTATGCAAATTATGTTTATCTGATGGACTTTGAACACAATTTATTTGAATGTAACATAATTCATAATACTACAACATCATATACCTACCTAGAAATATGAACCCATTAGTTTTATTAAACTCACGGAATGTCAAACGGTCGTGTTTATTATATAAGACTAGCAATTCACCCTCGCTTCGCTTCGGGTTCGTTCCTAGACAGAAACAAATCTATCCCACGGGACCCGTACATTTTTCCGGGACAATATATAGCCTATAGCCCCCCTAACTTAACGGGCTATCTAATGTAAAAAGATTTTTTAAATTGGATTAGTAGTTCCTGAGATTAGCGCGTTCAGCCAAACAAACAAACAAACAAACTCTTCAGCTTTATAATATTAGTATAGATTTAAGTTTCTGCAACAAGATATTTTAACTTATAGATTAAAAGCAATAATGAAATAAAATAGTGTCTTTAAAATTATAATATTTGATAGTACATATAAGATACTAGCATTTCCCGCGGCTCCGCCCGCGTTCAGATTATCAAAAACCAAATTCTTAGGCTTTACACATTAGTATACTCTTACATACCTATACCACTTTCATTGCGCACCGCATGATTGGTAAATAATGGCAGTGATTGACAATGCCACAAAGGTTCCTCCGTTAATCTCATATTTAGTCATATTGCACTTTTTGTTTTAGCAATAACATTTATGTATGTCTATACTTCTGTTTTGTTTGTTTGTTTAGTTTTGGGCGATAAACTTTCAAACTACGGAATTAATTTGAATTATTTTTTACTAATAGATAGCTATTGATTAATTTAATATTTAGCTGATTATTTCAATTACACAATGGTAACTTTTCTTAATGTTAATTTGTCGCGAAACAGGGATTGGTTAGCGCTAGTTAGTAATATTTTCCAAATCGATTTTCAAAAGAAAGTGTAATAAGTAAATAATTCTAAGCAAATGCTTTTTATTATTTCATATGGCTCGGCTAATATGATTAAAGTCGTAAGAATTTTATTATGTCCTTTAAGCCTTTACCTTCCAAGAAATGGTGTCAAAAAAAAACTGAAAAAGTTTAGGTATAACAGTTCCTAAAATAATTTTGCAATGTTTTTGAGATATGGAATATTTTTAGTGACCCGCTTTGTCAGTTTAATAGCCATTAACTTGTTTTCCACTTATTTTTACGGTTGATAAAATGAGTCGATATTGCGGAAACGTAAATATTATTCGTATTTATTATAGTGTTAACCTAACAAAACACGTAAGTAAGGAAAACAACACAGAATTTTGCTATACGAAACCTATAATGCGCGAGTTGGATTTGCATTTGCCTAATTTTGCATTAAAAGATAAAAAAAAATATATATGTATTAACATTATTTACGAAACAATAAAAATTTACAAATATTTTAATTTGAAAATTGTTTCGACCAACAAAATATTACTTATATGTTACTAAATTATAAAGCCAAAAAGTTTGTTTTATTGATAATTTGAGTACTGGCTGGGCCGCGGGTAATTTAGTACCTAGTAATTCTAATAAAGTCATAGAAAGGTCATATTTGTACATTATTATTTTTTTTTTGGATTAAAACTACGTATTTTAAAAACACATGGCGACATCTATTGTCAAATATCTAAATAACACATAAATACATTTTCATCAAAATAATTATTTTAATGAATAAAATAGCGCTATTGATATTTCTTTTAAGATAAGATTTTTTTAATAGTTTTAACATCCTTTTAACATCAAGTTACCTTGCTAAAATGTTAATAGTATCATCTTGCTTTTATTTTAACCAGTTTTTGTATTTTTTCTGAGAAATGAGATATTTTCCTGCTGTAATAAGTATCCTATGCATTGATCCGGATAACCTGCTATCACCATACCAAATTTCATCTAAATCCCTCCATTGGTTTTGCTGTGATGCAGTTACATACGGACAGACAGACAAAAATTCTAAAAACTATAGATTCGGCCTCTAAATCGCTAATAATGAATATTTCAATACCATTTTTCGAAAAATATTGAATGTACGGATTCGGCTTAGTTACAATTTTATTATGTGTATAGTTACTCATTTATAAAATCAAAAGTTTGCTTTATTGATAATTTCAACACGGGCGGGGCCGCGGGTAATTTAGTAGTAGGTAATTCTACATACATTCATTTTTTTGGAATTAAAACTACGTATTTTAAAAACACATGGCGACATCTATTGTCGAGTATCTAAATACACATAAATAAATATTAATTAAAATAACTATTTTAATGAATGAAATAGCGCTATTGATAATTTGATTTTCAAGATAAGCTATTTTTAATAGTTTTTACCATATTTAGTAAATTACCTTGCTAAACTATTTGTAAATAGTATCATCGTGGTTTTATTCCAACCAGTTTTTGTGTTTTTTCTCAGAAATTAGATATTTTCCCGCGGTAAAAAGTATCCTATATGTTGACCCGGATAACCAGCTATAATCATACCAAATTTTATCAAAATCCCTCCAGTGGTTTTTCTGTGATGCGGTAACAGACAGACAGACAGACAGACAGACAGACAGACAGACAGACAGACAGACAAAAATTCTAAAAACTATAGATTCGGCCTCTGTATCGATAATAATGTCTATTTCAATAAGATTTTCCAAAAAATATTTAATGTACAGATTCGGCTTAGTTAGAATTTTATAATATGTATAGATTATAAATATTTTATTTTGGCCTTTTTTAACGTCTCACTGCTGAGCAGGGGCCTCTGCTGCGGAGGGGGGATCAGGCCATAGTCCACTATGCTGGCTGAGTGTGATTTGATGGCCTTTATGACATGTATTTTGTAATGAAATGAAATGAAATAAAATGAAATCAACTTTATTCAATTAGACTTATTACAAGTGCTTTTGATTCGTCAATTTAATGTAAGCGTCAGTGTAGTCTGTCCGTGAGGAAGCTACCACCGGCTCGGAAAGCAGTTCTGCTGAGAAGAGCCGCCAAGAAACTCAACAGTTGCTCTTTTAAATATCGATATTACATTTATTTTATTAACATTAGAATATAGATAGCCCGCATATGCCTCAATAATACTCAATTCCACACATTTTCATCAACAAGAAATTCTTGAACAGTGTAATACGCTTTACTCAATAAAACATTTTTAATTTTGTCTTTAAATTTTTGAAGAGGTAAATCTAGGACAATTTCTGGAATCTTATTATATATGCGTATACTCGAACCCATGACGGATTTATTCACCATTTTTTTTTTGAAAACCGTAAGAATACCAATTTTTTTGTAATCTTGCTGGGTTCTCTCAAACATGCAGGTTTTCTTATAATATTTTCCTTCACCCTGAAGCAAGTAGATAGATTGAAAATGATTGGCACCTGAGAAAATCAAAGTTGCGAGACCAAGTATTTAAACCTGATTCACTTGATTTGCCAAGCGAGTGATTAATCACGTATCCGTCCAGTAGTTGATATTTCGACAAATTTTTATTACCCTCACGCCTGATACCATTACACTAATAATGTTAATATTTAAGATACTAATCGCTTTCAGATTCTTTGAGTACAGTCGCTTGAAAAGAAAAAACTCACAGCCTTAAATCATACTTGCCTTGGTGGGTAATTGAGTTATTGAAGATATTATACCTACTTAATTTTTTTAAAGATCTTAAATGGAGTCGAGATACGATTGTTATTTTATTTTTTTGCTTAATTACAGGATTCAAAATAGTTCACCAAACGAAGAAAATTGAACCAAAATCTTGTGACGTGTAGTTGCGACTAAGATATACCTGTTAGATTTTTAGACAAACTCATAAAAAATTTAAGAAGTAATCCAGTTCATACCAGTAAATCTTGTAATGTTGTGAGTTAAGCTTGTAATTGGACTAAATAATCATGAAAAAAGAAAATTAGTTCAAATAAATATCAATAGATGGCGTAGTATTTATGAATGTATTATTGTTTTTATGTTAATACATATAAATAAAAGTTTTTAAAATAAATTTCCATTATTTTACTATTTTACTGATGATTGAAATATCAAGTATTAGTTAATTTTAACCTTATGCAGTTTGTACTGTGAATCCATTGATATATAAAAAGTAAAAACATAGACACACATTTAGATACCTAATAAATATCTCTCCTTAAAGTGGCGTCTACATATGACTTTAAGTCCAAACAATAAAATTCAAAAAACGAAAGTTCTAGTTGTCCCAACACAAATTCGAACTTATGCACACTACATACAGTACTTTTTTAAAACGAAACATCGTGCGTTTTAATTTTATCGTCGAAAAAGCAATAAATAAAAGAGATTTGAAAAAAAAACGCATAATCTCGAATTGTGCGTCCTTTTTGAGGAAACATTTGAGACGATAGTTATGTATCTTGAGTTTTTGTATATCAATGTGTGAATCGCTAGATGGATGACGACACTATTTAAAATGAGTTGTTTATCCTGGTTACCGATAGCATAGTGACCGTTTGTTTTTTTCTCGTATTACTTAAAGGCTTTTATCTAACTTGCAATATTTGTTAGTTGGTTTGTTTGTATGGATCAAACCTTGCAAGCTGAATTAGAACCATTTCCTCATATCCTACAGAGTTAAAATTTTACATATTATTTCAGTTCCAATGACAATGACCTTTTATCTTAATTATGACCTGATTCTCCATCTAGGCCTGGCTCAAGACGAAGCAACTTATCGACGGTCAACAGTACAGTCACAAAATTTTATATAGGCTACCGGCCAAACCCGATTTCAAGCCAAACTGGTTTGTCCTAAGCCAAACCGATTCATCCTAAGCGCGTCAGGATATACTAGTTTAGTCCAGGACAATCTTGTTTGGCCCAAATACCTTAGGCTTAAGTAAGTTGGGCCTAGGTTGCAAGAATAAATCGTAAAATAAATACGTTGGAACCCTAAAGTAGCACAAAAACTTCATTTTTAATTTTAGTTTAAGTGTTAATTTTAGTTCACTTCTAATCAATACTGTTTTTTATAATAATTAGGTTGACTATGTTTGAATAAATATAGCTGATCTAATTTATTGCCTTTAATTTTAAGCAATTATAATAATTTCAATAATTAGAAATCAGGCAGGTCTAGGCCGAACTGGTTAAGCTTAATGTATTTAGGCCAAACTAGATTGTCCTGGGCTAAACTAATATATCCTGACACACTGAGAATGACCGGTTTGGCCTAGGATAAACACAGTTTGTTCTGAAATCGAGTTTGACCAGTAGCATATAATACACATTCAACTATTACATGTAGTTCGTTCTAAAATCTATCATAACTTGGCTGCTTCATCCAGGATTGGCTCTAAATGAGACATCTCCTCAGCGGTTTGCATTTTTCTTCTTTTTAGCGCATGAAAGTAACAAATATATTTATATTAATAGGAAAGGGTATCTGTACTAGTAGTATTACGTTGTTGTATGTCTGTGCTAGTGGTGGTGGTGGTCTTATCTATTTTAATATATTTGTTAAAGATAAGGCTAATCAAACCAAAGCAAATTAATATACTTTATGCAAATAAACTTTATACGCACCTTTAAAAATAATAATCACTATTTTTTGGAAAAAAAAAACAATATTTATTTCATAAATATTTTTAAAGAAGGCATTTCAAATTCACCTACCGACTTTAATAAATAAAGGATGTAGGAGGTAAAAACGTGAGAAAGCGACGGCAAGTTGTTCGCACGTCCGGCGGACTTTACACATTTTATTTTCTTGTGAGCATTTACATAAATGATTTATGGAAAAGGACCTTTCAACAACGATCCAATTTTATTTATCTCAAAACTTATATATGAAGATTATTCTTTATAGCTTATTTTTACAACAAAGTATGAGACGTACGTACTTAGTAGTAAATAGTAGACAGTAGTCGAGAATCAAAATTCCCTTGCCTTCCCCTACGGATACTACGGAGGCTACACTATCCATCCATCTATCAGTAATCTTTAAGATATCTAGTAACTGGTAACCGTCTCAACTCAAGTAGTCGTTCAAAACTGAATAAGTAAAATATGTCATAATTACCTAAGTAAGGATATTAACCAGACTGTTGGTTGTTTCTTAAAAGGTATATCTTTCGACCCGTTACAGGTAAATTACTGTAATTTACCTAGCAGGCTTACTGTAATTTCTTATGAATGTATTTTTAAATATAGTTACTCTGATAATAAAAAAATTAAGGGGTCAACATAAAAAAAATACACACATACATACAAGCGTCACACTAAAAATCTATACATATAATAAAACTGTAGAGGTCGAATGTCTGTACATAGAAAAAAAATGCTAAAAACCGAGTCAAGGGGATTAAGACGAAAAATATAACAAATCCAGATTTTTTTCAATTTTTTTGTTTCTCTGTTTGTTTGTTTGTACGGGTTAATCTCCGAAATTGTTAAACCGATTTAAATAAAATTATTTAATTAAATGACGCTAGTTAAATAATAAAACTTTACCAAGTCGGAATTATGCTGAAGGTATAAATGTGCAATTACTATTCAATATAAAGTGGTACTATTACATAATAATATAGTTGCATCCATAATCTTCTACAACATAAGAACTACAAAAAAAATCAATTAAATATGTATTTTAACACAAACGTAAATAGGTAACATTTAGATGATCTACAAAATAAATTGCTTAAAATGACTGCTGTTCTCACGAATACATAAGTTCACTCGTTTTTATACTGAGCTAGTAGCAGCCGATAATTTACTTGTATGCATATTGTGTTTAAAAATACACGTTTAGTTGATATAATTTTATTTTATTTTTATTTGCCGATGCAATCATGATTTTCTACTTAGGTAGGTACTTTTGCTTCTAGGTACAGTATGCCACAAGACCGGCTTAACTAAAACTAGAAAAATTATCTTGTGCCCGCTGCATGAAATGAATCCGTGTAAACCCAATCTTGTGACTTACCGTAGTTTCTGGACTCAAACTTCAGTTGGCCTCAAAGAGCCTTTTGATCACATTAAAAAATAGGGCCGTTTGGCAATAAAAAATATTTCGAGTTGATTAAACGTTTTTCGATACAAAATGGGAAAAGATTTTGGTGATTTCTGTCATTTCTAGTACTCAAACCTTAGTGATCCCATAGAGTCTTTTGATCCCGACATGAAATAGGATCGATTACAATAAAAAAATTTTTTTCGTATTTTAGCATTTTTCTCGCTGACTGTACATTTTTTCCAAAATCTGTGAATGCAGTTCAGAATATCTCAAAAAGTTATGGATGGTATCCTAGGAACGTTTCCCGTAACTATAGTATTTAAGGTACCTGCCCTTACCTACTGTCCCGTCTCAAAAATCCATCCTGTATAATATAAGTATATTAAGTCGGGCCATGAAATATCGTTTAAAACTAGATCACATTTGACTGGTTTCTATGATTATCTTCACATTTTAATAATTATTACGCCAAAAAGAAATATTCACAATGAGTCTTTTCATTTGAAATATCATGAAAAGAGATTATTTAGGCTTTTATATTTTTATTCTTTATACCAATTTCCACAACAGTACTATCATCCAAAGCAATTTTTTATTAGCTTAGCTAATAAAAATATTACTATTAGCTGCGGAAGTTACTAATGTGTTTCAACATTACCTATTATACTCGTATATTATAATTATTATTCAAATAGATTAATTATTTAATTGCAATTTTTTGTCGCGTAAAATAATACATTAATACATTTTTATACTGTAATTTAAAAGCATATAATTAATTTGGAAACATTAGCTTTTAAAGGTATATTATAAATATTAGGTATGTTATTACTATTAATTTAAGGAGCTCGTAAACTATGAATAAAATGTTAAACTGAAATGTATATTATAATTAAATTTATTAACCAAATTAAATAATATTAGTAAGAAAATCTGTTTTTTTTTTTTGGTGTACAACAAAATTATTTTCATAATTAGTAGATAATGTTTAGAGCACATTTTGTACAGTGTTCTTTCTCCTGTTCTCTAACCTCCATGATGAAAACTATCAATAATGACAGTTCATAGTTGACAGTTTTATTATTCGGTAAACCTGACATTCACTCTGTCAGTGTAAGCTACAGACAGATAAGTGTATAGAAATAAATAAATAACCGGTTCTAAGATCATAACGTTCATATTTGTTTAACCATGAATCCAATAAGGCTGTCGCCGAGATCGTGTGATACTTTTGTTGTTTTACCGCCGCTAACTAACAAAAATTCTGTAATATTTGGGAAGAATTCCGACCGTCCTCAGAACGAAGTCCAAGAAGTCATACTGTCAAAGGATCGAACTCGAAATTCCAAATTGAAGGTAACATTTTTAAACCAAATCTAAATCACATAGTCTTTAGAATCTGTATTTATACAGACTTAATTCCATGTGTAAACGCACATTTTACTAATAGGTCATTTAATAAAGAGCATATTGATCCTATGTTGATATTACCACATTTATAAAAGTGCTTTCAATTAGGTAACTTTGTCTAAATTTCTTATTTGACTCAGTGAAACTCTTCTTTTGTTTTTCCTTATTACACATTTTGCCGCATAGAGGAAGAGAGAGTTTTTTGAAATTGATTATTACATTATATTCTTTGCTTTCCATTTAATTTTGTAAGCATAGAAAATATGCTTGTTTGGTAATAAAATTAATAGATATTGATGTAAAGACAAAATACATCACTAGGACTTTTCATAATCACTTAAGTCTAACAAATATTTTAATAACTAACGCTAAATAAACTAAATCTAATCCAAGTTCTGTAACAGTCTTTATTAAATGTAAATTGTGAAGCTCTTATATACTAATACACTTGTAAAAAACAATATATTTATAAATAGAACAGTAAAAATAACAACATATAAATATGGACATTTCTCATTTTTTAAAAATCTATTGAAGTTAATTATTTTGGAAAAAATCATATTCATTTTTTTCAAACTTTTACCTAAATATTTACATATATATATATAAAACAAAGTCAAGTTAGTTACACCATTTCTTCTTCTTCTGCATGGCTTTATACTATACTATTTATAACTCAAGAACAGCTGGACCAATTTTTATGATCTTACATTTGCTGGATTTGTCTCCTCCCCGAATAGCAGATAATTATTAAAACAAAAATTGGAAAAAATCACAAAAAAAATATTTACGTGGTTAACTATTTATATCTAATTATATATTTATATCTAATTATTTTTATCTAATTAAAATGTAAAACCTGAGCAAAACAAGGGAAATACTGTAGTATAAAATATGTATAGGAAATTTATATGCTCAGATAGAAGGAAAAACTAGGCTAGTCTTAATACACATATATCCTATTATTCTTTCCTGTTGGTGAAATTTATTTTCCTTACCCAACATGACAGTTTCAAATACCCAACGCATGGTTATTCCGATGTTCAAGTGCTTGTTATTAGGTGTTTGATGATTTCATCAATTTTTCATTAGAGACAGTCATTATTGAATTTCCACTTATTATTGTGACTTCAATCCATATGAAAATATTTTTGCTTCAATCAATATTTGTCAAATATAAACATTCACAACTGTACAAGTTATATAGCTTTAATTTGTAAATTATGTAAATGATTTAAGCAAAACAAAGATGTGTTTACATTTTACTTATAATAGGATCAATCAACTTAAACAAATTAAGTTATTTAGGGGATTTACTTGTATACATACAGGTGGCTATGTGGAACTCACTGGCTAGAAAAGCCAGTACTACTCACTAAAACCCAACAGAACCTCTTGTGTCATAATGTCAATACCTGTCCTTTATTCCTATTTGAATATATGCATATATAAATGGAATGTAAAGGAAATAATAATATTATAATTAATTAAAAATTATAACATTATAATGGATTGTATAAAAGTTATAAAATATATCTATCTTCATTAATCATATTTCAATTAATACAAAAGACTTCTGGCCGCACATTCATTTTATCTCTGTTGCTTCTTTCTACCATTCTTACCTTACGACTGACAAAGTGGTACTCGATCCACTATCTATGTCTATGGTTGCTCTGTCAGAAGTACAGTCCACTGCTGTCAGAAGTACCAGGAAGAACCTGCATGTTACACCACCCAGCAAAGTGGGTCACCTCCCATTATCTCTTGGCTTCACGCCCCACTAGATTGCCAAACATTAATGAGATCACCCACCTCCCCCCACCACAACTAGGTGAACACAGAATGGGGAGGACATAAGTAGATTATGAGATAATGCGACTTGGCAATGTATAAAAATTATTTCAATTTATTTAGAGTTTATAGTATGACAGAAAGCTTCCAAATTTCTATTTTATTTTGATTTGTTTACAGTGTACATATATAACAATTGATGAAAGTCCGAATCTTTTGAATAGTGTAATATTAAGTAAACCTTCATGGATGTGGGGTGCTGAAATGGGTGCTAATGATAAAAATGTAGTTATTGGTAATGAGGCTGTATGGACTAACAACAATGAAGGTGATGGAGACGCTAGACAAAAGCGTTTATTGGGAATGGATCTTGTTAGGTAAAATATTTTTTCAATAAAATTACTCAGATAGTATTTTCCCCTGGTTTCTATTACATGTTTTAATTTATTTATTTAGAATATTGTGTATATGGCAATTCTATAAATCATACATTTGTTCAAATATTATTAGTTACTATATATAATATTATTTATATATATATTGCTAAGATAAATTTTAACAATATATAAAAGGTGCACTGGGATTTATATTAAATAAGAGATCTGTGGCTCCACCTTCATGACTACTTTATGGAATTATCCACTAATAATCCTGTCGCTTAATATTGGGAGAGATGGATCATTGAATCTACTTGACTATTTACTATGAAACTTAGTTAGATTTTATAATTCTAACCATATGTTGTACAACAAAAAGGTTTTTTTGAAAGCTATCTTAGGAAGCCTCACTACAAAAACAGATAAAATTAAAAAAAAAACAAAGATTTTGTTTCAAGTACATCTCTAATTAAGAGAGTGAGATATACAGAGTATAAAAATGTCAGAAAGAGAATATATCATAATGATTATTACCAATATTATTCTTAATATTTTTTGGATAAGTTTTTAAGTTTTTTTTTACAATGCAAGTCAACATGGTTATTTTGCTTCCCATTGAATTCAGTGGCTAAAATGGTAGTATAAAACTAATTATATTAGCATTTCAGGTTTTAGTCACTATATATTATATCTACACAATTTGTGTTTTTTTTTAACACTAAGATCCCAAACTATTTGTATATTAATTATAATTATTATACACATTATATATTTTATATTTATATATACAGACTTGGTTTAGAAAGAGGAAATTCAGCTGAAGAGGCATTAACTGTAATCACGTCTCTACTTGAAAAGTATGGGCAAGGTGGTCCATGTTCTGAGTATGATGATAGCCACTTCTATCACAATTCTTTTCTCATTGCCGATTGTAAGGAAGCCTGGGTTTTGGAAACCAGTGGAAAACTGTGGGCTGCGGAAAAGATCACGTCTGGTTATCGTAACATTTCTAACGGCCTAACAATAAAGACTAAAATTGATAAGCATTCAGAGGGACTGCTTGAGAAAGCTGAGGGTATGGGACTTTGGGATGGCAAGGTATGTTGCACATTGCTCTGTTTTAAAGTTAACATAGAGGTATATAATTTTTTAAGATAAACTAAATACGACTTAATTGGAAGAATGAATGAATGAAATGAATTTCAAAATGAAAAAAAAAAACTTTATTCAAAGCTAGTTTAAAAACAAATATATGTAGACGTATTTTCATGGATATGTCAACATCTAATCTCTAGGGTTACGCAACGTTACGTAAATAGCCATCGAATTGTAAATCCATTTCAACATTATACCCTGGCAATAAAAAAAAACATATTATGTAAATCAGAAAAATTGTAAATGACTTTCTTGTTTCAGAATGCTTGCAATGTAGTATTGCAATTATTGTATTTGACTTACATACAAACTGTTATAGTACTTATATAGATACTAGAATAAACTATATACCACCTATGTACTACCTATATTTTTTAGGGTACCGTACCCAAAGTGTAAAACGGGACCCTATTACTAAAACTTCGCTGTCCGTCCGTTTGTCTGTCTGTCCGTCTGTCACCAGGCTGTATCTCATGAACCGTGATAGTTAGACAGTTGAAATTTTCACAGATGATGTATTTCTGTTGCCGCTATATATACCTATACAACAAACGCGATATTTTGCTCGATATTGATAACGGCAACAGGTAGATGCTTGAAATATTCAGAAAATATTTAGTTATATATTCACTTTAAAAATAAATAATTAAATTAAAATAAAACAAATATTTAAGGGGGTCTCCCATACAAAAGACATGATTTTTTTTGCCGTTACTCGCACTTGGCTGATTTTGTATTTTTTTAATGTATCTTAAGTTTAATTATTATATACTTAGGTAATTATATACGTTGTATGATCGTTATCATGCATTAGAGTTATTGTAAAAAGTCTTAACATGAAGCACGTCGCACTTATTTTGAAGAGGTTTCCGTAATTAATATGTTTTTTTTTTATTTATACTATAAAATATTAGTATTTCGTAATATTTTTCGTAAGATTTTCCAAAACAAGTGTTCTCACTCACTCTAACACTTATCTTAATTAAGTACTCAAAATAAAATACCTATTTTTTTTTTGTTTAGATATTGAAAACAATGAGACATTCTAAAAAAATCAATCGCCTACCAAAATGTAGACATTTTATAGTATGCAATAGAACAGCGTAGTTTAACGTCACGCATAATTCTTTGAGAATGAAGTATTCGATTTTATAAATTAACATTGTATGTAGTTAAAATAAAAACAATTTATATAAAAACATGATAATTTCGTTAAAAAAATATACATCAAATTGGGACTTTGAGCTTATAACATGTTGGTTAAACTTTTTTTCAGGGAAAATTTGATTTTAGTAACGCATTTTCGTCCGGCGGCGATGAAAAACGGCAGCAAGAAGGAGAAAGATTGCTAAAGGAAGGCACTGCGTCTAAGAACTTCGGTGTTAAAGATATGTTTAAAATTCTAAGACATAAAGAGAGCGGCATATGCAGAGCGTGTGACGACACGTTTCCAACTCAAGGAAGTCAGGTGAATATGCTTGTTACATAACACTAATAACTAAAGGCATAAGGTTAATTTTTGCTTAATACAACTGTGTAAAAGATATTGTGTGTTTTTGTGTACAAATTAGTACGATTTTATTCATCTGTATTTTCCATAGATGCTCTCTTGATATTATCATATTTTAGTTAAACTTCTTATTTTAGGTGTCAACTTTAACTTCAGAAGGTGTAAGCGTTCATTGGTTTACAGCTACACCGGACCCAAGCATTTCATATTTCAAGCCATTCGTTTTTACGCCAAATGCAAGAATCTCGTCTCACACCGAGAGTCCTAATGAGGTAATTTATAATATGCTTATCTAAAAAAAATTACCTGTTAGTTAATTTAGGATATTCCACATTCGTGTATAATCAGCCATAAACATTCGTATTTACCTATACTAAAAACGGATTTTTTGTCTTACTTAAACATATTTTTTTATATACATATGTATATAAATCCATTACGTGAGTTTTCCTTATAACGGACACTGAATATATTATTTTTATTTATTTGATGTCTGTATATTAATACATTCGACAATATTTTATTTTACTTTTTATTTATTTGAAGAAGAAAAAACAAAACCAACAACTTAACATCTACTACACGATTTTTTACTGTCGCAACACAGCAGAGTTTTTTTAAATCTTTTACATGACAAAGACAAAAATACAACGCTGATGTGCTCTTATCTATACTATTAATATATTAAAAGAAATGAAATTAAACATTATTCAATTAGACTTACACAAACACTTTTGAATCGTCAATTTAATTTAAAGAGCGTCAGTGTAGTCAGTCCGTGTGGAAACTACCACCGGCTCGGAAAGCTGTTCTGCTGAGAAGAGCTGGCAAGAAACTCAACAATTGCTCTTTTAAATATCACCGACTTACATTTAATTTATTTTATTAAAATAACATAGATAGAACGAATATGAGTCGATACCTCAATTCCACACAAGAAACTCCTGAATAGAATAATATGCTTTACTTAATAATATATTTTTAATGTTATCTTTACATTATAAATAATAAATTCTATCAACCGTCTCCACAAGTCAAGGACCTGGAACCTGGCAGCGTTACCTATTTAAATTGATAAAATTGGCAAAAACAAATCTCGGGCGCTGGCAACAAAAGTCTCGAAGAACATCACAGTCAAAAAAGATATAAAAACACTACTTTTCAAACTTGTGTGTCGATGAAAATTTTAATATAATAATGTATAGCTTATCCAAGAAGAAGAAACTCTATTCCGAATTTCACACATCCATGTAGCCTTTACAGCGTGAAAAAGTAACAAAGACACACCACATGACAAACTTTCAAATTCATCTTATAATATTAAATTAGCAATTCCTGTGTAAAATAAATATTAATCTACACACACACACACACACATATATATATATATATATATATATATATATATATAACGGCTGTAACGATTTAGATCAAAATCTATATTTAGATTTATATACATATAGGTCTTAAAAAATACAACTTTTCACATTTTTTTATAACTGAACGCACGCCTACGCCAAGCGAAGCTCGCTCGCCCACGTATTAATTAATATTAATTGGATTAAATTACCTATGAATCGTTAAATAATTTAACATATTTATTGATTAACAGAAGCAAAGAGAACACTACTTATACAAGCTTCATAACGAAAACGTTGCTAAAGGTGGCAACGAAAAGATCGCCGAATTGCTCTGCGAAGTTGAAAACGGATGCTTGACCGAAATAGAGGAGTTCATACAAAAGTATGACAGAAAGGAGAAAAATATAAGCGAATTAGACGATTTGATGGAAAAGTGCGTGGAAAATGAACTACGCGTCATCACATCCACGTAAAGTCATCTTCTCAAACTTTAATTTTGCGAATTCTGTGTTTGTTTGTGTCATACAAATTACTTTTAAGGATGTATGTTTTTATTGTTTTTTTTTGTTGTTAGGATTAGTTTTTGACTTAATTTTCAGTTGCTCTAATTTTAGTGTCGTGGGCATTGTGTATTCAGTTTTAACGGAGCTTTAATAAAATATAATTATTTAAAGGGAAAATATGCTAATACAAGCTAGCTGAACTTTTATTATAAAGTTTTGTTTTCTGCACTTTGACATCACTCAGTATTCATATATAATTTGTGAAGCCCACGATTTAGTATTTTGACTATAGTGCTATTAGAATTAATTTATTGTTAAAACTAAGGATTTTTATTTTTTATAAAATATTTTTATGTATATATCCTAACTAAATATTTATATGATGTGTGTAGCAATTTTTAAATTACATTAAATATGCGATGAAGTTTGACATTTGATGGTTCGAGATCGTACTTAAAAAAAATCTTTAGCACTTTTTCCAAGAACTTTATAACACCTTAAAAGCTAACGCCAGTGCTTCTAGTTCTACTAATAAAATCACTTTAAGAAAGTACAATTAATATTTTACAAGGTTGCAAGAATAAATTTCTTGCTATTTCTACTTGTTTCTTGCAATATTCATTCAAGAATATGAAAGATACTTAAAATGTTATAATGAATTTCATGTATAGTTATTATTATATTATTTTAAATGAATGTCCATATGTGTGAAGGTTACTAAATTAAGTGCCAGTGCTTATTTTTATGTATAAAAATCATTATTTACATTATTATAAAATGCAATGCAAAAGATTATATCGTCAATAATCTAAACATTGCGATTTCATATTTACACCATACTCGCTTCTATGTAACGTTGGAAATAACGTGCGAATGTTTCTCATATCTTACATATTTAGTATATGCCTTAATCGTGCTTTAAATGGCGCGGTGATGATAATATTTCATTATATAAATACTCGTAGTTACAAGAAATCGCTTTAAAATAGAAGTGCCATGATCGAGAGCTCTAAATATTTAGCATAAGGTTAGGTTAGACTAAGCAAATTCGTGTTTTTAAATATTTAACGTTTCTCCTTTATATCATTGAATATATTTTAAATAAAACTATTCTTTTGGATTTATACGGGATATATTATACGAGAGAGACTCTCCCGACCATAATTGCTGTAAAGCATTCGAAACGTCGAGAACCAAAAATCAAAATAAATCCGCGAAATAATCCGAAAAGATAATTTTACTTAAAATGTCAAATATTCGCGTAAATCTAAGAAAGTATTAAATTTTTATAACTCATCATATAACGGTGTTGCTTACAATATAACAGAAATGCACAAAAGCTTTGTTTCATATGTAGACTTCATATAAATACGGACATCCTTATGGTGGCCATTTGGCAAAGTTTATTGAATTGGTGCAACTGTGATAAATAGTGACGGTGCGAAACACAAAATATTTATATTCAAATATATATTATAAGATACTAATTTAGTAAAAAATAATAGATTTTTTGATTATTCATTTTTATAACGGATAGTTTTGACTATGTTTTTTTTTTATAAATTAAATGTGAATTCAATATATAGGAAACAAGACATATACTAAGAATCTATGTTTATAGTTAAATCAAAATATATTCGTTAAAATTATTGACATCCAAGGCAAATAAAATGTACAAGTTATATGGTAATTTAACCCGAACCCGTTATAGTTATATATCATTATCACGTTATATGCAAAGACATGAATATAAAGACAATTTATCAATTTTAAGACCAAATATAGCTCTAAGAATACGGGTTATTAACATATACAGACGATCCGTCATAATATCTTTATTCTAAATGTGTTATTCTAAATAAATGTTTGTTGATGAATGGAATTTATATAAGGCATTAGTTGTTAGTGTCGTTGCTTCTTTAAAGCTTGCTTGCATTTCCCATATATATATATTACATATTGGTAATATCACATTTTCGATTTTATTTGATTTTCCCCGTCTAAATCGATTTATTATTAAAGAATTCACTCGAGTAAAATGAGATATATGACCGAGTTCAAAAAGGGAGCGGTAATCGATTCATATAATTTTTTAGGGTTATATTACGCGATATTTTTGCCCATTGTAGATAAATTTTTCATAATTCTATTTAAAAAAAAAAAGGAAATACTTCAAGTGGTCTCATAGAAATTCCAAAAAAATATCAGGTTTTATTCTAAGGTTAAAATAATTACTATTAAGTGAGTTTGACGTCAGAGTACGTTTTTGTTAAAGAGTAACGTTATTACAGTGAAACCTGGATAAGTGGGATCTGAAGGGACCTATATTTCTTTATCACTTATAGAGGTTTTCTTTTAACCAGTTTCCCAAATAGGCAGGTTAACATGACAGTTGTCTTATTTATGGAGGGTCGAAGAGAACGAATTTTCTCCTTATCTTGAATAATTCTATAGAGTTGACTTTGGTATTTTTAACTCCGCGCACACGCGATTTTCCACGATCATAATCCGATAATAACGTTAAGTTATCAGCGGCTGTTAAAGAAATACGCTTTCGTTTCGACATCTTATGCACTTTTATTTACATGTTTATTCCCTTAAACAGTACTGACAAACAAGTATGGAAGGAATTAGACTGTTTGTAAATAAAATATGTCATAACTTGTCTAAGCCTGATAAGTCGTCTCACTTACACAGACTATTAATCTACAAAGTTGCAATTATAGAGATAAACATCGAAAAAATGTAAGAAATCAAGTTGGAAAATTCCTAGTGACAAGTATTTCAATGCCAAAGTATGGGGACGTCATTATAGCTCTAACCTCTGTTCTTTATAATTACTTATAAATATCAGAGGTTTCTCATATATCCAAGACCCACTTATCGAGGTTTCACTGTACTTTTATATTAGACAATCTGTCATATTGTCACTCCACTTTAATATGATCGGTTCACGAATTTTCAGAAAACATTTCTTTAGTTAAAAATACTGGAAAATTGAATATATACAATGTTATTAATTAAATTTACTTACTGTGCCTTACGTATTGAATATACGTATAGAAATTACTATGTTTCGCTTTTTAACTCATAAATTCGATATTAGTCGTAAAAGGAAGAACTATTTCCCTATATGAAAGCTATCTCGTTTACATAAAGGATCTATATACTTCAACGTTTCTCTGAAAAACAAAATTATTTCATATTTATATTCTAAATTTTCATTAGTACACCATGATTTGACGTTCAAATATGTTATAGAAGTAAATATTAATATAATAATGCAAGCTCCACACTCGTCATCGAACTTTCTAGACTAATCCATTGTGCTAAATCACTACCTTGTAAAATTAAAATATCTCAAAATGTTTATAAGACAACTTTAAACTACTTGTTTAAGTAGATAATTGTAAGGAAAATTAAAATGTAATATGCCAGTGTGGAGCCAGTTTTGGCCTTATAAAAAATTATTGTTATACATAGAAATTATATTATTGGTTAAGTTTATTGGGCTTACAAGGTGCAATATATTTTTATAACGTCGACATCACATTGTTTTCACCAAAAGCATTCTACATTGTCACATATAGAAATAATAGTGTTTATCATCCATGTATTAATATAATAAATTAGAGAAAGCCATTTGTAGTTTTATTTCTATATACGCCTTTATTTTGACTGATTCTGTATTTGTTTACATTATTGTTTCATTTTATAAAAAGCTTGCAATTCATTAGGCATCCGTCCAGGTCTATGTAAAATTGAACTAATGGAATTTTAATGACAATGTAGTGTATGTAGTTTTTTACATTACACTAGCGACTCACCCACGCTTCATTTGGATTCGTCGCTATGTACGTTTTAACGGTTAATATGGAATAGATAGATTATGTTATATGATATATATGTGAGAAATTGATAAAAAAAGAATAGGCATCCATTTTTTAAATATACATTTTATTATAATAATACAGTATTCAATTATTAAAAAGCAATAATTTAGTAATAAAGAAATAATTAAAAATAATACTTTTATACTTTAAAATATTAAAATAATAAAACAATAAAGAAACAATTATAGTTACTAAAATATTGTAAAAACGATATAGAGATTACCTGATAAGTATCTCGGACAATTCAAAGCACTTATGACCAAAGTGCCGGGCTCACGACCGAGCTTCATCTGCACAGAACATTAATACTTCTAACGGAGTTTATCAGATCCTTCGACACTGTTTGCAAGGGTATTTATAGCCGAATGTCGTAGTGGGAGTCATTGATAACAACGGTCAAATAACATTTCTACAAAAATACGAAGGTAGTGTTAAAAATTTAGCAAAATACATTTTATCTCCCACATATTATAGCGCATAGCCTTCAAATAAATAACAAACAAACAAACTGCCTCTAGAATATTAATATAGATTTCCAAAGATATATGACAAAATTTATAGTTTCACGCAAATTTCGTTATTGAAGAATTAATTTAAAAAAAAAAACTTAGAACTAAACTGAATCATTCCACACATCTCATGTAATTCTAAAAAGCGTTCGACGAATCCTGTTTAAATTTAAAACTCCGTTTTGTATATTTTCAACACAAAATCAAAAGGTAAAAATAAAATACAAGACAATAGAATCGAAGAGCCTTTAATTCCATGTACATTACAACTTAGTCAGAAGTATCACATGAATCCATAATCGTAGAAGTTAAGTCGGAAAGATAAATATTAAGCTACTTAAAATTCAATAGAATACAGCTTGTACAGTGAAACACCATTTTTGGAGATTATTATTTAAATGCCACGTTTTAACATCTACGCTAATTTACAACAATTATTCGATACTATACATAAAAAGTAACGGTTGTCGATAGTGGCTCGATCGTATCGATTGGCATGCAATCCGATTGATACGACGCAGAATTTAGAGCAACAAACATCTCAATCCAGTTACATTTTTTGGTTTACATATCGTCTACTTAACCTTACAATGAAATACGAAGTATATTATCATTAAACTATCTGAAGTTGTATTCATCATTCAATATTAATAATTAATGAGATCTTGTTATTATTAAACGAGTGGACAGAAGCGACTCTAAGCCATGCGAGTAACGGCTATTGAACAATTCGAACTTGTTTATACTTAACTTTAACCGTCCTATATCACATTCTTATTACTAAACTCCTCCACAATTTTGATGAGATCCAATTTTGTTGAATGAACGTTACTCGTATGATTTTCACAATAAAAACAGATTTAAATCTACTATTTCTTATATATACATCCACTGTTTCTATTATAGGCGCCAAGACTGTAGATTACGTACTTTTTAAAACCCAGCCTCACTGGTAAGACTTTGTTGGAATTAAAAAAAAAATCAATTCATTTCAAAGAATTTCACTATGTTAAAAATTTAATTTTATATTTATAAAATATTATAATTCAAATGCATTTTATATGTAGTATTATTATCAAATCAACCAATAGAACACTAGAATTCCATAAAAAAAATCAAACAGAAATAAATAATTGGCCAATGAAATGACTACTGCACGATCCTAATATAACTTTTATCATACTACGATTACACTTATCTTTGAAAGTTTTCTAAAACTAACTTACAATATAACGTACAGCTACGGGCGGTAGTGGAAAATATAATACACTTTTTGGTCAAAAATAATTTTTAAACACATAATGAAAAAAAAAAAAATGTTAAAACAAAACATGCAATCGATCAATCAACCCTATTGAAAAACTCCAATAGGTTCTCATCAAAAGCGACAAAAGCCACATAGAAACCAATAAATATTTATTGGTTTCTATGTGGTTTTTATTGGTTTCTATGTGGCTTTTGTCGCTTTTGATGAGATCCTATTGGAGTTTTCCAATAGGGAAATAACATAAAAAATTTCATTAATTTATGAATAGTACACAGAAAAACGAGAAATATAGCCCACTCGCAGCCGTCACAAATACGACGAAAGATTTACATGCATAATTATAACGTTTCTCGACAGAAATAAAATCGATAAACACCTAAGTAATTATATTACCATACTATACTGATACTAAGTCAATATTGTGACTTTAGCTACTACAAAACTATTATACACCACATATTAACATAGAATAGCTGCTTATAATAATATTATTTCCCAAAGGAACTTATTCGTGCGAAAAAATTGGCAAAACTCTATATTATATCAAACTAAAATACTATATAAACTCATCAAAATTTAAAAATCCACGCGAATAAATAGACATACATTGAAAATTATTTTATGATATAAACAAAACAACATTAGATATTAAATATAACCTTTAAATTTCATGAAATTGTTTTGTGGTTATGAAACATCTATTTCATTTAAAATGGTAAAATGTTAAGACCTATAGGATACATACATTACATATAAAATTAAAATTATAATTGAACAAAAATACATCAATTCAACAGTGCTTTATATAATTAAGGATGCATTTTAATTTTAAAATATAATTAGTTTATTATTTACAAGTGTGTTATTAGACATTAATACAAATATTCAAATGTGATAGTATTTGTGATAAAATTGAAGTATTCCATTTAATATACGAGGTTATACAGTTAATTTAAAAATAGAATAATATGGGTTTCTATGTGGCTTTTGATGGGATCCTATTGGAGTTTTTCAACAGGGATGAAATATAAAATGTAAAAAAACATTCATCTTACAATAATCCATACAACACACACACACAAAAAAAAATACTAATTGTACAACTTTATAAGTTATATGAAACTGAATATTGCCTTTGTACTGTCAAATAAATTATGTTAAATATTCATGAAATAGTACTTTCAATACTTTAATAACCTCGTATACTTCAGTATCTATTAATATTATTAATATTAATGAGACATATATAAAATTATTCTGACAATTCTAACTGTTTAATATGAAGGACAATTTGCTACATTACAACATTTAACGGATGATATCAATTACGGCTGAAGTATTTGGACAAATAAGAACAGAATAAAATAATTTCAAATAATAATTAAGAAATACAGACAAATCATTGTATTACTTCATATACTTTTATGGTATAATTTTATTATTTTAAAGTAGGTATCGATATTCCATAAAATACAAAAATAACTTAAAACCATAAAAGCACATGCATCAAATTGAATAGCTTTGTGGTAATAAGTAATCAGAATATAACATAATTTTTATAGCACTTTAATGTCTGGAATGTTATGCAGTAAAATATTTAAAATGGCGGTAATGTCCAATTTTTTCTTATTAATATCAAGAACACAAATAATAAAAACAGACACTAAGATTTATTAATAAGTGGGCATAAATTTAATAATAGAAAGAATATTTACATCGAAAATTTAATCAAGAAGAAACCTACTAATACATTAATTAAATAAATTCGAAATATTATAAGTTTGTATCGGTGGTAGGTTTTGAAGATTCCCTAGAAGTTCTACTAAAGCATATTCCGAGAAATATAAAAATTTTAATTTCGCCCAATTTAAAAATATATATAAAAATAGGTCAATTATGTAAACGATATTTTTTAAGAAAATTCATGATTTATATACAAGATTTGGTGTTAAAAAATACAAAGCGAACTCGTTCCAAGAAATTGTGACTCTATGTACATCTTAAATCCTAGTTAAAAGATCGAAAGGTCAAAACATTTAGAAATTTAAAATAATTAACGTCCTTCAAATGTTCAGGACACAAACCCATTAGTGGGGAATAACAATCGCTAGTAAAAATGACGAAACAACAACTACCGCAGTCACTGCAATACATGTCACTATTTCATCAGTTATTTCTAAATGTCATTAAATGACATTGACATGACATGACTCATTGATATGACAGTGACAGATATATATATGACGTCACAACATTAGTCATAACATTGACAAGATCAATAGTTAAACACATTCAGGGCTCAGGCATCCAGATTAATATTATATATTGAGTTTTTAGATATTAGATATAAATCTTCAACTACTTGATTTCAAACACTGAGTCAAATATGTAGAAATAACATAGTAAAAGAGACAAGTAACGGGCAAAACTAAGTGATCATTCAAAAGAGGGAGATGGAAAAAGACGTCATCTCCTCTGTCTCTATAATTTTATTGAATATCTCGATCTACTTTGCTTTTCATTTGCAGTACGCATTCCCGATTACTTGCCTACTCCACTATATTATCTCGACGACTAAATGTCGAACTGTTGCCTTAATAACTAATAATAGATCAAATGCTATGAGACATGTTTCACACTACTTAAGAAATATAAATAAAATATTTTCCTAAGATGCGAAAATAAATAATTACACAGAGATGAAATTCTCAAGTGGACGAGGGTGGCGAGTTTCTGAACCGTAAACAAAAGAGATAAACTAGAACTGTACTATAAAGTATAATTTATTCCATAATACATCTGTATCATCGCACCAATCAATAATATCTCTTGAAAGGATTAAATACAACTAAGTCACTGATCCTGACATTCATTCTGGTATTGGAGCTTTTTCCATCTATATGTATTGGCATATTCCGATGACACCACAATATTGTTGGCTTGGAGCTGATATAAATATCGCTGACGGCTGAAAACTATTCCACATGCACACCCATCTAAAATTCCACTCGCACAACTATATTAATTATAAAATAATATGGTGAAAAAGTGATGATGTGACTTGATAACACTTTGTAGAACATGATTGTTATTGACATGTAAACGCATAATATGGCAAAATCAATTGTCACAAATATTTTAAGTTGTTAACTTAATGCAATGTCTTAGACCGTTTCGATCGTTTCTGGGCTTTTGATGTCCTCACCCAAGGGAGCATGAAGTCACTGAAAAATGAAAATAATTATTAAAACTACATGTAACGATTATTGAAATTAAAAATTTTAGTAAAATCATAAAAATTTAAAAGTAAATTTGCCTGTATCTTATTATATTTTAATGATACACACACACAGACGTTGGGTCTACCAAGTTATAAATGATCAAATATTATAGTACTATATAATAATTTACAATATATATAATATCGTAACTCAGGATATAAGTTTTATTTAATTTTTATTTTAAGAGCTGAGTCGCTTGGGTGACTATGTAGCTGTGGCAGATTTAACTAACATTCTTATACATTCGCTTACTTATATTATTTGCTTATATTATACATAGTTTTGGCGAAGTCTGAAGTAGGATTTACAATCAAAAGCAATCAAAACTGCTAATTTAGTCCAGTCAAATATATGGTAGTGTGTGTAATGTTTTTTTTTTATTGATTTAATGTATTTATAATGCATAATTAAAAAAAATATTAGCATTCTGCACTCCTTATGTATATAAATGATAAGTGTGAGAAATTTCATACTCCTCCGCGCAATTTTCGTAAAAAAAGGTACAAAGTTTTTTCTTCTCGTATTAATATATAGATACTGTAGTTAACTTACTAGATACACAATTCCATGCAAAATTTCTCTTAAAACTGTCACCAATTGTGTTTAGATAATTATTCTAGTTAAAATACAACAATGTAAATAGAACCTTAAGTGCAATGCTTAAAGTTGTTTTCACAAAAAAAAAATTAAAGCGCGCACAAATGTTCAAATGAGCGCTCATTCGGTGAGGACATTTTTTGTCGCTGATCTACCTAGTACCTTTTTGATCGATGGCTAGTGGCATTAAAAATGGATACGTGTGGTACTCTTCTGTTAGTAAACAGTAGATCATGAGACCGAAATATCATGCAGTCCAAACCGATGACCAAAATCGAGAATGGCAAATGTAATATGACTTTAGAAGACTTAACTTCTCAGACATGCTGGTTTCCTCAAGACATCTTCTTCCACCGTATTAGCAAATTATATGCATGTTGAAAACTCAGATCTCACGCCAGATATTCTTTCATGTGGATCAGTCTGCACGATTTACATGAAAAAATACCAGACGCAGGACCTGGATTTGAACCCGCATTGCTTCGCAGAATACTCAACATTAAAATAAAAATAGTACAAATGAAAGTCGGAATCACACAGCGACGGTTTCGTAGGCATTTTGAAGACATAAAAAAAATATATTTCATAGTATTACTATACAGTTAATATTGTTAACGATTGTCACACAATATTAACGACTTTATTACCATATAACTCTGCAACTATTGACTTGAACATAAAAAGCATTAAAAACACCCAACTAAATTTAAAGACTTAGAAAATGCCAATACATTTATGTAGAGTCAAAAAAGATTCCACCCCTCAGTTACAAGTATGGAGTGTCGCTCAATTTTTCTATTTATTGTAATTTGGCTACTGAATTGTTAGTCAATTTAGAGACCTATCTACCAAATTTCAACAATGTAACTCGAGTAAAATGGCCGCGACTTATGGACATGATCCAATTATATGGGTTCCGTTTTAGCTATTTTGGCTATGGAACCCTAAAAACCAGGCCATAAACAACACTTACTTCTCTGGTAGCTGTGGGTGGAGTTCCTCGAAGGCAGTAACAGCTTGATCATCTATTAACCGTTTTGACCATGGAACCCTAAAAACTAGGCCATAAACAACACTCACTTCTCCAGTAGATGTGGCAAAGGTTCCCCAAAGACAATGACAGTTTGATCATCTATTAACCGTTCTGGCTACGGAACCCTAAAAACTAGAACATAAACAAAACTCACTTCTCCGGTAGTTGTGGCAGGGGTTCCCCGAAAGCAGTGACCGGTAGATCATCTGTTATCTCTATGAACTTCGCGTCCTGCTGGGGGCGGGGCCACACCGAATACACTGCCGGCGTGCTCACTGTGCTGCACCAGGAATCTCTTTGGCGTTGACGGAGACGTTCTACGTGGCGTTGCTCCCTTATGCGACGCATGTGCCACCTGAAATATAAATGTTAAAATCTATACTAATATTAAATAAATAATTAATGTGAAAGTTTGTGAGTATGGATGTTTGTTACTCTTTCACTCCAGAACGGCTGAACGGGTCTGGATGAAATTTTGGCTGAGAGACAGGTCTGGAATAATACATAGGCCACTTTTTATCCCGGGAAAATTTACGGTTCCCGTGGGATAGGTTTGTTTTTGTTTCTCTATAGGCGAACCCGAGCAAAGCGAGAGTGAGCCGCTAGTTAAAAATATATTTAAAAAATATTATATATTATATAGAGCTGGTATAGAATGACGTACGTAAAACAAAATAATGTGGTAAGGCAGGAGGGGCGTGTATAAACATGATACAACATGGTCGCCGTTCACTAATTTTGTGTTATAAAAATCATGTTTGTTTATTAAATCGTGTTATTTAGTTGTTACTCCGCCAACCCGCACTTAGCCAGCGTGGTGGACTACGACCTGATCACCCTCGTATTGGAGGAAGGCCCGTGCCCAGCAGTGGGACGTTAAAAAGATTTGAATACATACATACATACATACATACATACATTTAGTTGTTATTAATCTTCATTTGTCTGAATTTAGGCTTATTTGATATCTATCTTCTAGAGAAATATCTATATGGTACAGTCAATAACTGTCAATCGAACCCGCGACCGCCTCTTGGTGTATAGCTAGTTAACATAATCAATTACCAGAATGATTATTAACTAACTAAAACTAGCTTATAATTATAAAATATATAGAATACAGCAACAGTACTATTCTAACCGTAACTGCCGCCTTTCTTCGGCCTCGAGTTTCTGGTGCCTTTTCTCAAAAACCTTATCGTCGACGTTTTCAGTTCCTTCTAGTGTGTAGCTACTCGTATATGGCTTTTCACGCCATCTTGGAACCTAGAAATTAAATATAACGTTAATCGGTCAAATACGAATTAGACTTACGAATAGTTAATAATTTTATAAATTCAGCCCTTTTTAACGTCCCACTGCTAAGCACGGGCCTCCCTTCTATACCAGGGGGATCAGGCCATAGTCTAGTACGGGCGGACTGAGCATGCCTTTTGAAAACTTGCTACGTTCTCTGAAACATGGAGGTTTCCTCACAATGTTTCTCTTCACCGTAAGACACATGTTAATCAATAATCGTGTTGGAAATGATTCGCACATGAAAGTATCAGAGGTGCGAAACTCGGGATTTGAACCCTCATCACACGATTTCCCAAGCAAGTTACCACTGAGCTACCACTGCCGAAAAAGGGGTGAATACAACAATTTTATAAAATCATACATAATAAGTGTATTCTATACTGAATAATAGAATAAGACCGTATGATAATAGAAGAAAAATAAGACCTATTGGATAGTCAATATGACACATAAAGGGCCATTGATTATTGTTTTCATACTTTTGAGTAAGAAGTGTGTTTTACCTCAACCGTAGAAGCTTGGCTATCTGCTGGTGGGTCGACATCTTCTAGCTTTAATTCTGGGTCTAGACCTAAATACCAAGATAGATCTGGATCTCCGACCAGTGTAGGGTAAGGCTTATCCGTTATCAAGCCGGGCACCGGGGACTTCTTGCCTCGAGCAGCGGCTGGAATAAAAGCTCTTATGAGAAATTGTCTTAGAGTAACATAATATTTGTCAAGATTTCTTTATGCATGTGCATGTAGTACATGTACATAAAGAAATCTTTATACGTGTAGTACATGACTAATTTAAAAAAAAATGGGTGCGAGTAAAACTTCAACTAACTAAAAAAAAACTTATTTGGCAAATATCCCAATGAAATTACAACAAATCAATAATTAAATAAGGCATATTATGCATATTACAATCATATATTTATAGAATATGATATACGTAAGAATATAATATTATATATCATTTGTCAGACAAATAACAACGGTTACCATGGCAACAATTAAACATGTATTCTATCTCATTCTCTCGCCGGCTGAATCCGATAATATATTATGTGTTTGTCTCTTTCTCGTGTCGCATTTTCGTTTCATCAAGAGTCAAATCACAACGATTCTAAAAAAGTTTCACTTCAAAAATAGATAAATTCATTATTTTATTTATACCGAAAACCGGCAGGTCTGACTACTCGGATGCAAAATCCTACAGACCAATCAGTCTCACATCATTCCTACTAAAAACTATGGAAAGATTATGTGATAGACACCTGAGAGACAACGCATTAGCAAAAACACCCCTACACAGGAACCAACACGCCTATAGTTCAGGAAAATCAACGGAGTCAGCCCTCCACGCAGTAGTAGGCAAGATCGAGGAGGCGCTAGAGACCAAGAACTTATGCCTAGGTACCTTTATAGACATTGAAGGTGCCTTCGACAAAACCAACTTCACCAGCATCAGAGCCGCACTAGATAGGCACGATGTGAACCCAGTAATAACAAACTGAATTCAACACATGCTCGTAAACAGAGTGGTCAGGCTGGGCAACAGTAACAAACAAGGAGCCATCGTCGCCAAAGGATGTCCTCAAGGAGGGGTACTATCGCCTCTCCTATGGAACCTTGTAGTCAATGACCTAATAACCCTGCTCAACGATAACAGATTTTACACAATTGGCTATGCAGATGATCTAGCCATCCTTGTAACGGGCAAATTCACAAGTACGGTCTGTGAATTAACACAATCAGCCCTGATAATAGTTGAAAAATGGTGCGAAAAATTCAATTTGACCGTTAATCCGCGCAAAACAGAACTAATAATGTTCACAAACAAAAGAGTCCTAGGGAATTACACCCTGCCGAAACTGTTTAACTCGACCTTAACATTAACGACAGAAGTTAAATACCTAGGTATTACTCTAGATAACAAGCTAAATTGGTCCAAACACTTAGAAAACAAACTGAACAAGGCCAGCATTACCTTTTGGCAATGCCGAAGAATGTTAGATAAGAAATGGGGCCTCAAACCAAAACTAACTCTTTGGCTTTATACAGCAGTTATACGACCTATGGTCAGCTACGGTGCCCTGGTGTGGTGGCGTAGAACACTCCTGACCACTGTACAATCCAAGCTACAAAGCTGGCAAAGACTGGTGTGCATGGCAATCACAGGCTGTATGAGAACAACACCAACAGCGGCCCTTGAAGCCATGCTAAGCCTCCTACCGCTGCACTTGTTCATCCAACAAGAGGCTGCGACCACCGCAATAAGATTAGATAATCAAAAGTTGCTACAAAAAACAGGCACGCCACACACTAAAATTCTGATCGACGTAGCCAAAGACATTCCTCTCATGGGAGCACCTAACGACGGGATACAGGTCAAGTACATTTTTGACAAAAAATATAAAATAGAGCTGGAGGAGGACAAACAAGAAGGTCGCGATAGCGAGAACCTTAGAATCTTCACGGACGGCTCGAAAACTAAATCAGGGACAGGCTGCGGTATTTTCTCTGATGATCTAAACATAAAAAATTCACTACCCCTAGGCATCTACAACACGGTTTTCCAAGCTGAATGTGTAGGTATCCTTGAGGCAGCTAGAACAATTGCGAAAAAGGACGTCAAAGACTTCTCAATCCGCATACTATCAGACAGTATGTCAGTACTACAGGCATTGAATAGCAACTCTACCACTTCAGGTATGATCTATGAATGTCATAACGCCTTGACTCAGGTAAGTGACCGAAACGATGTCACCATACAATGGATCAAAGGCCACAGTAACTCGTGGGGCAATGATAGGGCCGATGAGCTAGCAAGAAGGGGGTCGAACTTTATAGCTATAGGACCCGAGCCAATCGTGTCGCTACCTTCCTGCTGGCTCAAAGGCCAAATACGGCAACGCACACGACGACTGCATGATAACTTATGGCGTAAAATTGTAGACTGTAGACAGGCAAAGGAGTCGCTTCCTACTATTAACGCCAAAATAACTAACCGCCTGATCAATCTCAGTAGACCTCAACTCAGGCAGATAACCGCGGCCCTAACTGGCCACGGACCATACAACAAACATCTATTCAATATAGGTTTAACTGACAGCCCACTCTGCAGGGCCTGCATGAGGGCAGACGAAACGGCTGCACATGTAATCTTGCACTGTCCAGGTGTAGCGGCGTACCGGGCTCAACATCTTGGCACCCCTAGTACACTCCCGGAGGTCTTCAGCAAGACGAAGAGATTGCTGAGATTCCTGGAGGAACTGGGTTGGCAAGAATAACAAGAGTGAATTATTTCCCACACACGCAAAATAGGCGCAAAGACGTCGAGTTGCGGAAACTAGCCCGTTTATACCATACCATACCATAGATAAATTCAACCAACGTTGCTGGTATTAGTTCATTATATGTATTTGTTTTATACAAGATTCTGGGCTGTTTGAAATAATAAAAAAATAAGTTCTAATAAAATCACCGTTTCATACCATTTTCTACGGAAACAATTTCAGTATGTCAAAATACGCTATACCAGTTTTGCTAACATCTCTTACTCATTGTAAAGCAAGTACACCGCCTACCGTTTTATGAAGATTTACTCCTACTGCTCTAGGTTGCCTGGAAGAGATCGTTTCCAGCGATAAGTTCGCCTGATGTGCATCTTTTATTTGTGTTTTTTTTCTTTGTATTTTTTAGTTTTTTTGGTGTGCAATAAAGAATATTATTATTATTGTTGAATCTGTGCTCTTGTTATATTTTGGCTATTTTCTAAAAAAAAATATAAATAAACAAATTTTAACATTCATTTACCCTTTCCTCTAACAATTTTTGGTTTCGCTGGTCCTTTAGGGGGTTGCTTGCCCAAGCCGGTAGCGGAAAAAGCCCGTTTACGTCCTCGCCGACTTTCAGTGCCACGCTTTGTTTCCACTCCCTCTTCCTAAAAATTAAATTAATAATAATTCAACAAATTTTATTACTGCACTAGCAACTTACCCTCGCTTCGTTCGGGTGCGTCCGTAGGTATTCGCATTTTGTTCACAATTTCATGGGTTTTTATTTCTTCTTTCGCGGAACCCTAATTCTTTTTCTAAAATAAAACCTAACTTACTCCTTCTAACATCAGCTATCTGCCAGTGAAAGTCCCGTCAAAATCGGTCCCGCCGTTTCGGGGATTAGCCGAAACAAACAGACAAACGGACAAACTTAATAAAATCCGTTTTTTTTTTCTTATAAGTACCGTATATACTTTCATATACATTTAGTAAAAAGGTATTATTTTGACATTACAAAAAGACACATGAATTTTATTTATTTGTATAGATACATTACATATACAGTATTGTGGTGGTGTGATTAGCGTATATTTGACGTATTTTTTCTTTAGCTTCTGATTTAACTTTAAGTTAGGTGCAAAAACTAACAGAACACCAAAAAAGGCATGTGAAGACATTGTTATAAATAAATACGTTGGGACATTACCAAACGGCACATCTAGTTCCATGGTAAGCTACGAGGCTTGTGTTATGGATACCAGTTAGTTGATACGCTACACATATATGTCTTTAAATACATACATATTATAAAAACACCCATAACTGGAGTACAAACATTCGTGCTCATCACACAAATGAATGCCCCCAGTGGGACTCGAATCCGCGACCGCTGGCACAGCAAGTAGGGTCACTACAAACTGAGGCAATCGTGTTGTCATAATTATTTTGATATTCAATTTATAAAAAACATGACTACTGGTGTCGATGATAAATTGATCCATCAATATTTTATTAAGCATTAGCTACAGTGCTTAGTACTTGCACAATATGTAGGTCTCCATAGAGACAGACTTAGTACACAATATGAAACCTAATATTAACCTACAAACACATTATATTGACCGTGACAGAATAGACTATTACTAACGAGTATTTTTTGTTAAATAATATATAATTTAAATATAGAGTTAACGAAATCATGAAGAATAATAAAAATTAAATGTAAGATTTTTTTGTAGCATATGAATGACTGTATTTAGCCTTTTTTAACATCCCAAAGCTGAGGGTGGGCCTCCCTATAATACGAGAGGGATCAGACAGTAGTCCACCACACTGGACAAGTGCGGGTGGACTACACATGTCTTTTGAAAACTTGCTAGGTTCTCTGAGATGTTTTTCTTCACCGTTGAAACAAATGGTAATCATGTTGGAAATGATTCGCACATGAGAATATTATAGGCGCGAGACTCGGGATTTGAACCCGCCTCACTCGGTGTCCCAAGTGAGCGCGTGACCACTGGGCTACCACTGTCTCGAATGAATGACTATGAATGTCCTCCTGACCGATTCCGGCCACGGCGGCCAATCTCATTGAGACTAGCCAACTGCGCAGGAGATATTATAGTGCACAAATGTACGCGCAGACACAAGTGCACTCTCTATTCCTGTCACTCTCATACTCCGGTGGGACGACTACTCGACACGACCGGTGAGAGTTAAGGCGCAGGACCGACGGCTTTACGTGCTATGACTATGAACCTCTATAATGACAACTCTGAGGGTTGATTGTGATCTATACAGATAAATAAAATTTAAGTGTCTGTCTGTAATGTCAAAATAACATCTTTTTATTAAATAATTATTATGAAAGTATACATACGGTACTTATAAAATAAACAATTTTTAAAATTTTACGTGTGTGTCTTGTTCTTGTTTGTTTTGACGGGACTTTCACCGACAGATAGCTAATGTTATAATGAGTAATTTGGGTTACTTTTATTTTAGAGAAAGAATTAAAGTTCCGCGCAATGAATAATTTTATAAATTCAGCCCTTTTTAACGTCACACTGCTGGGCACGGGCCTACCTTCAATACAATGGGGATCAGGCTATAGACTAAGTACGGGAGAACTGAGCATGTCTTTTAAAAACTTGCTATCTCTCTATTCTCTCAGACATGGAGGTTTCCTAACGATGTTCCGCGCAAAAAAAAATATAACTCACGAAATTGTGAACAAAACCTGCGTAAATATGGACGCACCCAAGCAAAGCGATGGTAAATCGCTAGTTGATAATAATAATTGGTAATATCAATATAGTTTAACACTATAATTTAACTGATAAATACCTTTTGTATTACGAAAATCAGCCTTAAACAGAAAATTAAGTTAATAATTAGAAGAAAAGTTGCATGCTGTCGCACCACTTTTAATAAACCTAGGTCTTAGAATGAGCTATACTACATATACATTTTGGCTCAGTCAGACTCTTTCAGTTTTGAACACCATAAATTGCCCTACAAACCCAAACTTAGTCCTATAGATCGGGAAATTTAATATGATTTTGATTAAAAACTCTATAGCGGGAATCAAACCCATGGCTAATAACTCATTATATTTTTCTTATAGTTCCATCCATTCTTAATATATAAATATAATTTTGTAGCATTATATACTATATAATGTTGAATAAAGAAATTTTTAATAATTCTCACCTCCCCCGGACTAATCAAGCTCGTCGTCCGATTATTCCGCCTCTTAGTTTTATCGGGGACCATTTTCTCCGTAGGATAATCTAGTTGATTTAAATTATCCAAATTCAATGCAGCATCTGATGTGAAGAGCTCTTGAAACTCATTCGCATCCAGAGACGGTAACATGGAGCCAAGATCATTCGAACCTTCTCCATACGAAAATTCACATAGACTAGTCTTAGTTTCCGGTTTCTCGTACATACGCCAATCGATTTCCGATTCCGTTTTGACCATATCCAAATCCGGTTCCGCTATCATTAGAGTTTTTTCTGGATCCTTCTTTGCATTTTCATAGGCGGACATGAACCTGTTGATTTTTGTTTTCGTATCGGGTATGTCGAAAATCCTTGACGACTCGCCCATAGAGTCTGATCTTATTTTCATCCTTCCATGGTTAGTTTTTTGGAGCATTAATTTTGGTATAGGCGATTGTTCCCTCATATCGGCCTCGCCCAATTGGTACGGGTCTTCCCCGGTCGGTGTAGTATCTATAAGCTGGAGTCTGTCTGACAGAGAGCCAGTGAATTGGGACGTCTTTTTTGGTGTCGTCGTTCTGGATTTGCTGTATGTGTTTATCATTTTCGATTTCTTATTGAGACTGTACTGTTTATCATAGCACGGGTCAGTGTCCCCAATTTTACCTGTAAAATTGTTTTAGATTAGAATTTAATATATTAAACTGAGTCTAAGTCTTAAGTAACTTTGATTTTATGTTGTTACAACCGTAGGAGGTCCTGGAAATTTTTTATTGATGAAAATAAATTTATCTCTAGCTGATGTTAGCATCGTTATTAAAATGACTTAAATTGTTCGAAGCATTTTCTCCACAAAAATAAAGTGGATTATTTACTTAATATAGACTTTTTATCACAAAACAAATTTTTTATAAAATTCTAAGCCGAATCTGTACATTAAATATTTTTTTTGGAAAATCTTATTGAAATAGACACTATTATCGACGCAGAGGCCGAATCTATAGTTTTTAGAATTTTTGTGTCTGTTTGTCTGTCTGTTATCGCATCACAGAAAAACCACTGGAGGGATTTTGATGAAATTTGGTGTGATGATAGGTTATCCGGGTCAACATATAGGATACTTTTTACCGCGAGAAAATATCTCATTTCTGAGAAAAAATACAAAAACTGATTAAAGTAAAAGCACGATGATACTATTAACATTTTAGCAAGGTAACTTGTAATTATGTTAAAACTATTAAAACAACTTATCTTAAAAGAAATATGAATAGGGCTATTTTATTCATTAAAATAGTTATTTTAATGAAAATTTATTTATGTGTTATTTAGATATTTGACAATAGATGTCGCCGTGTGTTTTTAAAATACGTAGTTTTAATCCAAAAAAAAAAATGTACAGATATAACCTTTCTATGACTTTATTATAATTACTACTAAATTACCCGCGGCCCCGCCCGTATTTAAATTTTTAATAAAACACACTTTTTGGCATTATAAATTAGTAACATATTAGTAACATTTCGTTCGCCGAAACAATTTTCAAATGAGAATATGTAATTGGGCAAATGCAAATCCAACTCGGGCATTATAGGTTTCGTATAGCAAAATACTGTGTTGTTTTTCTTACTTACGTTTTTTTTTTTTCAAGTTAACACTAAAATAAATGCGAATAATATTTATGTTTCCACAATATCTACTCATTTTTTCGATTATATTATTTTATAACATTTTATGGAAAACAAGTTTATGGCTGTTAAACTGCCAAAGCCGGTAACTAAAAATATTTCATATCTCAAAAACTATGAAAAAGTATTTTAGGAACACCTCAACTTTTTCACTTTTTCTTGACACCTTTTCTTGGAAGGTAAAGGCCTAAAGGACACAATAAAATGCTTACGACATTAATAATATTAGCCGAGCCATATGAAATAATAAAAAGTATTTGCTTAGAATTATTTACTTATTACATTTTCTTTTGAAAATCGTTTTGGAAAATATTACTAACTAGCGCTAATTAAGAAAAGTTATCTTTATGTAATTTAAATAATCAGCTAAATATTAAATTATTCAATAGCTGTCTATTAGTAAAAAATGATTAAAATTAATTCCGTAGTTTAAGTTTGAATTTGGTTTTTGATCATCTGAACGCGGGCGGAGCCGCGGGAAATGCTAGTCTATACTATAATATATTATAAAAATGTAAAGTTTATGAGCTTGTGACTTTGTAGGGGGCAATCTCTGGATCTATTGAACCGTAAATTCAAGAAATTTGGTAAGAAGATAGTTTGAGACCCAGGGAAGGACATAGAATACTTTTTATTTATCCCGGAATTCATCCCTTAAGGGGGTGAAAATGGGGATGACAGTTTGTGTAGGGAATCAAGCTAGGGACGAACCCGAGCGAAGCGAGGATGAGTCGCTAGTTTAGAGCTTATTAAAGTGTAAAAAAGGTTACTTTTGCTTGTACTGGTACTTGTTTCTGGTACTTCAGTCTTTGGTGTTTTGGCCATGCGGCTAAGACTGCCGATGCCCGATGTCCGCCGTCTATTCCTTTGTATTCTTTGGATTATTGGAGTTCCGCTGAAAATAAACACATTTTAAAATAATTTTATAAATTTATACGAGTTCTTATTCATTTTCCTTCATTTCCTTCATTGTGAAGTTGTTTGTTTACGTTTTTTTAGGAAAAGGGACAAAAAATATGTATTAATTATTATATTTCCCCACATCTGAAGCACGAGTTAAAGCTTTATTCTTAAGATCTTGATCAAAGGAGCGTACTCCAGCAGTACTATTTTTTACTTCATACGCACATATCATCAATACAAATGATCATTAACTGGAAAAACATGTTATACGCGTTGTTTAATTTTAATCTACGCTGAACATCAAATTAAACAATAAATAAGAAATGACCCATAACAATATAATGATTAATGACAATAAAATCATAAATGCTAAAGTTTATAAGTGAGTGTGTTTGTTACCTACTTTCTCACGACTCAACGAATTTGAGTAAAATTTGAAATGGAAATAGTTTATATTCTGTATATACTCATAAACTACCTTCTGTCGACGTTACCAACATGCGAACGGAGCCAGGGACAAGACTAAAGAAATCCATACTTATAATAAACTGTAGAGGTCGAATATCTGTACGCAGAAAAAAAATGCTAACAACAGAGATTTTTTCAATTTTTTCGTTTCTCCGTCTGTTTGCCTGTTTGTACGGGCTAATCTCCGAAACTGTTGGATGGATTTAAATGAAATTTTGTATGGTGGTACCTTATATCCCCGTTTAATATCTTAGATACTTTTTATCCCGGAAAATTAAAGAGAGCCCGTGACATAGTTAAAAAACTATAGTAACTTATACAGCTTAGTACACAAAAACTAATGATTGTATTTCAATGACACTTAACAATAATATAGTTCATACATCAGAATAACAAATAGGTTACTTTTTATCCCGGAAAAATGTACGATTCCCGTGGAATAGATTTGTTTTTGTTTGTCTAGAGGCGAACCCGATCGAAGCGAAGGTGAGCTGCTAGTAATACATAAAACTAATCAAGAACTTACCTATTCGACGTCACCGTGTACAGCGGATCTGGGCGACTTTCCGTCTTCGTTTCCTTTTTGTTGGTCGAACGCTTACTTTCAATCATTTTGAAATTATCGCTATTCAACTTTTTGTCTAATGGCGGAGGTACTTTTATATCTCCTGAACTGAAGTCTGCAACTTCTAAATTGCAATATATTATCATTAGTGTGACGTCGCCTGAAGTATATTTCGACGGCTCGATCCTTACAGTATATCGAATCGATTGTCAAATATGGCCTTTATCGATTTAAAATGCTACAATTATTGCAGTTACTATGACTAATTTATAAAGTTATATATCAATTCTACTAGAAGTAAGTTCTAAGTATACAATTCAATAATTAAAATATGAACAACATTATTTTTAGAAATATGAACCTTTTATAAAACAAATGATATTTTATTAAGTGAAAAACAATTCAGCAAAAATCTCCGACACCGATAAACCGAATGCATCGGTATCCTACATTCCACGAATGAAATTTTATTATAAAGTATAAATAAATTCCTTCGTAGATATTAATTTAATCCTCCCTTGTGTGGAAATACCGTGTATTTCTATTTAATTAAAGTGAAATGAGTATTCATTTTTAGATAGTTTTTTACACTTTACATATTCATTCAATGCTTTTTCGAGACTGCAATAATGTAAATATTAATATACTAAAGTGACTGCAAGCTTGAAAAAGTATGACTTGTAATTACAAAAAACTATAGCAATTTATATCGATTCTACTAGAAACATATGATAGAATTTATATGTATGTAACGGTAATTAGTCAGTGTTATAAATAGATAGTTAACTATAATAGAAATAGCTATCAATACTTTGAGATCGTGGATAAAACAAAGCAATGAGTCGATAAATATAAAAAAAAAAAGTTATCTATATTTAAAAAATGTTTTAATAAATATATTCATTGCAACTCACCCGGCTCTGGATTAACTCTTGCTATCCCGAATATTCCCTGTCCAAAAGGTTTATTTTTATCGAAAAGAAATGTATTTCCATTATCTGGCAAAAGGAGCTCGGCAAAACTATCTAACATAATCTGAAACGAATTTAATTAATAATACAAGGGAAAAAATTAAAAAAACATATATAGAACACATGATAAACAGCCGCCTTTGCCATTTAAAATTCGATTGTCAAAAAAAATATATATACCACCTAAATCATCGGTTAAGATAAGTTTCATCGTTTGTATTATATAAATCATATACATTTTATTATAAACTAGCGGTAGGTACGTTTTAAATAGATATAAATAGTTATTAGGCAGCGTCAGCCATATAAACTTTAATTTTTTTTTTCGTTAATTTTTACGATGTTCTAATACTTATTATTCTATTCCGGGCTAAGAGAAATCCAAACAGCAAATATCATAAAAATTGGTCTAGCCGTTGTTAGAGTTATAAATGGTGTAACTAACACGACTTTGTTTTATATTATATATAGATGACCTGATAAAGTTCTACGTGACATGTTATGTTGCAATTTTGAATGAAACTAAAGTAATTTAAACGAAACAGTCGCGTACTTTTTCAAAACATCGAAAACTGGCTATTGCATTCAGTGTCTTAAATTTTTTGATCAGAATGATTCTGAAGCTGACCCGCCACCAAAATAAAAGAACGAAACACGGTCAATTATTATAAAAGGTTATTCGTGGGTCGTTATAATTAATATAGCATATTTAGATTATTTTAAGAGATTTTCACATTATCTTGTTTTTAGGCTGCGTGTATGAGGAGTATCACAGCACAGTAAAAAAGTAGATGGATGAGTTTCGCCTCCAGACGGTAACCGTTGAAGTCATTGGCCAAGACGATTGATTAACATATTGAAAAAAGCGCGACTTAAGAGCAAGAAAACTTTCAAACGATGAAGTGCAGGCGTCATCTTCAATTATTTTAAATAAAAACATTATGGTTACTTTTATAAAGGCTTAGGAGATTCCTTTTGACAGTTCTCGTTAAAAACATTTAGAAATAAGTGTAAACTATTTTATTCCAACAAATATTCAGGTATTCTACTCAATATAAAAAGATATTCTACTCAATATAAAATTTTGTTTCAGTGCTGCCTAAAAATAGGAAAATAACATTTTCCTATTTTTAGGTAGCACTGAAACAAAATTTTAAGCCTTTGATACTTCGCGTGCAGTCGAAATGTTTCGGTAAGAGAAAAATATCATAAAATTTATTTTCCCCTGTGACCATGTTTGTTGTAAGGCACTCGAAACGTCGTCGGGAGGAAAAGATAGTTGATTTGAAATAATATAAGATAGTTAATTTAAATAAATAATGATGTTAAGATCATTGATACACATAAATCCAAGATTCACAACGCGTTCAAACTTCCGATCGCTATTAAACTTCCCACACTGGACTAATCTGAAGATTGCCTAAAAATTTCATCAAAATCGCTCCAGTCCTTTTCTCTTGTAAAATCTATTCGGAGCGGCAACGCCACACACTATTTCGCCGCCTAAGTGTGCTTGACTTTTGCGCACTTCGCTTGCGCGTATCGCATGATGGTTTAAAATTTAAAAACTTAAAAAAATCCTGTAGGTTTAATATTCCATATTTTTAATTTTTAACACTATATGTGGTTAAAAGGGACATAGGTCAAGCGTTGCCATCCCGTTTATGAAAATAAATATTTACAGAACAACATTTACCTGAGATTTTCCCTGTTCACTTTTAGCCACACTCGACGTGATTGTTGAAGTCGGTGCGTGCAGAGGATTAGTGTGACGCGGACTGAGTCCCACTCTCCTGTCCATTCGTATCAACTTTGCCTTAAGCTGGAAACACATTAACAAACTATCTATTATAAATTTTATGAATATTACTATGTATGAAAATCCTTTAAATAAATAATTTCATTTTCGGCATATACTTGTTTTAATTTCTATATTTTACAGTTGATTCATACATGTTAAATACAGTAGTATTGCTTAAAAATTCGCTTTACTTTAAACCAGTGTGTTTTGTTAAGCTTGCATTATATGACAAAGCCTTGCTTTTCATGTGAGACCATATAATGTAAGCGTTATTATCTTAAATTACTAAATAGAATATATATAGCTGTATGTGCTGTGTAATGTAAATGTAACACGTGTGGAGCAGCTAGCAAATTTTAATGTTATCTACATATAAATACCCTAATATTTACTATCATGCTTATCAAAAAAATGAATCTAATAACTATGATTTTACAATTTTTGTAGATATAAAAGTCTCCCTTACATGGCAGTTAATTAATCTTTTATGCTAAATATAATAATATTAATTCGCTAGCAGCAACAAAAGCTGAGCTTAATACAAAAATTAAAGGTTATTTTATCTATTAATTCGCATAGTTTTTATCTATACAGATAAATAAAATTGGAGTGTCTGTTTGTAATATTAAAATAACCGCTTTTTACTAAATGCATATGGATGTATATACGGTACATATACCAAAACAACATTTTTTACAATTTTTGTCTGTCTGTCTGTCTGTTTGTTCCGGCTAATCTCCGAAACGGTTGAACCGATTTTGACGGGACTCTCACTGGCAGATAGCTGATGTTATAAGGAGTAACTTAGGCTACTTTTATTTTAGAAAAAGAATAAGGGTTCCGCAAAAAAAATTAAAACCCATGAAATTGTGAACAAAATCCGCGTACGGCGTACGCACCCGAGCGAAGGTTAATCGCTATACAATTTAAATGAATATCTTAGGAGTAGCAAGCTACTATTTATGTATAAACATAGCTAACCGTAAAAACGTACCTAGGGACGAACGCGAGCGAAGCGAGCGTGAGTCGCTAGTTTAATATATATTTGGTACCTATATCATTAGATAGATAGAAATACAATCCCAATGCTTTTTATCCTTAACCATAACCCTTTCATCATTCACAGTACACTTTTTTTAATAGAAAATCGAGTATTATCGTCTCATAATTCCTTCAATCAACCAAATATGAAAATATTACTTATGTTTGTCGTAAGTGTATTAAATTTTTTAGCTTAAAGTATTTATTTATAAATAATAAAATAATTATGGCTCTGCTATTAATATAGAAATTTTGTTTTTTATCACAAATTTTGCTCAACAATAGATGACATCGCCTGTTGCATACTGTTCAAGATTCAATAATAAAACATTACCTTTCTTCTGCAATCTGTTTTATTTTGTATATTTCCTTGGAGTAACTAGCAACTCACGGTTGCTTCGCTTTTGGGTTTTTTCCTAGACCAAAACAAAGCTACTCCATGGGAACCATACATTTTTCCAGAACAAAAGCAAACCTATGTGCTATCCTAGACTATAATCTATCTCTGTGCCAAATTTCATCCAGATCCGTTCAGCTGTTCTGGTGTGAAAGAATAACAAACATCCATAATACATCCTTATTTAAAACAAACATCCATCCATCCTCACAAACTTTCACATTTACATATTAGTTTGAATTATATCAGAATAACAAGTAAAATAATCATATTGTAACATTATATTAATTATATAAAGTAATCATGTGTTTAAGAAAGCTGGATACATTCTTCGCAATAAGTGACTTTATTTTTAGCAATTATTTCTTGTCAATGTGTAAAGTTACATGAATTCGCATTGCTTGGTTTACAACATACAAATAAATAATATCTTAATATGGATTAAGATAATTTCAATCAGTAAATATAGTAAATCAGTATATGTATTAAAAAAAAAATTTTTAGATGTGCTAACAATTATTAGTAGGTGTCACATAAAACATTATAAGCACCTGAAACAATTTAGAAAATTAAATTTATATGCTATGCAAGTGTTTTATTCAAGCTTAAGCATTAATATTTACAACCTTGACACTAGTGAAAAAAGCTAATTATTTAAATAATTATATAATTCTAATTCTATCTAGTCTAAACAAATATATAAATAACACTTCTATTGTAAAGAAATCATTCTCGATGATTTTTTTGTCTATTATGAAACATAACCTAAAAATAAGTTCTAAATAAATTGAAATTCATATTTTTTTTTAATTTATATAAGGCAAAGCATTAATTCTTACAAGCTATCATAATGTTAAAGATTTTGTTTTATAACATAATTCTGTCACAAAATTTCCAGTAGTTTGACTTTACTACCTGTATATAAACAAAGCACAACATGCACATTAAGCTTTAAAAAAATTCTGATTGCTGCACCATATTTTGAAGACACTTACTGTATCATTTTCTTGTTTCAATGCTTGATAAAGTTTGTCCCTTTTTGTGATAAGTTCGTTTTGTTGTTGTATTAGATCCAAGTGATAGATAAGAAGATCTTTAAGTTTTTTGTTTTGACTTACAGCTACTGATAGCTGATCTGATAATTTTGATATCTCAGGAGTAGAACTTGGAAGATTTTTATCATCTACACAATATGTTGAAATCTCAACTTCCTTTTCAAGTTGAAGAGGCTGTCTTCTCTCTGCACTTTGAGAATGGCAAGCGTAGATATGATCGAATGGAAAACTCAGCAGACCATCTTTAGAGTCCAACTGATTTAGTGTAGACAGTTCCGCCGAGAAATTCACCAAATTCGTTTCATTTACACTACTACGACTGTTCATTTTTAAGAGAAGCCTATCGTAAATCACTTACGACAAGCCTGCCGGCTGTCAAAACCTAGCTAACCAAATCTGAAGTTGTTCGTATCATTACAACGGATTAATAGTTCACCGTACAATACAAATCAGTTTGTGAGAAAAAAATATTGCTACATTCATCCGGTATTACATTGTCAAAACAGCTACAAATCTACGTAATATACTTAACTACTGTTCTATTCTGACATTTCTTTCACGCACATGTAAAATGATAATAGACGCAACTTTAAAACGGTTCCACCAAGAAAAAATATAAAACAATGAATCGCACAGCAAGACATTCGAAAAAGTAAATTTTATAATTGAATTAACAGTTTAATTACATCACATCTTTATTATCAATTCTTTATGTCAATCATATAAAATTCGTAACAAAATTCATCAACTAGCGTCAAGGCGTCAACCGTAGACCATATACACTTTTTAATTTTTATTTGCATTGTCAGAGATTAGGAGCAAAGGAAACCGTAAAGAAGCCATTAGTTCTTAACCATAGACAAAAATATATATACATATAGTATAAACTTCTATTCCCCTATATATTTAAAATAATTAAATTTATATTTAAAATTTAGTTCGTAAACTACAAATACTTATAAATAAAATTAAAATTGACCAGAAAGAAGTTAGCGTGTAATTTATTTATTTTTTGTATTATACTATATGCTAATAAATTGCTCTTGAAATGCTCCTCCGAAATCTGCAATTGCTCCACGTCTAAAGTGATTTGTTAATTAATAATTATTTTTTTAAAAATTGCTTACTCAAAAATTAAATTCGCTATAACACGAGAAATAATCATTTTTTTATCAAAGTTTGTTCACTCAAAAAATTGCTCTTAAATGCTATTTTAAAATCTGCAATTGTTCCACGTCTAAAGTGATTACTTAATTAATAATATTTTTTTAAAAAATTGCTTACTCAAAAATGAAATTCGCTATAACACGAGAAATCATCAATTTTTTACTAAAGTTTTTTGCTCAAAAAATTGCTCTTTAAATGCTCTTTTGAAATCTGCAATTACTCCACGTCTAAAGTGATTAGTTATTTATTAATTATTTTTTTAAAAATCGCTTACTCAAAAATTAAATTTACTATAAAACGAGAAATAATCACTTTTCATTAAAGTTTTTTTTCTTAAAAGATTGCTCTTGAAATGCTCCTCCGTAATCTGCAATTGCTCCACATCTAAAGTAATTAGTTAATTAATAATTATTTTCTTAGTCAAAAATTAAATTCGCTATAACACGAGAAATATTCATTTTTTTACCAAAGTTTTTTAATTTTTGAGCAAGAAATTTAAAAAAAAAATAATTATTAATTAAGTAATCACTTTAGACGTGGAACAAATGCAGATTTCGAAAGAGCATTTAAAGAGCAATTTTTTGAGTGAAAAAACTTTGGTAAAAAAAATGATTATTTCTCGTGTTATAGCGAATTTAATTTGTGAGTAAGCAATTTTTAAAAAAATAATTATTAATTAACTAATCACTTAAGACGTGGAGAAATTGCAGATGTCGGAGGAGCATTTCAAGAGCAATTTATTAGCATATAGCATAATACAAAAAAAAACAATTTACACGCTAACTTCTTTCTGGTATAAAATTGCAAATACTCTTTGTAGGTATAACATTTTGTCAGCGTGATAAAAAGTCGTATTATTGTAAAATTTTATTCATGAAGTTAAAACCAATGCACAAAACATGTTAATTAAATTAAAAAGTTATGAAGTAAAAATTTACTAGAAAACGCTAATGGCACATGTGCATAGACTACTTAATAAAATCAATACCTATAGAGACTATAATATATAGAAGCCGGTAAAAAAAATTATATGAATTTAGAATATACATTGAAACGAAACTATGAAACCTTAATTATTACTTTAAAAATGTTTCATTTTAAATGAAAAACAGCTATATACTCCGGCTGTAATTAGACAATTGTACTATGTAAATATAATATAAATGTAAAAAAAAAAGTTATACGTTACATATAAGTTAATGCGTACGAATACGTTAATGCTTTTATACAACTCAATGATATGGTTTCAAAAGAGTTGTTATATATTGAGCAGATCTATACATACTATTATAAAATTCTAACTAAGCCGAATCTGTAGCTACATTAAAATTTTTTTGGGAAATCTTATTGAAATAGACATTATTATCGATGCAGAAGCCGAATCTATAGTTTTTAGAATTTTTGTCTGTCTGTCTGTCTGTCTGTTACCGCATCACAGAAAAACCACTGGAGGGATTTTGATGAAATTTGGTATGATGACAGCTGGTTATCCGGGTCAACATATAGATACTTTTTACCGCGGGAAAATATTTCATTTCTGAGAAAAAATACAAAAACTGGTTGTAACAAAATCACGAGGATACTATCTGTAAACAGTTTAGCAAGGTAACTTACTAAATATGGTAAAAACTATTAAAAATAGCTTATCTTGAAAATCAAATTATCAATAATGCTATTTTATCCATTAAAAGAGTTATTCTAATTAATATATATTTAAGTGTTATTTAGATATTCGACAATAGATGTCGCCATGTGTTTTTAAAATACGTAGTTTTAATTCAAAAAAAATTAATGTACAGATATGATTTTTCTACGATTTTATTACAATTACTACTAAATTATCTGCGGCCCCACCCGTGTTCAAATTTTCAATAAAACAAACTTTTAACGTAGCCACATTAGTAATATTATGTTAGCCGAAACAATTTTCAAATTAAAAAAATTATAAATTTTTATAGTTTAGTAAATAACATTAATATTAGGTTTCGTATAGCAAAGTGCTGTGTTGTTTTTCTTTCTTACGTGTTTTGTTAGGTTAACACTAAAATAAATACGAATAATATTTACGTTTCTACAATATCGACTCATTTTATCAACCGTAAAAATAACTTCGATTGATATTATTTTGTAACATTTTATGGAAAACAAGTTTATGGATGTTAAACTGACAAAGCGGGTAACTAAAAATATTCCATATCTCAAAAACTATGAATAAGTATTTCAGGAACTGTTATAGGTACCTCAACTTTTTCAGTTGTTTTTGACACACTTTCTTGGAAGGTAAAGGCTTAAAGGACACAATAAAATGCTTACGACTTTCATCATATTAGCCGAGCCATATAAAATAATAAGAAGTAGGTATTTGCTTAGAATTATTTACTTATTACACTTTCTTTTGAAAATCGTTTTGGAAAATATTACTAACTAGCGCTAACTCATTCCTGTTGCGCGATAAATTAACATTAAGAAAAGTTGTCATTATGTAATTTAAATAATCAGTTACATATTAAATTAATCAATAGCTGTCTATTCGTAAAAAATAATTAAAATTAATTCCGTAGTTTGAGAGTTTATCGCCCAAAACTAAATAAACAAACAAAACAGAAGTATAGTCATATGTACAGAAATGTTATTGCTAAAACAAAAAGTGCAATATTACTAAATGAAATATGAGATTAACGGAGAAACCTTTGTGGCATTGTCCTTAACCTTTGTGTGCGCAATGAAAGTGGTATATGTGAGAGTTTACTAATGTGTAAAACCTAAGAATTTGGTTTTTGATCATCTGAATGCGGGCGGAGCCGCGGGAAGTGCTAGTATTATAATAAAGCGCTTCGCTCTGCGTTATTTGACAAAGATATAAAAATTGCATTTTTTCAGGACAGTCACCTATAGAGATAAACTTAAAAAGCAAAACCTTAGGTAAATACAATATTTGATCTAAATCGTTAGAGCCGTATCCGAGATACACGAAATAAATGTATATATTATAATACAAGAATTGCTCGTTTAATATAATAAGATAATATTGTGTCATTGGCATTGTGTCTATTTATAGAACAAAGAATAAAAAATCACTCATAATATGCTCGTGCTAATGCCATTTTAATTTAAATATTCATAGCTATAACCTGATGTTCACAATATCTCCCAATTATTACTAGAATTAAAATGACTAGACCACTGAAACAATATTTTTTTACTTGTACGGTACTTATAATTATATTGTACTCACCGACCCGCGTCTCGCTGGCCGTTGATTAGGCGTGCGATACACCGCAGGTCGGGTGAAATCTGTTGGTGAATCATCGAATCTTGACCAACTTGAACTCCCGCTACCTATTGGCGGACTAGGACTTCTGTGCCGGGAGGGCTAATAAGCAATCCATATCATTAAATAAAAAATAACAAAGTACAAAAATGACATTTTAAAATACGCACATTGATTATTTCTCCACCGGATACGTGGTGCCACGAAAACCAATCAAATATATTATCGTCTTGTTTTTGCATGTCGATATTTAATTTTTATTTCAATGCAGCTTTAGTGCATATGTAACACCTCTTTAGTCCTCTGATACTCAATCAAATATGATCGAATGCAACGACATGCAAAATGTTAGATTCATTGAGTGAATCTTTATTGTAGCGCTACGTATCCGTTGGATGATGAATAGAAAACGATTCCATTTAGTAATTTTCATCTAAATATCACTTTTTTTACAATTATTAAGCTCTAAAGTTTTTTTAATAAACTGTACATTTAAAAAAGACTAAGCCAGGAAGACAAATGCTGTCATTAAGCTCATAACAAACAATATGCTTAATTTAACTATTATTTTCAATTTTTACGATTACTACATATCTTAAATGAAAATAGATTATTTTAACTCATTTAGCTTGCTTATATTTAGATACAGATACAGACTACATAATATGTTGAAAACACCTCATCCAAAAATGAAGAATAAGCAAGTTAAATCTGTTAAGAAAACTTTACTTTTAAAAAACCATTCTCATTTTATTTTAGTCATTGTCCAAACTCTAACCTCTGATAAAACTTAATATATGTTTAGGGCCACATATCAAGTAGTAATAATCAATACACATCACTAGCTATTCTTTGTGATTACGAGATTTAAAGTTATTTATAAACTTATAAAGCAAGCCTTACAAAATAAGCTTTTTAAGACTTTATGTAGGCGGTAGGGAGTAGGTATTATTGTAATTTTATTTATCTTGTATTATTGTGTGAAATATTATTTCAGTCCAATGATTAGACAAATTTAATCGAATTTTTAAAAGACGGAAGCCACATTATTTATAATTATGAAGTGTACGTATGTATGTGTGATTATGTGTAGATACATCCAAAGCTGAATATTGAATTAATTCTCTTCAGAAATTGTCACCATCCGTCGCACTGTCATTATTTCCGGCAACAATTTGAGTGAAGGATAATAGAAAATAGATTGAATAAACTCTTCTATAAAGGAATAAAGGTGTTCAGTTGTCAGCTTCGTGAAATACCTACTTACAATTTGTAACAGCAAGCATACCAACAATAACTCATGTCCACTGCGTAAAGTCGTCTTGAAAATAGGTTATGCAATTATGACTAGCACAAATTTTTATAAGAAACTAGCGATTCACCCTTGTTCCGATCGGGTTCTTCTCTAGCCGTCTTTAAAATAGATTTCTCAGAGATGAGATATTTTCCCGCAGTAAAAAGTGTCCTATATATTGACCCGGATAATCAGCTACCATCATATCAAATTTTATCAAAAAGTGGTTTTCTCGTGATGCATTCCCAGACAAACCAGACAAAACCGTTAAAATGTACCTAGGGACCCGCGCGATGCGAGGGTGAGTCGCTAGTCTGTCTCTATACATATACTAAAATTCAGAGTCAAATCTGTACATTAAATATTTTTTGGAAAATCTTATTGAAATAGTCATCATTATCGATATCGAGGCCGAATCTATAGTTTTCTAAAGTTTTGTCTGTCTGTCTGTCTGTCTGGGAACACCTCACGAGAAAACCGCTGGACAGAATTTGATGAAATTTGGTATGATATTAGCTGGTTATCCGAGTCAACATATAGGATAATTTTTATTGCGGGAAAATATCTCATCTTTCAGAAATCTATGCTAACCGTTAAAATGTATCTATACCTACATATAAAAAAATTCTAACTGCGTCGAATCTGTACATTAAATATTTTTGGAAAATCTTACTGTAATAGTCATTATTGTCGACACAGAGGCCGAAACTATAGTTTTTAGAATTGTTGTCTATCTGTCTGTCTGGGAACGCATCACGAGAAAAGCACTGGACAGATTTAGATGAAATTTGGTATGATGATAGCTGGTTATCCGAGTCAACTTAAGGATATTTTTTACTGCGGGAAAATATTTCATCTTTGAGAAATCTATAATAAACGTTAAAACATAACTAGGGACGAACCCGAGCGAAGCAAGGGTGAGTCGCTAGTATATATATAAAAGGCTTTGTCCTGACAGACTGATGGATCAACGCACAGCCTAAACCACTGGTCGTAGGGACGTGTATTTTTGAAGAACTTATTGCTTATATGACGTAGGCATCGGATAAGAAAGGATTTTTCAAAATTCATCCCTTAACCTTCCGTGAACCATGTGGGGTTTAATAGACCCCAGTCACACAAAAATCCTTATAACTCTCTAAAAATTCGCTTGGCGTTTTTGACACTTTAAGTAGCTGGAGCTGCGACATTGCCATACCGCTTGGTGATAGTGGTTTGATAATCGCGTCGCCGACGTAACAAACAGACGTGCGCAAAGTGCGTTCGGGTCTCACAGACCCCACGTGGTTCGGGACGTCGTCTAAAACGTAAGTAATAATTTTATTGTGAAATGCAGTATTTCTAGAATATTTGTATTTATTTCGAATTATTTATCATTTATACACCTTTTGAGTACCTAACATTAGATGAAAAGTTGGTTGTCTTTCGAGGGAGATGTGTATCATTTATACACCTTTTGAGTACCTAACATTAGATGAAAAGTTGGTTGTCTTTCGAGGGAGATGTGAGTTCCGACGGGTTATGATGATGATATGAGAGATGTTGAATAATAATATCGAAATAAGGAAAACTATTTCTAGAATATTTGTATTTATTTCGAATTATTTATCATTTATACACCTTTTGAGTACCTAACATTAGATGAAAATTTGGTTGTCTTTCGAGGGAGATGTGGGTTCCGACGGGTTATGATGATGATATGAGAGATGTTGAATAATAATATCGAAATAAGGAAAACGGATCGTAGAAGAAACTTCGTTCGTGATTTGGGAACAGCTTTGATTGAAGAACATTTGAAAAACCACAAAGATAATACGGATTCCGAAATATTCTCGTAAGTGCTTACATACATGAATTGCTCAGTGAAACACCTTCTGAACCACCGACAAAAATGCCGAGATCTAAAATAAGGTGTTCAATATGTGACAGCAAGAAAGATCGGAAAACCAAATACAGTTGTAAGCTCTGCGATATACCTATATGCTTAGAGCATGCTCACTTATACTGCAAAAATTGTACCAAATTTAATCAGCCTGGACCTCATGAAGACTGACAAAATTAAGCTAATTTTGTCAATTTTACATGCCTTATAATACTAATTTTGAAAATTTGAGATATATTATAAGTGTTTAATTACTTTTTTACTGTGGATGTTAGCCCAAAGAAGAGGCTAAGTTTTAGTTTGCAAAAAATGACTATGTTTTGTTCCTTTTTGAAAAAAGATTAAAAATGTTGATTATTTTACTCGGTTTTGTTTTATTATTACGCTCAAATAGACAAAAAACAGTATTTTTTAATAAAATAAACAAATAATCATAAATTATACATTCCTTGCTCTGATAATTCTTGGGGTCTGAGAAACCCCACATGGTTTGCGATGTAACATTTATGCACGTGGTTCACGAAAGGTTAAAGGGGTAAAAGGGGATACCAAAGTTTATCTGTGAAAAAAATTATTTAAAATCAGAATTACTTGAAACTTAGTATTAATGATCTTCAATTAAATTAAAGAAACACGTCTTTTTCATATTTTTTTATAATTCATTCCGTAAGGGGGTAAAAAAGGGGATGAAAATTTGTAATTTATTTGTACTAAAGTCTGTAATTTTTAATGTAAAATGCATGGAAAGTGGTAGTTAGTTTTAAAATAAATAATTAAAATACGTTTGTAATATGTATATTAGATTTTTTTGAAATTTATCCCTTAAAGGAATAAAAGGGGATGGTAAGGTTTATACGGAGAACAAAATATTTATTGATCAGAGTTATCTGAAACTTGGTATTAATGAACTTGGCTTTGTGAACGTGGTACACTGACACCCAAAAACAACAATGCTACTGATTTTAATAACAAAAGTGATTTCGATTTCAATAACTTAAATCCTTTGAAGGGTCAGAAATAGAATATAGGTCTATCGTTTCAGTGATGGATGAAGCAGTTCATTATCCTGTAGAATTTCTTAACAGTGTTCTATCCTTCTGAAGGTTGGCACACTTGTTATGAATAAGCCACCAAAGCTGTGTAATCGGATAAGACTGCTAGTAATCTATAAAAAAATATTGTGGCCACTGTGTTTGCTGGATGTACTCGAGGGGAATCAGTATTCATACCTCGAATAATACCACTGATAACCTCTGACTATTGCTTTGAATTTAATCTATCATATATTCCTCCTTAAAATTTGTATTGCAATGAGTAGACCTATTAATAAATGTCAAGGCCAGTTGTTTAAAGTAGCAGGTATGGACTTTAGAGATTTGCTTCTCACATGGACATTTTAACAGAACCCAGGACATTTTAACAGAACCCAGAACCAGACGGAACTTCCACCAATGTGCTATACAAAGAAGCTCTTAATCAAATTTTAATTCTTCGGGTTCTCCTAGTAATTAATATGTTAAAAATGATTTAATTCAATTCATTTGGCAGATTCATTTTAAATGTACCCGAAGATCGTGGCAGACACGAGATCTGTGGTTTTTTTTAATGATACGATTATTTGTGCCTAAGCTAGCCTGAGTTCAAGTTCCTATTTAGGCCAAGCATAGTTACTGGATTCTTCTGTAAAGAAATTCTCAATAATAGTTCGGAATTAGAAAGGTGAGAGGGATAAGAATAGAAAATGCACTTATGTTGCATACAATCGTTGACCTAATGGCTGTCAATTCCGGTGTTCCTCAGGGATCTATTCTTTCCATAACACTTTTCCTGCTGCACGTCAACGATCTTCTAAGACCCGGTATCTTTGGGTACGCTGATGACAGCACTATTACGGATATATACTTGTCCAGTTCTAGAACCAGTGCTACTAAGATCCTTGAGAAAAGAGAGGCCTTGGTGAACCGCATTGACTTAACTCTGTAGGAGGTGTTCGATTGGGGTGACGCTAACTTAGTTAAGTTTAGTGTCATCAAAACACAAGCATGCTTATTTACTGCAAAAAGACCCTTTACCTTGGCTCCCACTTTCCAAAGTGTATCAATCCCGATCAGTGACCATATTGAGCTCTTAAAACTTTTGTATGTCCTTAGCAGGATCTCAAACTGTCTTCTTACTAAAATTAATCTACTTCAATTCAGTAGCTTCAGAGCTTATTCGGTACAAACAAACAAAAAAAATCTTTCCCCTTAATAATATTAGTATAGATATATAAGAGTTATTTTATAAAAACAATTTTCAGTGTTTAAACTGCGTGCTGAAACTGTATTTTTTTTTAATTGAAATGTTTAGTGATGTCTAATATCGATCTATAGATCAACATTATCAATGCATTTATATTAATTAATGTCTTTCACTTAGGAAAGAAATATAAGTTACAATTTAGTAAGTAGATGTGTTTCTAAAATATAATAGTATTTTATATTTTATTTCGCTAAGACGATAAAAGCTAAAATACAATTTTAGCTTTTATAATTACCTATTTATTCCATTTTCAAAGAGTAGAAGGAAGTTTTACTGAAAAAAGTATCAAATTGAATAAGGATGGGTCACAAGTAATTTTTATATTTACTTCAATCTAAGATAGAGAAGGCTCAAATACTATACCTATTTCTATTTGTGATATAATTTGAGTTCACAGAGTTTCAACGCGTTAAATTACAATGAATCTAGGCTTTACATTAAATCTCGTAATAATTAAATCCTGTTTACTGTTGACAATTAAGATCTGTGTGAGCTCTCTCCCTATTAGGTTTCCTTAAGACCAGAACGCCATAAATATTAAAACAGGAGAACAGTTTTTTAAAATTAGATATTGAACAGGTATAAGATGCATACACATACATAAACCAGCAGCCCATGTTAATAAAAATAATTATCAGATATAAACAAAAAATGTTCGAAGAGGAAGAAAAAGGATACAGTTATACAGCTCAAACTAACTTAATAACAATATATTGTAGTATTTAAACACATAACATCACAAATGGAGATGAAATTTTAGGTATTACAGGTACTCAAACAGTGACACAGTTATAGACATTGAGTCGTATACATTTTGTCGATATTCATTAAAATTAATAAACACACGTTGAAGTTACTGAAATAATTTACATCGACCATAAAATCAATAAATTTAGTCCAGCTTTCACTACATATTAAATAACTCCCACGTCCATTCTGTTAAATACTAGAAAAATAATAAATATTTCTGTTATACCAAAACATTTTATTTATGAAATCTCAGCTCTATTTTCTAATGAAAATATTAGATTAATTTTGTTAATATTTAATTGGTTTGTTTTAAAATAAACTTGTACGTACGTATTCGCTGAGTACATAAATTTGAAAATAAAACAATAGAAAATTGAAATTTTCGGTTTAAAGTAAATATTTTATTTTTACGTTTATTTTACAAAATATTGACATAAAAGCTTACGGAGCAAGAAATTCTGGACAATTGCCAATGACTCTCCCAACAACTCTGAATACGTACCATACGCCATGAAAATAAACGTCTATGAATAAATTCTCACGGTTTACGCATTCAGTTAGTTCCAGGCTCGTAGACCGTGTTGTCTTGATACACCTAATCATCTAAACTCTTCAAAACTGGCTCATCAATTTTGGATTTCCTACCACCCACCCACTGGTATGTTTGTTCAGCGTAAATTATAGATTACGTACAAAGTAATTTGTAGTAAATGTCTCACATCATCATTTAATTGAATCAAATTATAATACAATTACAAATGTAATTATGTAAATAAAATTTTGTAATCTATATAATGAAAATGAAATTTTGTTCGTCGATAAGCGCTTTGCTTAAGAAGGCTAGACCGATTAAGTTAATTTATGTTAAAATTTATGTCGTTTAAGTCATAATAGTGAGGGTAATGTTATGAATTTCTTATGAAAAAGAAAATTTTGGAGAAATTAAAAGTGCTTCGCTGAGTACAATTTTTAAGTAACCTCAAAGTTCATAAGTTGATTAAAACTAGGATAGGACAATTTGCGTCTGGTCAGCTAGTATAATTTTAAAAATTCTAACAACGTACGGTTGCGGTACGGTATGGTACAGTTTATTGCAAAATATTAGGCCCGGATAACAAATAGGTACAACTACAAACAAAATTATTTAGAGGTTCAAATAGACAATAGCTGTAATTTACTACACCTGTACGGGCATGTACATAGTTCCTACATAGATTGAATACTAAATCTTCATCTGTATACATGTAAACGATTCTATGTAAATAAAATTATTAACTCACCAATCACAACCCCTATATATTGTTGGAATATTTTCCTTAACAAACAACCTATTTTTATTGAGATATCATAATATTATTTTTAATATCTTCCAAGATAACGCTTCATATTTTTATTCCCATTACTAGGTATAGGTATTATTATGTTCTAAACAGACTCAATGTATATAACTGTAAGAAAGTAAATTGCACAAGTATCAAGTTTAGTAAAATGCACTATTTGATGAAATCGTATGACATTGACACATTTGACAATAAAAATAATTAAAATATTTGATTGCTTACTCTTAGGGATTGCATTTTAGGTAAACTTTTTTAATCGTAGAAATGTATTAAAGTAAATTCGTGGCGCTGTTTTATTCTTTTCTAGGGACGAAACATACCTCCGGTGGGGATGAAACGCCACCCATCCCGGAGGAAGAACTGGAACAACAGAAAATTGAACATGAACGACAAATACAGAAGGTTTATAATTTAATTTTATGCATATTAATATAAAATATATAAAAAAAGAGCATGCACTTTAGATATTAATAATTACCTGATACCTACTGTTGAAATAGCTATAATTAAAAATAATAACTAAATAGATTATTGCATAAAATCTACTAAGTACTATACTTATACCATTAATGTTATTACATAGTAAGTTCGTGATATAAAATCAAGCTTAATAATTACTTCTTTATTTCTCCTATAATTATAATAATTAATAATACATATTTTTATATCAGGAAAAAGAATGCCAAGCAAGAGAAGCTGAAGAAGTTAGGCAGTTGGATATAAAACTTCTTCACCAGCGCGCTATAGAAGCAGAAGAAGAACATAAACGTGAGGTAGGTAGGTCTACATTGAAGCCTAAATTAAAAAATATGGAGTTTTATTCAACCAACTGACTCGTCGTCAGCAGATTTCCGAAGCAGTCGAAGAGTTGCGTGGGTTAAACACTTCTTGGTCGCATCACAGATTGTGCGACCTGCAACGGCAAGCCGCGAGATGGCGTCACAGCCGGCCATCCATACAGGATACAAAGCACTATAGGGTAAGAATACTAGCATTTATTCTTTCATCTAAAACTCATACATACCGATACTGATCTAAGACCGTAAACGGCAATTACAATTTCAAATATGTTCAACCACGACTCTTGACATCTCAGTTATAAACTACAACCTTTAAAGTATTAAAGCATAGCCCAATCAAATTGCATGATATGTGATGTAACCCACTAATCCACTTATATATATATATATATATATATATATATATATATATATATATATATATATATATAATTAAGAATAGTTATACAAATATAGATGGTAATGCAATATTTCATTTGCATAATACAGAGTGTTCTGAAGAAAGCTTGCAGTGCTCAACTAACGAAGCCACAATCCAGCCAAAGCATTAGCGACAATGAAGGCATATTCATTAATCTCTCGCGATTGGGCTCTTGTAGAGGTAAGACAAAGGCAAAATAAAGTATTTAGCATTTCTAGCTTTATAGATATTAATAATTGTTATTATTGAGACAAACCTACTATTCGATTCTTTTATCTACTCCGTGCAATAGAAGAAGTTAGTTGAACCCATTTGTAAACAAAAAGTTTAGATATTTATGAAAAATTGTCATTTTTATAATAGGAGTTAGATACGAAAATGAAATAATATAAATATAAAAAACGTGAATATTCAACGCAGCTTATGGTAGGTAAATTCAAAGTAAGTTTAAGCAGCTTCCTGCGCACATTTGATAGTATGATCTCTCTGTAATAATGACCGAAGTTTTAAGCAAAACTAATATTAATCTATCACTAATATTATATATGAGTACAAATTAATTCGGTCCGTTTTTAAAAGATGGCTCTGGCTGTTATGAATGTTTCATAGTAACAGCTGATTGTGGTGATTTCAGAGAGGCTATACATCTGTGAATACTATAGAGTTCATATTGCTTTGAATTTTATACAAAACACCTATTTTTTATTGTATTGAAAATGTCAAAATTTGTGGTAACTAAGCAGCATTTGCGGGAAGTTTTACTTTTCTGTTTTAATTGGAAGAAAAATGCAGCTGAAGCGCATAGAATGCTTGTGACAGTTTACGGTGAGAATGCTCCAACTGATAAATCATGTCGGGAATGGTTTCGACGTTACGAGGATGGTGATTTTAGTATTGAAGACAAGCTTCGCCCTAGACAGCCAAAAAAAATCGAAGACAAAGAATTAGAGTTATTACTCGATGAAGACCCAAGTCAAACGCAAAAAGAGCTTGCAGAATCATTGGGAGTGATACAACAAGTAGTTTCAGTAGGATTAAAATCCATGGGAATGATTCACAGGCAGGGCAATTGGGTGCCTTATGAACTGAAACCCAGAGACGTTGAAAGGTAATTTTTCACTTGCGAGTAGCTGCTTCTAAGGCAAAAAAATGGATTGTGACTGGGGATGAGAAGTGGTTATTCTATGATAATCTCAAGAAGAAAAAATACTACCCTAAGCCTGGTCAATTGTCGCCATCGACCTCAACATCAACACCAAAGCCGAATATTCATAGTTCGGAGGTCATGTTGTGCATCTGGTGGGATCATAGGGGTGTTGTATATAATGAGTTGCCAAAACCTGGCGATTTCATTACGGGTACTCGGTATAAACTGTAATTGATTTATTTGAGCTGGAAATTATGACAAAAAAGGCCAGAATACGAGAAAAGGTACGACAAAGTTTTTCTTTTGCATGATAATGCTCGGCCTCATGTAGCAAAAGCCGTGAAAAATTATTTAGATACGCTCAAATTGAATATTTTACCGCACCCGCCGTATCCGCCGGACATTGCTCCTTCCGGTTACTGGTTGTTCCAATGGATGCAGCACGATTTGGCAGGTCACCGGTTCACTTCTTTCGAAGAAATCGAAAATTGGTTCCAAACGTTTATCACCTCAAAAGACGAGACATTTTTTCGAGATGGAATTCAAAAATTGCCTGAGAGGTGGAAATGTAGTAGCCAGCGATGGACAACACTGTAATTAATCTATTTATTTATATTGTTTTGAAATAAATGCACTTTTTACACCAAAAAAACGGACCGAATTAATTTGTACTCCGAAATAAAATAAATATTAGTTTATAAAATATTATTATATAAAATAATATACAATCACGAATATTAATGTACAAATTTATGTCACGATGCGATGGGACGATACTTCGACACGACCGGAGTGTTAGGCTGCGTCCTGAGTCACGGCGCACTGTGTACGGCGGATTGCTGAGCGGATTTACACGCCGATACCTGTCCGCAGTGCACGCGGAAAAGATGATGCGTGCGCGCGTGTTTAGTGTTGCGTTTATTTCACTTTGGTTTTAATAACGTCGATATTAAGACTCAAACGTTTACAATATTTAGAAAGAAACAGCTTTTTTACCGATGGTAATTTTTTTTGTGAAAAAAAGAAAGTCCCAAATTCTATCTACAGCAAAAAGAAGCGGTGAATACGTTAGACAATGTGAAGAATTAAGACGATGCCCGGAGAAATTTTTCTAAAATTTTTTCAGCCATTAAGTTCATGTTGAATGTCAGCTTCACGAACATTTTATTTTTATGGTCAGGGTGCCTGGACACCCAAATGAAAGGCTTTTCCATCACTGCTGTGAAAAAATCTTCAGCGGGAAAGTCTTCATTCAAATTGCGGCATTTCACTTTTATATATTTATATTTTATACGAGTATATCTGTGTTCGTAATTAGAAAGCAACCTAAAAAAAACTTTTCAGATATTTGCAAATAAAATATTCCATTGCAAAAGGTTACATCGATTGTTTATATAATTGTACTCGTACTTACAGCGGATACGGTATTGACCCAAATAGAATATTATAGATATTATCGTTCTACATACTGTTCCTTCCACGAGTATTTGCACTTGGCCAAGAGACTTAGGTTAAAGTTAATTTTCTCTCACTGAAATTTATCAATACAACAATACATAACTTTAGTTGTTAGAACTCCTGTGGAAAGTATTTTCGAACACAATCTTGAAAGTTTTTATTAAACTTATTACAAATAAGCAGAAAAAAAACTGTTTTAATATGGTTACTTTATATTCTAATTTCTAATTAATATACTTACGTAAATATCTGTAAATAGTACAGTCATTTGGTGTTCAAAAAAGAAGTTACCTGAAACGTTGTCCGGGAGGTTTAAAAATTGGTGATTTTATTGATTTCGACGGGCTATTTCCAAGTTTCTACTTTGCCACCTCGTATCTTTGTCGCTCGCGACGCCATATTGGAAAAATTGGCTCCTAAAAACAGTTTTTTGACAATGTCTCCTTTCTTACTCATTTAACGATGAAAATAGTTACGTAATAAATGAAACTAGAAAAAATAACTATAATTTATGTAATGACAGTTTTTTGTAAAATGAATAGTTTTAGCGTTTTAGCACAAAGTCAGCTCAACACGCGTTTTGTCCAAAAAAAAAACTCATTTCCACACCACCATGTTAGGTAGAGAACATGGCGCGTTTTTTTTTATCCCTAGTAGACCTAGTATATATAGCGACGCGAACGGCAAAGATACTGGTGCGAGGTGGTGAAGTAGAAATTCAAAACTTCCGGAAAACTTTTCAGGTAAAATTACCAAATGACTGGACTAAAATATAAATAGCAATTTTAAATAAAACTATCTTTTCGGTTTTTTTGCGGATTTATTTTGATTTTTGGTTCCGGACGTCTCGAATGTTTTACAGCAACCAACAAATGGCACCAAAGTGCCGTAGGTAAAGTAGTAAAACTTTATGGGTGCTGTCTGTAACCATGTTTGACCATGATTGCTGTAAAGCATTCGAATCCTAGAGAACCAAAAATGAAAATAATCAGCGAAAAAAAACCGAAAGAATAGCAATTTAGTTCTTAGTAAATCTAAGAAAGTATTATACAAATAGTAGGTAATTTTATTTCATAAAATGTATACCTACAAACTTTTTTTTGTAACTTAATGAAATCTCGCGCCGATTTTTCGAAACGTCTGTTTCGAACAATAATCGTAAAATACTAAGAAAATATCATTAAGATGTTTACAATTCTTACATTTAGATAAATCAATAGACAGCGACGGTTGCTGTGAAACACCATGTTGTGTTGGCGTTGAAGAGGGTAGAGATTGGAGGGCATCTGCTAGCGATGTCAGTCCGATGGTCAAAGGTGATCTTGTCAAGACACCATCATGTCCGGGGTCAGTTATAATAATAACCTGATTAATTAACTAATAACATTTCAATATTTCAAATTTCAATATTTTACTAATTTTAGATCCTTTTCAGTTATTAATAAACTAAAATTAACTTGAAATTTGCCTATGCAAAATGCCCAAAGATTATAAATTACGTAGTGATCGTACTAATTCTTGAACTATGTTTTGGTTACTTAGTCTTTATACTTCGGTTTAAAAATTCTAACAAAGATCTTTTCTGAATTATTCATCTTGAGCAAACCTACCATAATGTTTCATTTGAATTAAGGCACCACTTATTTACTTGTAGTAAGTATAATAGAAAACATAATAAAACTAGCAGAGTAATTTAAATGCACGTAACTGGATAGTAGATCTACTCAGTCAATACTTAAATACGATGCAGCTTTTAATTTAGCGCTTAGTAAATAAATGTTCTTTTTACAATAGTACGCTTTAACAACTCATTTTACAGAATTTACAATATCTCTGTATAAAACAAGTAATACTACGTTATTATCCATGTAGTGAGGAATAACCATAAAATCTATATATGTATGTATATAAAAATCAATTGCCGTTCGTAAGTCTCGCTAAAACTCAAAATAAAAATAGCTGGACCGATTTAAATAATTCTGTTTCGTTTTATTATGGGTGTGTCAAGGGTGGTTTAAGTATAAAAAAATTGAATAACCCATAAAAACAGCTGGAAAATCGAAAAGTTCAGAATTGTTTATTTGTATCACTACTTCGGATTACTTTCACTTATGGCGACCTACCATCTACAACAATGCTTCAAGTTTAAGTTATATATCCTAACCGTTAAAACGCACCTAGGGACGAACCCGAGCGAAGCAAGGGAGAGTCACTAGTTTATTTAATAGTTATTATATAGCATCAGTCATTTTCAAGTAATATATATAATTTGTGACAAACATACACACATCACAGAATGTAAACAATACAAAATAATAGAAGAACTATATTAAATAACCAGATATATTTTATTATGGTAGATTTAATAAAAAAATGTATGTGTACGTATACCAATGTTCGCCCAGTGCTTGTAATTCGACAATGATCATTAAGGATTAAGAAGAAAGTGAAGCTGAACCCTTTTGTCCTTACCTATCTATACATACCTATAATAAAATTGTAACTAAGCCGTGTCTGATTTTAAATATTTTTTTAAAAATCTTATTGAAATCGACATTATTATCCATGCAGAGACCGAATCTGTAGTTTTTAGAATGTTTGTCTGTGTGTCTGTCTGTCTGTCTGTCTGTTACCGCATCACGGAAAAACCACTGGACAGATTTTGATGAAATTTGGTATGATGATAGCTGGTTATCCGGGTCAACATATAGGATACTTTTTACTGCGGGAAAATATCTCATCTCTGAAAAATCTTATACTAAACGTTAAAACGTAACAGGGACGAACCCGAGCGGAGCGATATAAAAAAAAACAGTTTCCAAATTTTTTTATTGATAACAAACACCACAGATCAAATAATACGTACTACTCGTATATAACACTAAAGCTTGTTAATAGCTACTAAACAAAAAAAAAAGAAAATCGGCTGACAAACTGATGAGAAAAATGTCCTGAACTGTTTTGTTTTTGCCTTTTTATACATATATTATAGAAATAAATTAACATTACTTAGATGGGCACAGTAAGCTATGATCCCTGTTTCTAGATTTTTTTAAAATATAATTTTAAGAGGCTTTAAAGAGACCTTGTACATAAAATTATATAGAGTCGCTCGTAAAACTACAGATTACCTATGCAGTAGTGAGTTCGTAAAATTACCTTCAATTACTGAAGCCGATATATCGCTGCAAGATGCCGATATATCGCTTGTTAGAGATTATGCCTCGCTGGCAACGACGCAATATAATATATACTGCAATAATTTGATTTATATACATACTAGAATAACCCGCGGCTTCGCTCGCGTTAAAACTACAAAAAAAACTAATGCTATATATACGCTAAAAGTATAAAATAACTAAATGGTAGGTTTCATACAAACTTTCATCCCCTATTTTACTCCCTTACGGTATGAATTTCATAGAATGCTAAAAAACGTATTTATTTAATTGTATTGATGAGATTTAATACCATGTTTCAAGTAATTCTGATCATAAATATTTTTTTGGGTTGTATTGTAACGTGTTTTCCCTCGGTAAAAAGCCTATGCCATTCTCCAGCTTTTCAATTATCTCCTCACAAAAATCACGCCAATCCGTCACTTTGTTTCGACGTGAAAAAAGGACAAACAAACAAAAATACTTTCACATTTACAATATTGATATGGATATTGGTAAAGATATAATCTGTAAAAATTATGTACAACGTATAATTTGCTGTTATTTTATGTCAGGCGCACTTTACCAGAGAAGGCATAGTTATTTAATGACAAAGATTACCCTTAAAAAAGTAACTCGAGGGACCTGGTTATTTTAAACTGTATTCTATTGAGGTAGATCCAAGTTGGACGCATTTAATTTTCTTTGACGATGAACTTTTTGAGGAAATAAAAAAAAACATGAATAATCCGGTCAAATTAAACCAAAAAATAAGATTGAAGCTACATAAATTTACAACAAGCTGAAAATTGGTGAAATCGTTCAAAATATAATTATAAATAAAATTTTAAAGTTCCCCATCTTTCCCCTGTATGGAAAAAAATTTATTCAAGGTCAAAGGTAAAAAAAATGAGTTTTTCGCGATTTTCAGCAAAACGGTACGTTTTATCATAAAAATACTTCAAACAAAAATTATAGATCATAAAATTATCTATAAAAAATTTATTAATACTTTTTTCCTACGAGCCACCATTTCTGAGATATAACGATTCAAATTTTGTAAAAGTTGTAATCTGTAGCTTCAAATTGACCGGACTATGAAGTCGATTTCAATTTCCATTTCACTATTTGCGACTTGCGAGTGTATTGTCGTATTGACGAGAAAATATATTTCTGATCTGACGATACAACAATTTGAATACTAGATACCTAGAACTTGAATGGCTAATGTAATTGGCAACAAAGAATCTTAACTTGTTTCCATAAAATGTATTAAAATTCTTTATCCTGTATCTGCTGTTATAATAGTAGAGTGCTCTAGTTAGTCAGCCTAAAACTGACTTGCATTTTATGCACCTTTCCGCTCTTTTCGCTTATTTTTTGTATCCCTTTCTATCGGTTGCCTGCAAGAAATCGCTTTTGGTGATAAGGCAGCTTTTGCAGATGTATTTAATTGTATTTTAGTATACCATTTTCGTGTGCAATAAAGTATTATAAATAAATAAAATGGTATATTCAATTTAGAGTGGTCTGTAAGCTCAAAGAGGTGATTAAATTCGCTTACATGATTCTGTTTATCTACATATTCCATATACGAATTCCATAATTGTTTACTCGTAGCTAAGCCGATTACTATATGCATTGCAATAATATACTCTGTGTAAATAGTAAAATATTCGATATAAAAACTACTGTTTTTACTTTACACTAAGCCCTACGGCTTATGTGTCGGGGTTTGCTTGCGTACATTTAATTTTTTAGTTTTTATTGATTGATTACTCCATTTTTCTCTTGCCAGTAACTAATATCTTAGTAGGTATTTACACTTTAAGAACGGCTCGATAGAACCAGTTAATGTGTTTTCCCGTGGGAACGAAAGATTTTCCTGTAGTAAAATGGAATCCTAAATGTTGACCCAAGTAATGAAATATCATGACATAAAAATTAAAATTTAGTTAACATCGGTTCAGTAATTTTTTCATGAAATGCGCACATCGATTTCACTAAGTTACTGCTTTATTATAGGTATGTATACATTATATATTAAAATATTAATCTATACAATGAGGAAATATTTATAATTATCTATTAAAATCAATTATTTTCAGCATACTTGTATAAATTCGAAAATGAGTTTTCTTGTCCTTACGAGTTACGTTTGTTTATTGCCTTGTCTACAATACAACTCAACTGGCCGTATTTAAATGCGTAGCTAAGTAATTGAGAAAAACGTTAATAATGTGTATATACTGTCTTATTTATTTAACGTAAGTATGGAATTATTATATGGAAATAAAAAAAAATAACATGGATGTACATAGGTATGTGAATTTGTATGTATGTACGTATGTATTCAGCTCTTTTTAAAGTCCCACTGCTTGACACGAGAGGGATCAGGTCATAGTCCACCACGTTGGTCAAGTGCAGGTTGGCGGACTTCACATGTTTTTCAAAAACTTGTTTGGTTCTCTTACACATGCAGGTTTCTTTACGATGTTTTCCTTCACCATAAGACAAGTGGTAATAATTGAAAACGATTCGCTCATGAAAATAACAGAGCCACTGTATTATTAGGATAATATATAAATAGCATTATAATATGTTTAATAGTCTGTCCAGAATAACAAAAAAGAGAAGATTTATTAACGGATTTGGTCGAGAGTGAAATACTTTGAGTTCTCTGAAGGTCTTTTTTATCATTAATAAGTACAATAGGATTCCAAAAGGATGATTTTAATATATAAAAATAGATAAGCAAAACTGAAAGAGGATGTTTAATGCCGATAACAGGAAATTCAATTATTTTTGCATCGACCGGTGCCTGGATGTTACGCTACGTTATTTAAAATAAGTTAGTTTTTCTGGAAAATACTAATACACCATCTAATGAGTTTATTTTTTTTTAAACTTACTTTATTTACATAGAAAAAATCATTCTTGGAATTTAATTAAAAATGTACAATCATTTTAATTTAATGTACCTGTTTTTAGTGTTTGAAATTACAATTTGGTGTTGAATTACTAATGAAGTAATATTCACATATTCCATTATCGTCTGACTACACATAAGAATGTATGATTATTGGTCCTTAGCGAATGAAAAGGATTTCGTGTTAATCTTAATATACATATAATCTTTATATTCTATATAATATACATAAAATGCTTGGTTCTGACTGACTGACTGATCGATCAACGCACAGCCTAAACTGGTCGTAGAAACGTGAAATTTGGAGGACTTATTCCTTATACAATGTAGTTATCCGCTAAGAAAGGATTTTTCGAAATTCATCCCCTACGGGGTTAACATAGGGGATAAAAGATTGTATGAAACTTTCATTCTTAAGTGAAATGCACGAAAAGTGGTATTTAGCTTTAAGATAAAAAATAAGAAATATATGTATTAGATTTTTTTCGAAATTCATTCCTTAAAGGGTGAAAGTGGGTAATAAAGTCTTGTCAAATGGGGGATGAAAGTTCGTATGAAACTCTGTAATTGATGCACGGAAAATAAATCTGACATTTATTGAATATAAAAAGTATGAGGAACATGCAGAAGTTAAGTTTCTTCCGAAAAATCGATCAAGGATGAGGTTCGTACGGTATTAAAATTATTCATATATCTACATTATGTATTTATTAAAAAATGACTGTTTCATATGTATGTACATCTAAAACCCAGTCAGGGTTCGATTCCTACGTCGGCTTTTTCTGTCATGTAATTCTTAATAGCACACCACAGCTGCCGGTGTTTCACCACCGTGATTTTGCCTGCGTCCAATTTCTTTCCGGACATGACAGAATATCATTTTATCAGACTTTGTGAGTAAAAAGAATAAAAAGTGCACTCATATCTGTGAACACACTTGTGCACCATAACATATGCAGCGCAGATTATCTCGGTAAGATTGACCAACGGGACTATAATATCATAGAGGACTCAATAATTATATTCATAAGCATCGAAGGATGCTCATTCTAATTTTATAAAGAAAATAAAATTCTCTGGAAATAAAATTCAATCTTCATTTTAAATCCGCCCACGGATGTAAATCGATAAAAAAATACCTAATGATACCTATATATATACGAAAAATACCTAACATGATAAAATGGTTCATAACAGGTATAAGCTTACTTAGTGAGATTTTAGCTATAATATTCTCATCAAAGAGATTCTTACATAGACCTATTAGTATTAAATTAAGACCTATTAGTATTAAATTTGTGTAAAGCACTAAATGGCTCAAAAGCTCAAATGCTCTAAGGCTTTATAGGTAAAACCACTTCTGCTCGAAGCTTTGTATAAAGATGTAACATTTGAAAACATTTTTCATTTTTTTCAGTAAACTTTCAGGCGTAATAAATATCACCGGATCGACATTCATTGTTTCTTTCAACATGTCACAAATAATTTAAATAAAATAACGAAATAAATATACTTTGAAAACAAAATGATTTTAAACAACTTCGCCGTATTGCTGTTTATATTTTGTAAAAGAGTAATTGTTTCCTAGCAAAATGTTATGGAACAATGAACCGTGCAGTTTTAATTTATATTATACTAGCAACTCACCCTCGCTCCACTTGGGTTCGTCCCTAGATACGTTTCAACGTTTAGCTCAGAGATGAGATATTTTCCCGCAGTAAAAAGTATCCTATATGTTGACCCGGATAACCAGCTATCATCATACCAAATTTCATCAAAATCTGTCCAGTGGTTTTCGCGTGATGCGGTAACAGACAGACAGACAGACAGACAAAAATTCTAAAAACTATAAATTCGGCCTCTGTATCGATAATTATGTCTATTTCAATAAGATTTTCCAAAAAATATTTAATGTACAGATTCGGCTTAGTTGCAATTTTATAATATGTATAGATATTTTTTATTAAAAATAAATAGTTAAAAAAATAAAAATAAATAAAAATGAATTCGGGCTGATCTAATTTAAATATGACCAATTGAAATAAAATTTAGTTATAGTATGTTTTTAAGTCGGACTGTAACCAGAGAAGATATCTACTTAAGAAAAGACGTCTATCGAGCTAACACAAATTAGAAAATTAATCGTGTTTTTAATGTATATTATTTTATATAAGTAGTGGACCCTATAGCCAGATGTTGTCCTGTCATATACCTCGTTTGGTCGACAACAACGCAAACGACCGGATCTACGATCAATTATAATTAATTAGTACGCAAAAACATCTCTTAGAGGCGAAGAACTACGAAAACACGAACACCCGTATTGTATATATAAGATTATCGATATACTTATATATATTTTTTTCCAAAAAAATAAACGTTCGAAAATATACAAATTATGAATACTGAAATTTTATATAGCAGTAATTTCATATATAAAATTATTAATATCCATATATTTTTTAATAAATCTTTAAAGGCATACTCAACTCACAACTTGCCGTCAAAAATTAATTATCTATGTATATGTATAAACCATCTATACATATGTATAATAAAATCCTGAGTCGAATCTTATTGAAATAATCCTTATTATTAATACAGAGGCCGAATCTATAGTTTTTAGAATTCTTATTTGTTTGTCTGTCTGGGAACGCATCACAAGAAAAACACTGGACAGATTTTGATGAAATTCGATATGATGATAGCTGATACTTTTTACTGCGGGAAAACATCTCATCTCCGAGAAATGTATGGGTACTAAACATTAAAACGTAACTAGAGACGAATCTGAGTGGATCGAGAGTGAGTCGCTAATTGTTTATTAATGTACTTTTTAATCTTTACATAATAAATAGCTGTAACATTATTTAGCTCTTTAATATTAGTTCTATAGTCCAGCGGACAATAGACTAGGCTTTTGTATAGCACCTGCTCTATTAAGCCTGTGCGAAACGTTATATCCTACCTGTATACACTATACAGGCTATTTGATCCTGATAATTTCAATGCCGGCAACAAGCACTCAATGACATTATGTCGTCGGACGATCTCTTGATCAAATTTCTCTTACTACGTAGGTACTTAGTAAGTTCATAATTTTTAAAATAGCTTTTTAAGTTTTTTACATTTATCTAAAGTAGCTTCTAATATATAATATGTATAATTATATATCTATTTTCTGAACGCTATATAATTAATATGCTGTTAATACGCTATATAATTAGTTTGCTATATTTTATATTTAAATAACTTTATCTTATAATATTAAAAAAATATTCTTGTACATATATCTATAAATTTATTTCGTGTATCTCTGAAACGGCTCTTAACGATTCGGATCAAATTTCGTATTTAGATAAGCTTTTGTTTTTTATGTTTATCTATTTAGGTGTCTTTTATAAGAAAAAGTATAATTTATATCTTTTCCAAAAAAGAGCATAAAGAAAACGTCGAGCGAAGCTCTAACTTATTTAACACTAGCGACTCACCCTCGCTCCGTTCAGGTTCGTCACTAGTTACGTTTGAACGTTTAGTATAGTTTTCTCAGAGATGAGATATTTTCCCGCAGTAAAAAGTAGGTACTTATCCTATATGTTAACCCGGTTAACCAGCTATCATTATATGAAATTTAATCAAAATGTGTCCAGTGATTTTCTTGTGATGCGTTGCCAGACAGACAGACAAAAATTCTAAAAACTAATTTCAATAAGATTTTCCATAATATATTTTATGTACGGATTCGACACAGTTAGAATTTTATTATATGTAGGTGTAGATATTCTATTTCTGACTACATTAACTCTCGCCGGATGAAAATCAAATCAATACATTATATATCAATACATTATATAAATATATGAAATAGTAGGTACCTATGTTGTGAAACTTCATATATCTATAATAACAAGGTTATACAATAACAATTATAACAGAATACAAATCTACATATACAGATAAATAAAATTGAAGTGTCTGACTGTAATGTCAAAATAACAGCCTTTTACTAAATGCATATGAAAGTATATACGGTAATAATAAGAAAAAAACTATTTTAAAATTTTCTGTCTGTCTGTTTGTTCCGGGTAATCTCTGAAACGGCTGAACCGATTTTGACGGGACCGATAGTTGATGTTATAAGGAAAAAAATAGGCTACTTTTATTTAAGAAAAAGAATCAAGCTTCCACGCAAAAAAATTAAAATCCGCGTACCTAGGGACGCGCTCGCGCGAAGCGAGTAAATAATATCTGTATAATCTTAGGACCGAAAAAAAAAGATAAATAATAAGCACTGCTAAGAAAAAAATATTTAAAAATTTAAACATTTATAAGTAAAATATAGCCCACCTAATAAAAGCATTATAAACTACGTACACATGTAGGTATATATAATTTTCCAAAACGTACGAAATGCGCAAGTACAAAGAAAACCTTGAACTAGGTTTCAAATATCAAATTAAATGCGCAATACGCAGACACATTTAAAACACTAAAACGTGAACGAAACTAAAAATGCACATAAGCTTTTAAAAATATGCTAAACTTAATTTTTGCATTAACATAAAACAGAAAGCGCGCTCTCTAAAAAACCTCAGAAACAGTCGTGCAATAGAAAAATCTTACTTAGCTAAATACGCACCGAGTTAATCTACGATTATGCTCCATTCATAAAAGAACGTCTCCTAATTTTGCACGAAAATGATCCCTAGAAACCCCGCGACTTGGGGAACTTACTACCAGTTTATTCCCAAGTAACAAAACTGCATTCAACAAGTAGTTTACCAAGACGCGCGCGATCTTAGTTGAGACGCGAATTCCAAAAACTCTTTTAATTTAATAACTGAACTATATTTTTAATAAACCTAGACCGTATTTAAAATCACATTAAAAAAAAATTAAATTCGCATCTTTGGAAACTAAAGAGACGACTTTCGCTTCCTGAGCGATTGCAACAATAAATATGATCCTCCGGGTTGAGCGCGTCCGAGATGTAGTGCGGGGCGCAGCTGCAAATGGACTGCATTTCACCTTGGTTACGAATTCCAATTGCTATTAAAATATAGCTAGTTATGCATGATTATTTAAGTGAATAAAATTATATAATGATAAATAAATATTGCAGATTTTTTAGGTATTTTTTTTTAATTTTTTTTCATTATACTTAGTCCCCAAAAAAAATTAGTACTTTACGAAAATCTAGCTAGGTCTAGGTCACGCAGCCTCCCCCCATACAAAGCCCTCCCCCCCTACCCCTCCTCAAAAGAAATCGATGAATCTTAAATGGACTGCGCAAGTTTACATCGTGAATTTAGACGAGTAATCAATGTTTTTTTTACTTTAATAGTCTATCAAATTTTTTTTTAGTAATGATATAGATATTTCATATCAAGCAATCGCAATAGTATCTATGGTTAAGCCTAGAAATAGGTCATATTCGTAGAGAGTAAGACGCATGCGCGGGGCTGCGTCGCGCGCATCCCTTTGTTCCAACCCCTACGCCGCGTTACGACACAGTAACCAGATTTCACAACTGAAACTTCGACGGCATCGCTTCTTATGTTGAGTAATTAGATCTGCCGACCCGGTGAGTGCCCTGTTCGACGTCTAAACACCAAATTTCCTTTCTACTGTGATAGTTCAGTGGTTAGATGTTTCTTACAATGTTAAACCGAGTTAGCGGACTAGATTAGCGTTTAGGGCATGCATGCTTATCTATGTTTACGTCTTTGAGTGTTCAATATAAGCCCGCAATATCCTTTCCTTCGACCGTGGAAGTGTTTTATTACAGATAAGATGTTTGTAGGGAGTTAAGATGGTGTTGCTAAGCGTAGGAGCGGAATGAGGCGTCTCGAGATGCAAGGCAGGGAGGGCGTTGGAAAAGACGGGATGATGTCGCGAAGTGAGTCGACGGTCAGCCGGTGTACACCGCATACACCACTCGGCCCCCCAGACTCCGTCAGCGTCGACTCCAATCCCATGCCAACTATATACCGGTATGATACCACCGCGCCGTTACGGGAGAAGATGTAATTGACTTTACGAGAGCGATTTTTGAACACGTTAAACCGTTATAAAGTTTTGAATCGAGAATCGCAATCGTAATGTGGGTACTCTGAACAATCGATATCTATCATTAATGTACGCCTTGTTAGATATGAATATTTGATATAAATCGATTGTGCAGTTTACCTCTAAGTTGCTGCGCAACTACATGATACATTATAAAACATATCGAGAATTCATTAGACTGCAACCCTTACGTCTTCTCCGAACGGAAGGCTAAGCACTCCGCTGCATCGCGCATGCGAATAGGCACCGAAGGCGACGTATCTTATGCGAAATTGTTAAGTATTTTACAAAACTTTGGTCTGATCGCAATCGAAAAGCTGCTAAACTAGTCATAAAACATCTAACCATAACGGTCTGTACTTTTATAATATTCTTTTTTCTTATTCTAAAAGAAATTGCGATTCGAGTACTAAAATAACGCGATCCGGCTAAGGCTTACACACAAAAAGCTTAAGATATTGCCGAATACTTAGTACGACGCTTGGCTTGCATCATGCTGGCTACGGAGAAGATCCGCAAGGTACAGTATCAAATGTTCCACTGTCGCTTTATCACTGTGCCTCATAATTTCTGAAACCCTTTTCCTCGCTAATCACGACCTTTTAGCCTCACTTCTGTCGCTTTTTAGTAAAATTTCATTAAAAATAGGTATTAAATATATGTATATGTAGACTAAATACGAACTTAGAAGGATACTTAGATGTAACTATAATAAATTGGCACGTTACATGGTACTCATATCAATAATTAATTTTCATCTATGAAATATAAATATAGCTAGTAGTTGCGCCGAATGTAAATATCACTAGATAATACGCTGTAGTATTGTAAGAGATCTTAATGAATTGAATCAACGATACAGTATATTGATTGAGACTCATTTAGTCTCCTATGCAGTGTTACAAGTATTTATATTTATAGATTATAATTTACCTTATCACTGATAATGTTTTCCGTTTTCATTAAATTAGAAAAGGCATAGATAAGTAGAGTAGTATTTTTAATTTTATGTACCTACCTAATCATCACCTACAAGTACAGTAACATTGAACAGTTGACTTAATAAAAAGCTAGAAGTAATAGTAGGTATAATTATTATTATACTATAGAATAACATAGACGTACAGAGTAGAATGTATTTAGATTAGATTTATGAAATATACACGAAAAGATAATTTTACGAAGTTTTATGTTGAATCAATATCTAAAAAAATAAAAAAATTATAATTGAAACAAGTAAAAAATACAGTATAATATAGAAAAATATTGTAACAATTAATTATTTAGTAATACGTATTTTAAAAGAAATAAAATAAGATATTTATTGAAAAATTCTTAATTACTACTAACACATTTGACTTATCTTATTATTAGAAAAACAATTATAAAACAAGAAGGAAGAAAAAAAATGTTGACAAAAAAGAAAAAATACTTTTGTTTAAAAACTTAATTCACCTAAAGAGTCTTATCATTTCAAATTTTACTGGAATATAAGAAATAAACACGCAGTAAAATTAAAAAGTGAATTTATTAATCAGTGTATATATTTGTTGCTCAGATGTCGTGCCCCAATCGCCTCACTTGATTGCATGGATGAATTTAGTGCAAATTCGCAGCAGATGCTGGATCAAGGTAAGTGTAGCTTAGATCTGTAAAATAAGAGACAAAAATAATATCAATACCGATTTTTAAATAAAATTATCTTTTCGGAGGTCTGTAACAACTATATAATACCTTTGAGACATCTAACACCTTAGTCTCTCCTGTAACTATGATTGCTGTAAAGCAATCGAAACGTCGGGAACCAAAAATCAAAATAAATCCGCTAAAAAATCCGAAAAGATAGTTTTATTTAAATGTCAAATATTCGCGTAAATCTAAGAAAGTAATACCGATTTTATTAATTAAGATATATTTGAATGAATTTAGTAATATAGGGATAGCTTTAAAAAGAAGATTTACTAAGAATTTGAAACTTTTCCGAATATAAGTTTTACCTGCAGCCGGCGAGATGAATATATCAAAGCATATGTCAATATACATGGGCAACCACACCAGCATGCCATCAGCGGTCACTCCTGGTCTTCGGTACAAAAATTTAGGCAAGTCAGGCTTGAGGGTACCAAATATTGGTCTTGGGTTGTGGACGATGCTGAACGAGGATTGCGCTGAAGATATCATTATGACTGCTCTGGAAAATGGTATCAACTTGTTTGACTTGTCAGAGGCTCATTGTGGTAAGTATAAGAAATACATATCAAATCATCTTGTCACTATTATTTATAATTATAAGTATAAGAAACTGTCAAATTTTTCTTCTTTAAAATCTTCGCAATTGCAGCTAGAGGAGAAGTAGAACTGGGCAGAATACTTAAAAAGAGAAATGTAAGACGAACCAGTGTTATTATAACAACAAAAATATATTGGAGTACCAAGTAAGTGTATCAATTTTAACAAGTGTTATGTGTTTTTCTATTTTGATATTTTTTATAATACTATGTATCTACTTGTTATTGTTATGACTTTAAATGACATGTGTGTGAAAGTTTTTCATAGTAGGTATGTACTCTTAATTTTTCCGTTATGAATAAATATATGAAATGAGAGTACTATAATAGCATTGAATTAAGTATTAACACAAAATAATACAGTTAAATATATATTTTTTTAAATTTACATCAATGAGTATACGATGAAAACAATTATTTATCGTAAGAAGTTGAAAAACTAATGCTAATAATAAAAGAAAAATGACTCCACGCTATCCTTAGAAGACTAAAGGACCAAGTAAACAATGCGTATAATAGTAAGATATAAATGAAGTAAAATATAACTGTGATGGTAATATTCGAAATCAATTTATACTCTGTCAGAGATGCAATGCCCTTGATTTGATTCACAACACTACATTTGCTGTTGCTAGCGTCTACAAATTAGCTTTTAGCTTAATAAGATTGCTACTACACCAAACTAATGCTTGTGGTTTAATGCTTTTGGCTTTACTAGTACCTAATATTATATCTCAATTTATTAGGTTTCCTCATGCTAACAGGTCAGATGAAAGGGGTTTATCTAGGAAACATATCATTGAAAGCGTAAAAGCGTCTTTACAGAGACTTCAAGTAGAATATATAGACGTTGTACTGTTACATAAAACTGATCCTGTTTGTCCTATGGAGGGTAAGCAAAATTTCAATTGATGTAGATTTAAATTGAAATTAAATTTTTGGGACAGTTTTAAAGAAATATGTTTTTCAATAGAATTGGTACGAGCCATGACTTTTGTAATCAACCAAGGATGGGTCATGTATTGGGGAACAGCTCGCTGGTCGCCTTCGGAGGTAAAAAATTTTTAAACCAGAGTTTAATTTCAAAATATACATCTTATTGTTAAGCATCATTAAATCCAATCTAACATTATTAAAGAAACTAAATTGCAATGTTAATTTTACTTTTTCACATAAGGTTATGTAAGATCAATTGAAATAATCGACACTTCACGCCAATCAACCGTCAATCAATCAATTTACAGCTAAGTTCTTTCAAAATGCATCCGCTCCCCCATATAGAGGAAACATAATAAAATATTAGTAAAAATGCAATTGCAGTTTACAATAATAAATAAATACTAATAAAACGATTCAATCTAAGAATATTTAATAAAAAACATTATTTAGTGATTATTTTATCTATTTATTGTTTAGATAATGGACGCTTACACAAACTGTAGACAGTTCAACTGCATCACACCTATAGTGGAGCAAACGGAGTATCACATGTTTTGTAGGGAAAAACCAGAACTCTACATGCCTGAATTGTATCATAAAATAGGTGTTGGTAAGTGTAGCGCAATGGTCACGAGTATTCTTTCCCAACATGAATCTCTAGCAGTCACACGCTTTACCATCTGCCAAAATGTATTTTGTAACATTAATCACAATATTATTAGTCCATCTAAAGTCATCAAATTATGTTTTACTTTAGTAGCAAACATTTCACGTTAATATTTTAGAATAATGCCATATACATATAATACAATACACTTTGCATACAATTATACCAACTCACTTAAACTTAATAGTTTGTGTAGTTACCAGTATTAGCATCCACCTCGTGACCTTGTCTAGAGGTCCTAATAGGATTTCACTTATTTGGTTACTACTCACTTGTTGATTATCCACTTTATATACAGTTTTGTTGGAATTCACTATACAAGTTCTATTGATCTTCTAACTAATTCACATACAAAATTATGTCTCATCACCACATTAAAACTTTTTTCAATGATAAGTGATATTTTTATACCAAAAGAAATTTATTATTTTAAATATTAATAGTAAGAGTATGTTAAAATTAAAACATTTAGACAATATCAAGGAAAATCTCATAGTAATGATTTTTCTTTTATTTTAAAATTAATAAGAAAATTTAAATATCTACTCTAATATAGATTGTTAACAAACATTAACTTACAGTTTTTAATTTAAAATTAGGTATAGTTATTGTTATTAATGTTGTAAAATAAACTGTTAAAAACTTTATAAATCAATACTTTATAAAGTGCATTAAACATGCCCACAACATTTGGCAGTCGGTATGGGCGTGTGACCTCAGACCTACCATACTACTTGTTCATAGGCGTCATGTGTCTGATCCCAGGGATGATGGCTTGGTCCGCGATCACCACGGGCAAAGGACTAGGACGTGAGGAGATAACAGGACTATTTGCTAAATCGCGCTTTAATAGGAAATATAGTACATTCAGTTGGTGTGAGGAAGACTTAGCCGTTGCAGATGTAAGTGAGGTAGGTATTCTTTTAAAGTAAGGGAATGTTTAAGTAAAATGATTTATTAACTGAATTTTCTTGACAGATGCGAATCTCTGGAAGCAAGGAACAAGTGGCTGGAGAAGAACCACGTACATATGGAGACAAGCTACGCGACCTTGCCAATCTTGCCAATACAATGAGTAAGTCTATTTCTTAGTAGTATTATAAATATGATTTCATTTGGTGGGTTTGTTATTATGTACTATTAATTGTGATATTAGTAAATTGCGGGCTGTATTCGGCGCAGTTACGAGTATATGCTATTAAATATATAGATTAACTGACCATTACATTTTTACTTGTAATAGGTTGTTCAATGGGTCAACTAGCTGTAGCATGGTGTCTCAAGAACGAATCCGTCAACTGCTTACTTCTTGGCGCTACAAGTGTGGAGCAATTCAAAGAAAACATTCATGCTTTGCAGGTAATTGTTTGGGTTAAGGTATTTTATCCCTTCATTTTATATTTTTATATGTTTAATATAAAAATAAAATAAAAAAAAATACTTTTAGATCGTGCCACAACTTACTCCTTCAGTTATGGTGGAAATCGAGAGACTCTTGTCGAATAAGCCTCAAAGGCCACCTATGGTCTCCACTTTGGCTATGCGCAATCAACAAAACAGTAACACAGTCCGAGTGGATATGACGTACGTTTTAGATATAATTTATGTCGTATAATAAATACTAAGCTAATGTTTGACTTTATTTTAGTTTCTTACTATTAAATGAGAGTCATATGACCCTGCAACTTTTTCGTTAAAGCTTTTAATTATATTTTTAGTGTAACTTTGATTAATCTAATTTCTTATAACGTACATTGCTTCTTTACTTAGTGGAGCATCAACATCGGCCGCTGGATCTCCAAAGCCTGAAGATGCCGGTGAGGGTGAGGTGGCTACTCCCGGTAAGGAGTCCGGACGGGGCTTTTGTGAGATTCAGTGACCGTGGTGGCGCGGAAGCAATGACTCTGCTTCCAAATCTAGTAAATCAAAGGTAATATCGAGTTTTCTCAACTTTTTTTACATAAAGAAGGAACTTCAGATTTATTAATATATTATATTTTATGTCGTTAATTTAAATTTATCCCCACAGGAATCACTTAAAGATAGCAAACCCAAGTTCTTCTTGAATAATGCCGGTGAAGTGATTAGACGTGTCGGTTAGTATCATTATGATTTTTTATTATTTAAAAAAAAAATACATCTTTAAATTGATTTTCGTATTTGACAGAACATGATGGCGTATCAACTGACGTGGTTATATCTGTATCATCATTAAAAGGGAAACAGCCAGCATCAGGTGGTAGTAAGGTAAAAAAGTCCAAATCTGATAATTCCAGACCTCGTTCATCTTCTTTGCAGAGATCGTCTTCCGGACAATTGTCTGTAACTCGAGATAGGCGTAGGTCTAGATTCGATTTGGCTTCTCCGGCTGACTTGTAAAAGACACGTGAAATGTCATTATGTAACGATAATGGTTCTTGTACACTTATTAAATATTTGATTAAAATGATTGTACGCTCTAGCATATTTATGGTTTAATATACATTTATTAATATAATTACCCGCATTAGCAGGTGTTTGTATTTGTTGGAGATATAAATATATGTATAAATATGTATATAGAAGAGATATTATTGTATTTTATGAAAAATATTTTTTATTGAATATTTTTGATAAAATAAATGAATTCTATATATTTTATTAATGTTTAAATTATAATAAATATTCAAATAGTTGTTTTTGTAATTGTTGCGAGTGTACAATCATAATCACACTGCAGGTTACATAGATTATGAAATTCATAATTCATAAGAATCTCAGTAATCTAAAACAGTATGTAAATTACCTGTATGCGACAAAGTCGTATTTGAGACGCTGAGTACTAGCGACTTACTAAACTGTGATTTATAAATATTATATGTATATTGAGTTTATATGTTAATATATCGTGACAATGAAGGAGGATTCGTATTATAACGTTGCAATAAGGAGTAGCTAAATGTCCACGTAGTGCAAGGCACACTGAAACTAACCTAGTTAGTTTCACATTTCGTAAAGGCATTTATAATTGTAATATTTTAACATCAACACGTTTGATGTAATGTACAGCCTTAATGTATGATATAGTCCAGTTTAATATATTTATATGACGTGTGTTAGTAAAATAAAAATGGTGGAAGGGCAAATTTCTCTTAAATTTAACTTATAAAATATACATAATAGTTTAGTTGATATTAGCAGCATATTATATGCACTATAGTTAACTTATTGTATAATAATATCCGGAAAGGATAAAAATATGTATTATATAAAAACAAAAGTCGCTACTCGAGGTACATGGAACGTTTAGATGTATAGTTTGAGTAATCTGTAGTTACAATCGTTACTGTGCATTTTAGGGTGTCTTAAAGTAGAGAATATAATAGATAAATGCCGCGTTCACGATAGGTCTGCACGTGTGCTCGATAGCTGTTGCGTAACTCGCACTGAATGTTAGATACTTTAAGCCTTTGTTTGATAGCATTTTTTGGGATAAGACATATTAATTAGTTTAGATATTTGTGAGTAACTATGCGGATTTTATAAAGTTTTTATAGTTTATATTAGGCTTCAATAAAAAAAATATATATATTTTTAATAAAGAAATTAGTATTGGTAGCATTCTCATTTAGAATTTCAACAGTAACAACACATATAGTTTAGAAAATGTCTATGCAAAGAGAAAGATAGTTAAATATTATGATATTAGTTTCTATTTAAAATCGGGCTAAAAACTTTTTTTATGTATGATTAGTTATAATTCATTATTTATTAAAAGTATAATATTGAATGTTTAAGATCTGTTTTAAGCCAGAATAAATGAGCGTGGATGCGGCATAACACCGGGAAAGGAATAGGATTTTTATAATAGATCTAATTGATTCCTTTGAATACTATTTAAGGAAGCTAGTTTTATAAGAAATTGTAAAATTTATGGAATACCGCTTCCCACTGCTTGCATTATTATAAGTAGGGTCTGGCTTAAAATATTATTCGTAATGAGTTATTTATTGATGGGCAAAATGTCCTATTATATTGACACGAGTGTAGATGTATTATAGATTTAAGACTTACTTTTAAGTACATGTTTAATTGATATCAATCTGTTTTATAATGTTATTTTTTCATAGCGATTATATAATTCAATTCAATTTAAACTTACCTATTCACTTTAAAATTAAAGGAGTCTGCCCACTACCCCGTCTCATACCATGACCGTGCTAGGAGCGTGTCAGGCAAAAAAATATTCTTTGTATTGAAATGTATGAGACTCTGCCCACTAGACCGTTCCGTCACCGACCGGCACCGTCGCGTGCCGTGCACGGAACGTTAACAATTGTCATCGAGGATATTTTACCGGTGACGGTACGCTGCGTGCCTGGCACGCGACGTTACGGGACCGGTGCGCGTAGGCGGCGCAATGGTGAGCATACACAACACTAAAACCGTTATGTACGAGTATGATACGTTGTTGATACGTTCTAGTGGGCATAGTAGTCCGTGCCATGCTCGTTTCCGTGCCTGATACGTTCATAGCACGGTCATGGTATGAGACGGTGTAGTGGGCAGACTCCTTAAGGCACAGTTTCATAATATTCAAACGCTTCCTATCAGAATTAGTAGGTGAGCTTTTACACATTGTGTGCATAGAAAATAGATAATAAAATAAATTAAATTGTAATATAAAAGATTACCGGAACAGTACAAAGCGTTATAAGTTGTCAAATTCTTTTTGTTTATATCAGATTTAATGCATTATTATATGTATGTATATCTGATATATTCTATAAACTGTAGTTGTTTTCCCATTGGAGCATAACTCAGGCTTAATTTCCTTTATACTAGTGTAGTCGTTCGTGTCTCAATATCTATTCAAAAAAATAGAAAATGTGTAGTAATAATGGTTAATTATGATTTAGGTAGTCGTCTTACTAATACCACTTGTATAGTTTTAAGGAAAAAAAGTATATAATATTTTTACATAAGTCTTAGTTACACTAAGTAAAATATTTTAATGTAGTTTATGAATAGCAAGTAAGTGATGATCTACAAGAAAAAATGGTACACTATTTGTAGATGCTAAAGAATTAGCGAAGTGTTCTCTGCGAAAGCGCAAAAGCTTTAGCTATAGCATAGATTTTCTATTAGGTTGATTTTATTTTTTATAATAATAAATGAATACTATTCTCTATATGATATAGGTAGTAATCATAACTATATTGTACTTTAAGTATTAGCGTATTGCTTGGTAACTAACTCTATTACCACAGTTTTATCAATGATCTTGTTCACTATCATAAAAATCATATCATTAAATAAATTTTTATTCCTCTGCAAGTTTGACCACGCGTTATTTAGTATGTGTCAATATTTAAGCCAGAAATGTGTATCACTAATAATAAAAGCACCTCACAATATAATTATGCGTGTTTTATTTCTCTTGAATCCATTTTTTCTCTTACAATTAATTTTGCTTGTGTCATATAGTTTTTTTTTAATTAAATAAAGATATTATAACATAAATAAATTCAATTTAACTAAACTAACATTCGAACCTAACTATAATACATTTATTTTACCTATAAAAGGCATCTCAATTTATATTTTAGAAGTCGTAGCCAACTAGTAGATTTTCGTAGAACGTCTACTGTGGCTACTAACTAAATACTGCTACATGAAGGCATTGCTAACAATGAATGCATTTTATTCACATTAACTTATTAGACAAATGAAACATAGGAATAACGGGTGAACTGGATACATATGTCCAAGGTCTGTCCAGGTTACAAATACGTTACGATTAATGTACTTACGTACGCGTGACGACGCAAGACGCGACAGACCGGTAAATAGTCAATTAGTGAACCTCATCCCTCTAATGGGACTGTCCGAGATCCTTCTGAGGATAAATATAGCAACAGTACTGATTCCAGTTCCTCTCGGTGCGCGGTACTGTTGACCGAGATGATATTATCGCGGCGTGCCCGACGGACGTGGACGCCTCCAAAATGACACTCGTATACTTTGCTTGGTTAGATTACTTAGTATTTGGGGCTATGCTGCTCCTTTCGGCATTAATCGGCGTATACTTCGCCTTTTTTGCGCCCAAGAAACAAAACACAACGTCGGAGTATCTGATGGGCGGAAAAACCATGGGCATGTTCCCCATCTCTATGTCCTTGATAGCCAGGTATGGTGACTCGATTTTGTTTTGACTAATTTCTATTTTCTACATATTATAATGTTGCACTTTCTCTAGATAATATGTTCAACGGATGAATGCTGGCGAATTTTGTGCGAATGGGTTTGTGTATTTTGCAAATGTTACGTGTATAATATGTACATTAACAATGTTTCCAGTGTAAATATTTTAAATCTATAAAACCAAATCTATCTGTCAAACGAATTTGCAAGTTTGAAATTATAACAACTATCGTATAATAGTTTTATTGTAATGAAATTATTAAGCTGCTTTCAAAGATAAAAATCTGTAGTAAGTAGGTATAAGATAAAAGAAATAATGTCGTCGAATACGATCGACAAGATTACTTCTGTACCTACCTACTACTACCTACTAAAATTACATAATCAATTACCCATGCACCCTTATAGTCAATCAGAGTCCTCAAGCGAATGAATGAGCGTGGGTACGTCCAATTTATAAGAGAACTTCCTTTGTTGATTACGGTTATAGTCTCCGAACAATTTACGATAAAATTTAAAATGTCCGCCATTTATAGTTGCAATTGTATACAAATATGCGAGTTTCGATAGTAAGTTTTTTGAAATGCACACAAAAAACTTGCTTAAATCTAATCGGCAAAATGATTCTTATTCACATAAAATAGAATGTAAAAATACAATTTGAATGCAATATAAATTTATGGAACCGGTGCTTCAGTTAGGTTTGATTGTAGCCCCTGCAATAATCTGTTCGTCACAATATGAAATATCACACTGGCCGAGTGGGGACGGCAATCAATTCATAAGCCGGTATCATTCCTTGACAACGTCTAGGAAACTTCCCAGTATATCTAAACACCTGGTCAGATAAAATATAGTGAATTATAAAGTTTAAAGTAAATATTAGCTTTCTTACCTTTAAATAAACTGCATTGTGATATAATAATACTAAACCTGACGATATTTATTACATGACTAGGTTTTAATGGTTTAAGAACGTATAAAAGATAAACGTTCAAAGAAAAATTCTCTTTTTTTTGACCAGGAACCTTCGCAGGCGTATACAAAATAACCCATTAGTGTTATCACAATCAGATCAATGGTTTAGGAATGCATAGACGACAAACATAGGAATATTATTTTTATTAATATAGAAGGTTAGCAAACATCGATATAGAGTTAATGTTATATGGCTATTAAATATTTTTATAATTTATTTATTAAAGTACAAAAAATCTTAGAATGGATGGATTTACTTTGGCAAACCTCTTAGACGATATTATAATCAGCTTAAGATTATAATTTAAATTTAAATTCACCATGTAGTAATGCTATATAATTATCATGGGCGAAATGAGACTTTGACAGCGAATATAGATAAATATCTATTATCTTATTATAATAAACACATTTTAGGTGTCCTTAAAGATTACCCGTAACATCTAGATCGATGAAGATTTTTAACTAGTTCATTAGTATTAATGTAAAAATAATCGTCTTCATATTAAAGAAATCTGAAATTTTCTATTTGCTTTTTCATTTCCTCTAAAACTTTCATCTATCTCTATAAATAGCATCTATCATTTAGGCTTAAAGTAACTTATAGAAAAAGTAGTAGTTATTTTATACCGTAGGTCAAGCTTAGAGGAATCTCTATATTGGTGTACAGTAGTAATGTGCAATTCTAGTTTGGCGAACAATTTTTTAAAGTAAAACTTCTTTACGCACGCTTGACTTGGGGAGTAAACTGGTGAATGCTTTACGAAAAGTGTAATCGGGCGAACGTTTGTTGCCATGGTAACCGTTATTATTGCCTGACAAATGATACATAATATTTATTATATTCTTTCCTTAAAGGATATTCTATAAATATATATTGTAATATGCCTAATATGTTTTTAAGTATCTCAATTATCGTAATTATTTAAAACATAAATTGAATTTCATAAAGAGTACCAATAATCTACAGAAGTTTTACTTATTGCGCGTGTACACATTCATACACGCACTCCTTAATCATTTTTTTTGTATATTATGAAAGTTGACTGATATCTGCATAATTTTCTTAAGAATTTAATTTCACATTGAGACAATAAGAATGTCGTAGCACATGGGGCTATATGTAATAGCGGTAGCACAGTTTGGATATCGCTAACTGCATTCTCCAAACGTATATTTATATTCTGGCTTTTCTATATATGTATATAGTTTAGTACCGTTGTTATCGCAACATTTTTAAAAGAACTGAACGAGTCACTATGTTCTTTCTGCCTACTAAAAGTGAAGATACAAAAATCGTGATGTTATGATACTGGAAAAGAAATTACAGGGCAAGGAATTATCTATACAGATAAATAAAATTGGAGTGTTTGTTTGTAACATTAAAATAACCGCGTTTTACTAAATGCATATGGATGTATACACGGTACATATACCAAAACAACATTTTTTACAATTTTTGTCTGTCTGTCAGTCTGTTTGTTCCGGCTAATCTCCGAAACGGCTGGACCGATTTTGACGGGACTTTCACTGGCAGATAGCTGATGGTATAAGGAGTAACTTAGGCTAATTTTATTTTAGAAAAAGAATCAGGGTTCCGAGAAAAAAAATGAAAACCCATAAAATTGTTAGCAAAATTCGCGTACGGCGTACGCACCCGAGCAAAGCGAGGGAAAATCGCTATATAATTTAAATGAATATCTTAGAAGTAGCAAGCTACTATTTATGTATAAACATAGCTAACCGTGAAAACGTACCTAGGGACGAACGCGAGCGAAGCGAGCGTGAATCGCAAGTTTATCTATACTATACTATATCTATACATATTATAAAATTCTAACTAAGCCGAATCTGTACATTAAATATTTTTTGGAAAATCTTATTGAAATAGACATTATTATCGATGCAGAGGCCGAATCTATAGTTTTTAGAATTTTTGTCTGTCTGTCTGTCTGTCTGTCTGTCTGTTACCGCATCACAGAAAAACCACTGGAGGGATTTTGATGAAATTTGGTATGATGATAGCTGGTTATCCGGGTCAACATATAGGATACTTTTTACCGCGAGAAAATATCTCATTTCTGAAAAAAAATACAAAAACTGGTAGGAACAAAACCACGACTATACTATTTGTAAACAATTTAGCTAGGTAACTTACAAAATATGGTAAAAACTATAAAAATAGCTTATCTTGGAAATCAAATTATCAAAAGCGCAATTTTATCCATTAAAATAGTTATTTTAATTGATATTTATTTATGTGTTATTTAGATATTCGACAATAGATGTCGCCATGTGTTTTTAAAATACATATTTTTAATCCCAAAAATTTTAATGTACAGATATGACCTTTTTTCGATTTTATAAGAATTACTACTAAATCACCCGCTGCTCCGCCCGTGCTTAAATTATCAGTAAAACAAACTTTTTCGCTTCATAAATTAGTAACTATACATACAATAAAATTGTAACGAAGCCGAACCCCTACATTTAATATTTTTTCGGAAAATCTTATTGAAATATTCATTATTAGCGATATAGAGCCCGAATCTATAGTTTTTAGAATTTTTTCTGTCTGTTTGATTGTGACCGCATCACAGAAAAACCACTAGAGGGATTTTTATGAAATTTGGTTTGGTAATAGCAGGTTATCCGGGTCAACACATAGGATTCTTTTTACCGCAGGAAAACATCTTATTTCTGAGAAAAAATACAAAAACTGGTTAAAGTAAAAGCACGATGATGCTATTAATATTTTAGCAAGATAACTTACTTATATATTATGTTAAAACTATTAAAAAAAACTTATCTTAAAAGAAATATTAACAGCGCTATTTTATTCATTAAAATAGTTATTTTAATGAAAATTTATTTATGTGTTATTTAGCTATTTGACAATAGATGTCGCCATGTGTTTTTAAAATACGTAGTTTTATCCAAAAAAAAAATGTACAGATATAACCTTTCTATGACTTTACTATAATTACTACTAAATTACCCGCGGCCCTGCCCGTGCTTAAATTTTTAATTAAACAAACTTTTTGGCTTTATAAATTAGTAACATATTGTAATATTTTGTTGGCCGAAACAATTTTCAAATGAGAATATTTGTAAATTTTTATTGTTTAGTAAATAATTTTAATGTTTTTTAATCTTTTAATGTAAAAATTGGGCAAATGTAAATCGAACTCGCGCATTTTAGGTTTCGTATAGCAAAATGCTATGTTGTTTTTCTTACTTACGTGTTTTGTATGGTTAACACTAAAATAAATACGAATAATATTTACATTTCCACAATACCTACTCATTTTTTGCATCGTAAAAATAAGTTCAATTTATATTATTTTATAACATTTTATGGAAAACAAGTTTATGGCTGTTAAACTGCCAAAGCGGGTAACTAAAAATATTTCATATCTCAAAAACTATGAAAAAGTATTTTAGGAACTGTTATACCTCAACTTTTTCACTTTTTCTTGACACCTTTTCTTGGAAGGCAAAGGCTTAAAGGACATAATAAAATGCTTACGACTTTAATCATATTAGCCGAGCCATATAAAATAAAGAAATGTATTCGCTTAGAATTATTTACTTATTACACTTTCTTTTGAAAATCGTTTTGGAAAATATTACTAACTAGCGCTAATTAAGACAAGTTATCATTATGTAATTTAAAGAATCAGCTACATATTAAGTTAATCTATAGCTGTCTATTAGTAAAAAATTATTAAAATTAATTCCGTAGTTTGAGAGTTTATCGCCCAAAACTTAAAAAACAAACAAAACAGAGGTATAGACATACATAAATGTTATTGCTAAAATAAAAAAATCAATTTAACGGAGGAACCTTTGTGGCATTGACAATCACTGCCATTATTTACCAATCATGCGGTGCGCAATGAAAGTTATGTATAATGTAAGAGTATACTAATGTGTAAAACCTAAGAATTTGGTTTTTGATCATCTGAACGCGGGCGGAGCCGCGGGAAATGCTAGTACTATAATAAAGCAGTAACTTAGCGAAATCTGTACATGAAATATTTTTTAAAAACAATGACTGTAACGCATTATGTATACGATATAGACCCCAAAACAATAGTTATTAATTTTTTTGTCTGTTTGTCTGTTTGTCTGCTTGTCTCTTTGTCTGTACGCGTTTCACTCAAAAAGTAATGAACCGATTTCAACAAAATTTTGTGAACTGATAACTTATTACTCGGGTCAACATTTAGGATAACTTTTACTTTTGGAAAATCTTTGTTTCCCGCGGGAAATCGCAATAACTGGTTTTATCGAGTCCTCCTTAGGAACCCTCCGCTGGTTAAACCTAAAGACATACATCAAAACAATGTACTAAAAAATTGTAGATCTTGAAACGGCCAACAGAAATATCTACAACAGTATATGTCTATCTCTCAAGGTACACTCGCAATACCTATTCTTATCTATACCTATAGCAAAACTAACTTAGTTAAATCGATGTGCGCGTTTCACACAAAAAGTACTGAACCGATTTCAATTAAATTTTGTATAGTGATAGCTTATCACTCGGGTCAACATTTAGCATACCTTTTACTACAGGCACATTTTTCGTTCCCGCGGGAGAACACAATGACTGGTTCTATCGAGTCGTCCTTAGAATGGCTAACGCTGGCTGAACCTTAAGAGATACATCAAAACAATGTACTAGAAAATTGTAGGTCTTAAAAAGTTATACCGGGAAATTTGCAATATTATATGTCTATCACCTAAGGTACACTCGCAATTACTATTTTTATTCACTACTCGCGTCTCACAGGCTGACTTATCAACGTTTAGCTCAGTTCAGCAGTGAAACGTAAGTAGGGACGAACCCGAGCGAAGCGAGGGTGAGTCGCTAGTTATAAATATATAATATCTTTATTGATGAACAGAGGTCTGTCTTACATTAACTCTCGTTTAGGTCTAATCTTTTAACATCGCACAACCGGACATCTCGTCTTACCTACCTTACCTACGTCCCTCGCCCAGCTTAATTACCCTCAGACATACTACTCACACTATTTTACAAATTACCTACTGCAATTTTACAACTATAAAGTCAAGCAAATAGTCGTTCTTAAAGTATTTACTATCTTCAAAAAAAAAATACTTAAACTTACAAATATATGTTTGTTTAGAAAGTGTTTACAATTTAGTTTTACAATTTCCTAAGCCCTGCCATAAAATTAAACTCTAAAACAATAAATGCATCAATGATTCTACAAACTATTTCTCCAATTCCACAAAATAATACATATATACATAATATACAAATAAATATTATAATATATTTTCAGCTACGTATCAGGAATTTCGCTACTGGGCTTGCCAGCTGAGATGTATACATACGGAACCCAACTCTGGACTATCGTACTGTCGGAGTGGATAGTATCGTTAACTATCTCCGCTGTGTACTTACCAGTATTCTACAACTTGCAAATAACTTCTACTTATGAAGTAAGATACATTTTTTCATACCACAAAATTAATCAACAAAGCATAAGATCTGTTTAATGATAAGTACTTATGTAAACATATGTTACCCTATCTGCACGTTACCATGTCAGGTGCAAAGAAAGGAAAAGAAGTACAAAGAGGTAGTAAGTAGGTTGAGCGTCTTGTTTCCCACTCACCGAACGAATCATAGTAGCACGTGTAATAGGTATAAAAGTTCCCCACCTCCTGAAAATAGAATTTAAGTAATACATGACGAATACCTGTAGAAACCAGATGAATCTCCCAAAGGAAACGGCGCAATTGTGTATAATAAAATGTGTATATAAACTTATTATAAAAACCTAGAATTCCATCCTTATTTCAACTTACTTTTAGCGATATTAAAAATATAAAAAGTCGTAAAGATTAGCATGATTAACAAAGATGTTTTGATATTGGCTTATTTTAGTTATCATTAAGACTTAGAGTAAGTAGCTCATAGGCATACGATACTAAAGACCGTGCATAATGGAGGAGACTAAGTAGGAAGGCAGATCCTGGCAATATCCGGGATTAATAAATGCCAGGCAGAAGATGAAGGCAATGTAATGAATATTTTATATAATAGATCGAGCTTAAAGGAATAGTCAGCCACTGTAAACTAATATCACTATGACTTAAATATGTTCTACTAGCAGAACCCGCGGCTTCGCCCGCGATCAAATTACAAAAAGAAAATAAAGTTTTTCGCAATACATAGACTCTATCAGTCTCTCTCGCGACTATCGACCGCCGGGAACCAAAAATCAAAATAACTCCGCGAAATAATCCGCAAAGATTGTTTTATTTAATATATGCAACAACTCAAAGTTCAACGCCCAGTTTTACCCACTTAGACGTACTTTAAAAAAAATTTACAATACATGATTGTTTAATTGTATTAAAGAGCATTAATACCAAGTTTCAAGTAATTCTGATTATAAACATTTTTTTCTTCATATAAACAGCATAACCCCCTTTTACTCTTTTAAGGGATGTATTTCGAAAAAAAAATATTTGTACTGTTTTTGTTTTCATTTTATAGGTAAATACTATTTTCCCTGCATCAATTACAGAGTTTCATACAAACTTTCATCCCCTATTTGACAGCTTAATAGGATGAATTTCAAAAAATGCTAAAATACGTATTTATTTAATTGTATAGAAGAGCAATAATACCAAGTTTCAAGCAATTCTGATCATAAATAATTGTTTGCCCATATAAACTTTATCACCCCATTTTACCCTTTTAAGGGATGAATTTCGAAAAAAATCTTATACATATATTTCTTATTTTTCATTTTAAAGCTAAATACAACTTTCCACGAATCTACTGTTAAGAATGGCAGAGTTTCATACAATCTTTTATGTCCTATTTTACCCCCTTACGGGATGAATTTTGAAAAATCCTTTCTTAGTGGATGCCTACATTGTATAAGGAATATGTCCTCCAAATTTCACGTTTCTACGACCAGCGGTTTAGGCTGTGCGGTCATCGATCAGTCAGTCAGTCAGGACAAAGCATTTTATGTATATATAGATATTAACATAAAAATAATAATTTTATGAATGCTCTGTTTCAAAGCTAAGACTGAAACTATTTAAGAGTGTCTTCCGTCTAAATAAATGATAACAAATCAATATAATGATTATTTTTAAAGCATTAAACCACTTTTTGGATAAAGATGACCAAAATGCGTCGAAGACCTAACTTTTATCATATTCCGCCTACCTACTACATAGCATATGCTATTTTTAGACTCATGTAATTTTAAGTCTAGAAACAAGATGCGAGATGATTCATTTTGACCACTGTACCTTACATTGGTAGTTGAGATAAGGATGGCTATTTATTTATTTTGCAAAGTATATAAATATTATAAATTTTAAAAACAACACTTTATTATGCCCTCACAAGTTTTATATTTTATTTCAGTTTTAGGTACTAAGGTCGAAATGTAGTAACTAGCGTCAAGTATATAAGTTCAATAGTCTAAGTAAGTATATAAGTACATATATTCTCCATTAACTTATGTTTTTTTTAGTACTTGCGGTTGCGTTTCAATCAAAACGTGCGGTTACTGGGGTCTATAATATTTATAATTAAGATGCTTCTATATATACCGATCGTAATATACGTACCAGCCTTAGCCTTTAGTCAAGGTATGTAGATCTCAATTTTTAATATCCTTATTACATATATAAAAATATTTTTAAATAATAAAATTAGTAAATAAGATGTATCATTATTAATACATAATTAGGTATAACAAAATCATTATACTTAACAACCTAATTTTATCCGACAGTCTCAAAACCTATATCTTTCCTGACATAAAGACGACACGTTTGGCTCAGTATGTAGCGACCCTACTTGCTGTGCCAGCGGTTGCGGGTTCGAGTCCCGCTGGGGCTTTCATTTGTGTGATGAGCACGAACGTTTGTACTCCTGTCATGGGTGTTTATATTTATAATATGTATGTATGTAATTAAAGTTATATATGTGTAGTGTATCAACTACCTGGTATCCATAACACAGGTCTCGTTGCTTACTATGGAACTAGACGGCGCTGTGTGTTACTGTCCCAAAAAAAAAAAGAGTAGCAAAGATCATGTTTGTAAAAGTTCCGTTAGAATGCAATATCCGTTTCAAATATTAGTTTGGAAGCAAATAGAAAGACAGGCAAAATACACTATAAAATAAAGAAAGAAAATAAAAGTTGTTTTGAAAATACTAATAAACATGTTTTATTAATTGTATTTAGATCACGATGTTCAAATAAACCTGTCTCTTACTTTATTTCTCGCATTTATTTCAGCCTTCCTCGGGCTTGAGTTTTAGTATCTATTTATGTATATATTAAGATATTTGTTTTATTTTGTCTAAGATCTTTTATACCAAAGCTTAAGTAATTAACCTATAATTAATTCCCTCTTAAGATGTGATTTTTTTTTAATATAAAATACGCCATTTTTTATATCGCAACAGATTTCATGTATTATTTTAAGAGGTCAAAATTTATTACAATTTGGTTATTAATCACCAAGCCACAGGCAGTAGCTATGTGATAAGGAATGAATAGAAAACCAAATTGTGACCTTTTCGAATGTAATATGAAAAAAAAATCACACGGTGGAAGCCAGGGTAGATTGCTTATTAAAAACGTCCATTTAATCGGCCTAAAGTGAAATTTTATTTATAACTAACGTGAACATATGGGATTATAGTAATATTTTACTCTATAATGCTTTTTAAAAATGTTAAAATGTAACGCTGATAAAGGATTACATCCATAATTATAATGAACTAGTGACTCACCCTCGCTTCTCTTAGGGTTGGTCCCTAGGCAAAAACAAATCTATCCCACGGTAATCGTACATTTTTCCGGCATAAAAAGTGTGCTATTCCAGACTATAATCTATCTATGTACCAAATTTCATCTAATCTCATCGAAATTCTGGCGTGAAAGAGTAACAAACGTCCATCCATCCATCCTCACAAACTTTCACATTTATAATATTAGTATAGATTAGTAGTAATAATTATGTATATCATTTTTTACAGTTACCGGCATAAATCTACATATGATAACACCAATCGTGTGCATTGTGTGTATATTTTACACGACTCTCGTAAGTATATTTCAGCATGACCCTAGTGTGACTTGGACGTAGAATGGGGCCGTCTAAATCAGTACTATATTCGAAATAGACCTATTGTGCACTTAAACAGAGATCGCCATTGACATTGTGTTGCTATTGTGCGAATAAAAGGACCTTGCTTAAATGCTTTGATGGTGTTCGATGGTAACAGAAGTCTAACATGCCTGTCCCAGGCATCGTAGAGTAGATATACTATTATAATGATAATTTTACTATGAATTATAAATAATATGAAATATTTTTCTGTTTGTTTAAACGCACTAATGTCTAGAGCTACTAGCTAAAGAAACTTTTTTGCATTTTATAACCATTATATGCACTTTGCCTAGCAAAGTTATTGGCGGATCTTGCTCTTATCACAGGTTCAATTTTGGTTCACATAAATGTCAGTGTATACTTTACGTACCCACGAATATGTAGGCCACTAAAAGCCACTGAGTATAAAGTTAATAGTGTTTTTAAAGAATAAATCATAGTTATTAAAAATATACATATATGTCAAAGGATATAATATTTTAGTTTGTTTAATATTAGGATATATTATTTCCAGGGTGGCCTTAAGGCTGTCGTGTGGACTGATGCTTTACAAACAATACTAATGTATTTTGGTGTCATATTTGTCCTGGTTTACGGAACGTGTCGACTTGGAGGTATTACAGAAGTGATAAAAATCAACCAAAAAGGAGACCGTCTGGATTTCTTTATGTAAGCATATGGTTATTAATATAACTTAAAAAATAAAATTAAACAAGTTAATAAACAGATATTAATATTTAAAATAAAGAGAGTATTTTTTTAGATTTCCATACAAAATTCAACTTCTTGTGCAATAAACAATTTTTTTTTTTCATAGAATGGATATGGACCCCACAATTCGTCATACTTTTTGGACTACAGTGGTTGGAAACTACTTCAGCTGGCTAGCCTCGTGTTCAGTGAACCAAGCTATGATACAACGTTGCTTAGCACTTTCCTCATTACGAAGAGCTAGAATGTAATTATTAATAATCTTATGACACTACTTTACGATACTTTACTTCACCATAGGTAGTATCTGTTGTATGCAGACAAATAAATATCATCTTAGACTACGTCAATAACTTTGGCGCCTGTATGCAAAACAACTTACTAAAGTTTTATCGCAATCGGATGAACAACTTAGAATTACATACATTTAAAAAACACACAATAAAAAATAGAATTCAAATGACAATTTTCAAACAAACTTCAGTTTTAGAATTATACAGGTGGATTTTTGAGACGGGACAGTAAGGGCAGGTACCTTAAATACTATAGTTACAGGAAAACATTCCTAGGAGACCATCCATAACTTTTTGAGATATTCTGAACTGCATTCAGAGATTTTGGAAAAATGTACAGTCAGCGAGAAAAATACTAAAATACGAAAAAAAAATTTTTTTACGTCAATCGATTCTATTTTATGTAGGGATCAAAAGACTCTATGGGACCTTTTAAGGTTTGAGTACTAGAAATGACAGAAATCGCCAAAATCTTTTCCCATACATTTTGTACGGAAAAACGTTTAATCAACTCGAAATATTCTTTGCTGCCAAACGGTCCTATTTTTTAATGTGATCAAAAGACTCTTTGAGGCCAACTGAAGTTTGAGTACAAAAACTATTATATATATATATATATATATATATATATATATATATATATATATATATATAACTTAGTAGGAAAAAATCTTCAAAATTGTTTTTATTAATTTTTCAGAACAATTTTTGTGATGGCAGCAGGAATTTTCATTATCGTGTCTCTCTGTTGTTATACTGGTCTTGTCATATATGCGACGTTTGCAACCTGTGACCCTCTCAGCACTGGAGCTATTCGGAAGAGTGATCAGTTACTGCCATACTTTGTGATGACTATCACAGGGTCCATACCAGCGTTGCCAGGAATCTTCATGAGTGGTGTATTTAGTGCTGCTCTAAGGTACAGTATTGGTGTGAAATTGATGAAAATTTCTGTTATTATTTCTTACCTTAATATTGAGCTTATCTATACATATAATAAAATTCTAAGTTGATATATTAAATATTTTATGGAAAATCTTATTGAAATAGTCATTATTATCGATACAGAGGCCGAATCTATAGTTTTTAGATTTTTTGTCTATCGGTCTGTTTGTTTGTCTGTCCTGTCTGGGAACGCATCACGAGAAAACCACTGAACAGATTTTGATGAAATTTGGTATGATCATAGCTGTTTAACCGGGTCAACGTACAGGATATTTTTTACTGCGGGAACATACCTCATTTCTGAGAAATCTATACTAAACGTTAAATCGTACTGGGGACGATCCGTAGCGGAACAAAGGTCAGTCGCTAGTTTATTTATAAAGGTACATACATTAATAAGTATTAAATTCTTTTATAATGTTTTATAAATTCATATTTGATTAGTATTATGTTTGTTTTCTCTGTAGATTGATTTATTAAAACAAGCTACCATACGAAGTAGGTACGATTACGAAATGCAAAGTCTTTCGCAATAAATATAATATATAAAAATGTGTGTAATGAAATATAGTCAAGAGAAAAAAACATGAAGAACAATATTACCTATTTCAGTATAAACAATTTAACTTTTACGTAAGACCTGTACTTTGTACCAATTTGGAATTTATGTTGAAATACAAGTGAAATAGTTAAAACATTGTCTATTTTCTATTCGACAACCCATCGAAAGAGTTGTTATAATACGTTTAGTATTTTAAATGAAACTATCTTTTTGGATTTTTTCGTGGATTTATTTTGATTTTTGGTTCCCGACGTTCGAATGCTTTACAGCAATCATGGCCACGCGAGAGACTAAGGTGTTAGAGGTCTCAAAGGTATTATATAGTTGTTACAGACAGCCTACCCACAAAATTTATATGTAAAGGAGTCTGCCCACTACCCCGTCTCATACCATGACCGTGCTATGAACGTATCAGGCCGGAAACGAACACTGCCCACTACACCGTATATGATGACGTTAGTTAATGTAAGCTAATTAATTATTTTTACAGTTCAATGTCAACAGGCTTGAACTCTATGTGTGGAGTAATATTCGAAGATTTGATCAGACCAGCATACAACAAACCCATATCAGAGAGGACTGCTAGCTTTATAATGAAAATGATTGTTGTGATAATAGGTAGGTAATTTTTATTTAACTAAGGCTTGATTGAAAGCTAACAACGCTTTAAACATAACTTATCACAAATATAACGAATCATCAAAGTAAAAGATTGGATATATGCTATTCTACATTTTAAACTTTTAGTTTTACTTCTTTTTAGTTAATCTTAAAATTATAGCAGTGCCGGATTCAACCTTAGCGCCGCCCCGATTTGAAAAATTCTTTTTGCATTAGATAGCCCGTTAACTGAGGAAGGCTATAGACTATATATCATCCCGGAAAAATGTACGGTTCCCGTGGGATAGATTTGTTTTTGTCTAGAGACGAACCCGAAGCGAAGCGACGGTGAGTCGCTAGTATACTATAGGTTTTTGCGTCAATTCGCAAAAGATATAGTATACAAGCAAACCGAGGGTAAATCACTAGTAAAAATAAAGGTTTAAAACATCCCAACTCATTTAGTATTCGAGTGCGAAATGACAAAACGTTTGAATGCAGGCTGTGTCGTTGCGATGTCACTGGGCTGGGCACTAAAAAAAGCCGCCTCATCATCGAAATTTTGCATAAAATGGATAAAGTTTCGATAAAGTTTAATTTCTTTTAATTATCAATTTTTCCAAAAAACAAAAACTTGAATTATATTTTCAATTTTTCGAAAAATGTACTAGTAATATTTTTCAATTAATATTTTTTTGGAAATCTCCTCTGAATATTGACGCCCCTGAAAATTTGCCTCCTTGGGCACTAACCCCGAGTACCTCTATAAGATTATGCAACTAATTAAAATCGTATATCGTAGCATTTTACTTTTACTTTTGCGCTATTGACGAGCGTTTATGTATGTACATAGGTAAAGTCTATTTATATATGTTTTTTTCCAAATTTTGCAAATGGTCGAATTTTCACCACACTGTATAAAAGATTTAAGTTTTCAAGGAAGGCAATTCATAGAATTATAAGCAATTATAAGTTATTGCTGCCCTTAAAGGATGGAATCAAATATATCTTTGAGCCATAATACAATAGTTAGGGGTAGAAACAATAATTGATATAATAAATGTTTAATATTAAGCAATTTTTTTTTTGTTTTCATAATTATTATCTAATATATTAAACGTTTGAATTGTAATGTTAATGTTATGCTAGAAGCTTATTTTAAGTTTTTGAAATATTAAATTTTAATGATAAACTCTTTATTACCTGTATTCATAATATTATTCAGAACTGAATTTGAAGTATCAATTTTTTTTTTTATTTCATAAGGAGTGATATGCGTCGGACTCGTGTTCTTAGTAGAACATATGGGAGCTTTGATACAAGCCGGTAAGAGCTTAGCTGGAATAACCGCCGGAAGCCTGTTAGGATTATTTACCATGGGTCTATTTTTACCATGGATCAATGCTACTGTGGGTATTCAAATATAATTAAATATTTATTAAAAGGTAAAATAATACCTCAATTTTATATTTAAAATGATTACTTTTAAATAATTAACAGGGTGCTTTAGTTGGCGGTATAACATCTACGCTGCTAGTTGGATGGATTTCGATTGGTACACAAGCGGCTATGATTAAAGGAGAAATTGTGGTAGTTCCTAAACCAGTAGATGTGTCTGGATGTACTGGAAATTACACCTTCCCTGCCTCCTCCAGCCACAATATCGAGTTCGATAGGTATTTATATGGTTTCTTTTCTCAACCACATAAACAAATCATAGTATAAATTAACAACAATTATACGATTATATATATGTATTACATAGTACACCATTTGCATTTATCATATGTATAGTATGTAAGGATGAGAAAGTGATAAAATCAATTTTTTCCAAGTCAGTTAAAATTGATAATTTAAATAAGATATTATTAAATTTACATCTCTTATTTCGAACAGATCTGGCACATTCTTCTTGTACAGAGTGAGCTACCTATACTACACATTTATAGGAATGTTTGTCTGCACTACTACGGGTGCTATCGTTTCTTATTTTACCACGCCTAACGATCCTACTATGGTAAGTGAGTTGAATTATTGCTATTTCTTGCCAGATTTACATATTTAATTGTTTTTTTTTTTCAATGTAAACTAGGTACATCGTGATCTCATTACACCAGTGGTCCATCGCTGGTTACCGCCTCAAAGCGTGCACTGTCGTCGCCCTCGCCTTACACAGCATGATATTGAGCTTCATGCGAGAGAAGTGGAACGATTAAGGCTTAACTCTGAATACATAGTAAGTAATATTGTATAGGTGCTCTGGATATATGAAATAATATGTTATTAAAATCAAACGATACAAATATAGGCAGGTAACAATTTTTTTTTTAGGTTATAAGTTCTCGCAGGTGAAAATTGGAGGCAAAGTTTATATAAAAAATTAGCCCAACTAAGCCGGAAATAAACATAACTTACTGAATACATACAATAAAGAAAATATATTATAATAACTTATAGTGATATTAAAGCTTAAATTAATCAAGTTGAATTAATAAATTCTCATGCATCATAAAATATATTTTTCAGAAGCCGATAGATGACAACAGTATCGAAACAGATTTTCTAACGCAAAGAAACAACAACAATTTTAGTTAGTGTTCAATTTTTTACTGTTTTACTTCCTTCAATTTTAATGTACTATATGTAAATGTATGTTTAATTAGATTTAATATATTTTAAGAAAATACTGGATAAGGAAATATTCATTTTGTCCCTAAAAGTGCACAAAAACGATAAAATAATATGACTTAACTATAAATCTATTTCAATTAAATAAAGATTAATTAGTGCGAGTTGGACACACGTACCGCTCTTAGTAAGTCATATTTAACTTTTCAAAAACAAAGAAACACTTTCTGTACCACTACAAAATGGAGTAAAGGATGAGATATTCGGAGCGCACCTCGTACTTGACTAATTTTTATTTTATTGTATCTTTTAAAATCATGCTAAGATTAACTCTTGATAATGACGCCGTCCATCAATATAGCAAAACTAAAAGGGACCCTACAAAAATGCTCTTAGTATGAGAAGAATTTCCCTTAGTATTTACATTGTTTTTTTTTAATATTTGTTAGGGTATCTGTCAAAATAACACATACTCTGAAATTTTTAGTTTAAAGATGAGGCCTTTTGAAAAGTAAAAACAAGAGAAAGAAAAGAGGTGGGTAATCCGTTCTGCTACTCCTACTCTATTTTTGTTGAAAAGATCAACCGGAATAAATAAGTGGATTGTATAGATGTTCGCATAAGTATTCATTTCTAAATAATTTTATGAAGGGAAATAATTTATTGAAAACTGTTTCACACATTCAGTGGTGTTATTTCGAAAACTTAGTAGTTGAATATAATTCTGTCGTGAATACACGGCAGAATATTACCACGGCTTATATTGCTAGCATTATATCAATCAATCAATCACTAGTACAACTCCTAAAATTGGGTATTAAATAAACATTTTTTATGTCGGGTAAGACATTATATCCTTCTTTAACTAAGTCGAGTGTATTTTATAAGCTTTTATTTAACTTGCAATGTTTGTTCGGGTCAAGTCTAGCGAATGAATTGAAGTGAATTTTGAAGCAGTTATCCTCAACCGATTCAGCTGAAATTTTGCATACACGTTTACTTTAGATGACAATGCATGGTTAGCTAAGTGCCGTCATTCTAAATCCAATATGGCGGACTCCCAAAGTTGGCGGACTATATTTTTTTTGCACTGACATCAAATGAAAGGGTTTTCTGAGAAGAATACTAATAAAATAAAACTAAAAATAAAAAATGAACTAATAGTAAAAATACATTTTTAAAAACAAGCTTTTATTTAAAGGTTCCGAAAAAAAAAAAGAAAATAAACTATATATTAAATCAAACCAATCAATTTATTTATTACATTACACAATTTATACGATATAAAAGCTTGTCGCGAGATTATTTATTTATTAAAACAATTTTTCATGTCTCCCTTTTCTCATCATGATGGGCGGACAGGAAGGAAGAGCAACCCTTTGGTTGCCGTGGACGGTGATGAAGAGAACCTCTTTAAAAGATTACCCTAATAGAGCCTATAAAAAATTACCCCTAAAATTACCCTCCTTCAAGATGCTTGATGCTGCATGAACCCCTAGTATACTATACTAATTCAGGCGAAGCGGTTCGGAACTGTTCACGGGGATATTGTAGTGCAAGCGATCCTAAACGTTCCACTGTCGGATTGATATAATGCTGTAGTCTTAAATGAGTAGGAGACTTGCAGTACCACGTTCATTGACTACCGACCACCTGACGACCCCGGGTTACTGAAAGATGGGTTTCCCCAGCGATAAAGAAAGGAGCAGGCTTGTTTTAAATAGCAAACACTGTTGTGGCAGATAAAAAAACAAGAAATTGTGTTTTTAATTTATTTTAGAATGTTGATGTGTATTATCTACAGAACTTGGCACTCATTTAGATCTCAATTTTTTTGTCCGCGAAATCGACAACCACGCATATTCTTAATATTGAACTTGGCTCCCATTTTCACCTTTATGTTTTTGATGGGATATCATTACTTTTTGTAATGAAATTATTATTATTCATAATTCAAAAGTGATCTGTGAAATTAATTTTTTTTTTTCACAATTTTGTGACTATTTCTTTGTGGAACAAGCGGCACAGGAACAGGTTATTTAATCATTTAGAAGTTAAAGTTAAAATCTATTAAAAGTTAGGTTAAGAAGTGAAAGAATATATAAGTTACAGTAGCTGCACCTATTGGCATCTACTGCCGCTTTTAATGGACGGTCTAACGATACACATTACACATGCTTCTAAAGTAGATATTGTCCCAAGTACTCTTCCTTATAAGACCAAGTACTAAATATTTTAAGAAGTGATCTAAATAATTAATGTTGTTCTTTTAATTATTGATGAAATTTCTATGATTTCAAATGTAACACTAATGTAATCTTCGTTTGAGAGAAATTTATGATACCGGGATGACGGCTGGTTTTTTAGAATTTACGACCTAACCTATACTTATCTACTAACTTAAAAATATACCTTTCATCACAGAACCTCTTCTCCTGCGAAAGAAAAAGTTTTTGCTATTACTATGATTGCTCTTGCTATTATTTTTCGAAATGCGCTACGTGTTAAGCTATTGCTATTATGTTTTGGAAGGCGCAAGGTATTAATAAAAAATAATTGAAAAATATTTCAAATCATAAAAAATCACTGTTTTCAGTTTCTTTTCCTTTGTATACACGCAATTATCCAAGTGGGTTAGGTTTTACTACTGTATATCAGTCAGTGATAAAATGCCGATTTTCAGACGTTAATATCTCAATAGCCGTTTGACCTGTATTTATGAAATTGAGAGTTCTAGTTTATCTAAGGGGATTTAATAAATTAACCAAAAATCAAGTGCTTATGTTAAATAGATCTTGAGTTATTAAGAGGTCAAAAGTGACTCCTAATGGTTCGTGTAAAATAACACACGGTGCTGCGTCACCAGTTCCTTTAGCTTGAACTTGGCTGGACACGCTACCGCGTGTCTTGATTAGATCTATCACATAGGTAAAATTCATGGATACGCAATAAATAACTAAATAAATAAATAAACATACAAACAATAATATATAAATATGTAAAACTAGCAGAACCCGCGGCTTCGCCCGCGATCATACTACGAAAAAAATAAACTTTTTCGCAATACATACTTTATTACTTGCAAAAATATGTATAAGATGTTAAGCGTATATTCTGTAAATAAAACTCTACTTTATATCCTACACTTGAGCGATGTTATTCTGTTTAAATATATTCAACTACTCAAACTTCACCGGCCAGTTTTACCCACTCAGGGGCTGAATTTAAAAAATATATCTACAATACATGTTTATTTAATTGAATTGAAGAGCATTAATACCAAGTTTCAAGTAATTCTGATCATAAAGAATCTTTTCCTTATATTAACAGCATAACCCCCTTTTATCCTTTTATGGGATGAATTTGGAAAAAAATGATATTTGTATTGTTTTAGTTTTCATTTTAAAGGTTAAATTTTCCGTGCATCAATTACAGAGTTTCACACAAACTTTCATCCCCTATTTGACAGCCTTATGGGATGAATTTCAAAAAATGCTAAAATACGTATTTATTTAATTGTATTGAAGAGCATTAATACTAAGTTTCAAGTAATTCTAATCATAAATAATTGTTTGCCCATATAACTTTATCACCCCTTTTTACCCTTTTAAGGGATGGATTTCGAAAAAAATCTAATACATACATATATTTCTTATTTTTCATCTTAAAGCTAAATATCATTTTTCATGCATTTCGCGTTAAGAATAACAGAGTTTCATACAATCTTTTATCCCCTATTTTACCTCCTTAGGGGACGAATTTAGAAAAATCCTTTCTTCGGATGTCTACATTGTATAAGGAATATGTCCTCTAAATTTCACGTTTCTACGACCAGCGGTTTAGGCTGTGCGTTGATCGATCAGTCAGTCACTCAGGACAAAGCGTTTTATGTATATATAGATATTTGTACGGCTATATAGGCAGATACAAATGCTTGTGATAATATGTAGGAATATTAAAATAAGCGCAGAAAATAAAAATCTATGTATTCTTTAATATTTCTTAAAACCTGATACATTACAATGTATGTATTTATTTACAAAACAAATATCTGACTCCAAACTGTACCACTAAGTCAGAATTAATTATGAAAGTAAGTAAAAGGAAATTTGCATTAATATAATTTTTTAAAAACTGAAATTTAACATGTTTTCAAACAAATTTGACGTTATATCAAAATATTATATTTAATTAGTAAACTCTAAAAAAATTACAAAATGTTATTATTGCACAATAATAAAAATAAAATCCTAAAAATCTACATTTTTAGTTCACAAAAAGCTTGAATTGCAATGTCTTCGATGAACCCTATTTTATTGATTGTAGCTTTAGATTTCATAATTTATTGCAATCACATTACAAAATAGTTAAAGTTATCTGGTTTATGGGCATCATCGTGTACAAAGGCGACACTCTCTGTATGTGTAATACCATGGTGGATAGACTCAGATCACTGCTATGTTGTATTATTTAAGACTTGAGGTCGGTTCTCCTGCAAGTGCGAACGTTAACCGGGAAGAAAACATTTAACTCGATGAGAGTTGCTAGCACCAAGAACATTGCGTACATCGCCAGACACGCTCTTCCCACTGCAGCGTCCAGCTTAAACTTGTTGAACCAGAAAGTCAAATACAGCAACAGAAGAGTTGACAATAGTGATATTGCAGAATACTCAAGACCCATGGAATTAATCTTCACCTATTAAGAAAACGTAAGGTTACAGCAAATAAAATAAAAAATTGATATTAGTAGGCGCAAAGCCAAACACAAAAAGATTTAAAAATATTTGATTACGAAAATCACTCTTAAGTTTTCCAGCTAAGAAAAATAATTCTTTAATAATATAATTATTATTATATAATTATTAAGTATATTTTATACATTGAAACAATAACATTAAAAATCTTATGAATTACGGTTGCTGTAGGTGTTACTTGTAGAGTGATTATGCATATTCAAATAACGGGCCCAAATCGCTTGGCATCGAGAGTCGCTTAAATATTCGCTGAGCAAATTCGCTTTCAAATATTAAAACAATTTATAATAGATTTCTAACCCAGTAGTTGCCTGGCTCGGCTGGTGTCAACGAAGCTTTGATAAGCCACGGAAGTCCAAGACAAAGAAGTATGTCGAAAGTGTTCGATCCTATTGAATTGCTGATACCCATTGATCCGTGTCCTGAAAACATATAATACTTAGTAACTTTTTTAATTAAAAAAATATTTTAAATAAAGAACAAATATTTTACCTTGCTTGGCAACTATCACGCTAGAAACTGCTTCAGGCACTGACGTTCCCGCAGCTAGGAATGTAATGCCCATTACAGAATCTGGTATCATGAGTGTGTCACCTGCAGGTAATGGCATATGTATAATAAGCGGCTTTAATTAATACAATTAAAGCTATTACGAATTTAGTATATCAGCGACATACCAATGATAGTTATCATCCAAGCGACAATATAAGACAGCGATCCTATCCAAACAATACACATAATAAAAGTTAAAGGAAACCAATTCTTGAAACGTGGTTTTTCACAATCTGGAATTGTGAAAAGAAATACCAAGTGGATAGGCCATGTGACAATCCATGTTGTCTGAAACAAAAAAAAAGAATTATTTAATTGAGCAACACCTATCTTGCTATAGTGATACCGTTAGTACAAAATTTATTGCAACCTTTGTAAGTTTACATCTTCCAGAAGGCCACTTCCAGAGAGAATGATGATATTCATCTGAAGTCTCCTTACTTCCTTCTTCCACATTTCCTTGGTGTGATTCTTCCTGGCACGCTATTTCCATATCACTGGATTTAGGTTCATTTTCCTCATTCGCTATCTTGTCATCATCATTGTTAAATTTCTCTATCTGAAGTGATGTAGCTTTCTTTTCATTGATATCTGAATAAAGCACACTTTTGACATTACCATTATGTTGATGGTGATCTGAAGATTGTGTTTTAGCCTCTTTGTTTTCTGTAATTTTATAAAAGAATTTATTTTAATTATTACCTATATCTTTGATTAAAAAGTTTTAAATTCAATTCTTAGATGTACAATATTTAAAATTTAGAGAGCAAAAATCATTTAACTATGTCAAATAAATATCAAATAAATTAACCATCAAATTGAAAATCACCGTCTTTACCAATAATGGTTAATCGGTTTTACTGATTCTTTTTAAACCGACTTCCAAAAAGGAGGAGGTTCTCAATTCGTCGGAATCTTTTTTTTTATATATATATGTTCACGGATTTCTCGAAGACAGCTGAACCGATTTGTAAATTTTTTTTTTTGTTTCAAAGAGTATTCTTCCCCGGTGGTCCCATATAAATTTTATCGAAATCGGTCAAGCGGTTTTTAAATAAATGGCTTAATCGAATATTATGTTTTTATTAAAAATCTTTCTTCTTACAAATTACTTGCTTATTACGTCTACACTAAAAATGGAAAAATAAAAACTTTTAAAAAAAAAATAAAAACCGACTTCCTGGCACTGAAAAGTAAAAAATAACTAAACAGAGGTTTTCATTTAAAATAGATACCTAATCAGATATTTTTGAAGTCGGTGCCAGCCAATACAAATCAAAGCACACCGACTTCGAAAATATCTGATTAGGTATCTATTTTAAATGAAAACCTCTGTTTAGTTATTTTTTACTTTTCAGTGCCAGGAAGTCGGTTTTTATTTTTTTTTTTTTAAGTTTTTATTTTTCCATTTTTAGTGTAGACGTAATAAGCAAGTAATTTGCAAGAAGAAAGATTTTTAATAAAAACATAATATTCGATTAAGCCATTTATTTATTACATAATATAATTTTGTAGAAAAAATTCCGCCTCATGTATGGAATAATTGTTCTCAAAATGCTTTTGAAATCAGTAGGTATACCTTTTAGGTATAACTATTATGTCATCTGATAATAAAGTAGTCTTTAAATATTTCTAAGTTAAATAAATTTATTCATTTATTAGCAACTCACCCTCGCTCTGCTCGGATTCGTCCGAGGCACGTTTAAACTGCTAATATAGATTTCTCAGAAGTGAGATATTTTCCCGCAGTAAAAAGTATTCTATATGTTGACCCGGATAACCAGCTATCATCATACCAAATTTCATCAAAATCCGTCCAGTGATTTTCTCGTGATAGATCCCCAGACACACAGACAGACAGATAGACAGACAAAAATTCTAAAAACTATAGATTTGGCCTCTGAATTGATAATAATGACTATTTCAATAATATTTTCCAACAAACATTTAATGTACTGATTCGATTATATAAGAATTTTATTATATGTAATATATATAGAAGATAATTTTTAGATGGAAACATTAAATATGTTAATTAAATACAAACCATTGTCAACTGGTAGGGCTGAGTCTTGTTTTTCATTGTCTTTCTTTATCATATTTGAGACACATGTCCAACTTCCTGTATTTTAACAAATGCATTTTTGTTAATTAAAATAATACTATTAAAAATTCATGCATCCAAAATGATTCATCATAATGTTTACAAGACCTCACCTTTAGCAAAATTTTGAATGGACTTATCATAATACATTATGCAAATGTATACACCATATAGCATTACCAGCAGGAAAGCCTCATACCATTGCACGTACTCGTCGTGCATTATACAAATAAGTATAGAAACAGTTATGCCGTAAGCAAGGCAATCTCTTGTTAACGGCCACCAATCAAGGGGTACCACCTGAAACATTTTAATTATTGACGGATGATTTTAATGAAACAAAAAAAGACTTCTTAACATGTATTTTTTGGACCTATTATTAATCAGCCAAGCGTTACTTACGCTAACATCCAGTGTCCTACATCAATTTAATTGTATCGTAACGGTAGTTACGATAATTTTCTTTCACTACATAGTCAATACAGGTAAGGAAAAGTAAGAATATTCAGTAATACCAGGGAAAAATTACAGATTTCTATGTAACTTATTATGTATATTATGTCATCTTTAAAATAGTAAATCGTTATTGATAACTTGCTCAATTAAAAAAATTAAGATGTATTACAAAATCGGGCAAATGTGACTCTGACTCGCACATCGAGGGTTCCGTAGCAAGAAACATTAAAATAAATTTAAAATCCCAATTTTTGTTTTTGGAATTTACGATTTTCGGTTTTTTTTCCTTTACTTGTGTTATAAGACATTGCTTCTTGCCAAATTTCATTTTTCTAAACAACGGGAAGTACCCTATAGGTTTGATTCCCTTACGAATTTTAAAATATGCGGCAAAAGCAGCCATAAAAAAATCTTCTGATTGCGTTGACTTAGAAGGTTAATTTTTTCAAAGCTCTAAAGGATTGCAGACTTGTTTATTTGCAATTAATTTCAACTTGATCCCTCTACGCGTTCCTGAGAAAAAGTCTCTAGCCAGGCAGACAAAATATATACAGAGAGACGGACAATGAAGTGATCCTATAAGGGTTCCTTTTTCCCTTTCGAGGTACGGAACCCTAAAAACAATGCCAACAATCAATATTTGATCCTACCATCCCAGCGCCTATACCACAGCAGGCAGCCACAGCGAGGATGTTGAAGACGGCTGATCCCACGATGGTTCCAACTCCTATATCGCCCTCTGTTATGAACGTCCCGATCACATTCACAAACAGCTCTGGCGCTGACGTGGCAGCTGCCATGAAAGTAGCGCCAGCCACATCGTTTGTCATGTTTAAAGCTGGAAAAGAAGTAAATATGATAAGTATTTTATATATAATTTCCTATAAATTATTTTCAAAAAAATATAACGTAAAAGATTTTAAATGCTAGATGTTTCTTTATTGTCCTAAAATTTTGAATATATTTTTTTATATAAAAACCTTTAAATTGACTAATACTAATATATGTAAAACATGGTTTTTCTAATTCAGCTTATAAATCAATTAATATAATTTCAAAGCGCACATTATAGAATACATTTTATATTTCATTAGAGAACATATTTTGTATATAAATTTATTATAATTAGACCATATCACCCGTGCATATCCTATCAACAGCGGGTACGAAGAACTTGTCACACACAACCGCGAGTGCTACGAAGAGATAGATGGAGATGAAAGCGTGCAGTACGATGGCGCCGTGCTGCCGCTGCAGCTCCGTGAACACTCCTGCCGGGAAGTCATCGATGGCCGGCGGCGTGCAGTTGCGGACATACCCGTCTGCAAACACAGTAAAATTTAGTTTAGTAGGTACTATTTTTCGTACTAATTTTTTTTTTTTTACTCCATCTACCTAAGCTTTACTCTTTTTTGCAGCCCATCCAAAGTACCACATTTTTCAGTAAAGAAATATTTTGTTTTCGTACTTATATAATAAGAAACAGATGTGTGAATTATAATATGAAAGAAATGCATAACAAAAAACCCATCAGTTCTTTTAGAATTGTAACTTGTAAGTCATCTTTGCTGAGAAAAGTAAATAAAATAAACATATTCTAGAGACATTCGGTAATGGTGGTTAATCTTACTGCAACATGCTCTCCTTACCTGCATAGAAGTGTGTGAGTCGACCAAGTAAATAAACATTTTATAATAGCATCATTAATACAATTCCAGTATAATAATAATAAACACGTTAACATATAACACAGAGGTTTGAGCGATCACTACTCTGAGTCATTAGTTCAAGTCTCTTTAGGATACTGGATAAACATTTGTATAAATTTACTATAACATACAGTATAATCATCGATATACAAAAACTGAGTATAATGCCTTTTTTATAAGTATCAAAAATATTTTAATGATGGCAATTTTTAATTTAATTATAATAACAAAATAAACATTTATCTTACTACAATAGCGTGTGTCTATAACTTTTCTGATTTTATTAAACGAGCAATTCTTATATATACTCGTATGTAAATTTAATTAGTGTATCTCGGAAATAGCTCTAAAAATGTGGATCAAATTTTGTATTTAGATAAGGTTTTGCTTTTTAAGTTTATCTACCTTCATATATGATACATAAAAACTACGTCTTTTCAAAATTTGTAAATCTTTTCAGAATAAAAATAACAAAATTAAACTTCGAGCGAATCTAGGTCACTCAGGTAGGTACTTATACTTAACTAACTTTAATTAGTTCTGTAATTAAAAAGATCCACCCCTACCTACAAACAAACCATATCTCTTTAATCGTGTAAAATGATTAGATGCACAAACCTACAAAGTCACACGGAGACCAATGGAGAGGACTAAGCTCGGGGTTTCCCCGCGAGACCGAATCAAGAATGATGAAATACACAGAAGGACCAAGGTCACTGACATAGCCCGCCGAATATTCAAGCTCAAGTGGCAGTGGGCGGGGCACATCGCTCGCAGAACGGACGGTCGTTGGGGACGAAAAGTTCTCGAGTGGCGGCCACGTACCGGAAGGCGAAGCGTGGGCAGGCCTCCCACAAGGTGGACCGACGACTTGGTCAAAGTCGCGTGAGTCCACTGGATGCGGATGGCACAGCACCAGTTTTCGTGGAAATCTTTGGCGGAAGGCTATGTCCAGCAGTGGACATATTTGGGCTGAGATCAATATGAATACGAATACACAAACTTATGTAAGAAAGTGGCTTTACTTGGTATCCTAATGGCTAATACTCAAATTGCAAATACTGTCGTATCTAATTATGTATACAAATTAAATGTAGTTTACAATATACACACGGTAACGTGCGTGTACGCATATCATTACATAACAGTGATTAACATATTATCTATTTTAGATTCAAAAAAAAGTGAGATATTCACTAGGAATTGAAAATGCGAAGACACATTCAGGCAAATCACGCAATATTCGTTATTTATTTATTATGGTATATTATCATTTATATCTTAAAATAACATTTATTACTTAGCTTTCGCTAATGTGATATATAATATATTGATATGATGCTTACTTATATCACTCTGAAGAAAATTCTCTAGCAGTGAACGTTTTGTTAAAATAGCCGAACTAATGTTCTGTTTTCTATCCTTCGGGAAAGCTCTCTTTACCGAGAACAAAAGTAGTCTAAAATGAAGATTAATTTTATTCTCGATAGAAATAGAAGTAGAGTCATATACAGTCTTTATTATAGACTACGAGTACGTCTTTCCTCGTGAAAGTCCATTTAATCGTTTCAAAGACTTGCAGACAGACAAAAAAATTGTATTTACATAGCCTATATAGTGCAAGAAATCATATTATAAGTAAAATGTATCGTAAGTACTTTATTTTATCCGACTGCGGCGAAGCCTAAAGGATGGTTATGTCTTTGACCTGTATTACTAGTATAGTATTATTTGATCTGTGCCTGTATGTATGTACAAGTACATATGTATGTACATCCGACCCTATGTTTCCTCGTAATTACTAAACGGCTTAAACGATTTTGATGATTCATAAGTCGTTCGATTCGTCTTGATAACGCGAGTATAATAAAATATATAGATATCATTAAAAATCAAAATGGCGTATGTGAGACGCCATTATGTGTCTGGATATTTTTTTATTTAGTCTGAATCAATCGAGTGTGATATCAAATTACAGGATTTTAAGAGGCAATTACAAAAATATATACAAATTATAGGTTTAAAAGTAGGTAATTTAGGATAAGAAATTTTTAAATAAAATTAAAAATAATAAATTTATAAAAATAAAAACTATAAATAATTTATAAAAATAAAAAACCCGACTGCGTAAAAAGCTAACTAAAAGGATGAGAACAAGTTGACGAATAAACATAGTATTTTGCAGTCGGAGACATACGTACATTCATATGTACATGTTTTGTAATAGCTGCGTGTGTATGTCTCAGACAGCATATTACTGTGGTCATTCATCATCAACTTTTTCTCAACCTTTTAGTTTGTTTTTTTACGCAGTCGGGTTTTTTTATTTTTTTAAAATATTAATTTTTTTGAAGTATATTTTATTTAGTACGCATAAGTAAAAATTAGACATACCAAAACATAATTTAAGGTGTAACTATAATCAATAATTTTGATTTCAGTTTGAATTTTCTTATATTATGACTGTTATGCTAACCACATATTGTACTTACTATGTTATGGACATTTTATTCATAGCAATATTAAAATTATTTTTGTACTTGTGTTACTTGTCATTTATGTCGTTATTGATTGCTATCATCATGATTTAGTATATTTTCTCTTTTACATTAGACTAATGTGTCATAAAGATCTTATCAAACTGTGACTTGTAAAGTTAATCACGCATTTCATTTTATGTTATTTTTTTAAATTTATGATCATTATTACCTTTATATTTTTAGTTTAAGTATATAATATTTAGAGCTAGAGAAGTGTTTAATTTTTTCAATTATTTTACTTTAACTTTTTAGTAGTAAATAATTGTTATATGAGGTTGTCAAAATGAGCTTCAAGTCGAAGTCTGCTGAATCCGGAACTACCTTTACAGAAGATCAACAGATCGTTTTAGAAGATCGACAGATCAACTAACTAACTCCAATGGAATGGGCTATTAAGTTCTTGTTAAGATTAATGTAACTCCAAAAACAAGACTACTATACTAGAGCAAAGTATGTATATATAAGTATATATATATATATATATATATATATATATATATCCATACACCATAAATGGCATTTCTTTCCCGTGTTAATAAATTAATAAATATTATTGACACAATAAATAGGATGTAGGTATTTATAAAGACTCATAAAACATCATTATTAATTAAAAAAAACATCTCATATCATAAATCATTTTTTATAAGTCATATAACTCACAAAACTAAATAACACTCAAAAATTTAATATACACATATTTTTAATTCAATATCAATTTCATTAAATAATTTATCACCTAAACTAGAACTATGAAACGGGCTGTTGACATCCACTGACCTAGATGTCAATTAATGTACCCTGCTATAAATAGTAATAAAATTTGGGAAACCTAAAGATTGCCTTTTGTCAAGCTTAAAGTAAGAATACATACAAAGATTATATAAAAGTTAATAGTTAAAAAGAAACGAAAGATTATATTTATTTAACTGTAAAAAATCTATAATAATTTAATATTATTCAAATGGTGAGCAGATGGATCATTCTCTTTATTTTTCACTAAGTACATTAGATCGCGATTGCGTTAACTAATTACTTTTAGTATACTTGGTTAAACATCTGTGTTGCTCTGTATTTAAAATTTCTATTTATAATCATAAAATTGATATTATTGATAAAAATATAGTTAAAGTATTAATAATATTATAACAAACATGTGTTAGTGTTTTTACGGGAGAAAAACTCCTAATAACGGAAAAAATCGAGTAGATGAAGTGGTGTATTTAATTTAAAATCTAACCTAACAATAACGACTATTTTAATTTCAAAATTTTGTGCTGGATGCAAAACGAATTTGTCAAAAAAGAAATATCTTAGTTATTCGTCCTGTGAATCTAAATACGACTGTAAATTAACATGTTTGTGCATTAATTCTTGAAGGTATTTTAAAAATATGAGCCAGCAAAAAGCACTCGGAAATGTCCAAAATGTTATAGCAAACGACCTTAAACTGGTAACATCAGTAACTTTTCAGGGCCTATACTTTAAATCTGGCTAGTAACAGAGGAAGTGAAACTGAACCTACTGATTTGAACTTTACTATGTGAAAAAAACCTTATAGTAAGCATACGACAAACGTCAGTGACCACCTGCTGTTTAGCTTTAAGTCTTCTCTTTCGAATATAGTATTTCTAACTTCTGTAAACAAATCCATATAAAGGTAGCTTTTGATAGCATTAGGATTGTTTTTTTTTTCATCGTAACTTAATGTTAAGTGTAGTGTAATAGAGCAATTAATTAATGTGAAATTTCGCAAAACATCTTAGAAAAACCATTACTGAAACTCATAATTTATTAAAAGTATCGTATGACATAATGTTTATCGCGTGCATGTCTTTTTGAGTTTTAACGTTTTTAAGATCGTCAGGAAGATGTTAAAGATGATTCGCGCCCGGTCCAAATGTACGCCTTAGAAACGGATGACAAATCCAAATAAATCGAAAATCTAGTTCGATCAGATCATCGGATAAGTATTGGTGAACTCCTATAAAGAAAGAGTAAGACAAAAAAGATTCATGTTTTGGAAGGACAAGTCTTGGTTTATCCACAAAGATAATGCGTTGGCTCATTCCGCATTGTCTGTCGAGAGGTTTCTAGTATTAACTATGAAAGAATGTTATGGTTCTTACTTCTTATGCCTTTACAGCGTTAGAAACGTATTATCAGAACATATAAAATATTACAAACTAAAGCCAACGATGCGTTTAAGAATATTTTTTGACATTGGACTATAAAATTATTGTATTTCCTGAGACTTGGTTGAATTCTAGCAGAAAATAATTTAAAATGCAATTTTTAACGACAACGACTCTATTTAAATAAGAACAGAGTCATGTTATTTAGGCGAAGTGTTTTTTTTTTTCGATGAATGGGAAAAAGCAGTACCAGTCTTCAAGAAAGTCTAAAAACTACCGTCTTATATCTATTCTGTCATGTTTTTCAAAACTAGCCTTTGGCTTCACGCTTGTCAAGCATTTTCACAATTTTTTTAACTAGCACTCAACATGGTTTCAGAAACGATTTGTCGGTGCAAGCAAACTTGTCAAAATTTACTTCCGATATTTTTAACAGAAACGGACAAAGGGCAGCAAGGTCGATGCTATTTACACAGTTTTTTGAATGCTTTTGATAAAGTTAATTTCAAGACCACAAAATTAATGTACGCAATTTTCTCAATATGGTATCGTAACTCCCTCAATAAAATGATTTTAGTCTTACTTATCCCAGAGATCTCAAATTGTTGCTATAAATAACTTTCATTCTGAGAGATATATTGCTCGGTCCGGAGCAAGACTGTTTTCATTTGTTGTTCTTGGTATTCATAAATAACGTCACCACTAAAGTCAAGCATTGCAAATGTTCGCAGCACGCCGATGACTTAATAATCTATAAAATAACAAACACGACCGACGATGTTAAGTTATGAGAATATGAGAAGATCTTAATAGAAGTACACATTGGTGAAACGTCAATAGTATGAATCTTAACGTTAACAAATGTTTCCATGTAAAATACATAAAGAAGAAAAAACACTTGTGTCAAATTACTCGATTGGTAATGTCGTATTTCAAGAGTTAGGAGTTCCTATTGACAGAAAGTTTTCAGGGCACTGATAAACAATACAATATAGTTAAAAAAACTGCATTCAAAAGATTTCTCTCGCAAGACTAAAATTATCTTGTACCTACATTGGTACAATACCTTTGTAAGATAGGTCTTGAGTTTGCTAGCATAATTTGAAATTCTTAGTAAATCGTGCACTCACAATGCATCGAAAGCACACAACGCGTTTTCACCAGGCATCTCGCATTGAAAGTCACTAGCAACTTCCATGCAGTAAGGCGGCGTCTAAAGTGCGGTGAGGGTTGAACTACTCAAGTTGCGTAAATATGCCTTCCTTAGTCAAAATTATGCCTTTATACCATTTGCTGTAAAAATCCTTGGTCCATGGAGTCGAAGTGCTAAACACTTGTTAAAAGACATAAAACCTCGTTTTATCGTCTCTACTGGTGACAGAAAAGTTGGATTGTTTTTCACCCAAAGAATCGGCATTACCATTCAGCGGTAGAATCCATGCAGACATGACTTATACAGTAATATTCAAGTGTATATTTGTTTTGTATGTATAATTAAGTATATTTAAGTAATTTCCCTTACATGACATTTCGACACCTCCTCTAAGAGTTAATCCGAAAATAAGTATAATATCAGGGAAACTTCTTGAAAATAGCCGTGAAATATAATAATAGAAAACAGTGAAAAAAATCTGTTACATTTATTATTAAGAATATAATATTTTATAATGAAGAATAAAACCTTGAAGGCCAAGGTATTTTATAATACTCGAACATATTGTAAGTGGTGTTTCTGAGGACCCTTGAGTTAATGTATTAAGCTACATTCTATGTAATATTAGGTTAAAAACAGAAATAAAGGTGATGTTTTACAATACATTTTTCTCCAGAACATATACAAGCTTGTAACAATATACATGTAGGTACCTACATGTGTTTACTATCCAAGGTTTTAAGAGTATTATACGCCTATGTTTTAATAAAGTTCTGGTCTATGCTTCTTACAAACTATCTTAAATGAAAAGTTCAGTGTTCTAATTCAAGAATATAATTCAGATAATACTTTCTTAGATTTATTTAAAATATAATTCAAAGTTAATCTCGAGATGGGCGACCGTGCTTCGCTCGGCGTTTTCCGAATGAGATAAAAAATTGCGTATTTTTAGAAAATATACCTATATAAATAAACTTAAAAAGCGAAACCTTATCTAAATACAAAATTTGATCCAAATAGTTAGAGCCGCTTCCGTGATACACGAAATAAATTTATAGGTAGGTATGTATAGAAGCATTGCTCATTTAATATTAATAAGATAAACTCGTAAAATTAATTTAATGGATATTTTGTTGCAATGGAATAATATGGAATCACGTTTAACTAGTTTGTATCAAAGTTCATCTTTTATAAGGGTGCGTTTACATCAAACGAACAAAGAACTAGAGCTAGAGCAAGAGCATTCTTTCTTGTTCTTTTAGTGTAAACGAAATCTCGATTTCAGCGTTTACACCAAAAGATCAACGAGTAAAATGAGAACATAGAACTAGAATTCTTGCAATGACGTTTAGATCAGCCGAACGAATGCTCATTGCCCATTCATGTCAATTCTGTGGTTGGTAGTGTTTCATTATTTCAATTTTCACGGTGTAGTTATATACTCTTTGGTTTTGTCCGACTCTGACAGCGATATTATAATTGCAAGTGCTGCATTTATTATTTTGTCTCAAACAGTCGAAAAGAAAAGAAGAAAGAGACGTTGGTGGGTGACAAATTTTATTAATAGACATTAATAGACATTTATCTTGAGACCAATCCATGATTCGATAAGTAGGTATGTACTCGTAAATATTCAAATTGCTAGAACACAAGAACGCTTTGAAGAGACCGCTACGGGGAGCGAGCGCGTTCGAACATCTAAGAACGCTCTAAGCAATTGTTCGCACGTTCTAGTGCCGTTTACATCAAGCGAGTGAGCATTCTTAGAATGTTCTATAGAATCTTTGCGAACGCAGAAAGAACAACGAAAGAATGCTCTGTCTCTGTTTACATTAAAAGAATTTGATAGGGTGGGGATAGAATGAGCATTCGCTCGTTTGATGTAAACGCACCCTAATACAAATAGAGGTTTTGTTACAAACAGCTGTATTGTTCAGTGCTTATTTGATAGAATTAAATATAATTACGTTATTATGTTAAAAAAAATGTATACGTCATTGTTACATGTTAATAATATTTTGGTGAATAATAGGTATAGAGTACTTTTAACTACTTTCAAAATCTTTCATATCTTTCTAACCTTTCATAAGATCATATTCATTCAAAAATCAATATTGTAGGTCGATTACTAATTGGCGAAGATATCATGTAACACAGAAACATACAGTCGCATTGAGTAGCACCTCATTTTTTTTGAGGAGGAAAAACTAACAATTTTAAAATAAATTACTGGTACAACTGGTTACATATTTACAATTTAGCAAAGTCTGTTTTTGTGGGAGTGTGTCAGAGACGAATTAAATATAAAAAAATAGGATAAAACCCAAAAAAAAACCGCTGGAGAATCGAAAAGTTCAGAACAGTTTATTTTTTTGGCAATCACTACTTCGGATTACTTTCAATAGATGGCGTTAGAAGCCAATATATAAAATACAATGCGTTAAGTTTAAGTTGTAAAAAATTTTGGTGCCACTTTCCATATGAAAATAAGGGACAGTCAACTGCCAAAATTAATTTAACATTTTAAGGTTGAACTTTTCAATAGTTTAAAAATTTTCAAGACAATATTCTTAAAATTCGTAAAATTGACGACTGTGAAAACATTTCCGTGTCGTTTTCCTAAAATTTATTACATTGCTAAGAAGGACACAAGCCGACATAGGTCGTCGAAGTCAAATACTGAAAGTCAAATAACTAAAAAGGAACGATAACTGGATAGGGTAAAACGACTCACGCTGCGCTTACACTCCCATTCAATCTCACCCGAGTTGAAATCCCTGTACGAAATACATACATTTAAACAAGTAATATAGCTCAAGTTCCTCGAAAGTGCACACTCACTGTGTGGGTGTGTGGAATATAAAGTAGAGAACGAAGATTATTTCGAATCCTAAGGTAAATTATGTACTTCTCGGCGGGCTACAGTAAAAACAACTATAACAGACTTAGATAGCGCAAGAGAGAGAGAGAACCTAGCTAGAGTGTATCCTGATGTTGATAATATACCTACAAACGAAGTCTTTCCTTGGCTTTGCGAACGTGCAACACTGACCCCTAAAAACAACAGTGCTACTGTTTTTAATAACATCCTGCTTAAGGACTTTAAAGAGTCGGAAATAGAATATAAGTTTGTCGATACAGCAATACATATGGATGAAGCAGTTCACAGTCCTGTGGAGTTTCTTAGCAGTGTTTACCCTCCAGACCTCCTTTCTCATAAACTCCTCCTGAAAGTTGGTACACCTGTACTGAATAAGCCACCTAAGCTATGTAAGGGGACTAGACAGCGAGTAATCCATAAAACATTATAGTGGCCACTGTGTTTGATGGACGTTCTCGGGGGCAATCAGTATTCATACCTCTCCTTGTAATTTACTTTGCAGTGACCATTACTAATTCTCAGGGCCAGTCGTTAAAAGTAGCAGGCTTAGACTTAGGAGAGGATTGCTTCTTACTTGGATATTTTAGCAGAACCCAAAACCAGACAGAACCTCCACGAATGTGGTATACAAAAAAGTTCCTAATTAAATTAGAATTTCCTATTCGCGACTTTTAAGCGTAGACTAAATTAAATGAATCTAAAGTGATTACATAAATGTACACTTAATATTTCAAATTCGATATGACTCGATAGGAAAACGAAATAAGAATGGCACTTTGGTTTAAAAAGGGAGGGAAGATTGATCGTAAGTTTCAGGGGTACATAACGTTGGGTTTTTAAAAACAACGTAGATGTCGCTAATATCATCTTAATATTTAAATAAAACTATCTTTTCGGATTTTTTCGCGGATTTATTTTGATTTTTGGTTCCCGACGTTTCGATTGCTTTACAGCAATCATGGTCACGGGAGAGACTGAGGTGTTAGATGTCTCAAAGGTATTATACAGTTGTTACAGACAGCCTACCCACAAAATAACAAAATGAATTCAAAATTTTGAAAATTATCATCAAAGTACCTTACAATATTTGTTAATTTTAATCATTTTTATAATTTTAATTACTTTTATACTTGAAATATGGAATATTATTTATATAATTTTAGCTGTTGTTGTTATAATTATTACAATTTTTTAAAACGTCGTAAACATTATATGCTAGTGCAATCATTATAGTCTCTTTCTCTAAATTTGGAAAGATGAAGTAGAAAATGTGCAAAAAAAAGTAGACTATACGTTAAATATCTTTTCAGATACTTGGATATTTTAAATTACGATTACTAAAACTAAATTTGCTTTACATAAATAATATAAAACGCGAACTTATTTTGTAAATAATTAAATACGTATTGCGAAAGCGTAAAAAGATATTCTAGTATATATGTTAGTAAAACAGCACAATATTCGGCGGTATGGAACCCTCGATGCGCGACTCAAAATCATACATTTAAAATCACACATTTGAAAATCATTACAAACATCAAATTACTTATACAATAACGCCAAAGAGTTTGTTTTTTTATAGTTTTAACGCGAGCGAAGCCACGGCTTCTGCTAGCCTAAAATAATTAAGAAAAAAAGATGGCAGTGCTGTTCCAGAAAACATCAAAAATATAACTTCACCTAGCATTATTTCTCAACGGGGCAGACACGTAATAATAGTAAGGAATTATTTTTAGAAATTATGTATTTATACGATCCACTCTTATTCCAAATTATTGCTATTAGTAGTGAGTATCATTTATATCCAATTGTTTTATCCCCTCGTTTCTTAACTACGATTCCGCTATAGCAATTTAACTGCTACTTTAATGCCAGTTGGTAGTAGGACTCACGATTTTCAGTCAATGATTACTAAAAACATGTACATGTTCTAACAAACTCTTAGGCTTACGTACCTGACATAATGAAGCTCAAGGTAATTCTATGAAATGAATAAAGTACTTATAAACGAACGCATCGCTGATGACAAACAAACAAAGTGACTTCCTCTCTAAAAACGCTCCGACAAGTAGCAAAGTCAACAAGCAAATTGTCTCAAATGACCACTTCGTCAACTTGCCTAACCGGATTAGCCGATTTTAGAAAATAAAGTTAACGTCTTTAATTTGTAAATAACGCTAATATATAATACTAGAAACTCACCCTCGCTCCGCTCGGGTTCGTCCCTAATTATGTTTTCACGTTTAGCTCAGAGATGAGAAATTTTCCCGCAGTAAAAAGTATCATATATGTTGACCAGGATAACCAGCTATCATCATACCAAATTTCATCAAAATCTGTCCAGCGGTTTTCCCGTGATGCGGTAACAGACAGACAGACAGACAGACAGACAAAAATTCTAAAAACTATAGATTTGGTTTCTGTATCCATAATAAAGTCTATTTCAATAAGATTTTCTAAAAAATATTTAATGTACAGATTCGGCTTAGTTACAATTTTATAATATGTATAGATAGATGTTATATACATATTTTATACTGATATCTCGATGCAATTAGCAAAGCATCTGCATTCCTTATGGTGTTTTAGGAATAAAATATACTGCTTGCGAGCTTTTATATGACTTAAACCCGATGCAATAAATAATTATACAAAAATTAGAAAATTCGAAACAGGTATGTTAACAAGATAATTATTTACTTCCTTATTAAATAAGAAATATTCTTGCCACAATTCCACGCGGACATGACTTATACAGTAACTAGCATTGCCCGCGGCTCCGCTCGCGTTCAGATGATCGAAAACCAAATTCTTAGGTTTTATATATTAGTATAATCTTACATATACCAATTCCATTTCGCACCATATGATTGGTAAATAATGGCAGTGATTGACAATGCCACAAAGGTTCCTCCGTTAATCTCATATTTGATTTAGTAATATTGCACTTTTTGTTTTAGCAATAACATTTATAAACATATGTCTATACTTTTGTTTTGTTTGTTTATTTAGTTTTGGGCGATAAACTCTCAAACTACGGAATTAATTTTAATCATTTTTTACGAATAGACAGCTATTGATTAATTTAATATGTAGCTGATTATTTAAATAATATAATTACAACTTTTCTTAATGTTAATTTGTCGCGCAACAGGGGTGGGTTAGCGCTAGTTACTAATATTGTCCAAAACGGTTTTCAAAAAAAAATGTAATAAGTAAATAATTCTAAGAAAATACTTTTTAATATTTCATATGGCTCGGCTAATATTATTAAAGTCTAAGCATTTCATTGTGTCCTTTAAGCCTTTACCTTCCAATAAAGAGTGTCAAAAAAAACCGAAAAAAATTATATAGATAAAGATAAAGAATATTTTTAGTTACCCGCTTTGTCAGTTTAACAGCCATAAACTTGTTTCCCATAAAATGTTATAAAATAATATGAATCGAACGTATTTTTACGGTTGATGCAAAGAGTCGATATTGTGGAAACGTAAATATTATTCGTATTTATTTTAGTGTTAACCTAACAAAACACATAAGTAATAAAAACAACACGGCATTTTGCTATACGAAACCGATAATGCGCAAGCTGGATTTGCATTTGCCCAATTTTTACATTAAAAGATAATAAAATATTAACATTATTTACTAAACAATAAAAATTTACAAATATTTTAATTTGAAAATTGTTTCTGCAAAAAAAATATTACTAATATGTTACTAACTTATAAAGCCAAAAAGTTTGTTTTATTAAAAATTTGAACACAGGCGGGGCCGCGGGTAATTTAGTAGTATCTAATAAAATCATAGAAGAAAGGTCATATCTGTGCATTATTGTTTTTAACCGACTTCAAGAGGAGGTTCTCAATTGGTCGGAACCTTTTTTTTATGTATGTTCACCGACTCGAAGACGCCTGAACCGATTTAGAAAATTTTTTTTTTGTTTCAAAGGGTAGTCTTCCCCGGTGGTCCCATATAAATTTTAATGAAATCGGTCAAGCGGTTTTTAAATAAATGGCTTAATCGAAAATGTTTTTAATTAAAAATCTTTCTTCTTACAAATTACCTGCTTATTACGTCTACAGTAAAGATGGAAAAATAAAAACTTTAAAAAAAAAATAAAAACCGACTTCCAGGCACTGAAAAGTAAAAAATTACTAAACAGGGGTTTTCATTTAGAATAGATACCTAATCAGATATTTTCGAAGTCGGTGCCAGCCAATACAAATCAAAGCACACCGACTTCGAAAATATCTGTTTTTTTTTTTAAGTTTTTATTGGATTAAAACAACGCATTTTAAAAACACATGGCGACATCTATTGTCAAATATCAAATATCTAAATAACGCATACATAAATTATCATTAAAATAACTATCTTAATAAATAAAATAGCGCTATTGATATTTCCTTTAAGATAAGCTTTTTTTAATAGTTTTAACATATATAAGTAGTTACCATGCTAAAATGTTAATAGTATCATCGTGATTTTGTTACAACCAGTTTTTGTATTTTTTCTCAGAAATCAGATATTTTCGCGCGGTAAAAAGTATCCTATATGTTGATCCGGATAACCAGCTATCATCATACCAAATTTCATGAAAATCCCTCCAGTGGTTTTTCTGTGATGCGGTAACAGACAGACAGACAAAAATTCTAAAAACTATAGATTTGGCCTCTGCATCGATATTAATGTCTATTTCAATAAGATTTTCCAAAAAATATTTAATGTACAGATTCGGCTTAGAATTTTATAATATTACAGTAATAATTAAGTATACATTTGATTTGTATATATAATTAAGTATATTTGTAATTTCCTCTATTATAAATAAATATTTTACAAAGAAACTATAGAATTTGAATAAAATTATATACTTTAAATTGTTGCATTACTTATTTTCTTGGTCTAGCCTTAAGGACTCTGCCCACTACCCCGTCTCATACCATGACCGTGCTAGGAGCGTGTCAGGCAAAAAAATATTCTTTGTATTGAAATGTATGAGACTCTGCCCACTAGACCGTTCCGTCACCGACCGGCACCGTCGCGTGCCGTGCACGGAGCGGCGACAATTGTTGGCGAGAATATTTTGTCGCGGTCATCATACGCGGTTATAACGGTAATCATACGCGGTTATAACCCGTATGCTCCCCGTTTTGCCGCCTGCGCACACTGGTCCTGCAACGTCGCGTGCCAAGCACGGAACGTACCGGCAACGGACGGTGTAGTGGGCAGACTCCTTTAATACCGATATTTCTCAGGATTAGGTAATATTAATATATTCGTCTGGCAATATTACAATATTGTAACTAATACTTTAATATTAGTGATATTTATCTCAGGTATGTCACTCAGTATCGTATTCCTGTTCAATATTACTGAAGTAGGTTTGTTACTAAGTATTTAATATTGGAACTAATATAGTAATACCATGTGATATTCGCAATACACAGGTAATACTAAAACGGGAACCATACAGATATGACACGCGAATGATACGCGGTTGATACGCGGGTTTTACACGGATGATACGCGGTTGATACGCGGATGCTACGCGGATGCTACGCGGATGCTACGTTCACTATAACCGTTATGTACGGGCATGATACGCTGTTGATACGGTCTAGTGGTCACAGTAGTTCGTGCCGTGCTCGTTTCCGTGCCTGATACGTTCATAGCACGGTCATGGTATGAGACGGTGTAGTGGTCAGAGACCCTTAGGTTGAAAGTTATTAACATTTGTCAGTGCTGTCTAGTTATAACTCATACTTACTGAATTAAATATATGATTATTTCACATAGATTAACCAGACAAAATAATAAATAGTCTGCAAACTGCCTATAAACAAGCAGGCTTTATAAAGTCGATATTTTAAATGAGAAACTAGAAAAATTTAATCAATTAACATAATGTTTTAGTTTCTGAAGTGATAAACAAAAACAATTAACGTAATACTTGACGAGTTAAGCTCGCTACAACGTAAAGTAGCCCTAATAGGTTTAACGTGATCTCGTAATGTTTGAGAGTCAAATAGTGCGTGTCTCGGCTCGTTGAGATATGATCGAGTGCACTACTAAGGAAATTGACAGATGAAAGAAGACAGGAAGTCCGCATTAAGCCGGCTTCGATATTAGCTTCTTTCTATTGACCACTTATTTCCTATTAATGTAAAACTAGTACTAAACGCAAGCACTTTGATCTAGGCGACCATTTGCGCTTGCTAACGTAGAGTTTAATCGAATGTTTGATGAGAAAAGTCAATAAGCAATTATTACATATGAAAAAAAAATATAAACCAGTAAAAAATGCTTGTGTGAATTATACTGCGACTTTAATAACTAACACTAACAATGTATCCATATATAAAAAAAACTCTACTTTATATCCTACACTTGAGCCATGTTATTCTATTTAAATATATTCAACTACTCAAACTTCACCGGCCAATTTTACCCACTCAGGGGCTGAATTTAAAAAATATATCTACAATACATGTTTATTTAATTGAATTGAAGAGCATTAATACCAAGTTTCAAGTAATTCTGATCATAAAGAATCTTTTCCTTATATTAACAGCACAACCCCCTTTTATCCTTTTATGGGATGAATTTGGAAAAAAATTATATTTGTATTGTTTTAGTTTTCATTTTAAAGGTTAAATTTTCCGTGCATCAATTACAGAGTTTGACACAAACTTTCATCCCCTATTTAACAGCCTTATGGGATGAATTTCAAAAAATGCTAAAATACGTATTTATTTAATTGTATTGAAGAGCATTAATACTAAGTTTCAAGTAATTCTAATCATAAATAATTGTTTGCCCATATAAACTTTATCACCCCTTTTTACCCTTTTAAGGGATGAACTTCGAAAAAAATCTAATACATATATTTCTTATTTTTCATCTTAAAGCTAAATATCACTTTTCATGCATTTCGCGTTAAGAATAACAGAGTTTCATACAATCTTTTATCCCCTGTTTTATCTCCTTAGGGGACGAATTTAGAAAAATCCTTTCTTAGCGGATGTCTACATTGTATAAAGAATATATCCTCTAAATTTCACGTTTCTACGACCAGCGGTTTAGGCTGTGCGTTGATCGATCACTCAGGACAAAGCATTTTATGTATATATAGATAACTAGAATCTGTACAACTTAAGAATAGTAAACTCATCATTATTACTACTGATATGCCGTATTTTCTTTGAAAACACTACTGTTTTAGCTTTAAGAATAGAAGCTTGTTGAATTGATATACTACTTTTTTGTTTAATTCATTCAAAAGTTATAATGTTTTTTTAAGTTTGTAAGGTATTATTTTTGTCTGATTAACTTATAATTCAACTATTAATATATAAAAATAATAATAAGCAAGACGTAGATCTTTTTTATGAGAAATTAGTTATTTAGACTAAAGAAATTACATGTTATTTGTATTCCATATCTATCTATATAAAATTGTAACTAAGCCGAATCTATACATTAAATATTTTTTGAAAAATCTTATTGAAATAAACATTATTATCGATACAGAGGCCGAATCTATAGTTTTTAGAATTTTTGTCTGTCTATCTCTGTCTGCCTGTGACCGCATCACGAGAAAATCACTGGACAGATTTTGATGAAATTTTGTATGATAATAGCTGGTTATCCAGGTCAACATATAGGATACTTTTTACTGCGAGAAAATATCTCATCTCCAAGAAATCCACACCAAACGTTAAAAAGATAACTAGGGGCGAACCGTTAGTTCATTAATATAATGGCACTACACTTACATAGAAACCGCTAATACGAAGTGTTTGTTAAAATGTTAGTGATATCAGGCATCTAATCAGCCTCACTCAGTATATTTTTTACCTTCAAACTTAATTCCTGTAAATCCTTGGTGGCCAAAATTTCTATAATTTAAATATAAAATTGTAAATGATTGCCAGCCCTAACAAACTGTCAATTGTTAACCGGATGAGGCGCTGATCCTGTGCCTCCCCTTCTTCTAACTTTGGAGCACCGCCGCAAACGACCGTAAAAATTAGCCGCGGACGGCAAAATTGCTTCATTTCAGGAACATATATTTCACAAACAAAAATTTTCCAACCCTATGCTCATACATCTTTGTATAGTATTATATTTCTAGCTTAGTTTTATAAATGACTTTATAAAAATAGATAATGTTTAAACTTAATCATAGATTAATTTAGTTTTTTTTTTCAAATGATGAAATTATGAAATGAAAATAATTTTGGTGTGAATAATTTTTTATAAAGCATTTATTTTTAATATATTTGACAACTACTTTCAGTGTACATTTTAGGGGAAAAAGGCCAAAATCGCAAACTTAACCTTTACAACTTTTATTAAGTCTTTTATATCGCATGTTATTTAAAAAAAAAACAATAAATAATAATAACGTATATGATAATAGGCATTCAAAGTAATTAGTATCATAGATATTATCTATTAAGTGATTATTAATTACATGAAAATTACTTTACACATTAATGAAGCATTTTTACGACCTTACATCACGTGAAATTTGCAACAAATTGGTAATATTTTTTTCCTTAAGACAATATACACGATAATATTTGGACTAAAAATATCAATTTAAGAATTGATTTTGAAGATATATATCTTCTCGATCATATATAAAAAAGATTAAGCCGACGGGACATCATGTAAATATGCTAAGTACTATTGTTACGTATGTAGGTGTATGATGTACCTAGGTTAGATAAAAAAACATTAGGTCTCTATAAGTACACAATTATAAAAGCACTACTAACCATGCTTAATACAGCGTTACGACATGATTGGTATTAATTCACTTACAAATAGCCATTCCACAGACCGGCAGCCACACCCGTTATTTGTAAAACACTTAAATTTCGGGTAACCAACTACATATATAAATATAGTAAAAAACGTAAAAAGAGATTTATCTCAAAATCTGGTCAAAGTCAAGGTACTACAGTACATACCTGTCGCATTGTAAGCCATGACGCGTCCTCAATCTTCCATACTTACGGGCCACGAGCTGGTCTCGCGGACGCCACTAGCCACTACGTTCACTGAATAACAGGCACTCGGACCGCTGATATAATCTTCTCCCCTGCCCATTATAGCAATAGTGTGACCTAGCCATTCACAAAGAATTGGACGCACTTCCGACCTGCTTCGATGTTATAACCTTGCGGTACGCGGTGTGCACTCCATGCTGCCGGCTACCCGCCGCTACACGGGGAGCCGCGCTAAAATGTAAACGTACCTCGTCCGGAGGCATTCATCGTGGAGACGACCGGGAGCGTCGTCAGTGGCGTCCAAATGCCGCGACCAGCGCTCGGCGACACATAATGGACCAGCCGGAGATCTCGTCAAAAGAAGAATACGGCAGCCAATTATTTATTCTCATACAATACACGTACGTCGGGCGGCGCACGGGCGCAGTGATGGAGTGACTCCGAGCGCGGCTCCTGCCTCAGCGCATATTGTATATGAATTGCCATTGATTTTTTCATTTACATATTAATTGGTGAGGCTCCGTGGGATATTAGTTAGAGCACCAGAGGCGGATTTTATGTGATAATCGATTTAAGGAAAACTTTTAAAATCTAATGTTTCAATTTAAGTTTCAAGCTGATTGTAAGTCTAATTATAATTACACATGTAATTAAATGTAATATTTAAATTGTTTATTTAGTAAACAAAATTTTGTCGAAAATTTTTGCATATTAATAATTTAATTTTGTTATCTCTAATTGAAAAAAATCAATATTATATACATATTTACAAACAGAGGATAAACACCAAATAGTCTTATCATCTCTGACACCATATAACATTGACATAACCAAAGTAAACCAAAACTGCTGATATATTAGATATTTGGTAGGTGTACTCTTTAAAATAACAAGTTTATCACATCTATCATATAATATATCTTCTTCAAGGATGTTAAGTAAAACATTATTTTTGATAAGTTCGTAGGTTTTCTAGAATAGGAACAAGCCATTTGCTTCAGTAATTTGATCATTGTAATAGACACGGAGAGTGATGTGATTTCACTAATCTGCCGGGTTAAGAGTTCGTGCGCCTCCCCCGCCTTTCCTTCCCCCGGCACGCGACTCCACAATTACACTTAATTAAATCAGATTGAGTAGTAGCGTACCGCCGACCTAACTCAGGCTAATAATAATTAGAGTTACCGTAGGAAATGGAAAAGATGTATCAATCAATAGTTTTGACCTTGAAATATAGCTTCAAAGAACTACATTATCATTAGTAAAAATTTTAATACCTAGTGTTTTATAAGCAGTGTGTTATTTGTGATTTTGTACAATTACTACAACGTTTTAGATCTCCAGAAAAAAGTATATCGATTTCAAGTGCACAATTATAAATTTTGACTAAAAATGGTTCCTTTCTTTATATGTTATATACTTACATCGATAAATTTATGAATAAATATTAATTTTATTTATTTTATACGTAGAATTTTAATTAAGTATACATAAGGTTCAAGAGTAAAAAATAGCTTGTATGATTTTTGCAGTATAATAGAGGTTTCGAGAACCGGAGAAGTAGTGAAAAAAGATCTGAATCAGTAACCTCAGATCTAACTTTGTCTTATGTTTTAATTTCTAACAAATTCTAAATATGTTTAAACCATTTCTTCTTTTATGTCTGTACAAACACTGACCTGTTATAGTCCTACTATACAAATCCGAACGGGACCTACCCCATTAATCCTTCAATTAACATATGGTACGTCCAATAAAGATAATTCAATAAACCAAGGAGCTACGAGATCTCTGTGATAAAATTATTAAATCGGTAAAACTAAGTTTTACTTCGAGAGGCAAAGTAAATTTTAAAAAATATTTAGTTATACCACATTTTTGTGTCCTTGCGCGATAGACGCGATTAATGGATATTGGCGTAAGTATTAATTATAAATACGATTCACATTTGTTAATTTTGAGAAACTTATCCACAAAAATTAATATTTCTTTTGACATTTGTTTTTAACTTTTTTATCACTCTATTGAAAAGAATAATAATATAACAATATAACAAATATATCTATACAAATAAATAAAATTGAAGTATCTGTTTGTAATGTCAAAATAACAGCTTTATACTAAATGCATATGGGATTATATACGGTACTTATAAGAAAAACACAATTTTTATAAATTTTGTCTATCTGTCTGTCTGTTTGTTCCGGCTAATCTCCGACACGGCTGGCCCAATTTTAACGAGACTTTCACTGGCATATAACTGATATTATAAGGAGTAACTTAAGCTACTATTTTAGAAAAAGCATTAGGGTTTCGCTCAAAAAAATTAATACTTAAGTACTTACTAAGTCGCTAGTTAATTATATAAAAGATAAACAAAAGAATTAATAAAGTACAAGTCTCAATTTTTTGAAATCGAGTTTTTTGATAATTTATAATTTCAATCGTAATTTCAAAACTTTACATTTATTTTAATCATTTATAATTATAGCTCGAATAATGACGACAGAACAGTGGCGATCAACTGTTAAACTATAATAAAAATACTATATAATACATATATTGAACTAACACAGGTCTAAGTAGGATGTGGAGAGTAAAAATAAGGAGCTACGAGTACATGCACGTGTTGTACATAACGTTATTTGTGTGACCCAGTTACAGCTTACAACACAATCGGCTCGACAATAACACGATGAAGTTCTCTTAAACCGATTGTGTACTTTGAGTTAACATATTTTTGTAATATATCAACATAATAAAATAAACGAACCTTTGTAAAATAGCATAAAACGTGTTCTTAATAAAAATTAAAGCTTCTTTAATAAACTCTTCGATTTATTTTTACAAATTATTTGTTTATGTCCTAAAAAACTTCATTGTACAAAACTATAGCTATAATATATTATAATAAATTATAATTTATCGTCAAAGTACTATTGTATCATTAAAATGGTGCTTATAAAAACTGTTGTCAAATTAGTAGTCGGACTCTTGTAGCACGAGTTCGATGTCGCCACACAATATAGGGCATATACTCGTATATTAGGTAGCGATTAGAACTGAGGGTTCCAACTTACACGTCTTCGTCCTCTCAGTACTTACATATTTATCCAAACAACCTATTTGCGAAAGAGTTTTTGATACAAAACTAGCGACTCAATTTGTCTCGTCTTAGTCTATACATCTATACATATAGTAAAATTATAACTAAGCCGAATCTGTACATTAAATATATTTTGGAAAATCTTATTGAAATACACATTATTATCGATACAGAGGCCGAATCTATAGTTTTTAGGATTTTCGTCTATCTGTCTGTCTGTTACCGTATCACGGAAAAACCACTGGAGGGATTATGATGAAATTTGGCATGGAGATAGCTGGTTATCCGGATTAACATATAGGATACTTTTTACTGCGGAAAAATATCTTATTTCTAAGAAAAAAATACAAAAATCGGTTAGAATAATATCACGATGATACTATAAACATTTTAGCAATGTAACTTGCTAAATATGGCACATAACTATTAAAAATAGCCTATCTTAAAAAAATATCAATAGCAGTATTTTATTCAATAAAATAACTCCAAAAATAAAAATTATTTATGTTATTTAGATATTCGTCAATAGATGTCGCCATGTGTTTTTAAAATACGTAGTTTTCATTCCAAAAAAATGAATGTACCTACAGACCTTTCTATGATTTTATTAGAATTACTACTAAATTACTCGCGGCAACACCCGTGTTCAAATTTTCAATGAAACAAACTATTTGGCTTTTTAAATTAAATTACTTTTTAACAGTTTTTAAGATATGGAATATTTTTAGTTACCCGCTTTGTCAGTTTAACAGCCATAACCTTGTTTTCCATAAAATGTTCAAAAATAACATGAAACGAACTTATTTTTACGGTTGATAAAATGAGTCGATATTGTGGAAAGTATTATTCGTATTTATTTTAGTGATAACCTAGCAAAACACGTACCTAAGTAAGGAAAACAACGCAGTATTGCTATACGGAACCTATAATTTGGAGGCACGAGTTGGACTTGCATTTGCCCAATTTTTACATTAAAAGATTTACAAACATTAACATTATTTACTAAACAATAAAAATGTACAAATATTTTCATTTGAAAATTGTTTCGGCGAACAAGATATTACAAATATGTTACTAATTTATAAAGGCAAAACATTTATTTTATTGATTTGAACACGAGCGGGGTCGCGGGTAATTTAGTAGTCATTCTAATAAAATCATAGACAAGTCACATTCAATTTTTTGGAATTAAAACTACGTATTTTAAAAACAAATGGCGACATCTATTGACGAATATCTAAATAACACATAAATAAATATTTTCGGAATTATTTTAATGAATCAAATAGCGCTATTGATATTTTTTGTAAGATAAGCTATTTTTAATAGTTTTTAGCGGGAGGCCCGTGCATGCTTGCGGCGTTCAATGCGACGGGAATCAGACCATAGTCCACCATGCTGATCAAGTGCGGGTTGGCGGACTTCACATGTCTTTCGAAAACTTGCTAGGTTCTCTCAGACATGCAGGTTTCATCACGATGTTTTCCTTCACCGTAAGGCAAGTGGTAATCATGTTGGAAATGATTCGCACATGACAATATCAGAGGTGCGAGACCCGAGATTTGAGCCCGCTTCACTCGGTTTTCCAAGCGAGCGCGTTACCATTGGGCTACCATTAGTAAGTTACCTTACTAAAATGTTTGTAGTATCATCGTGGTTTAATTTCAAAACTGGTTGGAGGGTTTTTGTATTATTCTCAGAAACGAGATATATTCCCGCGGTAAAAAGTATCCTATACGTTAACCCGGATAACCAGCTATTGTAACTAAGCCGAATCTGTACATTAAATATTTTTTAGAAAATCTTATTGAAATAGTCATTACTATCGATACAGAGGCCGAATCTATAGTTTTTAGAATTTTTATCTGTATCTGTCCGTCTGTGACCTCATCACGGAAAAACCACTGGAGAGATTTTAATGAAATTTAATTTGGTATGGTGACAGCTGGTTATCCAGGTCAACATATAAGGATACTTTTTACTGCGGGAAAATATTTCATCTCTGAAAAATCAATACTAAACGTTAAAACCTAACTAAGGACGAACCCGAGCGGAGCGAAGGTAAGTCGCTCGACTCCTTCAAATATGAAGCATCTTAAAATGTTAAAGACAGGTTTTTAAAAGTTTAATGTTCCATAGCGATACACTTTTATTTCTCAATATATAAGCATTTACAAAACATTTTTGAAAAAATTATGTGTACCTATTAAAGATATTGAAATTGGACCACCTCTCCATTTTTATCATAATTAAAATACTTAACGTACCTACTTTATCTCTTACATTGTAGTATGACCTTAAGATAACAATTAACACACAGTATTACCTTATTTTTCTTTCACTGCAAAAACGTATAAGTCTAATGACACAAATTAACACAGTGGTATCTATATTGATTTAAAGCTCATTGACAAGTATCAATACTAATATAATACGAGTATTATGTATACAAGTACGAATGACCTCTCTTTTTAGATAAACAATTCAACTATACTAGTTGGATTGTTTATCTGTATTTCGTAGTAAATTGTAGAGCCTTTTTTTCGTAGACATGTTTTTAACCGGTTTCATAAGTTCATGAAAGACATAAGTTAATTTTTATTTCATTACAATAATATACTTTTGTGAAATATATATGTACAATATACATAAGTACTAGCAAAGAAGTTTAGTTCTTTAGTTAGAAGTTAGTAGATAAGGTTATCTATACATATAATAAAATTGTATCTGAGCTGAATCTATAGGTATATTATTCAATATATATTATTTTTTATTGTAATAGCTATTAGTATCGATACAGAGGCCATTTAACACTTTTTAGAAGTTTTGTCTGTTTGTTCGTCTGTTACCGCATCACGCGAATACTTTTTGACGGTTGTGATGAAATTTGGTATGGTGATAGCTGATTATCTTGGTGAACATATAGGATTTTTTTTGTGAAAAATGTCTCATTCTTTAGAAAAAAAATATAAAAACTGGTATTAGTAAAAAAAAAGAGGCTGGTGCCCAGCAGTGGGAACCACATAGACTCAACTACATATCATTTTGATATGATAATTATTTAATATTATTATAGTTGAAAGTATAACCAACCATTGTTCAATTTGAAAATAAGCAAGATGTTTCTAAGTATTTTTTAATTAAATTTATGCTAGTAATATTACGTACATCGTTTAAAATAGGAGACACTTTTTAATCGCACAAACCTGTTCAAAGTAAAGGTTATACGATCATCTTAAATCTCGCTACAACGATACATAAAAATAATAAGCTGCTGCGCATAAAAGAGAAAAATACAAATGACTTGTTCACTGGTTAATTACAAAATCTGGAAAATTACTTCACACATGAAGCTAAAATTCGGTAGTTTTTAGGTAGAAGATGTCAGCTAAGAAGGAATTTCGCTAGAGGACCTAATTAACAGGGGTATATTGTTTTTTTCAGTTTATATGAAAGTCCTATGTTTTGGCTGACGTAAGAAACATACTTAAAAGTGATATATTCTGGTTACACATAAATCAACTAGCTCGCGAAGCTGTGGGCAATGCTAATTTGCAATAAAACTGAATGGAGGGTTCGGCGTAATATTGGAATTTAGTGTGTTTATATTTTTCATGTAAACTGTAAATGAAACTTGTTATATTATGATTTCCTTGAATGATGCACTTTGAAAAGTCTAAATTGTCTTTTATTTGTTTATTAAATACTAGCGACCCTCCCTCGCTTTGCTCAGGTTCCTCCCTAGACACGTTTTAACGGTAAGTATAGAACAGACTATATATACATAGATGTTCATTGTACAATGTACATACATAGGTATAGAAAAATAGGTAAGTATTATAAAAAATAAAAACACATATCCCTTACTTGAGAAATTATTGATTCAGTACTTTTTGCATGAAACGCGCACAACGATTTGACTAAGTTAGTTTTATTATAGGTATAGATAAAAATAGGTATTGCGAGTATACCTTAGGAGATAGACATATATTCAGGACTTTTCTGTATGCCTTTCCAAGACCTACAATTTTTTAGTACATCATTTTGATGTATGTCTTAAGGTTTACCCAGCGGAAGGTTTTTAAGGAGGGCTCGATAAAACCATTAAATGTTTTTTCCCGTGAGAAAGAAAGATTTTCTTGAAGTAAAAGGTATCCTAAATTCTGACCCGAGTAATAAGTTATCACTTCATCAAATTTTGTTGAAATCGGTTCATTACTTTTTGCGTGAAACGCGCACATACAAACAGACAAAAAAATGTACAACTATTGTTTTGGGGTCTGTATTGTATACATAATACGTTACAGTCATTGTTTTTAAAAATATTTCATGTACAGATTTCGCTAAGTTACTGCTTTATTATAGTATAGATAAACAACATGATTTGTTAACTTTTGTCCGTCCACTCTACTAATGTTTATTATTATTTACCTTTAAGTGTATAATAATAAATATTAGTTAATTTTTTTCTATGTATAAATGCTGTTATTAATTTGTAATCAAAATATGAAAGTTAAATATTAAATTATTTCGCAATGCAATAAAATTGTTTTTTTGAAAGTGAAAATTTTTTAACAAAGCCGTAGCGTAGCACTAGTATTGCCGCATGTACATAGTTTAACGGATACGCACTCAAGTGGCGGAATGTTCCCCACTCAAGATTCTCCTAATCTCTCGATTAACTGTTTGTTAAAATGTTTTTAATGGAATGTTTTTCGAGATAATCTGCTTTATAATAGCTTATTTTTAATATAAATTCGTAAGTTAAATATGTCAATAGATAAAAATAAAACGTCATTGCGGTAGCGCTTCAGTTTTGCTTTCGCTCTGTAGGCAATAAATCAGTCAAATGATTGTAATATACAATAAGAACCATAGAATAATGTCGTTTTTTTTTTAAATTGTGTATGTATGTTTTCAGCCCTTATTAACGTTCCACTGCTGGGCACGAGACTCTCTTCAATACGAGGGACATCAGGATGTAGTCCAGCACGCTGGCCAGTGCGATTTCGGAGGAACTTGCTAGATTCTCTCAGACTTGCAGGTTTCTTCACGATATTTTTCTTCACTGAAAGACAAGTGATAATCTAGTTGGAAATGACACATGAAAATATCAGAGGTGCGAGACCCGGGATTGGAACCCACATCATTCAATTTTCCAAGCGAGTGCAATTATACATCTAGGCTACCACTGCCTGCTTTTTTTTAAATTAATCTGATCATTTATCAATAATATTAAATAGGTAAATTTGAAAAATGACAACCTTTTACAACAACCTACAGTAAAATTGATTCTAAATTTTTATATTTATTTTCTCACAGACCCTCTGGCAGTAAATAAAAATTGTAAGTTTTAATAGAATTTTCATGTTACGTTGGTAATTCATTAAAATGCCAAAAAGCAAATAATTTTACATTGTAAATAAAAAGAAAAGTTAATATTACATAAAACTTACTAACTCTACATTTTTAAACCACTGTACATAAACGTAACCGCGAAGTAACTGTAATCTTTTAATTTCAATTTGACTCTGACGAAAATATTCCAAAAGCTTTTAGCTATAAGCCGCCAACGGAATATACCAAGTGGATATCTTCCACCTGAGATTTTGTTTTGTTTACTGTTACACTGATAACGCGATAAGGACCTAATCTATACTTATTGATAATCGTACTGAAAGAAATTAGTAGTATTCCTACTGTCGTTTCAATTACTTGTCCATATTTCCTCACCACTCATCTACCATACATTTGCCAATGAAATTGAGTTGTGCGTACGGAGAAATATACGAATTCTTTATTTGACGTCGGATATATTTTTGAAGTTTAAGTATTTTATATTTAAGTTTCATCTCTAGTCACTGTTGTATTGTTTTAAACTTTTATTTTTAATGGTTAATATGTTGATAAGGACTAGTCGTGTGTGTAAATATAGATTAGCTATTTTTATCAGAGTGCTATTCTTTTTCGGCATTCCAATACTATATCTTACATCTAACAATCAAGTTGAAGACGACAAAGTTCTTGATGATTTTTATATAGGTAATTTTCAAACGATATATGCAAATAATTAAAAATAACATAGTTTAATGTATTAAAAAACAATGACTTTTTACTTTATGTAATCAGATGAAGACATAGCGTTCAGCCCTCGACGTTTGCTCGGTGTAGTAGAAAATGAGGCTAAAAACTGTACACCAGCTGCTATTTTGGAGTTTCCTTCTGATGGGCTCACCAGGTTTCAGAGAAAACATGTAAGTATATTAATTATTGTAACACTTAAAGCTTCTTAAAAATTAAAGACCCATTGGTAGTAAATAAAATGGTAAATGCTGTGAATATAAATTAATTTTACATTTAAAATATCTTCCTATTATTATTAGAACATTGCTACAATTTTTAATTGACATATTATTTTAGGGCTATATTCTAATTCATTGCATACTGGCGGTGTATTGCTTCCTTCTGCTGGGCACCGTCTGTGAACATTACTTCGTGCCAGCCATAGAGATAATATGCGAGCGTGAGTGTCATTGCTTCATTTACTTTCTTATACTATTACTAGCCACTACCTGAGTCTTTGTCTGTAGCTTTCTATTTATCCTCTCCTATATATTACCTCAGTTCTGTATAGAAATCTACTACACGATTTTAGTTTAGTGGTCGAAATTCAACAATAAATTATTATAGAATTGAGGAAAGAATATATGATTTTTTTTACCTATCTATATAAAAACTGTTTCCAAAAAAAATATGGACGATAATAAAGCTAGTCTAGGCTACTAAACAAATCGGTTGACAGATGAGAAAAAGGTATCTAGGTACTGTTTGTCTTTATCTATACAGATAAATAAAATTGGAGTGTCTGTTTGTAATATTAAAATAACCGCTTTTTACTAAATGCATGTGGATGCAAAACAACATTTTTACAATTTTTGTCTGTCTGTTTGTTCCGGCTAATCTCCGAAACGGCTGGACCGATTTTGACAGATAACTGATGTTATAAGGAGTAACTTAGGCTACTTTTATTTTAGAAAAAGAATCAGGGTTCCGCAAAAAAAATTAAAACCCTTAAAATTGTGAACAAAGTTCGCGTACGGCGTACGCAGTATTAATATATATAATTTTAATGAATATCTTAGGAGTAGCAAGCTACTATTTATGTAGAAACATAGCTAACTATGAAAACGTACCTAGGGACGAACGCGAGCGAAGCAAGCGTGAGTCGCTAGTCTGTACATATAAAAATATTCTAAGTGAGCCGAATGTGTACATTAAATATTTTTCGGAAAATCTTATTGAAATAGTCATAATTATCGGTACAGAGGCCGAATTTATACTTTTTAGAATTTTTGTCTGTCTGTCTGGTGCCAGCCGATACAAATCAAAGCACACCGACTTCGAAAATATCTGATTAGGTATCTATAGTAAATGAAAACTACCAATTAGTTATTTTTTACTTTTTACTGTTTTTTTTTTGTGAAGTCAGTTTTATTTTTTTTCTTAAAAAGTTTTTATTTAAACTACTACAATGTTATGATTTTAGAGTAACCGAGCTATACGAAATGATAAAAAAGTTGCCTAGAAACATTTACCTATGTACGATTTTTATATTTCAAGATGAGAACAAAAATTTACAAACGTTTTTAGATTAAAAATCGTTTCGGACAGAAATGTTTATTTAATCTTGCGATGCAAATTGAATCTGGTATTCATATATAAATTATTAAAATGTAAAAGTTTAGTTTTTGATATTACCTACTAGCTATCTATTAGTAAAAGAATTATTAAAATTCAATCAGTAGTTTGAGAGTTTTTTTTTAATAATAGTAAATTATTGAACAAAAAACACACATAAAACAGTAAACAATATTACATACAAAAACAAACATACATATATTATTGTACAGAATAATCTTAGTTTTTTAAGGTCAGTTTAAATTAGGCTGTGTCGACTCAAAAGATATGGTAGCCTCTGTTGCCGATAAAAAGGGCTGAATACTTATAATTAAATTCTAAACTTTTTTATATCCAAAATTCTTAGGTATTGTAAGTTTGCTGGTTATAAACTGTTAATATTAATTTTAATACAAAACTTTGTTGAAGCAAACAATAATTTTGAATTTTACACAAATACTTTCTTTTTTTAATTTTCAACAAAGCACAAGTAATACAAGAAGTTAAACGACATAATCTACGTCATAGAAAACGATGAAAGAACCACAAAGAGACGTCTGAATGACTGTCTGCATATAATAAACAGCTCCAATAAGTACCAATCAGGCAAGTTATCAGTAGAATGAGTCGGCAAACGGTCCACAAAGTAGGCACACTGCACCGCAGGACACTGACCGTGCTCCATTGAGTCTTCAGCTCTTGAATCCCTCTCGATACCACTTTTCCAATCAAACTCAATTACTTGTATCATTTTCAGATTTATAATAGTGTTATGTAGTAGTTTATAGGCTTATCTATTACTTCGAGAGAGAATATTGAGTTATAAATTTTAAAACAATTTTTAAAACATTTTCTTATTATAATTATGTAGTTAATTAAAATAATTTATTCTAAAATTTAATATATTCTAATACTAGTATGGACTAATCATATTAAAAATGGCCTTTAATTTTATTATTATATACATACACTACAGATCTACAGATCTTATGTATAGTGTATACGAACATACAAAAATGAATAGACTAAAGTATTACAGTATATGAACTAGCATTTTAAGAAGCAAGTACATAAATCTAATCCTTAGATGCACTACTAAAATACATGTGACAGTTTGTATGAGTATATGTATACGAGTGTCTGTTATCCGTTAACGTTCTTCTTCTCCTACTCCTTCTCCTAAATTTCATCCATTCAGTCATTTATTGTATGGTTTTGGATAAAATTTAGTATACAAATAGACTATAATCTGGATTAACATATAGGCTACTGTTAGTTTACTAAAACACACATTAATTTAAAAATAAATAATATATTTTTCAACATATAGGTTTGAATATGGAAGCGGATATAGCTGGAGCGACGTTTATGGCTGCAGCGAGTTCGAGTCCTGAGCTGTTTATCAACTGTATCGGCACTTTTGTGACTGAAGGTGATTTAGGAGTCGGGGCTATCGTTGGGTCGGCGGTGTTCAACGTCCTCGCAGTGCCAGCCTGCTGTGCCCTGGTTGCCGGAAGGGTAAAACGGACTAATATTATTAATGCGAACGTATATGTATGTGTGTCTGTACTGTGTATATAAGGAGTAACAACTCCTTATATTCTGAAACAACCTATCTAAATCCAACTAGGATTTAGATAAAATTAAATAGGTACGCAGATGGACTATGACCTGGAATAACACATAAGCTACAATATATAAAAGCCACATAAGTTAGAGTGAAAACATAACGTTATAAGTTCTTAGAATAACAATGTGATGGTTGTTTTCATATAATGTGGCTAAAGAAGTTTAAAATTGTTCCAATTTGAACCTCACTAAATGTGTTTGTGAAACTTCTTAATTCTTTTCTTTACAATATATTTATAATAATAATAAGCGAAAATTATATAAGTTATGTTATGTTTTTATTGAATTCGTTTACCATTAACTCTCATTTTTCTACATACTATCAAAAAAACAGCTCTCCCCTGTTTTTATGCTTTACTCTATATATAACATTCGTTGTATTTTTATAATATTTAAACGATTTAGGTGATAGAACTGGACTGGTGGTCGGTATCTAGAGACTGTATGATGTATGCTGTAGCTGTGGTGGCTCTTATCTTGAGCCTATTGGATGACAAAATATATTGGTACGAAGCTTTACTCTTGGTGCTAATGTATACTTTTTATATTTTAGGTAAGTTTTACTGATCTATAAGTTATGTAATTATGCTCTATTAGTTTCTTTTAATACTTTACCGTAGTACCAATATGTTTGTGTTATAAATGTTATATTTTTTAGCAATGGTTTATAATGGACGCATTGGAGATTTTGCCAAAAGTGGATGTTGTTACATTAAAAAAAAGAAGACTTATACTGAAATAACTCCCTTGCTTCCTAAAGGTTGGTAAATACCAAATTTAATTATTTCTAATACATATTATGTATAATCCATGGAAATAAAATATTAAACGTAATATTAACATGTGCACGCTTTTCAGAAAAAAGGAGTGCTTTAGAGGTTTCCCATCACTTGGCTCACTCCAATCACCATATTAATGATTTGGAGCAAGGAGCGGTTATAACTAAGAGACATGGCTCTACTGATTCTGGTAAACAACGTTTGGTTTAAATTTATTACTAATAATAATAAATCTATTAGTACTCAACCTGTATTTCAGATTCCAGTACAAGTTCGTTGTGGTCTTGGCCCGACGAGAAAACTACCGGAATGCGAAAATTGTTCTGGATAGTAACGTGGCCCATGGGCTTGTTACTATGGGTAACAATACCCGACTGCCGCAAACACCAACGTCTCTACCCGCTTACCTTCATAATGTGCGTTACATGGATAGGAGGAGTCTCTTATTTAGTTGCTTGGATCATCACTATTATGGGTAATGACGTTTTTTTTGTTAAAATAAAATTATACATTTTAAGACGGTTATTATAATAATCTATACATATAATAAACTTGTAACTAAGCCGAATCTGTCGGTACATCAAATATTTTTTAGAAAATCTTATTGAAATAGACTTTATTATCGATACAGAGGCCGAATCTATAGTTTTTAGAATTTTTGTCTGTCTGTCTATCTGATACCGCATCACGGGAAAACCACTGGATAGATTTTGATGAAATTTGTTATGATGATAGCTAGTTATCTGGGCCAACATATAGGATACTTTTTACTGTGGTAAAATATCTCATCTTTGAGAAATCTATACTAAATGTTAAATCGTAACTAGGGACAAACTCGAGCGAAGCGAGGGTGAGTCGCTAGTGATACATAAAATAAGAATGATACCTTTAAATATACTACACCTTTTACTACTACTTTTAAGCAAAAATTCTACAATATTTTTATTTAGCTGAAACAAAAGTAACTCTTAATCGGACTTACTGTTTTCAACATAAACAATAACTAAGTATATTTTAAAATTTGTCAATAAAATCACATAGTTTCATATCCATTCAGTATAAGAGGATCATAATAATTAATTGAAGCAATAATAGTTTAATTTCTAATATTCTTATAAAGAACACACTATTACGCATATTTTTATGATTATGCCCTAGAGCTATAAACGAATATAACCGTTTTTATATTTTGTATAACAACATAACTCATGCAATATCATCATTACATATAATTAATATGCTTAAAATTTATTTTGAATATATTTAAGGTGATACACTTAATGTTCCTGATAGTATAACTGGCTTGACTATATTAGCAGCCGGTACAAGTTTGCCGGAAGCGGTCTCCAGCGTCCTAGTTACAAATCAAGGTATTTATAGAAAGATTTATAAACTGAAATTTAACATCTAACATCTTCAATATCACAAAATCTTACTCCAATGAAATAAATGATATAAGTTACGATGATGCCATATTTGAATATTATCTATTCCTACTTAAACATTCAAAATCGATTCGAAGAGATGATTATTTTTAAATTTTAAAAGTTCTTTCTTAGTACGTAATATGGCATCTAAGCAATGTGCTATCAAAATTTTAACCCGCTAGGTCCAGACCAACAAAGGTCAAGACAACAACTATGTACATACATATTATGTAAATACACCGTATGACTAAACTCGGTGGACTTTATACTTACCTATGATCTACTTTTAGGTCATGGTACAATGGGCATCAGTAACTCAATAGGATCTAACACATTTGACATTTTGCTTTGCTTGGGATTGCCGTGGCTCATCAAAGCTTTATTCTACCCGTCATTACCCGACAACCACTGGGTGAGTTTACAGCTCACGTATATGTAAATAGCTTATTAATTCGTTTTTTTAGGTGTTATATTAGAAGAGAAGTCGTTTTCCTAATGTTTCTTATAACATCTTAATACCTAAACGTAATATACGAATACGGTATCTACTTTTTAATTCTGTAAGTAATTTTAATCAAACAATATGATTTTGGGTCTCATCTGTAACTGGAAAAATATTAACATATTTTTAGCAATGCCGCTTTCGTGGTCCTTTAAAAAAATCTGCATAGTGTAAGCTACTGCTAACGTTTTTGCCCACTTTAACCATGTATCACTGTATTTATTGCATCGATTAAAAAACATATACTTAGTAACTTGTCTTAAAGTTGTTGTGTTGTGATAAAGTGCATGTAAGGAGTACACATATCTTCTTTTTTTGCAATTTATGCCACTATAAAGCAGTTTATTGAAGACAACTATCTCCGTAATTCCAGCTATAGGTACTATAGCACTAATAACCTATGAATAAAATTGCATCGAAATTCACATCATTGAAACTTCTTCGATTATCTAAGATTCTAAGGCTTTTTCTGTCATATACATACGGACAATCTATAACCAAATTATAAAAGTTTTGGTTTTTTTCCATTATACTATTGTACAATAAAACAGAATTTTTTGATGCCATTAATTCATTATTTTTATTGCAGGTGAAAATCAACTCAAGTGGACTATCGTATAGTGCAATCTCCCTTCTATCCACATTATTAGCACTGTACGGCGCATTAGCTCTGAACAAATTTCAACTAGATTGGAAAGTTGGTACTATATGCGCTTTGGTGTACGTTGGATTTCTTATAATGGCCAGTCTGATAGAATTAAACATTTTGTTTGTTGTAAACTTACCAATATGCCCACATACATAAAATGTCTACCAAACTCTAGTGCCTCTGATCGCAAGTTCGAATCCTACTTTACTACAGGATTTATACTAGTCGAATCATAAAGTATGTTGCATTGTTTATATATGTTACTAAAATGTGTATCCCAAATATATATACAATGTGTAAATAAATAACTTTATCGGGCAATAAACTTTTTTATTATATTAATAATATTCTTTTGTTTTTTGTTTTATTTTTATCATGCACACAGCAAATTAACGTGAAAACGTGAAAGAAAGCGGCATTAGATCACATAACGGTTATCTTCTTAACAATGAAAATACATTCAAGAAACTACAAATGCGTAACTAACGTACCTCACCTGAAATTATTCCTATAATCCTGTCGTATTGGACTCTATTATAAAAAAATTTTAAGAATATATTATGGTTCTACTTTTATGTTAAATAAATTAATATTTAAATAACTTTAAATCTTTCGTTTTTGGATTCATGCTGTTTTTGAAGTAAAACTTTTTTAGGATCAATACATTGGAAAAAAGAGTGTAGCGAAAGTTTTTATTCGTAGCCATATAGACTCTTTAATCATGTTATCATACTAAAGTAGTAAAATTGTATAGTAATGTTCCTTTTTCATTATATCTTTTACTATAATAATTAAATAATGTAACAAGATAAAGCTCAAATAAAATTCGATACGAAATCACATAAAAGTTGTACACTATCAACTATAAACCAATTAATTCTTATGAAGACTTTTATTTCTCAACACAGTTGACACTGGCACATTGAGCCTCAAAATAATTATTGTTACGATTTAACTTGAAATTCTCACAATTCAAACGCTTTTCTTTAACCTTTCATTACATTTAATACATCCAATTAAAACATAGAAGTTTTCTCGATGTTTTACCACGCTTATGATTTTTTTTTTTCATTCAAAATTATGCTATTTTATTAACAAATTTACACGATCATATAGAGATGCGAGTTGTATTCGCTTCTACAATAGGATCTCAGAAAACATTCACGAATATTTGAACTGAATTGAATTGTTAACTTGTTTATTTGTAATTTTATTAAATATAGCACCTTAAGGATCGTATGATTAGATTAAGATTATTTCAAAGCATTACTATTTTATACATATAGTATACTATTTTATACATATAGTAGCGACTCGCCCTCGCTTCGCTCGGGTTCGTTCCTAGTTACGTTTTAACATTTAGTATAGATTTCTCAAAGATATTTTTCAGTAGTAATAAGTATCCTATATGTTGGCCCGGATAACCAGCTTATGATCATACCAAATTTCATCAAATCTATCCAGTGGTTTTCCCGTGATGCGGTAACAGGCAGTCAGACAAACAAAAATTCTAAAAACTATAGATTCGGCCTCTATATCGATAATAATGTATATTTCAATAAGATTTTCTAAAAAATATTTAATGTACAGATTCGTCTTGGTTAGAATTTTATTATATGTATAGATTTAAAAGGGTTTTTACAGAAAATGATTCATTTAGTTCTATCAGGTCTGAGGTTTTCCAATTGCTGGTAGAGTTTTTTGATAATTAATAAGAATATGAGATAGGTACATATTAATATTCATTAAAGACTTTGAGTAACTTCTATCTAAAATAGATATCAAATCAACTTTTCACTGATTAGGACTCGAGTGTTTGGAAAACCTTGCTTATTAGGTACTCTCTAACTCTAAGTTCAAACTGTGAATATAAAATTGATTTATAATTAAAGGCGTGCTATCATTGCATGTAAAAGAAAATTAAACCAAAAATGTAGCTTCAGTTGTTTAATCTGCTTAACAGTAATAAGTCGTACTTACATTCTACTCACTAATGTTCGTGCAGCTGTCATAAACAACGTTTGCACACATGTTAATTAAGTATAATTACCGATCAGTAATACATAACGTACATTGACTTCGTTATAGAAAATATTAATCAGGAGAAATACAGAAATATAATAAGATCTTATTTAAATTACTGATTGTATATCTAATATATAAAATTCTCGTGTCACAGTTTTCGTTGCCATACTCCTCCGAAACGGCTTGACCGATTTTGATGAAATTTTTTGTGCTTATCCGGTATCTATGAGAATCGGCCAACATCTATTTTTCATCCCCCTAAATGTTAGGGGTAGTCCACCCCTAAATTTATTTATTTTATTTTTTAGACAAAATTTTTAATTTCTATTTTTTTATGATACAACATACAAAAATACATACAATCCTCAATTTTTACCCTTCTACGATCAACCCTTATTTTTTAATAGCCATTTTAGTAATAGGAAATTATTTATATGGCAAAACAACGTTTGCCGGGTCAGCTAGTTATAATATATATTCGTATATCTAATTTTTTATTGTTTTAAAGAAATATGCTTAGACATTTTTTAATTGCACAATTTGAAAAGATTTTGAGCAACTCCCACTCGGCTAAGACAAACCTAATTTTTAAAAGCCTTAGCCCTTTATCTCTTCGGTATTCTCACACTTAAGTCGTCAAAATAAATTAATAGTTAAGAAAAATCGAGATTATAAACTTAAGTCATTTCTATGCTGGGTAAATAAATGAAAGAAATGGCAAACTATGAAGAATACAAAGCCTATCTGCAATTATGATGTGTTGAACAAGCGATTAAGCGGCCGTCGGCGCATTCCCAACACGCACGCAGTCTTTGGTTAAATCACAAAACATATTCCTTAAGAATCAATCACACCATTAAAATATTTATGCCTTCCATATAAACAAATACATATATAATTTACTCAACTATTTTATGTACATTATAATGTTATTATACTATATTTACCATCCTTTTTAACCTCTTAATTTTTAATATAATAACTTAATTCGCACGAACATTTTCTACTATATTCATAGAATAATAAATAATTATTTTTTCATATACTGGTGATTAAATACTCCACTATCAATATGAAATTGTTTTCTCGTTTTCCGCACGACTCATGTGAACGAGTCCTTATAATTGCAACACGAACAAAAATACTCTCGCTTTCCGTTGAACAAAAAAACAATGAGAAAATTTAACAATATAATTCAATAAGTATTACGTAGAATTATCACTGGATTGCGCAACGAGAAAAAAAAATCTATCTATGAATTATTGACTTGAGAAGTCGCTCCCAAAGGCTCGGAGTAGGCGTAGTGGATGGGTACGATAAAGGTAAGCAAATTCTGACCGGATGACGATTTGATGATGACACCACATACGGATGCATATATCTGACCAAAGGGGTCGCAGATGTTCCAACTAAACTTATCGTGTGTTTAGAATTTGAACCCTTGAGAGGTTGACTCTTAACACTATGCTTGCGGCTGGCTCCGCCTACAAGCAGAATTGGAAACCCTTTTGATGGTTTAGTAGGTTTCGTAGCAGGTGGTCGAGTAGTCGTCGTAGACGTCTCTATGATTTCATGAAATATGGTGTCATCGTAGTCCCTCGTCTCATCCGGTATAGGCGGAACAAACACCACTTGCTTGAGGCCGTTTATATCTTGCACTAATTTCGCATGTTCCTTCACTATATCTTCGCGGTTGGAGAGAAAAATGTCAAATCTTCGTGATGCTACGTTTATGAACGGTGTCGGACTAGGTAGATATTTCGGTGATATGTGAAATTTAGAGATTTTTCTCGGTAGGGCCCAGCCTAAAGAAAATTAATAAACGTTAAAGATAATAAGTAAATGGAATCTTTAATAGTATTATATTTTAGTTATAATCATCTTTCCTCAAAATAATATATTAAATACTTTTGGCTCACCTGGTTCATAAAATCTAAATGGAACATCTGCTGGATAATCGAAGCAGTCCAACTGAAATATTTTAATTGAATTTTTAGAAGATAATAATTAGGAAATATTTAAAGAAAATATTTAAATAATAATTTTGAAACTACGTGCTAATTAGAATAATTTTAATTAATTAAAAATGAAAGACTTTTTTTGATAACTGTTTATTACAATTTAATATAGGTATTTTAATGTATTATTGATTATTTACTGACATCAGTGACAATCTGACAACTACTTATTATTAATGCGATTTGTATATTATGTATGTTTGTTACTAATTTACGCTGATACGGCGGACGAATTTAGATTTTTAGACTATGACCAATTCCTAATGTAACATAATATTATATAGTATACTACTGTTACACCCCTAAGGACGCACCCGAGCGAAGCGAAGTAAATCAAAATTACACAATTTAATAACCGACTTTTTTCATTAAAAACATAATATAAAATATAACAAATGCAGAAGATTTTACAGAAGTGCAACTAATAATGAAAATAAAAAGCATTCGCATTTATATATTAAATATGTTTGCAATGTAATTGACGTCTTAATTAAAAAATAAAAAGAACGCCAAGCACAATACTGATGTATGTACATATATTCGTGTATTGTAACGCCTAACTGTTCACCTATAATTATACTGTAACGATCGGAAAATACATGATGCCGGCAATGTTCATTGTTTAATTCCAACGTAACGTTAGCCCCACGAACAAACTAATTAATTTGTAATAACGCACGCATCGTACCGCAGTCCGCATGCTAAGATAACTTTGCGGTAGCAATTAATGAATAACACGAGACAATGGTTTTATTAAATCGCTCAAGCTTCAATAACATTCATTTTTCGCTGCCACTTTTGTAACAAATTAATTTTAATGAAATGAACATTAGAAAACTCTTCCATCTCACCCTAAGTATATAAGAACACACACGTAACTCTTTTCTTTATCGTGTTAGTTAATATAAATCGCATATTAAAAGATGATTACATACTGATAAATAATCAACTACCGAATAACCCTCGCTTCGCTTGGGTGCATCCCTAGCTTAGTCTATGTGTTACTCCAGACCATAGTCTAAATGTGTACTAAATTTCAGAAAAGTCCGTCCAGCCGTCTGAGCGAGAAAGTATAACAAAAATACACACATACAAACCTTCGTAATTAAAATAATAGTCCGATTAAAAGATAAATATTTTTTTATTATATAATAACGTAGAACCATGAGAAGTGAGCATGGTTATAGATTAAAAAAAATATATTTCGCTTTAAAATTATTTACATTAAATGTTCATCAATTTTTCAGAAAAAAAAATGAGAATATTATTTTGAAAGGTAACAAATGTTGTGAATATAGTAAATCTGTTACAGAATCAATAAACGAATTGTTCCTAAACCATATCATCATGTTACATTAATGAAATCTATCACTACATAATATCTATGTACATTTAAAAAAAAAAACAGTTATTTCAAGTTACTCGAATTTTATCTAATGTTATGCTATATCCTGACTCCTAAGCACCTACTTTAATTTCTTAGGATTAACAAAAAAAAATTAGAATCCGTTAATTTAAAACATTTTTAAATGTTACCATAGACAAAAAATATTCGGAAAAGTCTCACCTGTGAACCTGGATATTTCGAATTCAATAGCCGCCATTCTATCGTCCCACTCACTGATAACGTCGTCGCGCACCACACCGCAACCCACCGCCACATTTTAACACCAACTGACTGTCACTGCGCACCACCTAGCTACGTTACTTTCCTCCCCAAAGATTTCTCGAACTATCGTGACACTGGCACGCTACGTATTAAAATGTAACTACAATAAAATCATCAAATACTCTTACAACTTTCTATTAATTTATTTTATAATAAAACAATCAGGAACGTGCGTGCTAATAGTAGCTACCCTGTGCCTGTTTGTAAACCGGAAACTCAATTTACACGAGAAAGTATCATATATCGATATAGTAATTATACTAATTTGTACATCCTGTTATATCTTATTCCTTTTATAAAAACAATAGGAAATTATGAGTATTAATTAGTACGAAGAGGTTCGTATAAAAATATAAATGAGCTAAGAACAACATTTTTTATTAAAACACTCATTATGGTAAGGTATCTTTATTACAAATACTTAAACGATACCAAATATTTACAAAATAACAAAATGTTACAAAATCTTCGCATTCGGCATACGTAATATCTATTCACAACCGAATGTAGTTAATTCGGTAGCGCCATTCCTACACATCGAAAAAAAAACATCATTAAACTTTAAACTAATTTTAAACAATCTAAAATAAATATATACCATACACCTCTGTTATTCTACAGAGAATTTTATTTAGGAATGCCTGGACATTATTTTCTCCGTGACTCCGTAGATTTACACGGAAGTAATTTACAAACAAATAGTGCCATTTTCTCATATTAATGTCCATCATATTAACATTTAAAGAAAATTTATATCTACTCGTATAGTAGCTTCAAAATTTAAGTTTTGTTCCACTTCATTATTGGCATAAAATTAATACAAAAAAACAAAAAAATACTTCTCACGTGGAACGAAAATACATACATGAAATAAAATAAAATTCCAGAGCCCCAAGATCACTATCCCTATTTAAAAACTCCAATAGGATCGCATCAAAAGCGACAAAAGCCACATAGAAACCAATAAATATTTATTAGTTTCTATGTGGCTTTTGTCGCTTTTGATGAGAACCTATCGGAATTTTTCAATAGGGGTGTAGTACGTCATTTTGACATAGCTATCATTTCTTCAATAAATGTGGTATGAATAGTAAAAGCCGCATAGTTCTATATAAAAAAAAAAAAACTTTCCCTACACTCTTAAATAGACGCATACGATTCTCAACATGACGATCTATGAATAACGATCTATGAATAACGCAAATCTGGGGGTTATGGGCTATTGGACTACAGAAAATTATTACACATATTATATATTAAATTCGATTTTGGAATCACATATAAGATTCAAAATACAAACAAAGCAAGTAGCACTAATTACATAACATTAGCATAGGTCATGCAAAATAATATTTTCATTTTAATATATAAGTCACTGCTTTTCCTCTATAATTAGATGTAAGTTTATAAATAGAAATTAAACGTTGGCATTTAAAAAAAAATTGAAAGGTAACCTGAGCAAATGGAAACTACTTAAATTGTTGACTTTTTTTCTTTATAATACTCTATCAAATTACAGTTAAGTTCAGTGATATTTTATAATATACCTACATACGTGCATATCTCACCAAGTGAGGATTAACAAACACAAATTGTTTATATCTGAATTGAATACCGATACATAAAAAATCTTCTACTAAAAATATCGATTTTTGCTAAAATTCTTAAGCTTTTATTCACATAAAGACATTCAAATTTATGAAAAATAAAATATAATATACGGGCATAACGATGATAATAACATAATCGCATTATTAATTAATAATAAGTGAAAATATATATATATCTTCTATTTCAGTACACAGCCTGTAAAAGTTAACCGTTGTCACGGTTAAATTTAGTTTGTACCTTAGGTAGAGTTACAAATAATATTTTTTGAAATATAACCACAGTCTACTAATCCATACAGCCGTCTAACGAAGACAGGAGAATCGTGAGTGCCATGCGAGTCGAGATGCGGGTGAGGCGCACCCCACTGTCATAATATTTATATGACCATTAAGAAACAGGTTTAGGGTTGAAGGATAAAACTGTAACTTCCAGCGGATGATACTACAGTACTTTAAGTTTGAACCCAAGAAAATTTGTATTTAATGACAGCCCTTGCATTTGACAGCATTTCCGTAAAAATGAGAGCGATACTCAACTGTATGGATTTTTATACTGTGGCAATATAGCTTCCCAATAATTTGAGAATCACTGAAGATGTTTCCTTACCCCGAACTAAGCATGCCGATCCAGCGGTATATATTTATAATTGTTTTAAATTCATTGAAGATAAACATAATTATTACGTATAAAATCTAATTATTGGATACTTGATCAGATAATTTTTGTATTCTATGCAGAATCGTTAAATGATTTGAATTTAACAGATATAACAAAACTAATGCATAATAGTCCAAAGGTATAATAACAGGTATACATTTCTACATTATTTTATTCCAAAATTTTATATTAAAAAGCTTTCTCATTATAATAAATATTGATTTAGATTAATTGATACATAGACGACGTATGGCAGACGAATATTTAGCAAAATGTTTAAAAGGCAATAATTCAATTTAATTTTTTAAATAAACTGGTAAATTTACACTTTTTTTACATGCAATTTTATATTATTAATTTTAAAAAAAAACTAATTTGATTTTACGTAAGGATTCGTAAATAAAATAATCATTCAAAGTAATAAAACAAGGTTTGTTTTACAATATATCTAGTAGTACTTAATTGGTTACCTTGTCTTTACTTATTTAAAGGCGTTCTGTGACGGTATTAAGATTTTTATTGAAATACTGGACTCCAATCAGTGCAAAAATGGTCTAATTGTCCAACGAATTTTAGTTTACTGTGAAAATGACTTATTAGCATATCAAACAGCCTTATAGCTGTCATTTAAAAACAGCCTATCCCGGTGAATTGGTCCACTAATGCACGCGTTAAGATTCGTATGTATATGCAGTTTGTATACATAGGAAGCATGTACACTATACACAGCAAATTCGACATACCGCGAAAAAGCAATGAATCCGCGTACAATCCACTGTAATATTAGGGTCTATGCACACCAGGTTTTAATACGTGCCGAAGAAACGCGTATCTGAAACGTACGTACGTCTGCTCTAATAAATATAAAACACACAGATTGTTTGTTTTCGAATAAATACAAACGTGCGTTCACTACACATTACAGCGCGTTAAAGTCATCGTGTGCATAGACCCTTGCCTCAACTGAAGAATCGTGGTATATGAACAACGCTGGTCAAAATCGAATCATATCCGAGTTAAGTCCTGGTAGTAAGTGCAGTGAATTTCGCACTTTTCCGCAAAAATTCTTCGTATATTAACTAGACCAACTTTGCACTGAGTACTTCATAATATGTGATGGTATAGATATTAAATAAATAACATTAAAATGTGTATTATACATGAAATCTACGAAGACCTTCTTTTATAGAATACCTGTGTAGGCATAAAGGCAAACTTCTATGTCTTGTCAATGTGTTACATCATTTAGTGACATCATGACTTTGAAACCAAGGAAATATATAGTTATCATATTATGGCGCAGCCCGTAAATCGCATATACACATTATTTCACATATTGTTGATAAGAGTAGATATAACAAAATTAAATTACTTTTTTGAAAAGAAAGTTTGGCTGGAATATGTGCATAGAATGAATATACTCTACCTTCTTCATAAGAGTTGTTTATAGTTTAAAAAACACGTCAAGATATGAAACAAAAGATGTTAAACTATTTTTGTGTTAATAATATATGTATATTAAATATTTTGTTTTCATATTATTACAATGGTAACATTGCCAACACTCACTGATGGTCCGGTGTAATGTAGGCAAAGTTAACTAAACGGTTTGATTTTTATTCTATAATTAGGGAGTTACCCTCGCTTCGCTCGGGTGCGGTAGGTGAGTTTAAATTTTTTTGAGTGGAACCCTAATTCTTTTTCTAAATAGCCCAAGTTACTCCTTACAACGTCAGCTATTTGCCAGTGAAAATCGGTCCAGCCGTTTTGGAGATTAGCCGGAACAAACAGACAGACACAGACAGAAAGACAAAAATTAAAAAAAATGAGTTTTTCTTATATGTACCGTATATACTTTCATTTGAATTTAGGAAAAAGTTATTTTAACATTACAAACACACACTTCAATTTTATTTATATGTATACACAATTATAAGACCCAGAGCTTGCGTCTTTCTGACATACATACATAGTCGAAATTATTCGTTATACCTGACTGTATTCTCTACATTTACAATATCTCTGTAAATCTTCATTTTATTTTCTAGAATATTAAAAAAGTGACGTTTATTATATCAAAAGGTTTTAGTTGCAATAATAAAATATTTCCTATGTATTTTAACTTTTAGTTACTAATTTTTTCAAAACCCTATTTTATTTAATATTTATGAAATAATCAACGATTATTATACTCGTACGTTATTTTTTTCAACCGAGTTTGAACGTTGCGTAATATATTAGAACTCTCATAAGATTATAATATTTACTATTGAAAATAATTTGCTTAACTAATATCTAATAGCGGTAGTACAAATTGTGCCACAACTGAAATTACAAAAGATTTCCGTAGAGAAGTCTAAACTGTTCGAGAATCAATAAATTTTGTTATAAGCATGTCTTAAGCTGCAGATAAAATACTTAAAAATGTCGTATCCCCGACAATTTTTAATATGTTTATTTTTTTAAATCTTTGAAGCTTACCACAATACATTAGTGAAAACCGCATCCAAATCGTTTAAGCCGTTTCTGAGATTGGCGCGCACAAACGCACAAACAGACAAAAATCTAAAACCATTGTTTGGAGTTCTATTGCATTAGTAAATATATCTTCCATGTACAGACAGCCATCAGTTACACTTTTATTATATGTATAGATTGTTTTTGCATGTATTTTTTTTTATCATTTTGATTACCTATAGTTAGATAGAATAGTTTTATAATACTTAAAAATGTCTTCATAATATCAGATTTCTCTATATAAATTCACAATCAATTTCCTTGAAGATTCTTCACGTTTTACTCCGTTAAATCATTAGACCCATAAAGTTATATTTTCTTATTCTTTCAATATTAAGATTCCTTTGATTCCAAAGCTCAATTAAGACTAACCGATTTATATTTTGTAGCATTCAATACTGCCACTGATATTAAACCAACAAATGTAATAAAATATTTAGCCAAATAAAGCTAAATAAAACAAACTATTTTGCTATTAAATTATGTACACTATATCACGTAAAGAGACTTCAAATAATTTAAATTCTGTACAATTACTCTCATCAGGTGCAGAGGATTTGGTAACACTGCCGTATTGTTTCATCTTCTAATATATTATATCGAATTATATAAATTTATATTTGCTCAATATATCACTGGCTTTAAGCCGGGGCAGTGACATAATATAGTGCTCTAAACGCTTATTTAGAATAATCTATGATAGTTGTGTGAATAATTTACATAGCCTTAGTCTAAAGGGCATTTATACGGCAGTTTCGTGCCAGTTTGCACTCGATCAGTCTCTATGAGGATATAAGTGCGTACTACGCCATACGAGCGTAGATAAAAATCGTTTAAACCTATTCAAAATTGTTAAATTTATCTCGAATAAATAAACATTCAAACACTCTGTTATAACCAAATTGACGAATTACCAAAACATTCGCAATATTAAGTTTAAAGAATGTCATGTCATATATTATATAAATTCTGGTATAATGACATTATAGAAGAAGATACGAAGTAAGAACGCCCTTCACTCATCTGCTTACACGATAAATGTTTTGTGTTAAACATACACAAATATCAAATATATAAATGTGTGTGAATGTAGTAAATACAAGTAATTTTAAGTAAATAAAATATTTTATAATTTACCGACTTGCTTAGCAAATAAATATAATATTAACTTAATAATATTAACTTAATATTAACGAAAAATAAGTCATAAAATATAAAGGTCGCCAGACATTGAAATGTACATAATGGAGCGAGAGAAAAGACACAAAAGAGGAATATAGCACGTACAATTTAGAACCACATAAGTATAGACTCAGCATAGCAACACCTTTATATGTTTAAAACAAAATATTTTATTTCCAGCAAGCAGAAGGGTAAAGGACAACCTTACTTCAGATCTTAGACTATTATTATAAAACTAAATATTAAGTTTCTTTTCAAGTAAATATATCCATCGACCGTGGTTCAGTAGTACATTGGAATGCACAGCAGTCGGCCTGGCGCCGCACGGCAGACTTCGGCAAGCTCACGGCTTTGTGTAACTTAACACACGTCTGAAACAAACATTATATACTTAATTATTATATACATTATTCTATTTTATATTTTGAGTTTATTAATATATTAATAAAATTAATTAATAAATTATGTATATTACATATCTTAAATAATAGTGATTTTAATGAATAGATTTAACTCAGTGGTTCCATATTGATGAAAAATTTCACCTCTAATAACCTTAGTTGTACCATTTTTATTAACATATGATTATGTCGTTGTTTATTGCATGTTAATTGTTAAAAATGTTTAAGGTACATAATATGTTATCTATTTATTGCGCAGGTTATTATGTTATCTGCAATTTGTATTTGTATCATATTAGTCAACATTTATTTTATAGTTCAAATGAATAATTATACACCTTATAAAGAAAATATAACACGTAGAAATATAACAATATATAACCATAGCACAGCTGAAACAACAATGTTATGTACAATAATGTTAAAATTAATTATTATGCCTGATATTAATAATAAATTATAGAATCGATAAGAATCCGAGCTATCGGTCGACTTTACCCTCAGTAAATCAATTGAATATTTGCATAGCTTGATTGATAATATTACATAACACAACATATTCGCAGGAATCAGGTCAAACTTAAAAATAATTACTTAGCAAAATTAAATATTTCCCAGGAAAAAAAAAGTAATGCATTCAAAAATTCGCAAGAAAAATTGGTACAAGTTAAATTAATCCAATTATACCATTAATATTATAAATGTGAAAGTTTGGATAGATGCATGTTTGTTACTCAATCACGCAAGAACGGCTGATCGGATCTGGATGAAATTTGGCACAGAGATAGATTACAGTCTGGAATAGCACATAGGTTACTTTTATCCTGGAAAAATTTAAGGTTCCCGTGGGATAGTATTGTTTATTCTTTCACAGAGCAAGGGATCGACTATATTACATACTAACAGTTACTATTGTAATAGTAGTCGTTTGTCCACGAACTTATACCTTTGGTAAGCAGCAAGGGAATAATATAAGTCTTTGTATTTTGTGTAAAGGTACCTAGTATTCGTTTTAAGGTATTATGCAATCAATGTTACTGCCTATCTTTTAATCTAAATCTGTTCAGCTGTTTAAGCGTTACAATTTAACAAACATACACACTTTTAATTTCAAATTTAAAATATTATAAAAGTATCCAAATATGGATTTGATTTGTATAAAATATTAAAACAACCACCTGCACCCATTTAACGACCCACGGCTCGCGAAATACTACTTAACAGACTCCTCATATCTTTTGTAACCTAGTCTTGCTAATTTTATATATGCGGAAGTTTGTGAGGATGTCTGGATGTATAGATGTATGGATGTTTGTTACTCTATCACACAAAAACTACTGAATGGATTTTAATGAAACTACAATAATACAGCTCATACATCGGAATAACACATACGCCACTTTTTATCTCGGAAAAATGTACGGGTCCCGTGGGAGATTTGTTTTTGTTTTTCTAGTTAGTTTTAAGTAATTTTAATTGTACATCCCTCAGACATGTAAGTTTTCGCACAATCTTTTCCTTCACAATATTAGCAATTCAATCATGTAGAAACGAGACATGCCCATGCAAACCTCAGAAGTAGGATTTACACCCTTCAATGTTTCTAAAACGAGCGTCCTCTTGGTCACTGGATATTTTCAACTTGTTAATCAAACAATTCTGTGAATATTCTTTATGATAATTTATGAAGCTTAAAAGCTTAAAAAAAAGTTTAGAAAATAATTGTGCACTGTACGGTTTCCCTAATCCTTGGCCCTATAGTTAGTTTAGACTGTGTAACATTGGAATTCTTATAATACTTCATACAACTATATCCTATATATATATATATATATATATATATATATATATATATATATATATATATATATATATATATATATATATATATATATATATTTAATTTCTAAAAATATATAACTACGTTCCTTTAAAACAATAAATTAGTTACACTTGGACATTGTTGATAACGATGTTTGTGTCTAGTAATAGCAAACCGAATTTACTAGTACTTGACGTCAACTAAGTGGCAAGTCATTAGCCCGGTATTTATAATCAAACTAGCGGCCTACGCTCGCTTTGCTCGGCTTCGTCCCTAGATTAGGTTACAATATGTTTTCCCGTGGGAATGAGATAATCTCCCGCGGTAAAAAGTAGCCTATGTCATTCTCCAGCCCTCCAACTATCTCCACACAAAAAAATCACGCCAATCCGTCACTCTGTTTCGACGTGAAAAAAGGACAAACACAAACAAACAAACAAATACAATTTCACATTTATGATATTAGTATGGATGTAGTAAGCTAAAATAAAATATAATTTAATTTGTTAGATAATAACATTCTATAAAATTGAAATACCAGATATATTTTAATGGTCATCGCAATGCTATTTTTGTTGTACTTCGAATTTAAATAGTTTAACAAATAGTATGTATATTATAATTAAAAGCTATCATAAAACACTTCGCCAATTAATAGATTCTTCATTGTAATATAGCAAATAAATCTTCTTAACCACTTCTTTCTTATATCACTTTAAAAAATCTTCTTAAACTAATCTTTTTATATGAAGGATTTATCTTCTTGTCTAGCTTCTGGCTTCAAAAAATAATTTACAAATACCGCCATTTTATTTCCAAGTTTTAAAATTTAATTGTTACAATAAATTTTAGTTTAATTTAAGACCTAATTATTATACAATATGATTATTTTAGTTCCATATTTTGAAGAAATTCACTGTATTTTGAAAAATAAGAAAATTTCGCAAATATTTATAGTGGCGATAAATTTTATCGCGCGCGATAATTCGTCGAACAGGGCATGCCGCATGATTACATACGAGATAATTTTCAGATACAAACAATATAGTTGTATTTTATTGGCTTATTTTCTTTTTTGGTTTGTTACTCTTTCATACCAGAAGGGCTGAACGGATCTGGATGAAATTTGGCACAGAGATAGATTATAGTTTGGAACACTTTTTATCCCTGAAAAGTGTACTGTCTCCGTGGGATAGATTTGTTTATGTTTTTTGCGAACCCAAAGCGAAGCGAGGATGAGTCGCTAATAAAAACATATGGGAAGTATGAAAAGTGATTAAACTTCGCAACGCAGTCAACATAACGTTTTAAATGCAGATGCTTTAAAAATAATAACATACGAGTTTGGATACACAGAAGTTATATATTATATATCTTCTTCCATCCGTCTAAGTTTCGCACAAATCATTTTATCAAGTCTAGACATTAGTGCTTACTAACACTTTGGTGTTCGAAAATATTTTTTGAAAATTATACTTCTTTTGGCACGTTTGGAAAAAATTGTAAGAGTAAAATTTTTACGATGCGCGCGCACACCGACAGCCAAAAAGGGACATGATGAAGTTAGCTACATTCTTTTTACAAACTTTAGCTATTTTTGTTCTGTCACGCCAAAGAAATATAACTTTTTATGTACGCATATTATAAGTACACACACAAGTGTTCTTTAATATTATATGGGTTTTATCATGCAAAAATAGCCATAAAAAGTCGAAGTGAGGTAGCTATTTCTAAACTACATATCATTTCAATTTTATTCAATAAGCACCAATTTATATGTACACTATATTGTCAATTAGAACAGAGCATACCGTTTAAAAGAAAACCAATAAAATTTAAAAGTATAATGTACCTATTTATCCTTTAAGGGTGGCGTGTCTGGTTTATTGGGTTGAGGTATGATAGTAATTTCATCGTTTATTTTGAGTGGCTTGAGTAACGATTGGCCAGCCTTCACCGGCGGAGGAGTCTTTCCTTTGTCCATCACACGTTTAGCGACTACACTGTGTGCAGAATACACGTGGTTTTCGAACTGCTTGTACATGCCAAAAGTAGCTGTGCATACTGTGCATTTGTATGAGAGATGAGCCGGCTTCAATGTTAGGTTGTGGTCTCTCGCTACGTGGTTGAGTAACTTCCATTGATATACCTGGTGATATATTTTAGAATAATTATTTAAAGTTAAACTTTCTTGTATATAAATATGTGAACATTGTATTGTATAACAATATTGTACCTTTTAAAATATTCATTTTAAAAGATTGGAAATAAAGCTAATATCAATCAAAATGTACATTTCAGGATATAAACAATCACATAATGTGGACATTGTATTAATTATATAAAATAATATATAGACACAAGATTTTCCCCCTATAACAGATTTTCCCCACACTTATTCACATATAATGCAGTATAGTATAATTATAAATAACTATGTGAAAACCAATATGAATACTTTTAAGAACTTACTCTGCCGCAGACTGGACAACGGCCAGCATCTTTGCCTTTATTTGCAGCCTCCTGCATAGAACTAGTGACTAAGCCATGTGAACCTAATAAATGCCTTTCTAAGCCTTGATCTGTGAAGAACCTGAAATAAGAATTTTCATTATTTAGAATTCAGGTGGAATTTGTTCCATGAAAATGATGGTTCATCCCATATTTACAAAGGCTAATACTGTATAATTAGATTTTTAAAACATTACTCTTCCACCTAACCTAAACCATTGTTTTGAGGATTCTATACAAAACAAAACAGGAAAATCCTTATTTCCTTATTCCAGTTCACTTATGTGCCTGTCTGCCTCTCTGTCATATCCTATATTTTGTAGATCTTCTGACGAACTTTACAATCATTTTTATTATAATTTCAAAAGTAACATATATATATATATATATATATATATATATATATATATATATATATATATAGGCGCGCGATTTCAACTGTCAATAAAGAAAGAGGCCCGTCTTCGTGGATGGCACAAACTATATATTAATTAAAAAAGTAAAACTTATAAAATATAATTTTACCTAAACTGGCACTTTTGACAATTTAGCGGAGGCCTGTTGTAAATCATCTTGGGGTGTATTTTGACTTTATGTATCCATTGCATATGATTCCTTAGTTGTTCAAGGTCCTTAATGTATCCGTCACAAATCTCACAGATGACACAAGTATTTTTATTCTGCTGAGGAGTGGGAGGCTGTACGGGCATAGGTTGTGGTTGTCTTGGTAATGGTGTGATAGAAATAGATGGCTGGTGGGCAGATTTGGGCACTCCTGAGTTTTTCCCGTTGTTCTATTGAAAAAATAATCAAATAAATAAAATTGATGTTTGACTTACTGTATGCTTATTGTTTTTATCAATTTGAAAGCCAAATTCTGTTTTGCAATTAGGATTGCTTAACTTTTTCCCTGGAGTTATAATATATAGTAACTACATAAAATGGTAAATTAGTCATAAATTGTAATGGTATGGAGATATAAACGAAATTAATGATATTTAATAATAAAATAATTATTTTTTATTCACGCTAAATAAATTACAATTTAATAAGATATACATCCCTATGTATTATTCAAAAAATATAAAATAACTAATAAAAAAAAATAAAAAATGCTACTCATCTTGGAATCAACTGTCATCCCTTACAGCAATGAAAAAAAATATCTACTTACACCAGGAAAGTTAGAAGACATTAAAGCCGGAGATGTGCTATGTCTGACAGTAACTCCAGTTCTTAGAACAGGAATAGCTTGCATAGGAGCAGTTCTGGGTATGAAAGGCATACGAGCTCTTGGGCGGAAACTAGTACTTGACATAGCATTGTTCATAGGTGGCCTGCCCAGGTTGTTGCCCATCTGACCTCGATGGAAAGCATTGTGATATGAATTCATCATGGGGTTGCGTGCTCGAGCAATCTGAAACATTTTATCTATTTAAATAAAAAAGTAATGTTGTTTGTGTAATACTACAATTCTTCTAAAAGCTCTTCACTTATTAAATGTTGACAATCTTTCGAATAAACGCGAAAGTTTGTGAGGACATATGAATGTACATTTGTTATGCTTTCATGGAAAAACTACTGAATAAAATTCGATGAAACTTTTCAGTAATATATATATTATATATAACATATTCATCAGAGTAGCATGTACTCTTTAAATTATAAAGATTTAGTATAACATTAATGTACTATTATTACTATGCCATATAGAAACGAAGCTGCGGTAAAAAGCAAGTTCTTTTAAACAGAGGAAGGCTTATGCTATCTATTTTCTACTGGAAAACGCCTTACTAGAAAGTGCTACGACGCATCAACACCACCCAAATAGATTGTTATTAGTAACGTCAACTCTTTTAAAAATAGAGAAAAAAGACGTATCAATTTTCGTTTTTATACAAGACCCAAATAAAGACTTGTTACCTTCGGTATTTTCGCTGGAGGTTCCCATTCAATGGGGGGCGCTAAGTTAAGTTCCGGTTTGAATTTCTTGGCACAAGGAATGAGATGACGAGCTAGTTTGCCTTTCCCATTGTCCTCAAAAGGACAGTTTGCGCACTGGTGATATGCTGGCGCCCTCTCTAATTTTCCTCGAGTATTATGTTCGGCTTCCATATGATACAATATGTCGTGAGGACTCCGACTCTCATACACGCAAAAGTTACACTTATAAACACTATTCTTCATATGTGGCGTTTCCAAGTGATGGGCCAACACTAACAAAGATTCAGACTTGAATGTACAAAACTCACACTTTTGCTGTTTAAATTTATAAGGTGCATTATTTTCCTTGCTAAACTCTAAATTCTTCATCAGAGAAGCAATAGACGATTCAGTAATGTTTGTACTATGTCCACCTTTCTTTTCTCTATAAAGTTTTCTATTTTGTTGCTTTAAGAGATCATTTTGTACAAACTCTTGAACGAGATTTAGGCCAATATTCATGAAAAATTTTCCAAGAGACAAATCAAAATAATTATCAGATTTACCAGTAACTACTTTCTCTACAGTTAAATCAGTAACATCTTTAATATCATCAATAACATCAGCTTTATCTTTAATAACTATAGTTTTGTCTTCTTCATCACTTCCTATGTCATCATCACTTTCTGATGAAGATTCACCATCCCACGATGCATCATCATCATCATTTCTTTGTCTACGTCGTTCTGGAAAAAAAAATTTTGTAAAACTGCTATTTAAGGATACTCAAAAAAATTGTTTAGATTAATATAATAAATTTTACCTTTCCGTTCTTCCCTCTTTTTTTGTTTAGTCTCTTCTAATTCTTCTTCCTTAACCTTTTTTGCTGTTTCATTTTCTTCTTCAGCTTCTTCAATCTCTTCTCCCTTCTCTTTTTTTTCCTTCTTTTCTTCTTGTAACTTCTCTTGCTCTTTTTTGTCATTTTCCTTTTGTTCTTCTTCCTCTTTGGCTCTTTGCTCTTTCAATTCATTACCTAAATTATCTACAAATTCTCTAAATGGTTTTATAGAAGGCTTTTCATATACATATGGTACTATAAAGGAAGGTGCTTCTACAACATACATATCATCTGTTAGAGAAGGTAGCATGATAGATGGAGTGACATTATTGGAATTTTGAACGGTAGGTTTACTGCTAACTGGGGTTACAGTCGTTCCACGTGCAACAATACTCTGATATAAGCTTTGTGCACACAAAGCAGAATTATTCGAGGGGGTTGAAGGTTTCCTAATAGAATTTCCTTTATTTGAAGACATGGAATTAGTATCTATTATCACTACTGTGGGTTCTTTTTTCTGAATGCCTGATTTCATTTGTTTTGCAGCCATCTCAACTAAAGTTTTAGTATTATTTATGACTATTGCTTTTGATTTACGTCTAAATGATTCTCCTACAAAGTTGTCATCCAAATCAGAGATATCATCTCCATTTTCCATTTCGTCATCATATCTTTTTCTTTTAATGGCTCTACTACTTCTGCGTAATTGTACTGTTTCTTTAATAGGCTTTCTTTGTTGTTGTTCTTCTTCAATCACACAATCTTCATTGTCACTAACAATTTCATGAACTTCAGGACTAGTGCAATTTTTAGAGTTACCATTTTGGTTATCAACTCTATCATTTTGAGGTAAAGTTTCATCTTTGTTATTGATTTTATTTGAACTTTCTTGAGATGATTCATCTTGGCCATCCATCTCTGATTCTGAGTTGATACTAACTGTTTCTTCTGCTCTTGGTTCACCTGATAACTCAGAAAATTCATCATTTTCAGAATCGCCTTCGGATTCACCTTCATCAGATATCTGAAAAAAAAAAGGTTTTTTAATGTTGATTAAAATTTTTTTTTATATATTATATCCTTAAAGTAATTTGAATTATAAGTCATATTCAAAAACTTCAATCTCTGTATTTAGTATTTTAAAGAGAATCATTATTATTATATTATTTGTTATATTGAACTTTTAAAAATATTCATCAGTATATCCCATACTAATGTTTTTTTTTCTTTATGGGCTCATACAAATATTATAAATGTGAAAGTTTGTGAGGATGGAAGGATGGATATTTGTTACTCTTTCATGCCAGAAAAACAGAACAGACCTCGATAAAATTTGACTCAGAGAAAGATTACAGTCTGATTAGCACACAGGTAAAAAATTTACAGTTCCCGTGGTATAGATTTGTTTTCGTTCCACTAGGGACAAACCCAAGGGAAGCAAGGTATGTAGCTAGTGTATATATAGTATATAGTTATAATTTTAATTATTATTAACCTGCTATTATCAAGGTTTGTTTAGGATGATCTAATATAGTCAACTTTTACCTAAATTTAACATATTTTATTGAATAGTATGAGAATATTATATATTTTTAAACATTATCATAAGTTTATTTGTAAGTTATAAACTTACTATTTAAAATCATTTTAAGTTAATTATAGAACTTTTGTAACATTATGCTACACCTTTTATATTTTTTATATATTAATAATGGTGCATTATTTTTTTAACAAATAATCCTATTGTTTTTTACCTCAGATATTATTATTTATATTCTATCAACATATGGATGAGATTTAATATATACATATAAACATTTACATGGTTCATATCAATTTTATACTACTATTATGGAAAATATTACAATAAACTAAATACAATTTATTTATACAGAAAGAGTGGGATAAAAAAAAACATACCCCATTTTTAGAAGGGATTGTATTATCTCCATTTTCTTCAAGTAAGTCATCTCTATGTTTTTCCTGGAGATTCATTTGATTCTTTTGATATTCACTAGGTTCTAATTTAGGCTGACTATCTGGAATTTCTTCATAAGGTCCATTACTGTCAGCACAATGATTTTCTAAGCTTTTATTGTTACTGTTACTTTCAAGTGAAGATTGCTGAGTTTCTAGAGATGTTGTATCGCTAAATGTACTATTATTTTCTTGATTTGATTTTTTTGGTTCATGGTCTTCATTGTTACTAGTGTTTAATTTTTTAGTTAAAATAATATTTGTGTCTTCTGATGAGCCCATAGCACTGTCCTCATAATTATTTGATTCTGTATCAATGATCTCACTTTGTTTTGTATTTATGCCGGTGTTTTCCAAAGCTACTATTTTACTGTCATGAGAGTTCTCCGGAGAATCAGTATGAGACAATTCCTTCGACTCCTCCATCATACCATTCACTCCTCCATTCATATTGATAGCAAGCTACATTCCATGTGATAAGCACCTGTCAAAATACAAACATTCAAATAAGGTTATGTTTTCAATATTATGATGGTCATGAAGAAATACCAAAAGTCTGAGCGTCACATTTTTTTATAGTGAAGACCGCCCCCTCCCGCCGTCCCCTCTCCCCTGGCAAGGCGCTAGCAATCAAAATGGCGGTTCCATGGTACAACTATGTAAAGCTACGTGTACGTCTTTTCATGACTTCAAAGGTCACATCATCACAATTGAACACCACAAAAAGAAACATAGCAAAACTCACTATATTTATATTTACATTTGTCATATAAACAAAACAATGCAAATTTTAACAAAAAAAAACTACCGCTTCAAATTTAGTGAAATTATTTAACCTATTTATTCCTTAGGCAATAAAACGCTCAATTACTTCATATTTTTTACTTACAAATAGATCTCAAGTAGAACACTTTAAGTTCTTTAAGATTTTTACACTTTAGTAAAAGTAAACAATCAATGCCGGTACCGAGATTCTAATTGTAATTGAATTTTCAACAATAAAAAGATTTTTTTGGACGAAAATTATATTTAAAGTAAAAGATTTACTACCTCATCCAGTCTGCGGCGTTCTGTACCTGACACTTTTCTGGTACTCGGTCGACGTTCACTAGCAACTTGGTTATTTCAATGGTATTAACCCAGGACAATTTTTTTAATACACACGCTTTCTTGGTTGTTGCTATAAATTTCGAACATGCACAATACAGAAGAAACTAAAAACTTAACTTCATAGTCAGCTACAACGACTACTTATAACAATCTTATAAATATTTAAAAAATCAGGGACAGTGCGACATGATCCCTCGCCACAGCACAAATGCAATATGGCGGCGATGAGTCAAGTCAGTCACGTGACTTCCAGTCAAAATCGAAAAATTAATTTTCAATTTAATATATTATTTAAAAAATAATTATGAAGACAATAGTGTTATATTATTATATTTTTCAGCAAAGTACTAGTTATTATTCAGGAATACATAAATAAGTTTTAAAGTTCAAAAAAAGTTTCGCGCCAAATAATATTCTTAAATAATAAATATTATATTATGTACATAAGTTGAATACACGGTATTGTTTTAAAAATATTCAACACTTAATAGTATCTTATACAGAAATATTAAATTAATTATGCTTTTTTAATATGTTTTTTTTTTTCGATTTTAACGCCGAAAGATTACTTAGTCAGTTAGTTTTAGGTAAATTAAAAAGAAAAATCTGTTTTCACTGTTTTTCAATCTAATAATTATACGCCCACAGTAAACTCTAAGGCTTAAACCTAAAATTGGTACGAATTTAGGGCCAAGCTATCCATGTATCAAAATATCGAATACCAAATATTCATTACCAGGTGTCTCATTCTAACTTTACTTATATCAATGCGCGGAAAAGAGAAAGATAAATATGTACTCAGACACTATGAATAGGTATGCTTATCTGGCAGGGCAAGCCTGAGAGAAAAAGTCCTCTATGTACAGAAAACTACGACTGTAGTTCTTAAATACTCGTCGTTAAGAAATATATTTCCCGAAAATGTAATGATGAATATGTTGACTGCTATACAGAAAAGCCCAAGGTTATAGTTCATAATACAAGTATTTATCTATATATAAGATTTATAGAAAATATAGTCGATATACTATAATATTTATGTAGGTGTATAACATAATAAATATGTACAACACACCATATTGATCTGCAGCGCAACCTACTAGGCCAAGGCTAGGAGATTTTCGTTACACTTTATAATTTTAATATAATAATTCTGAAATTCTTATACGAATAGTGAAAAGTAAAAGTACATTAACATTAATTAAAATGCACATACGTGTTTTTGAATTTAAATATTTAGATTTAGGTACCTTCAACAAAAACTTATAGTACCTATATCAAATTCATACTTATTTTCACCAATTAATTAATAATCTAAAATAAAAAAATAATTTACAAAAATAAAAAATCCGACTGCGCAATAAGCAAATTAAAAAGATGAGAACAAGTTGACGAAGGGACATAGTATTATCACAGATCATATAATACTATACTAGCGACTCACCCTCGCTTCGCTGGGGTTCGTGCCTAGTTACGTTTTAACATTTAGTATAGATTTCTCAGAGATGAGATATTTTCCCATAGTAAAAAGTATCTTATATGTTTACCCGGATAACCAGCTATCATCATACCAAATTTCATCAAAATCTATCCAGTGTATTTCCCGTGATGCGGTAACACAGACAGACAGACAGACAAAAATTCAAAAAACTATAGATTAGGCCTCTGTATCGAAAATAAAATCTATTTCAGTAAGATTTTCCAAAAAATATTTAATGTACATCTGTAATATAGATTAGGCTTAGATACAATTTTATACTTATGTATAGACTATATGTATGTATAGATTAGTAGTATATCATCAGGCGATCATCTTCGCCAATGCGAAGGCGAATAAGACAGAAGTCTTATTCGCCTTTCTTCTTCGCCAGTCGCAAACATACACGTATATGCGACTTTTTTTGATAGGTATGTGAGTTGTATCATTGTACTTTCTTCTTCAAACTTTGAAAAGATGGAGAAAAAAATAATGTGAAAAAGTACCGGTAGTGGAGCTTCCTAAATACTTTAAACGAAAATTAATTTACAGAATATATGAACGTTAAATATCTTTTAAGATACTGCATATTATGTTGAGTTACGATCGCTAAAATTAAATTGGTTTTCCATAATACCTTTAAGAAATACTAAAGTATTATTGTGTAAAAATTTTTTTTTGTGTGTAAATATGTTAGTACAAACAACACAATATTCGGTGGTACGGAACTCTCGATGTGCGAGTCAAAATCATATTCACACATTTGAAAATATTACAGCCATCAAATTATATAGGTACTAGCGACTCACCCTCGCTTCGCTCGGGTTCGTCTCTAGGTACGTTTTACTGCTAAACCGAGCTGAACGTTGACAAGTCAGTCAGTGAGTCGCGAGTAGTGAATAAAAATAGTAATTGCGAATGTACCTTAGGTGATAGACAAATAATATTGCGAACTTGCCTGTATAACTTTTTAAGACCTACAATTTTCTAGTACATTGTTTTGATGTACCTCTTAAGGTTCAGCCAGCGCTAGCCATATAAATTTCTAAGGACGACTCGATAGAACCAGTCATTGCGTTTTCTCGCGGGAACGAAAAATGTACCTGTAGTAAAAGTTATCCCAAATTTTGAACCGAGTGATAAGCTATCATTATACAAAATTTAGTTAAATTCGGTTCAGTACTTTTTGCGTGAAACGCGCACATCGATTTGACTAAGTCAGCTTTATTATAGGTATAGATAAGAATAGGTATTGCGAGTGTACCTTAAGAGATAGACATATACTGTTGCAGATTTTTCAGTTGACCTATTCAAGACCTACAATTTTTTAGTACATTGTTTCGATGTATGTCTTAAGGTTTAGCCAGCGGAAGGTTTATAAGGAGGGCTCGATAAAACCAATTATTGCGATCTCCCGTGGGAAAGAAAGATTTTTCTGAAATAAAAAGTATCCTAAATGTTGACCCGGATAATAAGTTATCACTTCACCAAATTTCGTTGTAATCGGTTCATTACTTTTTGCGTTAAACGCGCACACACAAACAGACATACAGACAAACAGACAAAAATTTTAATAACTATTGTTTTGGGGTCTATATTGTATACATAATACGTTACATTCATTGTTTTTAAAAAATATTTAATGTACAGATTTCGCTAAGTTACTGCTTTATTATAGTATAGATAACGTATAACAAAACAGTAATATTATTTAATAAAAATAGTTATAGCGAGTGTACTTTAGGAGATAGACATATATTGTTGAGAACTTTTCTGTAGAACTTTTTAAGACCTACAATTTTCTAGTACATTGTTTTGATGTACCTCTTAAGGTTCAGCCAGCGCTAGCCATATAAATTTCTAAGGACGACTCGATCGAACCAGTCATTGCGTTTTCTCGCGGGAACGAAAAATGTACCTGTAGTAAAAGTTATCCCAAATTTTGAACCGAGTGATAAGCTATCATTATACAAAATTTAGTTAAATTCGGTTCAGTACTTTTTGCGTGAAACGCGCACATCGATTTGACTAAGTCAGCTTTATTATAGGTATAGATAAGAATAGGTATTGCGAGTGTACCTTAAGAGATAGACATATACTGTTGCAGATTTTTCAGTTGACCTATTCAAGACCTACAATTTTTTAGTACATTGTTTCGATGTATGTCTTAAGGTTTAGCCAGCGGAAGGTTTATAAGGAGGACTCGATAAAACCAATTATTGCGATCTCCCGTGGGAAAGAAAGATTTTTCTGAAATAAAAAGTATCCTAAATGTTGACCCGGATAATAAGTTATCACTTCACCAAATTTCGTTGTAATCGGTTCATTACTTTTTGCGTTAAACGCGCACACACAAACAGACATACAGACAAACAGACAAACAGACAAACAGACAAAAATTTTAATAACTATTGTTTTGGGGTCTATATTGTATACATAATACGTTACATTCATTGTTTTTAAAAAATATTTAATGTACAGATTTCGCTAAGTTACTGCTTTATTATAGTATAGATTAATTATAACTTACATCTATATCTGTGATTATAACATAAAGTCAAAGACTTTTTTGTAGTCTGAACGCGGGTGAAACCACTGGTTCTGTAGGTAGTAATTAATATATTAAAAATTTAATTTAGTTCATTTGGCAGATTCATTTTCAATGTACTCGAAGGTCGTGGCAGACACGAGATCTGTGAATTTTTTTACTCATGCTCGAGAATTTCTAGTGGAAATCTCTTAAAGAGAAAAGTTTTGAAACAAGGTTGTTGTTGTTGTTTTATATGTTGTTGTAAATAAATATTTTATTTTTAATATTAACTAACAGTTAAACTAAGAGTAAAGCAAAATAACATTTAAGGAAAGTAACAGTTAAGTAAACTATCAGTTAAGCAAACTGTTAGTTAAGCAAATTAACAGTTAAGTAAACTATCAGTTACGTTAACAAACAAGCAGTTAAGCAAACTAACAGTTGGCAAACGAGCAGTTAATCTAACTAATAGTTAAAATAACTAACAGTTGAACTAACTAACAGTTACACTAATTAACAGGTAAACTAACTAACAGTTAAGCAAACTGACTGTTCAACAAACTTACAGTAAAGCAAACTATCAGTTAAGTAAACTGTCAGTTAAGCAAACTATTAGTTAAGCAAACTATCAGTTAAGCAAACTAACAGCTACGCAAACTAGCTGTTAAGCAAACTAACAGTTAAACCAACTAACAGTTACACTAACTAACAGTTAAGCAAACAATCAGTTAAGCAAACTATCAGTTATGCAAACTATCAGTTAGGCAAACTATCAGTTAAGCAAACTATCAGTTATACAAACTAACAGTTAATCTAACTAACAATTAAACTAACTAACAGTTAAGCAAACTAACAGTTAATCAAACTAACAGTTATGCAAACTATCAGTTAGGCAAACTATCAGTTAAGCAAACTATCAGTTATACAAACTAACAGTTAAACTAACTAACAATTAAACTAACTAACAGTTAAGCAAACTAACAGTTAATCAAACTAACAGTTATGCAAACTATCAGTTAGGCAAACTATCAGTTAAGCAAACTATCAGTTATACAAACTAACAGTTAAACTAACTAACAATTAAACTAACTAACAGTTAAGCAAACTAACAGTTAATCAAACTAACAGTTATGCAAACTATCAGTTAGGCAAACTATCAGTTAAGCAAAGTAACAGTTAAGTTGTTTGCTTGCAGTTACACTAACAAATTCTCTAGTACATTGTTTTCGTAAGTATAACACTAATGTTTAGCAAGCGTTAGCCATATAAATTTAACTCGATAGAACCAGTTGTTGTGTTTTCCCGTGAGAATGAAAAATTTTCCTGTAGTAATAGGTATAGGAAATGTCGACCCGAGTAATGTTATCACACAAAATGTAGTTAAATTCGGTGCAGTACTTTTTGCGTAAATGCTCACATCGAGTAGACTAAGCAGACTTTTCTGTAGGCCTTTTCAAGATCTACAGTTTTTTAGTAGTTCCTAAGGACGACTCAATAAAACCAGTCATTGTGATTTGTGTTTTCATAGATATCTAGCTTCTAAATTTCTAGTTTTCATAGATTCATGATTAAATCACTAAAGTGTCGAATCTAGTCTAATGTTGAACTCAAATTTTTATTTTTTACTTAGGTACCATAAAAGCCATAAACTTAATTAAAATATTACTTAGCTCTTATGTGGGCAGCTCATTAAACGCTTTGTTTTTTTTTTATATCTAAAGTTAGTTTTCTTACTCATAAAAAATATTATTTGTTTAATTACATTTCAAAGTATAATTTTAGTTTCTCGTTATGCTTCTAAGAATAATGCCGATGAGTAGAAATTATAAGGGAATTTTCTTAGAATTGGCCAGAAATGAAACTTGAGACGTTTATAGATTGCATAATAGATATACAGTAGGTACCTATTATGCAATCTATTGATTCTGAATTTCTGTTAAAATTCCACGCCTCACAATTAGTTGAGTTCTGACTTCAGACGACACTTGTTCAGATTTATTTAAATTTTAAACTAATGTATTTTCTACAGGTACTTTCAGAAAATGTGGCGAAGCATCGCCGTCCTTTATCTTTATTGGTAGATAAATTATAAGTATTCACCCTGTGACGCACGTGATCCAACTTTCATGCAGTACCTGTTGGGGGCAGCGCATCGAGCAATACAACGAAGGTCGTCCTCATGTTTTAGGGTTCTATTAATACAATGAAAGAATGGAATTCCAAAAAGGCTTACTTATTGTAAGATCTTAAGACGCTTGCCAGTGCCATATTAAGAAATGAAACCATTAGAAATATCTATACATATTAATTATAATAAGTATATACTTGTAGGGAAAATTAATATATATCACTAGCGGCTCACCCTCGCTTCGCTCGGGTTCATCTCTAGGAAATCAAAAACAAACCTATCCCATGGGAACCGTACATTTTTCCAGGATAAAAAGTAACCTTTGTATTATTCAAGACTATTATCTATCTCTGTGCCAAATTTTATCCAGATCCGTTCAGCCGTTCTGGCACGAAAGAGTAACAAACATACATCCATACATCCATACTCACAAACTTTCACATTTATAATATAGATTTTTGAAAACAAAAATAATAATAGTAGGATGAAACCCACTGGAAAAGTAAGAGAATATAACAAAAATTAAAGGAAAAATAAATTACGGGCCATCTGAGGTTGGGAAGTGGAAGGGAGGAAGGGGAGGGGGGGGGGGGGGGAGTTTTGATGCAATTAATAAAGTTAATATTTAATAAGACATCTACAATATTTTGAGAAAGTTGTAGAATGTACTTTAAATTATATGCGTAGATGCCTATTTATTGCTATTTTAAGATAACTTAGTGACCTACGGAAAATTTTAGCCCCTCAAAACGTATTTCATAGAGAAGTAGGGAAGGGGCTAGGAGGGTCTGGCCTATACTTTTTACATTTTCTGAAAAAATTTACCACGGTAATGTATATTTTTTTTACACCATCAGAAAGTAGAGATATCAACGAACAAAAAACTCACCGACTTTTTTAAAAAAGCAGATATTTTGACGTGAGAATTTTCGATTGAAAATAGGGTGCTTTTTCGATATTAAGTCAAAATAAGGTAAAAATTAAATATTTTAAATCAAAAAAGTTACAGTGTGTTTGGGAGATTTGAATTTTTAAAATAAATTTTGAGATTATGTAAAAAAAGTATAAATACAAAAGTTGTGGGTCTTTTTATTACCTACAATTTTGCCATTTAACTTTTTTCTTAGGACTTGTAGTTTTGTCGGAAATCTAGATAAAAACCGGTAATTTTTACCATTATACCCCCCCCCCCCTCCCACACCCCCTCGCCTCTTCCACTTCCCGACCTCAGATCGCCCGTAAATTATTTTTCCTTTAATTTTTGTTATATTCTTTTCCTTTTCCAATGGGTTTCATCCTACAATTATTATTTTTTCACTTTTTACCATTTTCAAAGGCTTCAGCCCTGGTTTAATATTAGTATAGATGTATTCAACTTTAGATAATATTTTAGTAGCAAAAATATTTTTCTACTAATTGTTCTGTTTTATCCCAGTGGTGGCTTATTACACATAATATTATGTAGCTCTTGTCGCTTGATTAGGTCCATTCCTATAATAAATATCTATTGAAATAAATAAATATCTATTGAATTTGGGCCGTACTTGTATGAATATGTGCAATAGGTAACAGTTTTAAATATGAAGTTACATAATATTTTTTTATTTATGCTTACACTGTTCGTGCGTCGATTTTCAAATTCGGACACTGTAACGCACTTATTTCATACTAGCTTTTACCCGCGACTTCGTCCGCGTGGAATAGTGACTTTGCTCGCAGAGCTATCGGGCGGCGGCCAGCGCCCTCGCTTAGAATCGGGCTGAGAGCGCGCTCACCCATAGCCCGTGTAAAGTTAAATATGTATATTTTAAAACTATGATATCTCCTAAGATATTAATTGAAATCAAATGATGTCAAGGGCAATTTTGTTCAAAATTAAATACTTGTGATGAATAACGTATTTATTTGGATAAGGATTAATATCATGTTTATAAAAACACCTTCGGAACACCTAAAATTTTAGAACAAATTTGATTACCATAAAAAGGGTTGTATTGAGTCAACCTTAAAAGATAGACATATGCTGTCGCGGACTTTTTTTTAGAACTTTTAAAGGGAAACAATTTCGTCATACACTATTTTTGCGTAACTTTAACCGTTTACGCAGCGCACGCAACGGAAACTCTCAAAAGGAATCATTTTTTCCCGTTTTTGCCACATTTTTCATTTGGATGCTTTAGTTCTAAAAGTCACTAAATCCATTTTTATCGATATTGAGTTTACCAGTTCAAAAAATTTCTTTTTTTTTTGTCTATGAGTTGGTCTAATGATTTGTTCAAATATAAGTCGTTAAGTTGGTTTTTTCCAAATTCTAAAATCACTAAATCCTCTAAACTGAATTCAAAAAGTCACTAAATCCAAATTTAAGCAACAAGAACCCAAATCCACTGAAATAAATAATAATAATATCCAAATCTTATAGAAAACTCACGCAACACAAGTAAATTTCAAGTAGTCTTTTTAGAAAAGAATCTAAGGGACGAGGAAAATCTTGAAGATCGCGTCTTAAAAATTAAGAATTACAAGAACCTGTATGATGCACATATAAAATCATCAATATCCGGAATAGCTGTTTGCCGCAAAGTACGCTTTCAAAGATTCCGACACCCTGAATGTAGTACCTCGAGGACAGGTCAAAATTTTAAGAAGATGACATTATATCGTATTGGCATGGATGGCAAGATCACTGCAGATCTCAATAACTGTTATCAAGGGATGGTACCATTAAAACCAGCTAAACTTAAAGATATCAAAAAACTTCTTGAGTATGTTCCTGTTCAAAAACGACCATTCTATGATGACATACTTTTAGCAGCTGCTTCTTCAGGAAGAGAGCAGGATAATGAAAATAACGATACGCAGGAAGAAATATATGAATAAGCAGATAATATTAATTATAGTACTGCCTTCGTTATGATTAAACGTGATTTTAAACGAATTAGAAGATTAGAAGTAAGATTTAATATTGTGTTAAAATTAACAGCTTTTGTATTAGAAATAAGTTTATTATTTTGTTATTTTTTGTTTGTTTGGTTTTTTTAACGAGCTTAGTTAGGATAATATGTCACTAATTCCAAAGAATTTTCATAAGAAGTCCCTAGCTCCATTAATTTTGCGATAAGTCCTATATGTTAATTATTTAATACTGATCATTATAATAACAAGTCACATACTTTAAGAATGTTATATTACAGCCTACCCAATAAACTATTGTATTATTTTTTTCCAAATTTATTTATACAGCCATTTTTGCTAAATATTTTTTTTTTTTACTTAGAATGATCATATCTCAAAATAAAGAAAATGGATTTAGTGACATTTAGAACTAAAGCATCCATTTATGCTCCGCTCCTATTGGCCGTAGCTTGATGTTATATAGCCTAAAGCCTTCCTCGATAAATGGACTATCATACACAAAAAGAATTTTTCAATTCCAACCAGTAGTTCCTGAGATTAGCGCGTTCAACCAAACAAACAAACAAACAAACAATCAAACAAACTCTTCAGCTTTATAATATTATAGTATAGATAAAGTACTTACTTTCTTTGACGGCAATGTTCATATTAAAGTTACACGACTGAGATGCAAACCGTTGGTCTGATTTGCTACTCAATCAACCGATTTTCGTACAAGACGCTACTTAAATCGATAAAATTCGGTCATTATTTATTAATTAGTCGAGTACGTTGTCAAATGATTCCAGCGATGAGGACTTTCTTCTTTATATTTATTATAGGAGTAGGTGAAAAAGAAGATTTTGGGGGCGCCCGTGCATTGAAAATACATTAAATGTGGAGCATGCGTCCCTGCCGTGAAACTACATAGAAAATATGATGATAAGTTTCATACTTCTTATAGAATGTCCGAAATAAATATTACTTCCAGTAGTTCCAAAAAATATTAGAAATTTTATGTTTAATTCATATTTCGTCGCCATTTTTATGCGACGTATCGTATATGACTCGAGTATATACTAGTAACTATCGGCTCACTCTCGCTTCGCTCGAGTTCGTCCCATAGGTACGTTTTAACGGTTATTATGGTAATATCCCATCAAAAACCACAAATGTGAAAATGGGAGCCACGTTCAATATTAAGAATATGCGTGGATGTCGACTTCGCCGACAAAAGGAATTCGGAGTTACCGGAAGATTTAAGATTATACAGTTTGACTTCCGATCATGGTTCGCTTCTTTTACACGTCAAATCTTTATCTTTGCCGGGGCACTGCAAGGAAGCATGACCCATCTTACCACAACCATAACACCGTATCCGTGGGATATTTTTGGATGTTCTGCTTCTTTCTGCTTCTCTTGTTTTGTTACTCATATAATATAGGGGTGTAATCCATCAGGGTGAAGTTGTAAAAGTAGAGCCGAATAAGCATAGACGTTGCATCAGTATGCAGTTCTAATGGTAATGTGGAATTGTATATCTTTAAGACAGAATTTTTACCCAACCTTTTTTTTAAAGTATCAAACGCTATGATCTGGTCTTTATCAAAGGTAAGGTAATAGGTAGTGTAATTTAAACTTCAGTGCATGCGTAGAAGAAAAAAGTTGTCTAAATTCACAATCATGAAAAAAAATATTTAATAGAAACTCACGAATATTATTTCAAAGTTCGTCAACGATTTGCCGCGGATTTTCGCTCACACGGACAAAACTCTTGCATCCTGTCCCACTACTAACATAGCACTAAGGCCTTTGGGAGAGACGATTCAAACTATAGAAGAGCGCTTATACGTCAAAGACATCGCTAACACAATGTATTGAAAACCGGGGCATATATCCCACTAAAGCAACTATCTGGGTTTTACCCTAAACGTAAATATTTTATTTAATAAATATAAAATATATTTTACGTTTAGGAAAAAACCCGGATACGTTACTTACGTATTTCGTTAGGCTAACCAACACAATTACTTAGTGATACGAAACCCTCCATGATCGAGTTAGAGTAGCAATTATTTTTACCCGCGACGACCACGGAGATCGTACATGCATGCGCTTGGGGTAAGAGGTGGTCGTGTGTGTGTGCATCTGTTACTAGATATTTTTCTCGGGAACGGTAGGCTGATTTTGTAACGGTTTTTTTTGCTTTGTATAAGTCTCATTCCTGAGCATGGCGCTACAGTATACACATTACATATGTTTCTCCAAAGCGGTTATTTTATTTAAATAATGTATCTATTGCATTTACTATAAAAATTAAAGAATTTAAAAACCCACAACCTACGAATATATAATCGCAGCCCAAGACAGAAAATCGTGACATGAAAAAAACTTCAAATCCTTCTGTGACAGCAGAATAGACCGTGGGAGTAACCTATTGGTTGCGGTCTGCTTCGACAGACCTGCCGTCGGGGTGTCATGGTTGAGTGCATAAGCGTAAGCAATCCTGCGACGCCCCATTAAGACGGGGGAGGTTCTGTTGGGTTTTAGTGGGCAGTACAGGCTTTTCTAGCACGTGAGGCCCACATAACCACCTGTATGTACACAGGTGGAATACTTAAATGCATTTCCCAACATTAAAAAAAATGTGCTCGAAATTCGAACATAATCATTATTAAATATTTGAGGAGAAATTGATTGAATAGAATTTTTCTATCTATACAGATAAATAAAATTGGAGTGTCTGTTTGTAATATTAAAATAACCGCTTTTTACTAGATGCATATGGATGTATACACGGTACATATACCAAAACAACATTTTTTACAATTTTTGTCTGTCTGTCTGTTTGTTCCGGCTAATCTTTGAAACGGCTGGACCGATTTTGACGGGACTTTCACTGGCAGGTAGCTGATGTTATAAGAAGTAACTTAGGGTACTTTTATTTTAGAAAAAAAATAGGGTCCCATGAAAAAAAATTTAAAACCATAAAAAATTTAAAAAGTTTGTTTTGGGAAGGAACCTAGGGATGAACCCGAGCGAAGCGAGGGTGAGTCGCTTATCTATAATATAAATAAAGCTAGGTACTAAAAAAATCGGTTGACAAATATACCTATAGATTTTTTGCCTTATTTTTTAAAGTCACCTTGTTAAAATGATTATTTTTTCGGCGTGATCTTACTCTAACTAGTTTTTATATTTTGCCTTGAGAATGAGCTATTTTCCTGCAGTAAAAAGTGTTCTATAGTCTCAACTATAGAATACTTTATATTATACCCGCTATTTAGTTATAAGTTTACCATATTTCATAAAATCCATCTAGTGGTTTTCTCGTTATGTGGTATGAGAGACAAACAAACATTTTAAAACTGTGGAAAAGGTCTCTGTATCTACAATAATCATGATAACAGTAGCATACTTTCGTAAAATGTTCATTAATTATAACTTTTAACCTTCCTACATAATTCTATTTCTATTGATGAAAAACGTAAGACAATCCATACAACATACTACTAGCTACTGTAACTACTATCTTTTATATTACTAGACTAGGTATGTTTCAATTTTTTTGAGCTGATTTTTTTTGAGCTTTTTTCTAAAATAAAAGTAGCCTAAGTTACTCCTTTTAATATCAGCTATCTGCCAGTGAAAGTCCCGTTAAAATTTATCCAGCCGTTTTGGAGATTAGCCGGAACAAACAGACAGACAGACAAAAAGTTTAAAATTTGTGTTTTTTTATAAGTACCGTATATACATAATTCCATATGCATTTAGTATTAAGCTGTTATTTTGACATTACAAACAGACACTAATTTTATTTATCTGTACCTATAGATATTTTACCCTCTCTTCGCTCAGGTGCGTCTCTTTGGTGATGCCGTATGTAGCTACTATAATAAAATACTAATCATTGATTGCATTCTGAAAGAATTTTCAGAATGAGATCATTAGTTTGAAAGATCACTGCCTACATTCAAACTTACAAACTTTAACCCTTTATAATATTAGCGAATATAGATATTAATAATAATTACTTAATCAACCTACTATTATAAATGTTAACTATGAAGGTACATACCATTAAGTACTACGTCTTGTACGTTTGCGCGTGTATGTGTGTGTGTGTTTGTGTGTACATGTTGGTTACTTTTCCACACTGATACGGCTGGAAATGGATTTGGGATAAAAAAAAAAATACATATTAAGATACGTATTTTTTTAAATTAATTTTCGTTGAAAATATTTTGGAAGCTTTATTATTACATATTTTTTTTAGAAATAACCGTCCCATACTTCGAAAGTGAGTAGGACGGGTGCGCCACCCAAAACTGCTTTGCTTTGTGGACAGAAAGTTTAAAAAAATAATAAAATATAAATAAGTTAGGTACATGCATGAAGTGCCATCCCTAATTTTTTACTTTTTCTTCAAAAAAATCTGTTTTTCAAATAGGTATCCTTTTTTTCAAATATCGTCGGCCTAACTCGTTAACCTGCTAAGTCCATTTTTGAGCAATTTTACTTTTTATGCCGGTCAAAAAGTTCAGACGATTACCTACATTATGTTAAAGGAATAGCAACGATATCAATATAGAAAGGTTAGAAATATCACGCCCGAAAACCTGCTTTCTGTTTAATAGCATATTTACACACAGAAAAACTGCTAAATCCTATAGAGGCCTCAGGTTTTGACTGAAAATGTTCACTGACTTACGTGAGCTGTGGCATAGTTCAAAGTTTTATCATGATTTATAGTTAAATATTTTGTTTTATTTAAATCGATTCTTTATAAATCAGAATAAGAATGAATGGCGACCTTTACCACAGAGGAGGTCATTACAATGTAATCCTTGTGAGATTAGGGACTGAACGCAGTTGCACCAGAATCGATGTAAAATTGCTGCACGGAAGTTTGAGGACTTGCAGGAAATATAAAAGACTCTTCCATCTAACTATCATGCGTATTATGACAATTTATGTACCTCATGAGTAGTACCAATGAAAAGAAATTAAATTAAATTACAACTTTATAGAGCTGTTAATGAAATCATAGAAAAACATCAAGAATTCAATATACCATTGTAGGCCTACCTCGTTTTCGTTGATTATTCAAAAGCGTTTAATAGCATATCACATAATGCTGTTTTTAATGTTCTTTATTGCCAAAAAATAGAATTTACCTACATAAATTTGCTCCAAATTATATACGCCCATAGCACAAATAGCATCAAAACACACACAATTGGTCTTTCTTTACATATTCAAAAAGGTGTTAAGCAAGGAGTCACCTAAATTTTTACAAGCGCATTGGATGAAGTTTTCAAAAAACTGGCACCTAGCTGGGAACGCGGAGGCATTGATGTCGGTGGAGCGCGGTTAACCAACTTTTGCTTTGCTGACGATATTGTCTTGTTTTCTTCAACAGCGAAAGGACTGGAGCTAATGTTAAACAACTTAGTGATGTAAGCCTTGAGGTTGAAGTGAAGATGAATATATATTGAAGACCAAGCTGATGTCTAATAGAACCCAGAACCGCCTAAAAGTGAACCGAAAGGAAGTACACTATATTCAAGAGTATATCCATTTGGGCCAGATAGTTTCTTTTTATTCCAGACAAGACAAAGACCTATCAAGAAGAATTGAAAATGCCTGGAGGAGCTATCTCGTCCATGACAGATCTTATGAAGGGTGACCTTCCATTGTCACTAAAGCGACAACTTAAGGATAAGTGCATACTTCCCATACTGACATACGGAGCTCAGACTTGATCTTTGACAAACACTCCGATGTTAAAACTCAGAATTTACCAACATACAATAGAGCATAGCATTTTAGGCGTTAAATTAACTGATAAAGTTCTAAATATTACACTACGCTCCAAAACACAAATCACTGACTTGGCTTAAAAAGCCAAAAATCTTAAATAGGACTGGGCTGGCCATGTCTGCCATATGCCTGCAGAACTGTGGGCCAAAGTGACCACAAAGTGGAACCCTGAGACAGGAAGGCGGTGTTGCGGCAGACCACGAACTAAATGGTGAAATGAATGGGACAAATTCGATCTAATTTGGCCTATTTTTGCAGGATGATGTAGGCTAACAGTAACAATTTTATATTTTACCAAAGTTTCAGACTGAAATGACAAATTTTTGAGGGTTGTTAATTTAAAGTATTTAGAATATTGTTTATGTGTCATTTTCTAATATTTAATATGCTAATTGCATTGATCTGATTAAAAACGTCTTAACTAATTTACATTCCATACCTACTCATTTAAGTCTAAAAACTGCTATGTCCTTAACCAAATTGGATCTTCACAACGAAGAGCTGCTAAAAAATTGTTTTCTTTAATTTACTGAGCTCTGCATAAGATATACAACTATTATCACTTTCAAAATATCAAGGAAAGTTATAGGAACCAACGGTATTTTTAGAATTTTGATATCTAAAAATGAAATGATATAATTCAGTTTTTTCTTCGCCCCTGTAAACTTTGCAAAACTACACTTAGCAGGTTAACGAATTAGGCCGACGATATGTGATTTTGCTAATAGAATGATTACACGTCACTTCAAACTCTAAATACTTGTAATGTTATCGTTTTATCAAAAAACGAAAAATATTTTTACCATATCTGTTTCTATTGTCAAAAAATTACGTATCACGCTACAGCAGATTTTTAGAATAAAGATTTTATTTTCTTTATTTCTGTACTTACGTGACTCTATGAATTTATTTGTCCTTGTTATATTTTGTCCCTTTTATTATATTTTGCTTTGATAGGATATAATTTAATAACATTAGTTTACAAGTATAGATTTAGAGAAACAGTAGAAAATCAACTGCTATATTGCGTATAAAGGAACGCCTTACTTCAACCAGCGACAATACCTTTATTGAGTGCTGACGTTTCGGTTTTATTTATGTTATCTGTTTATTAAGTGGCAAGTGGGGACATACGACATAGTTACTAAGTTAATATTTTGTAGTAAAGGAATAGGGATAGGGAAATAATTTTCTTTTAAATTTGATTCTTATCACTTGGGGATGTGAAATTTAAGTTTTAACAATATAGGACTAGTTGTGTTTAAATTTATTTAATGTCGATTAAAGTCATATCAAGTCTCGTAGTTTTATATTAGAGAACTAGTCATTTGAAAATATTGTGATATGGTGATAATGTCATGTTATAGTATTTCATTAGTTTTTATTTTTGCCATAGTTTCTGTTAGAACAGAAGAAGATGTGTCGTTACGTATGTCAAAAGCAGAAAGATTAAGCTTAAGGTAAGACTTGAGATTTCAATGTGCCTTACGCCCCAAAAAAACAATCCCTAATTTTTCATTCAGCATTCAGAACCATATTATTGTATTATATTTGTATTTAAAATTTGATGATATCTGATTTTGTCTTATAAATTTCAAGGTTTATAACACCTAAGATAATTATTAATGAAAACATCATAAAAACATAGAAGCATAACTATCCTTGTTTGGTATTTACCTTATAAACCTTATTTGTGTATAGATATAGAGAATTATTTTAAACGATTGAAAATTTTAATAGCTTCAGCTTAATTTTTAGTTTAAAAAAACTACCACCACAGGATTTTTGTTACTATATTTGATATTGCTTAATTATTTTATTTATTTAGGGAGGAATCGCGACGTATGTTCTACCATGCCTATGATGCATATATGGACAATGCCTACCCTGCAGATGAGTTAATGCCACTAAGCTGTAAAGGTAGATGGAGGGGTGTTACTCCGAGCAGGGGGGACATGGATGATGTACTTGGAAAGTAAGTTTATAATATGTTTTTCCAGCTAAGGGCTAATTTGTCCAATAAGAGCTAGGAATCATCATGGATTCACTGTGACTTTTCCTTCTATTTTCTTGGGTGCAAAAAAATAAATTTAGAAAAAACTAAATTTATAATAATTGAATGTTACCAAATATCATTCAGAATTCTTACTTACTTTTCATTCATATTATAAATATTATTATTATTTTATATAAAAGCTGAAAAGTTTGATTTTAACAGTCTAATCTCGGTACAGGTCTCATTAGAAATAGTCTTTATGCCCGTGGGAAAACCTAGTTTAAAATATCTATTCATTCATTATTATCTATTTCTATTCGCTGTCTGTTTGACATTTTAATTTAAATGTCATTGATTGTTCAGAGATTTTTACCAAATTTTCAATAAGCATACCTCATACCACTCCTCAATATAAGTAATCTTTTTATAAACTATAATTTGCTTAGAAATCAGTTTAGCAGAAACTCACCTATACCACAAATTAATTTCAACTATTTAACAAAAAATATCCCATTTGTACACAATTTAGCATAGATATATATTTTTTTTTATTTAACCGAACTTATTTATTATGATTCCTAATTTTAACATACATTTTTATTAAACATTATGAAGAAGTGTTATTTATTAACTTAATGAATTATTTTTAATAATCAATGTGTTTTTTAACTTATTGCAGTATGTGTAAAAAAACTACATATATTTTTAATTTGTAAAAGTAATCACAAATGGATTAATGGACCTTTTTTTGGTTTATGTAATAAACAAATTCAAGAAATTGAAAACTAAGAAGCGGTCAAAAGTAATTTAGATTGGCTACAATAAAAAAAAGTATATTAAATTAATGTTAATGATTATTAATTAGAGATAGTGAATTATAATTTATATATGACTTACAATTTAAATTTTTATTAAATTTAAGGGCTTACTTACAATGTAGGTAAAGATAAGAATTTGATAAGTACAATATTATTTACATTTTTATCATGTTTAGACCAAATAATTACAATGTAGTTCCTGAGCAGTATGATTAGTTTCAATTGTGTCCATAACGTGTTATTGCTTGCCATTCTGCTCGCATAGGTTATTTATCTATTCACAAAAATAACTATCTGAGTGTAATGCCAAAATAATTGCTTTTTACTAAATGTATGTATATAATATGGTACATATAAGAATAAAATATTTTTTAAAGTTTTTTCTTTGTCTGTCTGTTCCGGCTAATCTCTGAAACGGCTGGACCGATTTTGACAGGACTCTTACTGGCATATAGCTGATGTTATTAGGAGTAACTTAGGCTATGTTTATTTTAGAAAAAGAATTAGGGTTCTTCGCAAAAATAATATGAAATTGTGAATTAAAATTGAAGCGAGGACAAGTCGCTAGATTATACCAGAACTTTGAATGTTGACATGATGTTAGATATTCTATAAAATGCAAAAATAAATTAGCAAATCTGAAATCAGACAGGTCCACTGGATGCAAAAGTTAGTGCATTCAAACAAATAAAAAAATAAAAGCAAAATTTTAGCTTTCTAATTTTATTTGTAATGTATTGCTGCAGATCCGGAGGTCCTGGTTCTAAATCCTAGGTCGGGCCGAGTTCATTATTGAGTAATTTCTGTTAAGGAATTATCAGTAACAACCCGGAGTTGGGAAGTTGGTGGTGTCTCACCCCCGTGCCTCGGAGAGCACGTAAAACCTTCGGCCCTGCGACTTAACTCTTACCGAACGTGTCGAAGTATCGTCCCATCGGACTTTGATAGTGTAGAATAGTGAGTGCACGTTGCGTCTGCGCGTATACGCATTGCACTATAATATCTCCTGCGCATCTGGCTAGCCTCAGAGATTGGCTACCGTGCCCGAAATCGGTCAGGAGGACATTATTACTTTACATTGCTATATGCACCTGGATATGAAAAGGGTCTCAAAGTGCCTGTTAATTTTCACAATTAGTGTATATTGAATTGAAATTAATGCATTTCTGAATGTAGGTCAAGTTATAAGATACCAATACAAAGTAAAAAAATCACCTTGATATAAAATAACCTTGCTAAATGAAAATGTATATTTTTACTTCTTATTTTACTTGTTAGTAAGTAATTCTCGTTTGGCTTTCCTGAAGTATTGCATCATATATTTTGCCTATAAAAGGGGTTTCTCTATAACATTGATTTTATAGGTGTCATAGTAACCAAATATAATAATAACTTATGTTTATATAAGTATTTGTGTTTGTTCTGGAGTTCTCCTTATTTAAGTTCTACTTCAGAGACAGATTTATAATTACAACAATCGTTTTTACAATAAGTAAAACCAAAAATACCAAAAGACTCATTTATATTAATACCATGAAATACAAACTTATGTGACCTCTCTTTTGTATTAATAGTAGACGTTAAGGGTACGATGTTTTCGTATACACATACTATATGTTTATGGAAATAAAAAAAAAACAATCGCTATACATATATTATAATGTACTTTAGTAAAGATAAGAGAAAATTGCGATAACGAAATGTTTAAGAAAATTCTAGACGTGTGTCGAATTATTCTTTCGATAACCTTGCATATGTGTAATCCGTATTTGTTTACTAACAATTGAGTTTTTATGTTAGATTTATCATCATTATTTTAAAATTCACAACTCATTGATTCTAATTAGAACCTCTTTAATTGAGTATGATAATGTTTTGCCTAATATACATATATTAATAAATATTTTTTAATCTTATGATTAAAAATGATTATTATATAAAAAGGTAAAAAAATAATGCCAGTATAAGTTCAGTAAGAAGTACGAACGTAATATAGTATTTTATTTTTGTACTTTACAATAGGTGGAAAATTATATAATCCTTTAAAAATTATTATTACCTGGGCGACTGTGCTTCGCTCGGAGTTTTTGGACATTTTTTTTAACTTGGCTTTTACAAAAAGAAAAAACTTTAATAAATACAAAAAAAAAACAAATCAAAAGTAAAAACTTTGTATCTGACCGGGATTCGCACCCAGATACTTGTGGTTGTCAATCTTGGGCTTTGGCCGATTGATCACGATGCTTATGCCAGAGCGTGCGAAATTAGCGACTATATTTTTCGTGTGAAAGAAAACCGCATGAGAACTCGAAAACACGCGTTTTCCCAGACATAAGACCAATTTAGATCGATTTTTCGCCCCCGAAAACACCCACATATAAAATTTCTGCGAAATCGTTAGAGCTGTTTCCGAGATCGCCTGTATAAATAAATAAATAAATAAATAAGTAAATATACAAGAATTGCTCGGTTAAATATACTAGATAGATTAGATTATTATATAGATAAATAAATTATGGCCTCTTGGGGCTATCAGCGCATGAATGTTTAAGTGACATTAATTTCACTAATAACTTTAAATATCTTAAAATAACTAATATATAACTCAAAAAAAAAAGTAAATAATTATGCTTATCTTAATGTGATGTATTACTTTTTATAGTATAGTAGGGGCTATATTAATTTTTTGACTCATTAGTTATTACATAAGATTTTTGAATTTGGCTATATTCTACTGATTTTAGTATTATTTTTAATATTTTTATAACAAAATATTTCGGCAGCTTTCTAACAGTCGCCATCTATCGTTGTCTATCTATTATCTGTTGTATCGTTGAATTTCTTCCAATGAGATGGGGTACCTGTACTACACACTAGTATAAGTACTGGCAACTTTATATCACCTATGATATAGTTTAGTGGGTACACACAAAACCCACCTCCATATTGTATTTCACTAATAGACAATCCATCTGTGTGCCAAGTTTCATCTAAATTTGTTGAATAATTAACGAGTGATCAAGTAAACTTTGCAAATATTTTTACAAACTTGTACATTAGTGGCTGGTTAGTTATATATCAATTTATAACTTAACTACCTAACAATAAGTAAAATATGATTTTTTTATTTCAGTTTCTCCCTCACGCTAGTAGACAGTCTAGACAGTCTCGTCGTGATGGGAGATTTTGCAGAGTTTAGCCGAGCCATTAAGTTAGTGATTAATGACGTCACTTTCGACCATGATATCGTCGTGTCGGTGTTTGAGACTAACATTCGGATGCTTGGGTAGGTCAAATAGCGGTATCACACCGAGCTTGTTTTACCAGTTCCTGATACGAATATTTAATTACATACTTTACTGTTGTCAGGACTTGTGTTTTTACTTTCTATGTATTTCTTTTCTGATATTAGCATATACATAATATTATTGAATAATGTAATTAAAATATTACAGGTATATACTGTACACTAAAAAGTTAATTAACAAATGAATTTTTAGAGGCTTATTGTCCGCACACGTACTAGCAATGGCATTGAAGCCCGATGTTCCTGCTTTGCAATGGTACGAGGGTGAGCTTCTCACGATGGCTGAAGACCTTGGTCGTAGATTGCTCCCAGCCTTCAATACATCAACCGGAATCCCCCATGGACGAGTCAGTATAAAATACTCTAACTACGAATGTTTGTCAATTTCATTTTTAACCATGATGATTGTCTTAAATTATATAGGCTGGAGACTGAAAAATGAATCATTCTATTATTAGTTTAAGCTTGTATATAAGCTTAGGTATGTATGTATGTATGTATGTATGTGCGTGTGCGTGTGCGTGTGCGTGTATGTGTGTGCGTGTGTGTGTGCGTGTGCGTGTATGTGTGTGTGTGTGTATGTACTATGTACTATGACATGAAGTAGGTACAGAGGCGGACTGTTAGTAACAAATTTGCTATGACATACATATTTTATCCTTGCTCTAAGTCTTACTACGTGTATTCATGTCTGCGATTGCATAGTACAATGTTCTTTCGTTTTGTTCTCATCTTTTTAGTTATTTATTTTTGTATTTTTTTTACAGCTTTTTAGTTTTGATCCATTAGAAAATTTTTGTTACATTTAATAATTTCTTATCGTAAATTATTTAAAAAATATAAGTTGTATATATTTTTGTAATTGCTTTTTAAAAACTTGTATTTTGTTACCCCACTCGATTGATTTGGGCGATACAATTTTTTCAAGACCATTTTGATTTTTAATGTGTGTATGTATGTGTATTCGCGTTATCAAGGCGAATCTAACGACGCGACGTATGAATCATGTAAATCAGTTAAGCAGTTTATTAATAACGAGGGAACATGGGATCGGACATGCATACATACAGGTCAATCACAACCCTGCCTTGGGCTTTGCCACAGTCGGGTAAGAAAGTGGTTAAACTCAAAATAAAGGCTAGAAAAAATTGCGCCCTCTTAGTTATAGTTTTAAACATTTAGGTGAACCTTCGACACGGTATACGAGGGCTGTCAGAATCGCGTGAAACGTGCACTGCCTGTGCCGGGACTATGATATTAGAAATGGCAGCCCTTTCTCGTCTCACCGGCAACCACGTGTACGAAACGAAGGCCCATAAAGCTATGGACCGTCTATGGAAAATTAGGCATAGGTATGTGCTAGATTATTGTCTTATTTTATTTATTGTAAAATAACTACCAAAGAGGGTTTACTCGTGTGTAGATTTCAATTTGATTAAATCATAAAATAACTATGACATTTATGATTTATTTATATTAGTGTCTAGAACGTGAAGTTCTGTATAAGGGACATCAAGTACTGACCGATTAAAAAGAAAAAAAATCCAAAAACTGACGATTTAGGTACCTTATTTTCTTTTACATTCCGACCATTGTGAATAAAAAAAAGTAGTTTTATTTTAGTAGAGTGAGGTCATCCAAACAACATAAGCTCTTAGTTTTTGATCGACTTCAAAAGGAGGTACTTACATATTTTGTATGTTTTTTGTGTGTTATGCGACATCTTTGCCAATTGTGAATCGAATTGCATAATCTGTTTTTTTAATTTTAATTATTTAAGAATAGATTAGATAAGAAGTAAACAGTACCTAATATAGTACGTAAATTTACAATGTCTATATTTTTAAATGTTAGACTAACTTTAAATTGCCAAATTTAAAGTCTTCCTAGCACTAGATATTTGTTTGGAGATTTTCTTTGCTTTCAGGACTTCTGATTTAATGGGAACCGTCATAAACATACACAATGGAGATTGGGTTCGGAAAGATTCGGGTGTTGGAGCGGGAATTGACTCTTACTATGAATATTGTCTGAAGGCGTACATACTTCTTGGAGACGAAAAATATCTGGCCAGATTCAATAGGCACTACAATGCAGTTATGAAGTATATAAGTAGAGGGCCTATTATGCTGGCTGTTCATATGCATAGGTAAGTCTCGATTTTTCCATTTTAATAACATTGTCTTTTAAAATTTCATTCACAAGTGAATTCTTTCTTAAGGATTTTTGTAAAAAATAATAAAAATCGAACTTCTAATATTATAAATGCAAAAGTTTTTATTTGTGTGCATATGCATATGTGTGTACGTATGCGTATGTGTGTGTGTGTACGCAAATTTGAATGAAATTGAATACACAAGATATAAGCTACTGACAGGGCCGTCCCTTGTTATCTATCAGCTATGTGAGCGAATCGAGCGTAAATCGCTAATATAACATAATATGACTAAGATAAAACCACGAAGTTTGTCCATATTTTCAGGACAACTTAGATAAGCTGATATAAATTAAAATAGAAAGTTAACAATCGCAAAAGCTAAACGTAATGATGCATGATGCTTTTGCATACCCACATTATTCTAACCGATGAATTTATTTTCTATAGTTCTACATTTTTGTGTACATGTATGCTTGTATCTATACTAATATTATAAAGCTGAAGAGTTTGTTTGATTGTTTGTTTGTTTGTTTGGTTGAACGCGCTAATCTCAGGAACTACTGGATGGAATTGAAAAATTCTTTTTGTGTTGGATAGTTCATTTATCGAGGAAGGCTTTAGGCTATATATCATCCCGAAAAAATGTACGGTTCCCGTGGGATAGAGTTATTTTTGTCTAGAGACGAACCCGAAGCGAAGCGAGGGTGAGTCTCTAGTTTACTATAAGATCTATCTTGTTTTCTCATATCCTTAAGTGAATTGTATTTTTTTGAGAAATAAATTCTTAAACCGTAACAATATCGATTGTACAAAGTTAACTTATATGAATGCACTCATGTCTCTTCACAGGCCGCATCTTCAATCGCGTAACTTTATGGACGCTTTACTCGCCTTCTGGCCAGGCCTACAAGTGCTACTGGGGGACGTCCGACCCGCTGTTGAAACACACGAAATGTTATATCAGGTCATGCAACGACACACATTCATCCCTGAAGCATTTACGTCAGACTTCCAGGTAAGAGTGTATAGATCTATACATATAATAAAACTGTAGAGGTCGAATGTCTGTATATGGAAAAAGAATGCTAGAAACCGAGACAGGGGGATGTAAGAAGAGAAATAGGACAAATCCAGTTTTTTTTAGTTTTTTTTGTTTTTCTGTCTGTTTGTCTGTTTGTACGGGCTAATCTCCGAAACTTTGGACCGATTTAAATGAAATTTTGTATGATGGTACCTTATATCCCCGGTCAACATCTTAGATACTTTTCATCCCGGAAAATTAAAGAGTTCCCGTGGGATAGTTAAAAAACTATAGTAACTTATACAGCTTAGTACACAAAAACTACTGATTGGATTTTAATGAAACTTTACAATAATATAGTTCATACATCAGAATAACAAATAGGCTACTTTTTATACCGGAAAAATGTACGGTTCCCGTGGGATAGATTTGTTTTTGTTTGTCTCTAGACAAAAACACCCTCGCCTAAAAGCGAACCCTAGCGAAGCGAGGTTGAACCGCTATTTGTAAATAAAACTATCTTTTCGCGGATTTATTTTGATTTTTGGTTCTCGACGTTTCGAATGCTTTACAGCAATCATGGTCACGGGAAAGTCTCCCCGAAAAGATAGTTTTATTTAAAATGTAAAATATTCGCGTAAATCTAAAAAAGTATTAACTCAAATTGTGATGCAAATATTCTACTCGAACGTTAACCAGGTGTCGTATGTTTACTAAAACTAGTTCTGGTAAAGTACTTCCATACTATAAAAGGAGTCGTCAGTCGTGTAAATCAGACGGGCGGACAGAATGAGGATTTCTTAAATATTAGTGATATTATAAAATATTTATAAAGCATCTTTTTAGGAACGTAATGTAGGGAAATTGTATAGTGGTAAAAATAGTAAAATATCTTTTACACATATATACATGTTTTGTGCTAGCTACAAGGCTTGCTAATTGCATTGTATGTCTCCGACTGCATAATACCTACTATGTTTCTTCGTCAACTTTTTCTCGTTTTTTTTAATTCGTTTTTTTTAATGAAATGATTTATTTTTTACTTTTCTTTTACTTTGAAATTGTAAATAATTAAACACAATAATAAAAAATAAACTACATGAAATTACGCTCTTCACCACATATTTAAAATTCAAAATGAATATATACAGGTCCACTGGGGTCAACACCCACTCCGTCCAGAGTTTCTAGAGTCCACATACTTCCTCCACCGTGTAACTGGCGACGATCACTACTTGCAAGTTGGTAAAACAGTGCTCAAAGCACTTCAACAACACACACGAGTTCCTTGTGGCTATGCGGCTGTAAACGATGTTAGAACAAGAATTCACGAGGATAGAATGGACTCGTTTGTTCTAGCAGAAACATTCAAGTACTTGTACATGCTGTTCGGTGAAGATAAAGATTTGCCAGTCAAATTGGAAGATTACGTATTGACTACTGAAGCACATTTCTTGCCTCTCTCTCTAGCAACTGACGGTCGAAACGGCTCTTTGTTGACGTTCAAAATTGACGATGAAGATGACGATAAGTATAGGAAGTAAGTTAATTTTTATTAGAGTTCTTATATTGCTGTTTAATTGATGCATGTATTGAATTATAAGAAGTCAAATAAATTCAATCTAATTCTCTTGTTAATGGCTTCGAAGCGTGCCAGTTGAGCACAGGCCACAGATTACTTCGCCAATGTAACGTATGTAGGCACAAATATATATATATACACATCCTTTTTTATACTTGTCCATTTTATATTAAGACCTTTTTATTAACTTTTTTTTTATAAATCATATCTTGTGACATATTGGGAAAAAGAATAGAAAAGTATTGACATTAAAAAGGCGTACAATTTTTAAGTACGATTTTTACTTCCATTTCTAATAAAATAGATTAGAATAATCGAATATTGTTGCAACGGCCATACGTACTCGTAGATTGGAGAGGACAAAGAAGTCAAATGAAGTAACTAATTATAATTACCGAAATTTAGCTTAATGGACACCATCATACTGACATTAATGTATAATTCATTAAAGAATATATATTTGGAAATTTCCAGAACATGTCCAAACACAGCGTCCCTAGTAGCAGAGAAGGTGAGACAGCCGATGCGTCAAATGTTAGGTTCCACCGCTGCCAGGCCTCCCGCCAGACTCCGTCCTCTGAACGACCCGCGTCAGATACACGCGCTGTCAGACATGGGCATATCAGTACTGACACTGCCTGATGGCAGAGTGCAGCTCTTGTTCACCACTAATACGGTAACGTATATTGTTTAATTAATTTGAAAATGAGGCTAACAATATTGTTTTAGGTTTTTTTAATAAGGTGACTAATAAAAAGATATAAACTGTTGATTTTAATATACGGAACTAGTATTGTTTGTATGTTAGATAAAATATTTTTTTTTTTTATATATTATAATATATTGAGTACTAACTTTGTTAAAATAAATGAAAGTATATAATACTTATAACTAGTACTTGTAGACTCAATAATTCGAAATTTGTCCACAGACAATATTTGTATACGTGTAATTCAGATAATAAGTACTTTAAACTTTGAATTTAAATAATACTTTACTACTTTGAATTTAAATAATACTTTAAACTTTGAGCAGTACGATCCTCTCGCTGTAGCTTACTATATTGATTCATGAGCAACTGTTGAGTTTCTCGCCGACTCTTAGCAGAATTGCCATCCTAGCAATTGGTAGATTCCATACGGACTGACTACACTGACATTTAATTTAAATTTAAAATGTAAAATTGACGATTCAAAAATGCTTTTAAAAGTCTATTTGAATAAAGTATATTTTGATTTGATTCCTCTGTGACGAGAGACAGTTCAGTCATTCATTTATGTCTAATTCCTTTGATACGATGAAGTAGCAGTGATATTACTATGTAAGTTTTCATGTTGTAAGTCGTCCATGGTTTTAAGGCTTAATTTATTTACAGGCTAAATCAGCTAAAGACGCAGCCGAAGGCCTAACATTCATGCGCGAGATGTCCAAATGGAATACCTTAGGCGATACAGAGAACGGGGTGGTTGCAGCGGGTGTGAAAGTCAATGACAAGATATTCCCCGCCGGTCCTGGCCATTTTGGTAAGGACATATCCGGAGACGACAGGTACTCGGGAACACCGGTATTCGTCACACCTTCTGATGCATGCTCACCGATAGAGAATAAGAAGGAAATATGGGGCAGATTCGCCCTCGCCACCCGAGGAGTTTGTACATTTGCACAAAAAGTCAGGAATATCCAAGAGGCCGGTGCGACGTTTGCGGTCATCTTAGACAATGTAAAGGACTCGTCATACGAAAACACTGTACTTTTCGCAATGTCCGGCGATGGTAAAGATGACATTGAAATACCCGCAGTGTTTCTATTTTACCAGGAAGGAGCCTACTTGACTGAAGCTTTGAAAGAGAACCCTGAACTTATAATGACTGTGGGAGAGTTAAAATCTATGAAGTATCAGTTTGAGAACTCTTGCGATAACGGGAATTGCGATCCCATTACGAACGCCCAATCCATTCCGGCCGATCGCGAATCGTTCGTTCATCTGAAAAAAGTACTAAGTCAACTCGTTGCCCAATTCGAACTTTCATTGTCTAACGAAGAACCTATTCAATCCAAGTCCTGTAGTGAAGACAACCTCGACCTGCAAGTGTCCAAAGACAAATTCGTAAATGAAGACCGAAGTGTCTGCACAAATTGTAACGATAAGGATAAGGAAAACAAACTCACTGACAAATATGAGTATGACAAAAGTAAAGCTGGCGACATCTGACACAACTTCTCAACCTTCGATGGTGCTTAGATCAACGAGGTTCGATGTATTTGTATCATAGTTGTACATATAGAATATAAGATAAATGTTGAGGAGTTTTCGTGCCTTCGTCCTAAATATGAGACACGATTATTTTTATCCATATCCTAAATGCATGATGTTTTATAATTAATATATTACGAATAAGATCAGTCTATTGTTTCTGAAAGTTTTACATTGACAGTAAACAGATTTTATTTATTTGACTGTAGTTTTATATGTTTCTTTTTATATTTTTTTTCTATACATAGTAAATAATAAAACAAATATTTATTGTTATGAATCGACAAAATATTGTGAAAATTGTTTTTATTCATTTTCAACTTATGGTGGCCACACCTGCTAAGATGCCTGAGCATTGTACAGATAACCGCGATCCAAGCTGAAGAAAACTGTACAGTTGAAGGCATCCAACTATACAGTTTTCTTCAGTGGCAACTCACGCTCCAGTTTACCTGTACAGTTAAAATATGTAGGCAAACCTTCACAGGTGTATGACTTTGCCTGTATGGCTGCTTTTACACATGATATTTGTATTAAAATATTTTTTTACTATGTATAAAATAAGATCAACATAGCGTTCATTACCTAATAAAGTTTAAAACAGAAATTATTTAATTGATTTTAATAAAATGTCTTACACTGAAATGTCTTTTTGTTCAATATAGTGGCCTGGATTACTTATTTTATTTCGTAACTATAGAAATATAAAAAATGTAATAAAGAGTATTTTTTTTATATTTAAAGTCACACTTTCTAGTGGACGGTTATTAATACATTGTAGAGTCTACCAATCCATACAATCGTCTATCAAAGACAGGGCAATCGGGAGTACCAAAAACCATATACATTATTGGTAAACCTTTGGAGCCTTTACCATTAAGAATCCTTTGATCTTAATGGAATTACTGTTTAATGCAAGGGTTGCCAAAAAAAAAAATACAATTTTAATATCGAATGGTTTCGAAGTTAAAACGATATGGTGCCATCTCGGGGCAAGTTACAGTTGTAGCCGTCAACCCTAAAGAAATTTCCCGACTGATAAATAAAAGTACGTATGACAGTCTTCCTGACTGTACGCCTCATATGCATCACCCTGCACGATTGCCCTGTAGACATCTTCGTTAGACGACTCACGGCTGTATGGAGTAATAGACTATGGTAATACTATCATTAAAAATTTAACAATTTAAGTCTAAAATAAAAATATATTATTGAATAAAGCTTATTAGTTATTACACCATAACGGAATACTTTGTCGATGTCAATGTGTGGGACTAATGTCTGGTTGGGTCTCACGTAGGATAAGTAGATAATTATTGTATTGCAATATTGTAAACAAATATTTTAAAAGAGCATCTGTTGAGTTTCTCGCCGGCTCTTCTCAGCAGAACTGCGGACGGACTTCGCGGAGTTATTCTCACAGACTAACTGACATTTAATTTAAATTTTAATGATGTAAAAATTGACGATTGAAAATTGCTTGTAAAAGTCTATTTGAATAAAATATATTTTGATTGAATGATTGATTAAACAATATCGGACGCTTTATGTTTATAATCGTTTAAGTTGATTGTATCTTAACTATAACAAGTATTCGCCCAGTGATTACTCAACCATAATCATTGTTGAGGAAAACATATATGAATTTACATTACGCTCGCTTGACTTGGGGAGTAAGCTGGTGAATGCGTGACGAGAGCGTTAGGAAAATTATATTCTTTCCTTAAACTATATATATATATATATATATATATATATATATATATATATATATATATATATATATATATATTATTGTAATATGCCTCAATTTTTTTTACTATCTCACCTATCCTAATTATTTAAAACATAAATTGAATTTCATAGAAAGTACCGATAACCTACAGAAATTTTACATCTTGCGCGTGTACACATGCACTCTTTAATTTTTTTTTGATAGCTAACACTAATCGGTTAACAAGCAGGAGAAACGATACTGAACTGTTTTATCTGTGCCTATTTGTTTATAGATTACTAACGACTTACCCTTGCTTCGCTCGGGTGCGTCCCTATAGATATAAATAGTTATTGGGAGTGTATCTTAGGAGAGAGACTTATGCTACTGCAGATTTTTCTGTAGGCCTTTTTAAGCTCTACAATTTTCTGGTACATTGTTTCATTGTTTTGATTTTGTTTGTTAAGGTTTAGCCAGCGTCAGCCATGTAATTTGTAAGGACGAGTAATAAGTTATCAGTACACAAAATTTAGTTAAAATCGGTTAAGTACTTTTTGCGTGAAATGCGTACACACAAACAGACAAACGGACGAAAATTTTCTCGATGATTGTAGATGTGGCAATAACATATTCAAGTACCTATAAACTTAATAAAAAACCCAAGAATATCTTTCGGGGGCTGCAATCACTATTTTAAATTTCATCGGAAATAAAAATAAGTATCATCATCAAATTCTAAAGGTAAATTAAACTGTAGGGGCACGGCCTACCCATTAAGGGTGTAAGTATAGTGCTAAATAATCTCAAATTATTCACGTAACTATAAAACTGCAAAACTAGTTCATTTAATGGCAGCCAGAACCATATAGGTAGGTACATACGGAAATGCTATGAAAACTGATATTCTGTTGTTTACATATATGACCGACTCCGCGAGAGATCCAACTCTATTTATTAAAAATTTTTACGTTTATTATCTCGCGTCGCATTTATTTTTTTATGTCGGGGGTTTTTAAATTATTTGATTCTTTTTCAATTACTTTTTAATCGTCGTGGGTTTTTTCGAAATTTTTAATTTTACTTTTTGTATAAGGGGCCCAGATCCCCCCTGAAAAATAAACGAGGTTAAAGACATAGGTAGGTATACCTACTTGTAACACTCGACTTGATTTCACGGGACTCCTTAATAAAATGGTATTTTAATAATAGTAATAAAATGAAAATAGATAAGATGTAGGTATTTTGTATACATATTACACAATAAATAAGTATCTACTTTCTATAAAAGCTCTTATTATTTTCTAATACGTAAAGAGACTGAAAAGATTTCAATGTACTCAATACATTGTAAAGTTTTATGTCGTACAATACTCCTAAATAAAGATGCACTACAGCGCTGATCCTGCTAAGACCCTTGACCCTGTTAGTGTTTCAGATTGAGAAAAATAGCGTATTCTTCTATTCAAACTGTATTTTGCAATATTTTTAGTAAGCTGTTATTTAGGTAGTTACAGTTTATAGTACAGTAGGTTTATATAATTTTAAAGACCTAATAGACGAAAATGCTATAAAATATGGATTTTTTAAATGTACTTTTAGCATTTTTATATAAAAGACACGTCAATACATCTATACCGATAAATAAAATTGGAGTGTCTGTTTGTAATATTAAAATAACCGCTTTTTACTAAATGCATATGGATGTATACACGGTACATATACCAAAACAACATTTTTTACAATTTTTGTCTGTCTGTTTGTTCCGGCTCATCTCCGAAACGGCTGGACCGATTTTAACGGGATTTTCACTGGCAGATAGCTGATATTATAAGGAATAACTTAGGCTTTTTTTATTTTAGAGAAAGAATCAGGGTTCCGCGAAAAAAAAAATTAAAAACCATAAAATTGTGAACAAAATCCGCAAACAGCGTACGTATCCGAGCAAAGCGAGGGTAAGTCGCTATATAATTTAAATGAATATCTTAGTAGTAGCAAGCTACTATTTATGTATAAACATAGCTAACCGCCCTGAAAACGTACCTAGGAACGAACGCGAGCGAAGCGAGCGCGAGTCGCTAGTCTATACTAATATTATAAATGTGAAAGTTTGTGAGTATGGATGTTTGTTAAAACTTGTGAGTATTGATGTTTTTTAAAACTAGCGAAGCCAAATCTTGAACTTCAATACTCTGTGTAAATGATTCGACTGTTCAAATTTAAGAGGTTCTATTTTTAAATAGCAAACACTTTTATAGCAGAAAAAAACATGAAATTGTGTTTTAAATTTATTTTAGAATGGTGTTACATGTTCTTATGAAAAAAAAAATCAGGATTATCTACAGAACTTGGCACCCATTTAGATCTCAATTCTTTTGTTGGTGAAATTAACAACAACGCATATTCTTAATATTGAACTTGGCTCCCATTTTCACATTTATGTTTTTGAGGGGATTAACGTTTCTGTATACTTAAATTATAAAGAACAAGCTAAGCATTATAACATACTCGTATATGAAAACTTAACACTTTTCATTCAAAAAACTTAACATATTAAATGTATTGGGAAAAACTAAACAATAAATTGTATTGGGGACATACACAGACAAAATTTCAGCTTTTATAAAATAAAGGAGGTCTGAACACGCGGGATCTTGCTCTATAATATTTTTTAAGATTCGAATCAATTACAATTTTATTATACGAGTATGTATTATGTATTGGACGACGTACCTACACATAACTATATTTTTGCTTGTTTTTCATGTTTGTTTTTGTCTTTTTAATAATCACGCCGGTTCAATTTATTTTTAAGTTTATATTTTTGACGTTAATTGAAACACACCTTTCGTATTAATTAGTATTTACTTATTAATTAATATGACCACAGCAAATACACGGTTTCCTGATTTGATTTGGAAATTCGTTTAAATTTGGACTAAATACTATTCTTCTTTCTAACGTCTTCTGTTCTGAAATTTTTGATGTAACGAGTTCGGAAACAATTTGCGTCGGAAATGAAATCGTGTTGGATGGGAATTATTAGCATGCGTGTATTCCGTATTCGAAACAGGAAATATGCTACCAGCCTTTAATACTCGTTCATAATAAACATTGAAGCCAGGTTTTTAAATTTAATAATAGGTAAAGGTAATGTAATAATCAGTACCTACTTATTAACTAGAGTACATAAAAATTAAAATCATATGTACAATTTTTATAAAAAAAATATATACCTACTGAATATAAGGTTTTATGCAAAAGATTAAAAATCTTCAAAATACAACCACAACTAAATATTATTTATTCAATTAACGAGCATATTTCTATCAAGATTTTTTAAATTTAAAACTGAGACAATGTTTGCAGTAGTAAAAAAAAATGGTAACAAATTATTAATTAATATTAATATTATTACAAATACTAAAGTAGTACCATAAGTTAGATTTTCGCAAAAAGGATCTCATAATTGATTTTAATAATATGTCGTAAAACAAAACAATACATACCATTGTTAATATTGTTAATATTAGGTATAATCGTATACCTACCATTTTATAATAACAAAGTAGTACGAGAACCGGAGACTATATATAAAGTTCCATGTATATAAGGGAACTTCGATCGTATATACCTCGTAGTTTTGGTAACAAAATTCGTGACGGAAATTGAAATATCTAGTTTCAGTGAACATTTTAAATAGCGTGCCAATCACGTGTTGCATTTTGACACGCTTGAAAAGTAGAGTGAACAGATTTTAGTGTAGGACACTAATTTTCATACTATGGCTGTCATATAAGTAAAGCGAGAAAGAAGATGAAAAGGGGTGAAACCCCATAGAGGCTTTGGAAATGAAATAAAGCAAAACTAAGTTGTTGACTGTTGACGGACCAACTTTGTATTAGATTAAAATGGCATACCATATTAATCATCTCTTCTGTTTCGCGGTCCTTTGTAAATATGAAATTAATGGTTTTCGGACTTTCCTTCGACTTAAAAGGATTGTGAAACTGTAAATTTTCATACAAAAAGCGATAAAGTTTTTCCCCTCATTAACTTGTCTAAATTTCATAATTTTTGAAAAGTTGTAGATATAATGAAAAACTAGGTCCTTACGTTTTTATTTTAAAGTAATATTGAGTATGATAGAAGTTATTAGCATCTAAATATCTGTATTTTTGACTTAAAAACTTCCTCGAGCATGAAACGAACGTGAAAACCTTATCGCCCGAAACAATATTTGAAACAGGAAATGTAGACAATTGCCTCTAAGATTTGCAACTCTCTCTATCGCACCATACGGGTTAGCAAAGCAAGCGGTATGAAACAGATAGCATTTTTTTTAAAACTTACTCGCGCCGCGTGTCGACACTTCACAATCCTCTTAAGATCAGTGGAGCGCAATATTTTGACTGTCTATGTATAACAGACGCATTCTTTGATTGCGTTGCTATTGGTCGCTGGCTTTATTTTTTAACATATCTAGAAGATGTGGACGGTGGACCCCAATAATAGAATGTGATGTGACCGGCAAATAAACAGACAGACTGTAAAGTAATCTTCTATGCAAGTATAAGAAGATATAGAACACAAAAAATAAAATGGTGACAAATGCACGCTTTGTAAATTTAAAGATCATTTAAGTTTATAGGAAAAGGTTACCATGCACTTCTGTGCCGTAACTGATGGAGGTAGGTAATGAGGACGACAATGCGCTCTGCATATGGGCCAACTGATTACTCTACTCAGACTCTTATTCACATATAATGTATATTAGGATTTATTTTAAATTAAACATATTAATTCTTATTTATTAGGTACCTAAATATTATTTAATTTGTGCAATAATGTATTATATTACTAGCAGAACCCGCGGCTTCGCCCGCGATTACGGGAAAAATAAAGTGTTTTCGCTATGCATACTTTATTATTTGCAAAAATAAATTCGTATAAGATTTCGTCTTCTTAAAGATGCAAGAAACACAAATTTAATTTTAGCGATCGTAACTCAAAATATTCAGTACCTTAAAAGATGTTAAACATAGATAACATATTCTGTAAATAAATGTTCATTTTAGGTATTTAGTAAGCTCCACTACCTGTATTTTTTACTCATTTTTCTACTCGATCTTTCCAAGTTAGAGGAAGAGAGTACAATGATATAATCGCATACAATGTTTACGACTTTAGAATCAAGAAATAAGGCTAATATGGGTTTTTTAAGTAACATACTAATATGCTAACATTTACATACGTTATTTTTAAAGACCCAATGCTATTTACACTTAAAGCTTACAGTCTCCCTCCTTGCTCCTTCTCCTTTTTTAAGTTACATATATAAAGTGCCATACTTATTTTGCTGTAGATTTTTTAGATACGCTCGCATGGACTGAAAAATTTGCTCATTTTTAATTTCCGTTGAGTTTATACGTTGTCATATCGAATTTTTAATATTATGCCTAGAGTAAAACTGTAGGTTCACTTAGTTTACACTAAAAAACCCAAACACATATATACCACACTGATGGATGTTCTGTCTGGGTTCTGTTAAAACGACCCTGTGAGGAGCTATCCTCTTTTAAGTCTACGCCTGCTATTTTTAACGACTGGCATTGAGATATATTAATGATCATTGCAAAGCAAACTTTAAAGACGAATTACAATAGATTAAATTCAAAGGTGTAGTCAGAAGTTATCAGTGGCATTCGAGGTATGAATTCTGATTGCCCCGAAGCACATTCAGCAAACACAGTGGCCACTATGATGTTTAATGAATTACTCACAGTCTAATCCCGTTACAAAGCTTAGGTGACTTTTTTATTACAGTTTTGCCAACCTTCAGAAGGAGGATATAGATAGCAAATTACTCTCTAGCTAGGTTCTCTCTCTCGCGCTCTAGTTCTATTATAGCTGTCACTACCATGGCCAGCCGAGAACTAATACATAATTTTCCTTTGGGTTTGGAATAATCTCCTTTCTCTACTTTATATCCACACAGTAAGTGTGCACTTACGGAGAACTTGAGTTATGTTACTCTATTTAAATATATTCATAAACTCCATCTTCACCACACAGTTTTAGCCACTTAGAGCCTGAATTAAAAAAAAGAACTAAAATATATGTTTATTTAATTGTATTGAAAAGCATTAATACCAAGTTTCAAGTAATTTTGATCATAAACATTTTTTTCCACATATAAACAGCACAATCCCCTTTGCCCTTTTAAGGGATGAATTTCGAAAATAAAACGGTATTTGTATTGTTTTATTGTTCATTTCAAAAGTAAATACTACTTTCCATGCCGCAATTACAAAATTTCATACAAAAATTTCATCCCCCATTTTACCCTCTTATGGAATGAATTTCGAAAAATGCTAAAACTTATATTTATTTAATTGTATTGAAGAACATTAATACCAAGTTTCAAGTGATTCTGATCATAAATAACTGTTTGCCCATATAAACTATATCACCCCTTTTTACCCTTTTAAGGGATCAATTTCGAAAAAAATCTAATTTATATATTTCTTATTTTTCATCTTAAAGCTAAATACCACTTTTCGTGCATTTCGCGTTAAGAATAACAGAGTTTCATACAATCTTTTATGCCCTTTTTTACCCCCTTAAAGGATAAATTTCGAAAAATCCTTTCTTAGCGGATGCCTATATTGTATAAGGAATATGTCCTCCAAATTTCACGTTTCTACGACCAGCGGTTTAGGCTGTGCGTTGATCGATCAGTCAGTCAGTCAGGACAAAGCATTTTATGTATATATAGATATAGATTAACGACTCACACTCGCTCCGCTCAGGTTCGGCCCTAGGTACGTCTAAACGGTTAGTATGGAATAGATAGTCGATCCCTTGCTCTGTGAAAAACAAAAACAAATCTATTACACGAGAACCGTACATTTCTACAGGATAAAAAATAAACAATGTCCAGACTGATCTATCTCTGTGCCAAATCCATCCATCCATCAAAACTTTTGGCATTTATAAAATCTTCACATACATTTATAAATGAAGGAATATATTAACTTTTATCTAATAAGTATAATGATAGAGAAGATATGATAGAGTTAAAAATTGTGTTTTTATTTGTCTATAATTGTTTAGAATATATTGTCTACTTTCAATGGTTTCGCAAAAAAAGAAACAAAAACTTTGTTGAAATAAGAATCCCATTCACAATCATTTTATCGGATTGTTTCCTTTTCATTTCTCTTAAGGAGATATAATATACTATTATACTTCAATTTAACTTTTGTTCGTATAAACGTCATTTCTTATTCATATATTTCTTTTGATACCAACTAAAAGAGTGTTTAGTCAAATACCAGCTTACTTTAGTTATTTTTTAGTAAAAAAAAAAAAAAGTAAAAGCGGAACCGAATTAAAAGCCCAGGATTAAATTTTATTAATAGTTACAAAATAATACTATAAATATTTTAATATACCTACAAATTGATATTCTTCTCTATATAGGATGTATGTTATAATGTTTCCGATTCCATTTAATAGATAAAACGTTTTACAAGCTTGGAACATGAGTGATAACAAAGGTGAATAAAGGAATTGCAGGAATTAGGTTTACAATGCGATATGCAAATCTGGCCTCCATTGAATATGTTCCTGAAAATCCCTCTTTAAATCACTAATGTTTACCTACTTTGTTGCAATACCGCATTGTACTTTAATATAATGAAACAACTTACTTTCATATTTTATTTTTACTGTTACAATTACATACTTATGTACATATTAGTTAATTAATTATTGGTTACGTTAATTTTTTCTATGAAATAATGACTTAAATAAATATGAAATCAGTCACCTATACTAAAAACTCCAAATAAAAAATATTTAAGAATATTTTAAAAGTAATTGCTATCTCATGTTGCCCATGGACACCCAACGTCATCTAAGGAGTAAAATTTCATTCAAACCATTTGCAGGCCCAAGTTATTACGGAACATTAGACTTTAAACTGTTGAGTTAGGACCGGGATTGCAAGACCAATTGTATATCGGATGCACAGCCCTGCTCAAAGTCAGCGCGAAAAAGATTGTACGTTAGTAGCATAGTTTTTATTTCATTGTGTTTGAGTTGTTCATGTTCAATAGTTTGTGAGATATGTCTTTTTGCGGATGCGAGGAGGCTATCATGTGGGCGGGTATCGATCGCTGCGCGAGTGCGCAACAGGACTCGCTGCAAACGCGGTAAACATGGTCATTCTGTGTAGAAGACGTTAAGGCATGCACACGTTGCTGGCTCTGATCGCGGCGGCGCTGGCGTGCGCCTTAGCCCGCCCACCTGGTAAGTCAAATTACTTATAAATAAATGCAAATTTTAAGCGAATGCCCCCATTATTTTGCTTTGCGATTAAAATTGAATGTCAAGCGACACTAAGAATATTAACCACGAGTTAGCGAGCGACTGACACCTGTTAAGCCTTGTGTTTTCATATATGATTTTGTTTCTTTTGCAAGTTTTTATAAGTTAACTACTAGTACTTATAATTAATAATGGGGCCTTTTATAAATGCTTATTTATGCTTAATTTTAATTTTATTCTCTTAATTAATTCTTTACCATAACGCTGTTATATTTTTGAATTATTATCAAAACTTTTAATATATAATTATAGTTACAAAATTGAAAGATAAATAGATTAAATATAATCATAAAAATAAGGCATATTAAGTTACTTAGAATTTTTAACTAAAATCACCAAATAGCTCAGCATATATGCTGATAGTAAAAACGTCTAATATAAAATGAACAGGCGCTAGGACGATGTTACTAAAAAGGCAGATATAGGTTAAATATAATATAACATTTTATAGTTAATTTTATATATTGTGAATTACTATATAAAATCACTTTTATACTTGCCGTGAAGCGCTGGACTGCGCAGGAGTATACTTACATATTTAACGCGCTACAATATGTGCATTGACGTAAAAGTAACAGTCCCATAATTTTAAACAATAACTATGACCATACATATGAGTGTAGTACTCAGAAAAAATACTATCCGTTATTTGTACGCTAAAAACTCTACATATAGCTACATACATATTTTTTATTATATTATGGATTTTATAATTCTTAAAATATTTTTCAAAGCATGAAAATATGTAACGATTTTAGTGACTTGCAAAAAAGACAAATGTACGTTAGAACTTAATATTTTATTTCAGTAGTACGTTCAGTTTGACTCAGTTGATACAAAAACACTTAAGACTAGCTATATATTGCTTGCTGTAAATTCATTTACAAACGTAATACCTACCGTAATAGTTACCGAGACAAATTGAAATTTAATGTTTTTTTTACTTAGTCGGAAACTGTAATTCGTAATTCAATAACAATTTAATATGATCATTGATCGGAGCGAGGAGAGGAATACTTAATGCTCACATAAACGTTAATAACGGTTATTACTATCAATATATGAAAAATGTAAAGTTTTTATCATTAACTAGCGACTTACCCCCGCTCCGCTCGGGTTTTAAGGTTAGTGTAGATTTCTCGGAGATGAAATGTTTTACCACAGTAAAAAGTACCTATCCTAAATGTTGACTAGGATAACCAGCTATCATCATACCAAATTTTAACAAAATCTGTTCAGTGGGTTTCTTGTGATGCGTTCCGGACAGACAGACAGACAGACAAAAAATCTGAAAACTATAGATTCGACATCTGTATCGATAATAATGATTATTTCAATTAGATTTTCCGAAAAATATTTAGTGTACAGATTCGACTCAGAATTTGATTATATCTATAGATATATAGATAGATGAATAAATATGATATGTTCAATATAAGACTGAACTTAATCGCAAGCATCGACGACTTAGATGACTTGAATACGATTAAGGCTTTAAGATTCGCAATCGGAAATGTAATATTGCAACCGGGGCCCTCGTCAGGCAAAGGATGAATACGAATAGAATTTCTAAAGCTCAAGATAATATCATCGGCTCAATTTACATAAGACTTTAGTAAGACTACCTTCATTGCAAATACATCTTCATTGATAAGCATCGAGATGATACGATTACTTGCACTGTAGTCCCCAAATATTCTTTGCTTAGAGCACGTCCTTTGTCACCTACATAATGTGTTGCAGTGCATATGTGTGTTAGTAAATTCATCAGGCTCACAGGATTAATTTCCACCCATTTTAAAAGTTTTGCCGTAACTAGGCCATCGCCCGGTACCTTGCAGTTTTTAAGCTGTTTGAGTATCGTACTAATCTGGCACATCCTTTGATGTAGTACTAGCATAGTTTTATTTTTTATTTTTACCCTAATATATTAAATATTGACATACGTTAACCAACAGTTCTCAGTTGAACTAGATTTCATTATTCATAAAAATAATTTAGTGAACTTTCGGTGAATTTTAACACCATACATTTTTTTAAATAGGAAAATATGTTTATATTTATATGCCTGAAGTATAATTTCCTAAAAATCCAATCGACGCTCCTGTACCTAATTTAGAACAATTCGTCGTGTTAAGAAGGCGTGGACTTTAGAAATTGACATGTCTCGGTTGTTTGACAGTGAGCTTGTCTATGATAATTTTCAATTTTTAATAGCCTAACTGTGCAGATAATAATGTGCTACATTTTCAGAATCTGTAGCGAATAATGTGGGCTTACCATGCCATACATACATAAGCGGCTCCCCTGGGCCTAACCAATACGACATACATTTTCATTTGATAAATATTATTCACTTTAATAACAACTACAACCGAACAATCCGAATGCCTTCATTTATGTATCTATTCAACAAGTAAAGGCAATCTTTGGCGCAATTTTCTTATTCACTTTCATTGAGTTCATACGATACCCGCTTACAGGCAATTCGACATAAACGAATTAATATCGTTATGTCACTTTGGTTGGAGGTTGCTGCTTACTCTGACGTGGTTCGAAATACATCTTCTAGAAGCAAATTGATGGAATATTGTTATGGATGGACCACTTGTTTTCAATCCGACGTTATTAAGTTACATTATCCTTCGGCCAAGAAGCTCATTGTTAAGTAATTGATCAAAAATAACGCTAATAATTTCTGTCTATTCTGACACAAGAAGTTAAAGTATTGCTACTGAGTATTTCAGTTTGAAGTTTGAGTCAGAATGGAGATTTAGAAAGACTCAGTAACTGTTTGTGCCAGACCCGGAGCTCAGACCCAGGAGCTCCCTATCAGCAGACACTATACTACTACTATATAGGTAGTAATACGGTGTATCGCTAACATATGTACATATAAAATAAATACCTATCGTTTAAGTAACTTATAAGAAATGAACAAGTGAAGCTTAATAGTCGTCAATTATACTGACATATAAAATTACGTCTTTAGAGCTAGTAGAAAGCTCATTGAAACAATTCTTGAAATAGAAATGTATGTCATCGATTTAATGTATATTGTAGAGCATAATATAATCTATGTTAAAGATAATAGATATTAAAATTTAAGTCTGTTCGTCTGTAGGTATGTCTGTTTTTCTGTTTGTGTTTGCGTATTTCACGTATAAAGTACTTAACCGTTTTTAACGAAATTTTGTGTAGTGATAACTTATTACTCGATTCAACATTTAGGATACCTTTTACTACAGGAAAAACTTTCATTCTCACGGGAAAACACAATAACTGGTTCTATCGAGTCGTCCTTAGAAATTTCCATGGCTAACGCTGACTAAACCTGAAAAGATACATTAAAACTACTGTAAATATACTAAAAAATTGTATATCTTAAAAAGGCCTACAAAAAATCTGTAATACTCCTAAGGTACACTCGCAATAACTATTTATATCTATTTAAAACGTACCTAGGGACGAAGTGAGGATAAGTTGCTAAGCTAAGAAATATATAGCAATTTTATAAAATATCTTGACCTAATAGACAATAATAACATGTTGTACATTATAACATAATCGTCCTTTTCTCATTAATCAAATAATTCAATACTTCTAAATGCTTTTTATTCAATTTGAATACCGTTTCTACTTGGATTATTCTTTATTTTTTAATAATATATTTTGGCCTGAATTAAAAATTTAAATGTTTTGACCTAAATCATCGTGATCGTGAAAGAGCGCTGCACATTTAAGTTTTATGTTTAAACCGGCTAACTCTTGTCAAATGTGAATTTCAAAACATCCTCTAATCTTCTATTTTCGATCCTTCTATGACCTTCTAAAACGAAAACGAGAAAAGTAAATAAAAAATCTTTCTAAATTCTGAAACGTTAATTTTGGTGTTGTTTTCTTAAAATACTCGTAGTTTTCATTTAGCTCTCTGCTAGATGTACATTGATGAGATACCAATTTTTAAAGGAAAAAATCATCTCAGACCTTTGCCATGGAGTACCTACTTAGCACGGAAAAATAACATATTACACATAATTTCAATTGGTAAGAACTAATTTTAGTACTACGATTGGATTATTTGTTATTTTTTAAATTAATTTCTTTCTACGCTTAGGTTTAATTTTAACCGTAATGTCAAAGTGTTATCGCATTAACGGGATCAAAAGTACCAGCGTTTCAAAAACATACATATCCCACAAGAATGACTTTATGTAAAGAAATAGAGTAATGAATAATTAATAATGAAAGATTGAAAAGATTGATTGAATGCAACAATTATCTATGCAAAAAATCACATCAAACCGTTTTGTTGCAAACAGGCATTAAAACTGTTTCTTACGATTCCAGCTTGATTTCCATTCGATTCCCGCTCGAGTCAAACGTTTGAATTGTTCAAATACATGTTTTTCCTGCTAAGGTTTTAATTTATCATGACGACGTTAATATCCACCATCTAATTTATTGTTTCAATACTGCCGGAAAGCCAAGAACTAAGTAAGTAACTAGAGGCGTAATAATTTGAAGTAGCGCCTAGGGCAAGAAACGACGTTCCCCTCGTTTGTAAATTATCAAAATACAAAGTTAACAGGTGTATTGGCATAATATAAATATTATTTTTATTGCCGTTTTTCCGCCCGCGTCCAGATGACCGAAAGCAAATTCTTAGGTTTTACATATTATTAATATTATATATATCTACTAGCGACTGTCCCTCGCTTCGCTCGGGTTCGTCCTTAGTTACGTTTCAACGCTTAGTATAGAATTTTTAGAGATGAGATATTTTCCTACAATAAAAAGTATCCTATATTTTGACCTGGATAACCAACTATCATCACACCAAATTTTATCAAAATCTGTTTAGTGGTTTTCTCGTGATGCGTTCCCAGATAGACAGAGACAGACAGACAAAAATTCTTAAGCAATAGATTCGGCCTCTCTATTTGACCTATCTATTGATAATAATGATTATTTCAATAAGATTTTCCAAAAAATATTTAATGTCGATTCCGTTAGAATTTTATTAATCTATAGAATTTTATTATATATATACCAGTTTCATTGCGCACTGCAAGATTGAGAAAAATTGCAGTGATTGGAATGGTATAAATGTTCCTCCTTTAATCTCATATTTATGTATATAGCAAACGTAATATTGCAATTTTCGTTTTAACAACAACACTGATAGTCTATACTAATACTATAAGTGTGAAAGTTTAGATGTTTCGGTGTTTGGATATTTGGATGGATGTTTGTTACTCAATCACGCCAGAACGGCTTAATGGATATTGGATGAAATTCGGCACAGAGATAGATTATAGTCTGAAATACTACTTTTTATCTCCGGAAGATGTACAGTTCCTGTGGGATAGATTTGTTTTTGTTTTTCTAGAGGCAAAACTGAACAAAGCAATAGTGAACCGCTAGTATCTCTATACATTTACACTAATATTATAAAGAGGCATGATTTATTTCTTTGTAGGCAATAAACTCTCAAACTGAACTAATTCTCTTACTAATAGATAGTTAGTGATATTAAAAACCAAACTCTTACATTTTACTTATCTATACAGATAAATAAAATTGGAGTATCTGTTTGTAATATTAAAATAACCGCTTTTTACTAAATGCATATGGATGTATATACGGTACATATACCAAAACAACATTTGTTACAATTTTTGTCTGTCTGTCGGTCTGTCTGTCTGTCTGTCTGTCTGTTTGTTCCGGCTAATCTCCGAAACGGCTAGACCGATTTTGACGGGACTTTCACTGGCAGATAGCTGATGTCATAAGGAGTAACTTAGGCTACTTTTACTTTACAAAAAGATTCAGGGTTCCGCGAAAAAATTAAAACCCATAAAATTGTGAACAAAATCCGCGTACGGCGTACGCACCCAAGCAAAACGAGGATAAATCGCTATATAATTTAAATTAATATCTAAGGAGTAGCAAGCTACTATTTATGTATAAACATAGCTAACAGGGAAAACGTACCTAGGGACGAACGCGAGCGAAGCGAGCGTGAGTCGCTAGTTTATAATATATAATACCAGATTCAATGTGCACCATAAAGGACTCTGCCCACTACCCCGTCTCATACCATGACCGTGCTAGGAGCGTGTTAGGCAAAAAAATATTCTTTGTATTGAAATGTATGAGACTCTGCCCACTAGACCGTTCCGTCACCGACTGGCACCGTCGCGTGCCGTGCAAGGAGCGTTAACAATTTTCGGTGAGAATATGTTGCCGGTGCCGGTACGCTCCGTGCCTGACACGCGACGTTGCCGAACCGGTGAGCATACGGGTTATAACCGCGTATAATGACCGTTATAACCGCGTATGATGACCGTTCTAAGCCCGTTATGTGTTGCCGCTTGTCTTGCAACTTTTTTGCTATGTGTTGTTTGTTCTAAATGTGGTTTTTCTTCTAGTGATAATATTTTCAATCTTTTTCAATAATTCATTAAATTGAAATGACGTCATACAAAAGTACATATAAAATTTTTCTTAGTCATCAACTAGATGCCTAAATAACGCCTAGTATTCTCCCTCGACTTTTCTTTCTTTTAAAGCGGCGTGAACCCAGTAACGTCGTGATCGATTAACGTAATTCTTTTCTCTCTCTTCGGCAAAAACAATGGCTATTATTGCTAATTTTCTACTGGACAATTTTCTAATAGCCATCGTATAGGTATAGGAAATAAATAGGAAATAATTTTCTCAGCAAAAATATTCACTCGCTCTTACTGAAGCGGCTGCCTAGCGCGAAAAAACAGGTAAATAATACGACTGAGAAAACTAGAACCATACGGATATGACACGCGGATGATACGCGGTTGGTACGCCGATGATACGCGGTTGTTACGCGGATGCTACGGTCACTATAACCGTTATGCACGGGCTTGATACGCTGTTGATACGGTTGAGTGGGACCGTGCTAATTTTCGTGCCTGATACGTTCATAGCGCGGTCATGGTATGAGACGGTGTAGTGGGCAGAGACCCTAAGGGTGTATAAGGTAAATGTTTCTAAGCAACTTTTTTATCATTTCATATAGCTTGGTTACTCTAAAATCATAAAATTGTAGTGTTTAAAGAATAAACGTTCTTTCTTTACCTTTCAAGAAATGGTGTCAAAAAATTTAAATATTTGAACTAATAGAGCTTCCAAAATACTTTAACGAAAATTGCTTTTTAGAATACTTATATGTTGTGTAGTTTTAGAGATATGGAATATTTTCAGCTTAGTCAATTTAGCAACTGCAAACTTTCTTTTCTATTATAAGTAAAAAAATAGAATATACGAAACACAAATTTATTTTTTTGATCGATAAAATAGTGAAGACGTAAATATTTGTATTTCATATTAGTGTTAACTACGTATTGGTAATACGTAAGTAAGTACAAACAAGAAAGTATTTGGCTAAACGAAAGCGTTGGTGTGCGAGTTGGACCGGCACTTGCCAGATTTTTATATTTTAAAATTTACAATCATTAGCATTATTTACTAAATAATAGAAAAAAATTACAAATATTCATTTTAAAAACAAGGGTGAAGCCGCGCATAATGGTATCTAATTATAATTTTAATAAAATCATAGAAAGGTAATTAATATCTGTACATATAGACAGACAAAAAATTTTAAAACTGTAGATTTGGTCTCTGTATATATAATATTGGCTATTTTAATAATAATTTCCAAAAAATATTTAATGACAGGATTCGACGCATTTTGTAAGTTACCTATTTTGTAAGTTACCTTGTTAATTTGTTGATAGTTTCACCGTAGTTTTATTCTAACCAATTTTTGTATTTTTTCTCAGAAATGAGATATTTTCCCGCAGTAAAAAGTATCCTTTATGTGGACCCGGATAACCATACCCATCAAAAACCGTCCAGTGGTTCTTCTCTGTATCGATAATAATGACTATTTCGATATTCGGCTCAGTTAGAATTTTATTATATGTATAACGTAGATTAGAATTTAGAATAAAAGTTAGTTCATAAGTTACACTAATAAGCTTAAAATTTTAACAAAAATGGATCCATAAAGTCAAGACCTATTTATATGGTTTCTTTTCGCTTTGATCAAAGCTAAGTCGTTAAAACTTTCGAGGATTCTAGCTCTCAAGTAAGAAATACCGGAAAAGTGCGAGTCGGACTCGCCCACCGAGGGTTCCGTACAAATTTGTAGGTACATATTATAAAAAAAGGACTATCTTAATTGGCGTCAACTATGTATGTATGTAACTTTGTAACTGTTCTTATGACGTGTAACTTTTCTTATTTTTTGAAATTTTTCCTTTATTTGTGCTGTAAAAGGTTGCTTTTTGCCAAATTTCGTGATTCTAAGTCAACGGGAACTACCATATAGGTTTTCGACCCAAAACCTGTAGGGTACTTCCGGTTGACCTAGAATTGTCAATTTTGGTTAAAAGCAAGGTATTACAGCACAAGCAAAGAGATAATTCCAAAAAATAAAAAAGTTGAAAATTAAGGTAAATTTGGTGGTTGGTATGGTGCTTATAAGTTTTCGCGAAAATCTGCCCATAACTTTTTATCGTGTGTCAACACGATCCTTCACGAGGTCTTGAGTCATCAAGACCTTAATTTTTATACAACTAATAGAGACTATAGACCTCAGTATCTGGTATAAATTTGAACTTGCTAGGTCCACCTGTTCCTGAGAAAATCGGTGGTGACACACGGACAGACAGACACACGGACAAGAGAGTGATCTTATAAGGGTTCCTTTTTTACCTTTTGAGGTACGGAACCCTAAAAATAATATTTTTTGCTTATAGAAATTATGAAAGACTTTCTCATCTGTTTATCTATATCTACAGATTTCATAATGTTGACATTATTGTAGATACTAGCATTCATCTTGACTTCGTAAATGTTCACTGTTAACAAGACAAACAAAGAAATTACTTAATCTCTTATTATATTGTATGTTTTTTGACAATTTCAATAAATTCTTATGGAGTAAATTTTGACGACACGTTTGGCTCAGTTTGTAGTGATCCTACTTTCTGCGCCAGCGGTCGCGGGTTCGAGTCCTGCTGGGGGCATTCATTTGTGTGATGAGCACGAATGTTTGTACTCTAGTCATGGGTCATTTATAATATGTATGTATTTAAACTTATATATGTGTAGTGTATCAACTATCTGGTATCCATAACACAGGCTTCGTAGCTTACCATGGAACTAGATGGTGCTGTGTGTTAATGTCCCAACATATTAACATATTATTATATTTTTAGACAGTAATAATTAATTATTTAAGCTTTGAAATATTTTGTGGGACTAAATTAGAAAAAGTAGTATATAATAGTAGAAAATTTAATACGCGGTTTTAAAATCAAAAATAACTGACGGCCTAGAAGTAAATAGGTATTTAGGTACTCCTAGAGTTATTTAACAATAATTCATAGCCATTTTTTGTAGTCTGTATAAAATGGTACAACTACTGTAATATATATTTTCCAGCTTTTGTGATAAATATTAATATTGTTGTATTACGAAAATATATGTATATATAATATTATAAAGCTGACGAGTTTGTTTGTTTGTTTGTTTGGTTGAACGCGCTAATCTCAGAAACTACTAATCCGATTTGAAAAATTCTTTTTGCATTAGATAACCCGTTAACGAAGGAAGAGTATAGACTATATATCAACCCGGAAAAATGTACAGTTCCCGTGGGATAGATTTATTTTTGTCTAGGGACGAACCCGAAGCGAAGCGAGGGTGAGTCGCTAGTAATATATATAATTATCTCTCCCTTTTAAATTTGCTTTAATTAAATATTATGTACTCGATTAAGACGATTAAAATGTCTTTATGTTTCTACTACACGAGTATATGAATAGTATGTTTATAATATTCATAGTAGATATTCACTTGAAAATCATTAATCCCTCCCTCTGGTAAATAAAATCATGCTCCACTAAGTTTGTTTTACCATTTCTTGTGACTTTGCAAAGTGGTGGTCAATAGCTTTTCGAGTAATTATTGAAGTTCAAAGTAACAAACAAAGCAATAAAATTTGTTTTGTCTGCTTAGAAAAGAAAGAAATTACGCTCTCTTTATCTATTTATATGATTTTAAAAAGAATATCAAATAAGCACGGACTTTAAAGTTAAAAAAAGCTAAGAAAAAGTTAAGAAAAGTATGGCAAAAAAGAAGAAACCTGTAACTTTTGTACGCAAAAAGTTATAATAAAAACAGTTTTTAAAAGTTAGTTATCATTTCTAAAATATTTAGCTCTAAACTTACTTCATTGCGTGAGTTGTATGCGTGATATTTTTATAAATACTTATTTAGCCTGTTTTATTTACAGCCTTTATATTTATACTATATTTTTATTTTGGCACAGAAAAAATTGTTCCTATTACCAATGCTTTTACAGGTGCTATTATTATTTCCTTACTTATCGTTATTAACGCAAATTTTAGTTTATCAACTTATTGATAGATTAAGGATTGACTTAAAGTTAGATATAGTTTATAAGATTGAGAGCGGCAAAGACTACTTTGTATTCAGGTGCATGATTATTATAATTTCCGATGGATATTAGTTTGTAGAAGTATTAACTTGAAATATCAAAGGATCGAAAGTCAGTCTGCATAGCATTGACACATTTTTTTTATATTCCTTTGAGTTTAAAAGAGATTACTTGCTAGATAGTTTTTCTAGGTAGTCTTTACTTTCTAGAAAGTTCCACCTTCACTGTAGAATATAATTTAAAGGAACCCCTTGAGCTATTCTCAAAAGTAAGTTCTTTTATATACTGTTATTAATATCAAATGATATCCGCTTGCTATTATAAATAAAAACCCAATAATTTGTAATTGATTTGAAAATTAAATAAAATCAAAGTTGCAAGCTCAAAATCAGAGATTTCTTCTTTATAATGTATTTTGTTGCTTACATAAATAATATAGAATCTTTTTAAATTAAACAGCCTAAAAGCAGCCAGAAATAAAACTGTACCATTTAATACAGTAATTTTTCTAATACAAAGTTCAGCTTAAGTGACTAATTTGCTATGAAGTTAGACAGAGAGTCGGAAGTTCGTAGCAGCGCCGCAACAAACTTTTGCGACCGTAACTAGGTATCTGGCTTTTCGTAACCTTTTGATCAAGTTTGAAATTAAAATGAACAATTTGCTTTGTTGCATTCAAACAAACTTTCCAAATGTTTAACTAATCATAAAATGTGACTATTCTCAAATTAACTGCTTGAGACTTAATTGCATTTATACATGTATTAAGTTAACTAGCGACTCACCGTCGCTTCGCTTCTGGTTTTTCCCTGTGAAAAACAAAAACAAATCTATCCCACGGGAACGGTACATTTTTTCGGGATAACAAGTATATATAATCTGTGTACCAAATTTTATCCAGATCCGTTCAGTAGTTCTGGCGTGAAAAAGTAACAAACATCCACATTCACAAACTTTCACATTTATAACATTAATACGGATAACTTAAGGTTCGGTTATTTTTCCCCCAACGTGCGCTCACTTTGTCATGTCATGCGTCCGGCAATGCAGCTGGGCGCAATGCCAAGAAACGCACAGGGAGGTGGCTCACTACGGTTGGCGGTGGGAGGTGGCCAACTTCGGTGGACGATGTACCATGCGGGTTGCCTCCTGGTACTTCTCTGATAATAGAGTGGACTGCAACCCCATGGTTATCGTAGTCTGCTACGGCAGACCTGCCGTCGGGGCGTCGTAGTTGAGTACGTAAGCGATAGCGATAGCGAGTTTTAGTAGGTAGTACTGGCTTCTCTTGCCGGTGAGTCCCACGTAACCACCTGTATTTCTATTCAATTCCCAACATTAAAAAAAAAGTTCGGTTATTTATACAATAATTATGTAATAAGCTAAGCAATAAGTTTGTATTTATGATTTAATTTGCCTAATGTGTTATGTGGGTATATGTAGGTTAGTATGGAAAGATTAAACTGAAAATTATTTTGATTATTATATGTTATAATTATAACTACCAACTATGATCACTATTGGCTACTAAAATATTTTCTACGAATTTATGCTACAATAACAAAAATTGAAAGATCAGAGTAAAAGCTCAAAGTGAATATAAAATTATTGAGCCTTAAATTCATTGAAGCGACAGCGTTAATAATTTTTGCTTAATATAAAGCCAATCATTTTTAGTAAATGATTTATAAAAATACTAATGGAAATATTTCTATAGTTATAATTCCAGAGAGTATCTTTGACCATAATAAAATAGAGAGAAATTTTTACTTGAGAGCATACTCAATAAAGTATTAATATATAAATAAATTCATATTCATTATCCTCGGACATTAATGAGATATATCTATAGTATATCAGTAAATAGAAATAAATAATTAACATTATTTTGAAAAGTTATCTACAAAAGATTTCCAAGACGCCATTTCATATTCAAAAGATTCCGCTTATTTGAGAAACATTGCTTAGCCATATCTAAATTTACATTATCACTTGACATTATATTGTAAAATTCATAACACATTAATTTTAAAAATAAGATTTTGTTATTGTAACAGTTCTAATAATACCTTATTAGGTAGAACCAAATATCAACCGAAATATCGGTTTACAATCCAATATACTGTAAATAAAAATATAAGTAATAGCTTACATAATACGTAAATATTTTTTAAAAGTAATTTTAGAGAACATGATAAATAAAATTGTAAAAAATACAGACACCCTTTATCAAATTATAAAAATATTCAGGCATTTGGATAACGTTCAATGTAATTATAATAAAACAATCATATTATGTAACAAATGTAATATTTATTATAGGTACATACGTCAAACTTATCATTAATTTATCAAATATATCAATTTAGATGAAAAATATTAATAACCCTACATTTTACTCGTATATACATATGTGTAATAACATACATCTAATATTTTTTGTGAATTTGAGCTATAATTTCTTAGTTGTAATTCAATGCCTGCTTTTTTCGTTTAAATTTATTTCATGGCTAGTACTTCTTCGTCTTTTTTTTTTGAAGTTTTAATCAAATTTGCTTGGAGGTTAACTTGTTGTGTAGAGAAAAGTGGTAGAGTATCAACTGCACACTACACTTTTTAACTCGTTTTCATGCATCTTTTTATGTACGAGAATTTGTTAAGGTATATTCTATTTGATCTCTCCGGAGGCTATAATCCTATACAAGACACGTGTCATAGGTGTGGTGCTTTTGATTTCTTTATGTGAAATATTTGTATTTCTCTACTTTATGTTTTCTAAGTACATGTACACTTTTTGGATTATTCTTTTATTTTGGAAGTACTAAATACTATTTACGAATATTTAGGTTACGGCATCTTAAAGAAAAAAGCAAAAGTTTTCGTGAAGAAATAAAATAAAATCCTTTATAAAACGCGAGCTTGTATGTTCTATATAGTTTCAAAGGACTGCGGAGTCTTAGATATTACTGAAAAAATTCAAAATAAAAACGTCAGTGTGGGGCCTGAGGCCTCAAAGCATTGAAGGAATTTGGTTCACATGTCGAAATATATACAGATTGTATATTTACGGGATCACAAAAATTCGCAAAAAAATACAAAGTAATGTAATCGTATAAAGTAAAAAAGAAACAGTAAAAAGACAATGACTTTAAAGAACATGTAAGATAGTTATCATCTATACTAATATTATAAAGCTGAAGAGTTTGTTTGATTGTTTGTTTGGTTGAACGCGCTAATCTCAGGAACTACTGATCCGATTTGAAAAAATCTTTTTGCATTATATAGCCCGTTAACTGAGGAAGGCTATAGGCTATATATCATCCCGGAAAATGTACGGTTCCCGTGGGATAGATTTGTTTTTGTCTAGGGACGAGCCCGAAGCGAAGCGAGGGCGAGTCGCTAGTAATTGATACACAGTCAATTAATCGATCTGAAAAATAAAAATTTAGGTCTTTAAAGAACAATGAAGAGAACAAAAAAACATCATAATTTAGACAATTACACGTTTTTAGAGAACTCTCATCCCCTATTCCTATTGGCGACAATTCTCTCTCTCTCTCTCTCTCTCTCCCTCTCTCTCTCCCTCTCTCTCTCTCTCCCTCTCTCTCTCTTGGTAACATCGTTGTCTTAGAAACAATCGTATATCAAATAACGGGGACATTTGCCCCACTTAAATGTCAAACAAAATAGTAAAAAAAATATTTGTACACCTGTTTACGTTCCTGACGAACGATTTCTATTTCGGAGTATGAAAATGAGACCCCATCGAAGAAGAACAAGTAATGAGATATTTGAAGTATTGGTTTTACCTAACTCTCATTTTAAAACCATAACAATGTCTTATAGATTGCAGAACACAAACAAATATTTTTAGAATGACAGAAATACTTACAAAATGAGAAAGTACCTTAACAATAAAATATTCAAAAGGCGCCTTCATAAATCAGCTATTCTTAATTTTCTATTTCCAAAAGTACCTACCTATGTAACAACTGACATTTTAAATAAATGATTTAAATTTTTCTATTTTGTAGTTGAGTATCTTGCACATCTCTACATAGGTCTCTACACAGGTCATGAATGAATGAATTTTAACTAGCACTAGATCCTAATCTAAAATTATGAACGAACAACCTCACTCCCCACGGGAGTATTACTTGTACTTGACTTATCTTTTCTTTAATTCTTTCTTATCTCATCATATTACATACTTAACTGCCTCGGTGGTGTAGTGGCTAGCATGTACGGCTGCACATCCTGAGGTCCTGGGTTCGAGTCCCGGGTCGGGCCAAGTTTAGTTATTGAGTTTTTCTGTATAGTAAGCCTCAGTAACAGCCCGGAGTTGGGAAGTTGGCGGTGTTTCACCCCCGTGCCTCGGAGAGCACGTAAAGCCGTCGGTCCTGCGCCTTAACTCTCACCGGTCGTGTCGAATAGTCGTCCCACCGGAGTATGAGTGACAGGAATCGAGAGTGCACTTGTGTCTGCGCGTACATTTGTGCACTATAATATCTCCTGCGCAGTTGGCTAGTCTCAATGAGATTGGTCGCCGTGGCCGGAATCGGTCAGGAGGACATTATTATTATTATTATTACATACTCTCTCATTGCATACTATAACATTTTCAATCAATCCTAACACCTGCCTAAAAAGGCGTTGAAAAAGTTCTTTCTATAGTTTAATTAGTGCACTTTAAACAAACTAGCTTTTATTGAGTATACATGTTGACATTTTTTTTGTATTTAAATACTTGGTACAAACTTGGTAAAAAAACATGCAAAGTTAAGACACTTGTATAATGAAGCCTTTTAAAATATTTCATTTCTTAATATAATTTATTATGGAAAAACTTTAATATTGAATTATCACTGTCGGCTAGAAAATTATTTCAAAGTTTCTGAACTTGAAATAAGACATTGGAAACAATGATTTTATCTCATTCTCAACTAGAAACAATATATCAAATGTGTATTATATTTCCGCTCGCGCCCACTTGTTGTTCTCTTTTAAATTGTTGAACGAAACATATTAAAATAAAATAAGTATAATAGTTTACTCGCAATTCGGGCTCGCAGTCTGATGGGAACAAAAACTGAATTGCAGTGATATTTTCGTATTTGTAAGTCTTTAAATTTCCACGTAATATTATAAGATTCTTTAATATTATCAACAAGCTTCTGCCTGCGACTTCGCCCACGTGCATTGACATAATATCACAATCACCATACAATATAATATATGACCAGAATCAATAAACATTAATCCGAACCGACCACTCACCCCCTCCCCACGCTTAGAATAGCGAGCTCAACCTATATATCAAATTTCCTCGATTTTAATGTCGACTCGAATAAGCTATAAGTTTGATAAGTCAGAATGTTAACTCAACTCGAATAAAACTTAGCAGCGTTTTTGATTCTATTACATGTAGGTACTATACATGCGCAAAAAGCCTCATTGGAATCTGTTCATCCACTCCCGAATATTCCCAATATATTTTTTTTCACTTTTATCACTTTTATCTCAGATAAATTTTAATTTATTACAAATTGTATCAATAACTCAGAGACTACGAAACTAGAAAATGCTGACAGTTTTCTTTTCAGCCGCTTTGCTGGTAAAATAAATCAGTTTTATCCTAACGCTCGGAAGAACTAATTTGTCGGGTGCAAGTGGTTTATCCTGAAAATTTATAGAAGGACAAGGTGGAAAAAATTTTTAGATCTGGGCACCGGAAGTATATTTTGTTTTTGAAATTTAACAGAATTTTAATTTGAATCTTGGACTTGGATTTGGAGGAATCTACAAATGATTACACTTGTTTTTTTTCCTGAAGGCATTATTGAAGTACATTTACTGTAAAAACGTTACAGAGTGACTTCTTCACTTGACTATTTTGATATGGCCACTCTCACGATCAGGCAAGCGACTAACCAATCTTGAATTTGAGTGTTTGTGAGTTTGTAAGGTTGTAGGGGGTAATCTCTGGATTTACGGAACTGATTTAGATGAAATTTGGTAAGAATATAGTTTGAGACCCTGGAAAGGACATAGGATACTTTTTATCCCGGAAGTCATCCCTTAAAGGGGTGAAAATGGGGATTAAAGTTTGTATTGGGAAGCAAGCTAGGGACGAACCCGAGCGAAGCGAGGGTGAGTCGCTAGTCGCTTATAAATTGCATAAATTGTACTTGATATCATCAAAATATTTACCTAACACTTAATAGGTAGCAAAAGATATTATTTCTCTTATACATATGTATATAAAGATATTCTAAAACGTAAATTTTATACAAAGAACATATTTTAAATTTTCATTGGCTATGCAGTTCAGACACGCTTAAACATCAGCTCTCTTCAAAGAGCTGGAAGAGTAAAATCGACATGCGACATCTTCAACCTTCAAAAACACTTCCTAATACTACATTCCCAAAAGAATCAATATTATTTCTGAACACTCTATCATTCTTAGGCATAAAAAAACAAAACGGTAAAAAAAAGATTTTTATTTTTTAATTAATTAAAAAATAAAGAATCCCGACTACGTAAAAAGCGAACTAAAAAGATAAGAACAAGTTGATGAATGAACATAGTAACTAAGGATTCATGCTTATTCTCACATACAGAGCCAAAACATGGTGCTTTACCGAAGAGATCGTACAATCCAAATTCCCAAAGAGCAATGGAGCGGACTATGTTACGCATTCTCTTGTCGATCGCATTCTGAGAAGCGGGATCTGGCGACGCACGAGATGTAAATGGAAATATATGGGATATATGGCTAGGCGAGAAGAGAGTCAGTAAACTGAAGCACAACAATTTTTATCTACCAGGCTATAAAGATTTTTAATTTAAGTCCATTCGATGTTATGTATCGGTCTTACGTGAATTAACTATCGTTATTATAAAAAATCTATACCCTCCTAAAAATAATTCTGCCAGCGCCCATGGTTCTAATGCTTTAATATTGGTTGACGTCAACAAGCCAAGTAACTTGTTGCATTGTTTGTTTACACTATGGTTGTGTTTACAGTAGCTACCGACGCGCCTCAGGTGGCACCTCTGGGGCCGCAGCGCCAGCGTGTTCCCTTGCCGCCTCCGCCCGAGTTCCTCTCCGCATATGCCTTGCCTCGCTACCTCATGCCTCACGACATCGGCTACGACGACTCCCCTCGCATACCCCGCCCACCTAATAATTTGCTAGACCAAGTAAGTAAGACCTAGCTTTAAGGCTTTTACGTTGTACAAACTTTGCTAAATACAAAATGGCTCTGAGGTGCTTCAAACGTGTTATGACTAGGTTTAGTGAAGTTTACAGATTCAATATTTAAATTAATCCATATGAAAATAATGTGACCTGAATATGCTCATAAATTTGCATTAAACTATACACGTCTGATTAAAATTTACATGAAAGTACCTAGTAGTGTTCTTGTTTGTGGCAGTTTCTAGACAAGATACTAAAGTTTAAAACAAGTTAAGTTAAGAAATATGTATGAAACAAAGTAGTAACAAAATATAACTTTTATGAAATAGGTTACCGTTTTGAATGTTGAATCATTAACTCGTTTATGTTTTTTTAATTCACCTTTTACAGCTCACGTGTCAATAATAATTATTATAAATAGTAATGGGTAATTTTTGAATGTTTGATTAAAGATAAGTGATGAAACATAGCATGGATTTGATTTGTATTGCCATCTTTAGAATTTAATTTTGCGCCACGTAAACCCTGAGCACTATAATCGAACTTCGACTTTGAAAAATCAAGTGTCTTAGTCTTTTTATTGTAATTAATCGACGAAGACAACGAAAACTATACATAGATAAACTATATATAGATTAAAACTATAAATAGATTTGTGTTTGGCTAAAAATTGATGCACTGAAGCTTACATTCATAATATTGAATATTTTAAGTGGTATTAAAAATACCTCTTACAAGTATATAATGACCTTTGAGACGTCTAAAACCTTAGTATCTCATATATGATTGCTATGAAGCATTCGAAACGTCGACAACCAAAATTCAAAATAAATCCGCGAAAAAATTGCAATAGATAGTTCTATTTAAGATTCGGCAGTTATTACAGATTATTAATAATATGTTAAGCTAAATAGTTTATTTTTTTGGATTTTTGGACACTGCTGGAACTGCGAGTAATGTTAATAATTCTAATAAAGCTATAGAAAAGTCATATCTGTACATAAATTTTTTTCGGAATTAAATTTACGTATTTTAAAAATACATGGCGACATCTAGTAATGAATTTCTAAATTATATCTAACTAAATTTGGCGAGTTATTTTATATAGTTCTCTATTTATATAGGTTTTTTCAAAAGAAGCTATTTATAATTATTTTTTGACCTATCTTGTAAGTTACCTTGTTAAAAAGTTTATATTTTCACCGTAGTTTTATTCTAACCACTTTTTGTACCTTTCTCTCAGAGATGAGATATTTTCTCGCATTAATAAGTATCCTATATGTTGACCCGGATAACCAGCTATCACCCATACTAAATTTCATCAAAATCCCTCCAGTGGCTTTCTGGTGATGCGTTCTCAAACAGACAAAAATTCTAAAAACCTCGGCCTCTGTATCGATAATAATATCTATTTCAATAATATTTTCCAAAAAATATTTAATGTACCTACATATTTGTTTTAGAATTCTATTATATGTATAGATAAAGTCCTGCTGCTATGAAACTTATACGGGATTATATTATAATTGGTTTATATATTTGTATTAATTGTATGTATTTTAAAATATTTTTTGGTCTTTCCTTCATAATTTATTTTGTCAATCGAGTATACAGACAAATCAATCTGCATACGCTTTGTTAGCGTCTGTTAACAAATTATTTTTACTGCCTCATTGATTTAGTGGTAAGCAATTATTACGTACGGCAATAGATCCAAAGGTCATGAGTTCGATTTCAATTACATTGAAATTAGCGATGTATCATCCCCGGATCTGCACCGGATGTTTTATCGGTAGAGTCGAATTATTGTTGGAAGTGAGTATCATACTTCTGCACCATCGATCACTAAACAGAAGTTCCTTTGATCGATGTTGTGCACTATAAAATTTCCTGTGCATCTAAGCGTACATACGTCATATTATCGATGCGATTATGGATTGCCGCCGTGACTGAAATCGCTCGGGAGAATATTATTATATTGTCATCCGGATCATACACAATCCGTCTTACACATTATATATTTACAGTTTCAAATGTATAAGACAATAATTAGAAGTAGGTTTAAATCTACATCCAAGTTTTTATTAATATAGTTACACTAGTAAATAAAACCTAAAATAAAGTTAAAAATAAAGTTTTTTAGTAGCTCTATAAAATCCACGACTCCATGATTATCTTTTATATTCATGACATAACATTGGTTTTTATTTCAACCCTAAATTAAACAATAACAACAAAAGGTGAACAACAACAAAAATAAAAGGTGATTTTTAAATGCAGTACTTTAGTTACCTACTTCGTCAAACTAGTCCATATTATAAAAAATAACTTTTTATTATATAAAGAATACGTACAGAAAATTTAATAAAAATAAATAATATGCCTTTCACTATATGTATACGCATGGGTAGTATAGTTTAGAAGATAGCATTAAATAAAAAAAATAGTATGGAAAGGACAATAATTAAAATTCGTGGCGCACTGCGCGGCGCAGCTCTTTGTGCCGGAGTGAACAAGACAAAGTTAATTTAAAAAACATGTCGTTACTACGATAGTTGAGAGTTATCATATAGTAATCTTAAAGTACTAGATTTTAATATATATTAATTTATCTAGCAGTATCAGCGGCTTCGCGCGTGTTCAAACTACAAAAAACAAGCGCTTTGGCTTTATGTTATAACTAATAATTTAATGACTGTAATAGTTGGAGAACATGATACACCACGACCTTCACCGATCTGTTAACCAGATGAAACATATATTTAATAAAGTTTCAGTAATAGATAAATACGCCTAAAATAGCTTGCCTATCGAAACCTGATCAGGCTATTCTTCTATGTTACTATAGTAATAATTACATGAATAGGCTGAAAAAATTTAGTCCAACAGATTCGTTGATGGCTCAGTAACAATAAACGTTTTAACACAGGCCTGATTTTCAGCGAAAGTGCGACATCGCCCTGTTGTCGTGGCTTTTGGGACTATGTGACTGATTGGGATGTCAAAAGACGCGTCATGACAAGGGCTACAAAATGCAAAAAAATTTTGAATAAACTCAATTACTTCTTTTTAAATCGAAATAGTGTGAAAAATGCGGTCGATTTTCGCCCGGTTTCGCTCAGAAAATAATTCATATCTCGAAAACGAAATGAGATATCGAAAAAATGAAAAAAGCCCCTAGAGATACGATTTTGGACTACATTTAAAAATCATTGGAGGTGCGTATCATGGCTGGGTTATTCAGGGTTATTCAGTTGTACCTTTGTGATGCAGAGTTTACGCCCCAAGAGCGCGTGAGCGCAATATTGACGGTGAATAAATATTCTGGAACATGATTATGTGTTTGAACGAAGTGATTCTTTATGCATAAATAAATATGTATTTAAATTGATAACTAATTAATATCTATACACATAATAAAACAGTAACTTAGCGAAATCTGTAAATGAAATGTTTTTTGAAAACAAAGACTGTAACGCATTGTGTACAGAATATATACCCCAAAACAATAGTTATTAAAATTTTTGTCTGAATATCTGTTTGTGTGTTTGGGTGTGCGCGTTTCACGCAAAAAGTACGGAACCGATTTTAACTAAATTTTGTGTAGTGATAACTTATTACTCGCGTTATATATAATATAATTTAATCCCTACAATAAAATATTATAATTAATTTAAATATTATAAAAGCGAAAGTTTGGATGGATGTTTGTTACTCAACGTGTATTTTTGAAAAACTTATTTTATCTTTTTTTGTAATTCATCCCGTAATGGGGTAAGAAAGGGGGTGAACATTTGTAATTTATTTGTATTAAAGTCTGTAATTTTTAATGTAAAATGCACGGAAAGTGGTATTTAGCTTTAAAATAAATAATTAAAATACGTATGTAATATGTATATTCGTTTTTTTCGAAATTTAGCTCTTAAAGGAGTAAAAGGGGATGGTAAGGTTTATATGAAGAACAAAATGTTTTATTGATCAGAGTTATCTGAAACTTGGTATTAATGAACTTGGCTTTGTGAACGTGCTACACTGACCCCCAAAAACAACAATGCTACTGATTTTAATAACAAAAATGATTTTGATTTCAATAACTTAAGTCCTTTGAAGGGTCAAAAATTAGAATATAGGTCTGTCGTTTCAGTGATGCAAATGGATGAAGCAGTTCACTATCCTATAGAATTCCTTAACAGTATTCTATCCTTCTGAAGGTTGGCACACCTGTTATGAATAAGCCACCAAAGCTGTGTAATCGAATAAGACTGTTAGTAGTCTACAGTAAATTATTGTGGCCACTGTGTTTGCTGGATGTACTCGAGGGAAATTAGTATTCATACCTCGAATAATACCATTGATAACCTCTGACTATGGCTTTGAATTTAATCTATCATAATTCCTCCTTAAAATTTGTATTGCAATGAGTATTAATAAATGTCAAGGCCAGTTGTTAAAAGTAGCAGGTATTGACTTTAGAGATTTGCTTCTCACATGGACATTTTAACAGAACCCAGAACCATGCGGAAAATTCACCAATGTGGTATACAAAGAAGTTCTTAATCAAATTTTAATTCATCGGGTTCTCCTAGTAATCAATATGTTAAAAATGATTTAATTCAATTCATTTGGCAGATTCATTTTCAATGTACCCGAAGGTCGTGGCAGACACGAGATCTGTGGATTTTTTTAATGTAATATGTAAAATATAAATTTGTTGAGACAACAATTACCACAATCTTTATCGGTTAGTAGCATCGTTATGGAATACATAATACACTTCCTAAGACAAAATGCTAAAAGTAGATGGAAAAGTTCAACATAAGAATTTATTATTCATGAATGTGACGACGAAGTACCTACACATGTCGTACAACTTTTACACTGGCGGCGTGGAATTACAATGGCAAGTCTTGCTAGGGATGTTTTTTTTAAAACTGCAATATTTACATTTAGCTGTTATTAAATAGTAATCATAATATATTATTATATAACTACTTATATCGTGCAACAATGAATTCCTTTTACTTCGAATACTGCTTCGAGTATTGAAATAGACAGATAAAGGATAGAAGAAGAACGACTTAATTGAGTTTAACGCATTAGCAGATAGCTGGGTTTTTCATTGTGAGAAAGAAAAGTTAATCTTTGTGGTCGTATCATTTAAGCATTCTGCATTACCGAGCGAAAGCTGGTGATACATACGTAAAAAAAGTAACTCGTCTTTCTCAATTCGACACATCCAAAGAAAATAAGTATTATAATACCAAATTTTTATTTTAATTGGCTCAAACAATATTATATATACTAATCTATACTTAAAGAGGACTTTTTTATTTTTTTGTTTGTTTGTACCGAATAAGCTCCGAAACTACGGGACCGAAATAGATGAAATTTGGTAGTTTGAGACCCTGGGAAGAACATAGGATAGTTTTTATGATGATATTATAGTAAATAGTTTTATGATGAAAATGGGGATGAAAGTTTGTATGGGGAATCAACCTAGGGTCGAACCCGAGCGAAGCGTGGCTGAGTTGCTAGTTTTGTATAAAAATATTCCCACTTCCTTCCTAAATGTGCGTAATTAAATAAATAGTCTCATACATTTAAACCTTCATAGTGCCAATAGAGTCCGAATGGCTGTGATATCTGTACAGATGAACATGATGGAATTATAAGGGTTCTATTTTTACTTTTGGCTATGGAATCCTAATAAAACAAAGAAATAAATATTTAAAGACGTTCTGAAAAACTTCATTTTATTACTCAAATGCTAAAAGTATTTAAAAAATGTCTAATAATTTTAATTAATTTTCATAACGACGATTACAGCTTCAACTTCATTGCGTTATTAATCGCAAAGGTTGTTCTATTTATAATAAATTTAATGTAATTTGATAAGATCAAAACAAATCCTGAACAAACCTAAAAAAGGTAAATGTTTACGTTGTCGCGGAAAGTAGATCAATTAGGAATTATATGTCTTACACACGTCTATTTGAAAAGTAATGCTATTCTACTAACATTCTTGCTTAAAGTAGGTTTGAATTAGTGAAAATATTTTATTGTAATTAAAATTAAAGAAAATATTTGTGATGTTTTTGTGTTAAATGCTAATATAAAATTATCATTTCATTTTTATTGTTCTAAATAAATTACAGTTCTATTTTAAAACACAACATTATACAATAAACAGATGAAATGAAACGTTCTATTCTTATTAAAATAATTGAAAACAGTTGTAAAATACATAGGCGTGAATGGAGTACGTCTTCAAGATTTCTCATTTGTCTCGACTTTTTTTTTTCTCTTAACTAATATTTAAGCATTTATTTCCTTCAGGCTTAAGTTTAACTGAATTAATAGTACATAAATTAAGTTCAACTGCACTATTTTCTTCTTAAGACAGTAGTCACAATTGCAGGTTTCATACGAGTATACCTAATATATTTAAACGAGCAATTCTTGTGTATTTATTTATTTTTTAATACCGGCGACCTCGAAAACGGCTCTAACGATTTCGTTGAAATTTGGTACGTGGGAGTTTTCGGGGGCGAAAATCGATCGGGAAAACGAGTGTTTTCGAGTTTTCATGCGGTTTTCTTTCGCACTATTCCACGCAAAATATGGTCGCTAATTTCTTACGCTCAGGCATAAGCATCGTGGTCAAGCGGCCAAGACGCAAGATTGACATTCACAGGTGTCTGGGTTCAAATGCCGGTCGGACACAATATTTTTACTTTATTTTGTATTTATTCAAGTTTATATTTTTTATCTAAAAATACGATATAACAAAAAAGAACTTCGAGCGAAACTCGCTCGCTCAGGTACTTTCTTATTAATTTGTTAACTTTCTAAACTCTCCAAATAAAGTGAAGCAATTGATATGAATGAAGTGAAGGAATGGGAGGGACAAAAATATTCACTTATCTATATTTGGATATTTCAGAAATGTAAAAATATATATTGTAAAGTCTGTGACTCTAGCTGGTGCATATAGGTACATATACATATAGGTACGAGTACAACATCTATGGAAGCGGTGTCACAATTGATTCCTATCAATCTTTAATATATAATAAAAAAACTTACATACAGACGAAAATAGTGTCACCATCTTTTTGGAAGTCTATTCATTAAAATAATAAGGTATATATACATGATTATTTATGATACAATTTTATAAGATTTATTTAAATTTTATGTTCCTACACGATGTTATTTATGTACATGGATTTATTTTAACTTTGCACGTCTTTATTTATAATTAACATTCATACTGACATACCTATTACATTCAGAAGGAAACGTATGTTTATCTACAGTGACTTTGTGATTTTTTAATTCCTCTGCTCATTTCCTTGGTGCAAACAGAAAGAACTCTGCCTCTCCATTCCCCGTTGAGAATTGATGACTTCGTGACCTACTTATAACTTCTAGATGTTTCCAATCTTTGCACATATAATGTATAGATATTATGCTATAAAAAAAGTAATAACGTAGTATAAAAAAGTACAAGTAACTACGTCAATATCAAGAGTGCGAGTAGCCTAAACAAACATACCTACTAGAATTAGAATTATGGATTAGAGACTATCCCAATAAATATTTACTTAAGCTATTTAAACAGGATCGATCTTCTATCAACATATGTGAGACATGTTTGCACTCAATCTAGAATACTGAAAACCTTGCCCTAAAGTTTACGTTTAGTAAGTTTTAATAAGTTTTAGTTGTTTTAATTTAGTCTAGTAATCTATTCAACATAAACTTGACAGTGAACATTGAATAACCTATATTCCAGGTTACTAACTGTTTAATCATAACAATCCTTGAAAATGACATTCATAGCGTTAATTTTGACCCAGTTTACACCTCGAATGATCCAAATACGTTTCTGAATTGCATTATTGAATTATGATATTAAGCTATATTGGAACACACTCTAACAAAATAAATGTCAAGTCAGTATAAATACATAAAGATTTTGTTATATCATAATTGTTTTTTATACTAACAACTAATAACACAACTAATCAAAACATTTACATGTCTGCTAAAAAATCTAAATTTTCGATATCCATTCAAACATACCTAATACTTTTTTAGATTTATTTAAAATATCAAATATATCTTTGCATTTTTTTTACTTGCGCCTTTTATAATTTTTTGTCACAGTAAGAAATGCATAGTAAAACTATAACCTGAAACACAACCTGTGTAAACCTAGTGCAGGTACGAATAGGTTCCAAATTAATGATTATTATCCGATCAAATTTAACTGTTCATCATTTACCTAATTTTAATTGAGTTAATTTATGATTTAAGGATTTATTCGTAACTATCAGAACCCGCGGCTTCACTCGCGCTAAAACTGCCAAAAAATCTCTAAAAAGGTAGGTTTTATACAAACTTTCATCCCCTTTTTTACCCCTGTATGGTTTGAATTCCGAAAAATGCTAAAACACGTATTTATTTAATTACTAGCAGAACCCGCGGCTTCGCCCGCGATCAAACCACGAAAAAATAAACTTTTTCGCAATAAAACATACTTTATTACTTGCAAAACTAAATTGTGTAAGTTTTATTATTTCTTCAAGATATATGGAAAACAAATTAAATTTTAGCGATCGTAACTCCAAATATCCAGTATCTTAAAAGATGTTAATCGTATATTCTATAAATAAATTTACACATTAGGTATTTAGCAAGCTCCACTACCTGTGTTTTTTGCACATTTTTGTACTCCATCTTTCCAAATTTAGAGGAAGAGAGTACAATGATACAATCGCATACAATATTTACGACTTTAGAATCTTGTAACTCGGCTCATGTGGGTTTTTTAACTAACATACTAACAGGCTAACATCTACCTTATTTTTAAAGACCCAATGCTATGTACACCTGAAGCTTACAGTCTCCCTCCTTCTCCTTCTTTTTAAGTTACACATATAAAGTGCCATTCTTATCTTGCTGTAGCTTTTTGCCCGCGGCTACGCGCGGGTGGACTGATAAATTTGCTCAGTTTTAATTTCCATTGAATTTATATGTTATAGTTGTCACTGCAGTGGTCAGCCGAAAAGTTATACATAATTTTCCTTTGGATTCAGAATAATTTCCGTTCTGTACTTTATCCCACACAGTAAGTGTGCACTTACAGATAACTTGAGCCATTACTCTATTTAAATATATTCAACAACTCAAAGTTCAATACCCAGTTTTACCCACTTAGGGGCTGAATTTAAAAAAATCTACAATACATGTTTGTTTAATTGTATTAAAGAGCATTAATTCCAAGTTTCAAGTAATTCTGATCATAAACAATTTTTTCCTTTTATAAACAGCATAACCCCCTTTTACCCTTTTAAGGGATAGATTTCGAAAAAAAAAAAGATATTTGTATTGTTTTATTTTTCATTTTATAGGTAAATTACTATTTTTCGAGCATCAATTACAGAGTTACATACAAACTTTCATCCCCTATTTGACAGCCTCATGGGATGAATTTCAAAAAATGCTAAAATACGTATTTATATAATTGTATTGAAGAGCATTAATACCAAGTTTTAAGTAATTCTGATCATAAATAGTTGTTTGCCCATATTAACTTTATCACCCCCTTTTACCCTTTTAAAGGATGAATTTCGAAAAAAATCGTATACATATATTTCTTATTTTTCATCTTAAAGCTAAACACCATTTTTCATGCATTTCGCGTTAAGAATGACAGAGTTTCATACAATCTTTTATCCCCCATTTTACCCTCTTAGGGGTTGAATTTCGAAAAATCCTTTCTTAGCGGATGCCTACATTGTATAAGGAATATGTCCTCCAAATTTCACATTTCTACGACCAGCGGTTTAGGCTGTGCGTTGATCGATCAGTCAGTCAGGACAAAGCATTTTATGTATATATAGATATTGTAGAACATTATTACCAAGTTTCAAGTAATTCTGGTCATAAATATTTTTTTGGGTTGTTTTCCCGTGGGAATGATATAATCTCCACTCCAGTCACTCTCCAGTCCTCCAATTGTCTCCACACAAAAAATCACAATAATCCGTTACTGTGTTTTGACGTGAAAGAAAGACAAACAAACAAAAAAACAAACACACTTTGACATTTATAATATTATATAGTGTAGTATGGATTATGTAAGTTTGCATGTATCTTGTATAATATTAGATAACTTTGTAAAAGGTATAATATGAATAATTTATATTAAAATTGGTATATTTAAAAAACATGACTAGATTCTTATTTTCAGAATAGAAAAACAAAATTAGAATGTTTACACGCGTTCGGATCCGCTAAAACAACGAAGGTCTTTAAAATTTTTATAACTGTAAATTAATGTTTCCTTTATCTGACACTAATTAACAGTATAATAACACCTTTCATTAATTTAACTTTGCTAAGTAATTCTTATTTTGAGTGCTTCTTTATAATCATTCATACCATTAATAAAATATTTTTCACAAAACATAATATCTATACCTACTAGTGTACTAAAATTGTAAAATTGCAATGCACGCAAGTTATTTAGAAATCTAAAAATGTTCCACGTCTGTCAAATTTAAATTTCCGCTGAGGTTTGAACTGCTAGTATGAAAATGGAATATGGCGGTGAGAGAGGTTACTACGGGCAATTACTTTATTAATCGATTCCAATCACTCGGGCATTGATAGAGACAGATCGAAGTTTGCATTGACTATTCGAATATTATTCGACATTGATGCAATATAACAATAATGAAAGTATATATTATATAATCTATACAGATAAATAAAATTGGAGTGTCTGTTTGTAATATTAAAATAACCGATTTTTACTAAATGTATATGGATGAATACACGGTACATATACCAAAACAACATTTTTTACAATTTTTGTCTGTCTGTCTGTCTGTTTGTTCCGGCTAATCTCCGTAACGGCTGCATTGATTTTGACGGGACTTTCACTGGTAGATAGTTGATATTATAAGGAGTAACTCAGGCTACTTTTATTTTAGAAAAAGAATCAGGGTTCCGTAAAAAAAATTAAAACCCATAAAATTGAGAACAAAATCCGCCTACAGCGTACGCACCTGAGCAAAGCGAGGGTAAATCACTATATAATTTAATTGAATATCTCAGGAGTAGCAAGCTACTATTTATATATAAACATAGCTAACCGTAAAAACGTATCTAGGGACGAACGCGAGCGAAGCGAGCGTGAGTCTCTAGTTAAATAATAATTTTGAACTCATAAAAATATTTTTTCTCTATATATTTATCTAAATACTAAAATTCTAAAAACTCGAATATAAAACTAACGTATAGTTTTCTACTAGTGAACACTCTGTACAATCTGTGCGTGTAAAAATATGATACTTCTCTTTTTTCCGTTTCCTGAAGCAAACCGTAACTGGAGTATATTTACTATTACTTAAAGCTAAAAATACAAATACAGAACAGAAACGGGACTTTACTTAAAGTCTTCATCTTAAAGTTACATATTGAGTCTGTTTATAACAATCATTTTTAAATTACCTATATTAATTAATATAAGAAAACTAGCTGACCCGGCAAACGTTGTTTTGCCATATAAATAATTTCCTATTACTAAAATGGCTATTAAAAAATAAGGGTTGATCGTAGAAGGGTGAAAATTGAGGATTGTATGTATTTTTGTATGTTGTATCATAAAAAAATAGAAATTAAAAATTTTGTCTAAAAAATAAAAAAAAAAATTTAGGGGTGGACTACCCCTAACATTTAGGGGGATGAAAAATAGATGTTAACCGATTCTCATAGATACCGGATAAGCACAAAAAATTTCATCAAAATCGGTCAAGCCGTTTCGGAGGAGTATGGCAACGAAAACTGTGACACGAGAATTTTATATATTAGATATTCTTTCTCAAAAGTTTATCCATTTTTATCCATAAATAACAAGACAACAGGTATAATATGCACTATAACAGTCGGCTTATCCTTGTAGAGTTCAAATTAGCGTTGTGATCTTTAGAGATATATAACAGAGTAATTTACATCCGACCTTCTAGGTATCATAGCTACGTCTATTTGCGATCAAGATAAATTGTTTGATTCAGCTTAAACGGCAATTGGTGACGATTGGTATTATGTCTGAGTGCATCGCGTAATGCAATTTGAGCGTGGAAAACTCTTGGAATACGGATCAGGGCCCCCTCTCGCCAATCACTGCCAATTGGACAGAATATAGAATAAGTGTTTACTATAATCGCTTAACGTCTCGACACTCAACAGGCGTTGTTTTACTTATGTAACGTAGTTTCTTAAAAAAAGCTTTTGTGCCTATTGAGTTCTTAAGTATAGGAATTATTGGCTGATTATAAAAAGCGAGATTTGCAGTTTGCAGATTTATATCAAATGTTGGATTTTTAAAGTCTTACTTAAATTCTGTTTATGAATGTGATGCATTCAAATTAGTTAATAATATATAATTTCTTTCTTAATATAATAATATATTATTTGTCTTCACTTTCAGCCTGTTTCCCTGATATATATATATATATATATATATATATATATATATATATATATATATATATATAGAAACACTAAAAAAAATTATTTTATGCCCGCTGCATAAAATGCCTGCGTGTAAACCCGGTCTTGTAACTTACCGTAATTTCTGTACGCAAACTTCAATTGGCCTCAAAGGGTCTTTTGATACCATTAAAAAATAGGACCGTTTGGCAACAAAAATATTTCGAGTTGATTAAACGTTTTTTCATACAAAATGTATGGAAAAAGATTTTGGCGATTTCTGTCATTTCTAGTACTCAAACCTTAAATGGTCCCATAGAGTATTTTGATCCCTACTTGAAACAGGATCGATTGACGTGAAAAAAATTGTTTACGTAATTTAGCATTTTTCTCGCTGACTGTACATTTTTTCCAAAATCGGTGAATGCAGTTCAGAATATCTCAAAAAGTTATGGATGGTCTCCTAGGAACGTTTTCCTGTAACTATAGTATTTAAGGTACCTGCCCTTACTGTCCCGTCTCAAAAATCCACCCTGTATATATACATATATATGTGTATATATATATAATTCTATTTATTGCACTCTATTGAAAAATGTGTACATGCATTATGTGGTTGCGGTAAGGAAATGACGTAAAACAGACTGCCCTATCGCTAGAAGCGATCTCTCTCACGCAACTTAGTAGGAATGTCTTCATATTTTTTCATAACAAAAGATGCAATTTCCCTTTCTTTTTATAAAACAATATAGATAATATACAAAGGTTTCTATTAGTAAGTATTATTATACTTTTGTCGATTTTATTTAAAACACGGTGATATTACTCAATTTTTTTTTTGAAAAGTTATGGTTAAGCTTCTCTTGCTATTGTCTACTTTATATAAGTATATTTGAGCTACTTGTCACTATAAATAACATGTATAACAACGATTACAAAGGTAATTAATATGAATAAATAACTTACAAGGTCACTAAAGTGCATAAAAATGTTCACATAGTAATACCCAAGAGATCGTCGTTTTGTCATTTCGTTAATTAATTATAATCATCATTATAAGTCAGGACGCGGTATATCTGTCATCATTGTTGAATAATTTTCAGCTGGCGTGCATTGAGTGAGAAAATTTTAGAATGTTTACGTAGAGAGATAGATAAGACGACTATAATCTTACTTTAGCCATACCAATAGCCATTCCAAAAATTCTGTTATTTACAAATGTTACCACTATGTAATGTCTAGACTAATGTGTAGCCCACCAATATAATAAATGTAACCAGAACCTATTAAAGTATATTTCAATTAAAGATAATTGCTGTAGTAATAGTGAGTTAAATATAATTCAATACAATCATTCAATAATTCAATTATTAAAAATATAGTGAAAAAAAACAAATGGCTATTCATTATTAAAATAAAAGAACGTCCAAATATATAAACAAGGCAATTAGAAAATATTATCAGTTGCTAACATAAACATACATAATAATAACATACCTAAACAAAACTTTTAAGTTTTATTAGGTTTCTGTATGTTATAGATTTCACAAAGAGTAGGTATACTTGTAGTAGTAGAGTATGTATTAGGTAGCAGAACACTGTTCACCGTAGAGTTAACTACCGGGATGCGGCCACCTTTCTAAAAATTTGTCCCATCTCCAATGCCGACGGTATTCAATAGGTATATAGTAGATAACTAATATTATCATTTTTTCTGTTTAGGAAATTAACATGATAAACCAAATGGAAATGCAAGAAATAGAACCGATACCATATGATCAATTTCAACGCTGGCTACCTGATCTACCACCAAATTATATGATGCAAATGTTGGGCGATCCAATAGATGGCGTCAGTTTAATATATCCGCACAAATCTGCTGACGATTTGGTTGCCTCTCCTCTCAGATTAGATGACAAACCCCGAAAAGGCCCCATTGCTCCTGAAATCTACTACGACACAAATATAGAGCAACTAAATAATAAAGATATTAAAAAGGCTTTTGCGTTAACACCTCTTGACTCTGGATACTTCGAGGAGATAGCCGCCTCGCAAAAAACAAGTAAGTTTATATTATATTTGTCCATTATTTTCATTATATGCCAGTTTTTAAAGTATGTAATAAATGAACGTTTTAAGGATCATTATGTTTAATGCTTAAGATAAAAATGTATATAGGAATAGACGGATCCTATTTAAACTTTATAAGATTTGATAATGATCATCGATCAAAAAAGTACTCAAAGCATAGTTCTGTATATAAATATAATAAGTAATAAAAGGTTTAACGTAATAATACTGGTATTATAGTTCATATCAATTTATCATTTATTCATTATTCATATCAATTTATAAATTGTCTTATTTTATAATTTTTTATCAACTAACGTTTCTCTCTACTTAACACTTTATTAAAATCCAAAATCCTTATTAGGAAATTTTCATCATTCAATTATTATAGACGTATAACAGGAGTAATTTATTTTAGTAGAGTGAGCAGAGCGTGCTACATCGAGAATAAGGAAAAGTAATCAATTTTCGCGACTTTGCGTCGCCGTACAGCTTGTCAATGCTTCATCTCACAATGCATAAAAAATAACGTTAACCCTTAAATTATGTAAGGAGGGCTTAATTAATTTATTACAAGGACCTATATAAAAATGTTGAGTAGCAACGGAAATTACTCCATGTACCCTTTTCTGTGAAGAAGCGGCATCATTTTATTTTTTTTGGTCATTTATTTTATTTATAACCTGTCAATATCATTTGGCGCCAACAGTACGATGTATAAATATTGTGCTACCCCTGCTGGAAATTCACTCAATAACAGAAGTAGATAAGAGCGCCTAAAGTCATCTTAGTGATGGTTTCTATAGCTGCTACAACATATATGTACTTCATATTTAAAAAACTATTCAAAAATACGGCACCACCTTATGTACACTACAGTACCTACACTTTTTATTATTGTATGTGCCATTTTTTTATTATTACTTGTAATTTAAGTATACCATTGGTAACCGGTGGTTAACACAAGACTGTAACCTTCAAATTTAGACTTTATAATATATAAACCCCTATATAGTATACGAGTAAATGGCTGTGATATACGGGTAGGCGGACATATAGATAGACATGTTGAAATTATTTGGAATCATACGCTATAGTTGTTATAATTTTCAGATAAAACATAGCAGAATATGTCCTAATTGAAATATTTATAAAATATTAGGAATACCAATTTATTTTAAAACTATATATCACGATTTCATAGAACATGAGTCGGAATGCCGATTATGATTCGACTTCTAAATGAATTTCAATAAAAGCGTTCACTAGTTCTCTTGAATGAAAAACTATCTAATATTCCCCGATATGTCATCATAGAGCAAAAAAATAATACAAAGATTTACATATAGTTAGGGTATAGCTAGCTAGATTGTGATTTTATATACTATATTATACTTTATAATGTACTTGTAGAAAGTGATTATTCGAATTTGTATCATGAAATATTTAAATACATTATAATTTTTTTACCATAGCTACTCCCGAGGCGGATGAACGTCGTCAAGAATACGAAGTGTTGGAACCACGTCAAGCTCGACAGAATCCAAACTGGAGTAAAACTAAAACCCTCGTTGCCGAAGACGTGGATATACTTCGCGCAGGGTTGTAAGTATTTTTATTATTTATATATCCATTAGAATATTTCTTTCTTTAATTTTTAAAACAACACAAAACCTTTTACGCACCTTTTTAATAGTTGTAGCATGTCTACATAATGTATTTATTTATTAAAATCTTCAATCGAAATGTAATGTGTAATGTACATAATTAATAATACATGGCTAATATAACTTTTACTAACGTAAAAGTACTTATTATTTTAATAGCAATACAGATAAAAAGGTAAATTATACGTGGTCTGGTCATCGAAGGAACAAAACAATACAAAACAATGTAGAACGATAACTTTAAGCAATTTTATATTTTGATATAGATAACAATACTGTTATACTGAGTTCATAACAATTGATAAAGAAGGAAAGTATTTTTCAGCTTACTGCGGGATAGTATAATTGATAATTTGTTTTTTAATAATTATATGTTTAATTATATTATTTACAATAATAAAATACAAAAAAAACTTAGTTATATATACAAAACAAATGTACACTTAATTGTTACTGTACAAGTCATGTCCGAGTGGAATAGGGCAAGAATGCTAGCCGTATTCCCCCGCTGAATGGCAATGCCGATTCTTTATGCGAAACATAATCCAGCTGATCCAGCTGATAATCCAGACGATAAGATGAAGTGTTATATCTTTTAAGAAGTGTTTAGTACTTTAACTCCATCTGCCAAGTGTTTCTACAACAAATGGTATAAAAATATAATTTCGACTAAGGAAAGCGTATTTACGCAACTTGAGTAGTTTAGACTTCCAATTTAGACGCCGTCTCCCTGACATGGGACGGGGCCAATGTGTCAACGCATGTAGAGTCCTACAATAGGGCCATGCCATTACTCTCAGCTTCTTTCAGAAGGCTCAATAAGAGCGAGAATGTCGATCGTGGTAAGAGCTCTTTTGATTGTATCGTTTAGGGAACCATGACATAAAGGTTTACCTGAACTTCTTCTGCTAGAGAGTCTATGGAGCTACCTTTTTACCACACGGGCATCTGGTCTCAATACACAGCGGTGTATCCAGCCGGAGGCCTAAAGCAATACTACCGAGATTAGTTGTAGGTAGGACTTGTAGCCAGTGCTCCGATTCTTTAGCCGATGACGCTTAAAATCCGACGCGGTTTACAGCACTTGAAAGATTTTGAGCCAAATTTTTTAATGTAGAATGAACTCATAACGCATCCCAAAGTTTTTGTATGGAAACTTCCTTTGGGATGTCAACATCAGGACATTTTAACTTCCACTATTCTAAGGCTTCTACAACACCAGTAATGTTTTGGTTTGATTTCAAAATTTGAGAATAGAATCCTCGAACACTGTGCTCAGGAGACGGGAGAAGCTGGACGGGTTATACTTAAAATTTGTTTGACGCCGATGCCACCGTTTTTAATAGGTAGGGATGCTTGGGCCCATGAAGATTTATTGAAAGATTATTTTCTAAGGATTTTTTAAGGTGACATCTATTTTTTCGGTTAAGCCAGGAAATTTCCAAATTGGGCTTGAACGAAAAATATACGTTAATTTTGGAACGAAAAGGCAATATTTAAGAATGGTATAGGCAACGTGAGAATCTAGAAAGCCCAATTTTTTGTATTGTCTAAAAATGTTTTTGTTTTTCCTCTTCCACTAATTAAAACTTTATTCTGCCTTTAATTGTGAAAAACATCTGTGATGTATAATAATATTATCTATATATACATAAAATGCTTTGTCCTGACTGACTGACTGATCGATCAACGCACAGCCTTAACCGCTGGTCGTAGAAACGTGAAATCTGGAGGACATATTCCTTATACAATGTAGGCGTCCGCTAAGAAAGGATTTTTCGAAATTCATCCCCTAAGGGGGTAAAATAGGTGATATAAGATTGTATGAAACTATGTCATTTTTAACATGAAATGCACAGAAAGTGGTATTTAGCTTTAAGATGAAAAATTAGAAATATCTGTATTAGATTTTTTTTGAAATTTATCCCTTAATAGGGTAAAAGGAGGTGATAAAGTTTATATGGGCAAACAATTATTTTTGATCAGAATTACTTGAAACTTGGTATTAATGCTCTTGAATACAATTAAATGGATATGTATTTCAGCATTTTTTTAAACTCATCTGTAAGGGATGAAAGTTTGTATGAAACTGTAGTTGATGCACGAAAAATGATATTTACCTTTAAAATGACAACTAAAACAATACAAATATCATTTTTTTTTTCGAAAAAAATACCGGTAGCAGAGCTTGCTAAATACCTAAAGTGTAAATTTATTTACAGAACATACGCGTAACGTCTTTTAAGATACTGGATATTTAGAGTTACGATCGCTAAAATGAAATTTGTTTTCCTTATTTTTGCAAGTAATAAGGTTGATCGCGGGCGAAGCTGCGGGTTCTGCTAGTAACAAATAAAAGTAAATTGAAAGTAAGCAATGTTAGCATTCGGGTATAATGAATAATGGGTGAACTTATTACCTATTTGACTGGTACCTAATTTCGTAAGGTGCAAGAAAATATAGTTTATAAAGAAATATAAGCAACGTTTTAGATATCGTTTTTATACCAAGTCGTCCTTTTAAAAGTAAACGTAATTAATAGTAAAACATTCATACATCTATACTAATATTATAAAGCTGAAGAGTTTGTTTGATTGTTTGTTTGTTTGTTTGGTTGAACGCGCTAATCTCGGGAACTACTAATCCGATTTGAAAAATTCTTTTTGCATTAGATAGCCCGTTAACTGAGGAAGGCTATAGGCTATCATCCCGAAAAATGTATAGTTCCCGTAGGATAGATTTGTTTTTGTCTAGGGACGAACTCGAAGCGAAGCGATGGTGAGTCGCTAGTATATAATATATTACTTACATATTTTAACTTCATTCATAAGCCTAACTTCACTGCTTAAGGTGTGTTATAATTAAGACTAATAAATTACAAATTATGATCCAATAGAACTCGCGCGCCACAATTCACTGTGACTTACACTGTTTATTATCAGAGAAATGCTATGAAGAGAGAATGCTGACGTTTCAAATTAAAAACAATTCCTTCGTCTTTATAATTAAAAAGAATTGTGTGTGTATTTATGTACGCACATAAGAAGTTATACTTCTTCGTCACATAAGAAGTTAAACTGCCTCGGTGGTGTAGTGGCTAGCATGTACGGCTGCACATCATGAGGTCCTGGGTTCGAGTCCCGGGTCGGGCCAAGTTTAGTTATTGAGTCTTTCTGTATAGTAAGCCTCAGTAACAGCCCGGAGTTGGGAAGTTGGCGGTGTTTCACCCCCGTGCCTCGGAGAGCACGTAAAGCCGTCGCTCCTGCGCCTTAACTCTCACCGGTCGTGTCGAGTACTCGTCCCACCGGAGTATGAGAGTGACAGGAATAGAGAGTGCACTTGTGTCTGCGCGTACACTTGTGCACTATAATATCTCCTGCGCAGTTGGCTAGTCTCAATGAGATTGGTCGCCGTGGCCGGAATCGGTCAGGAGGACATTATTATTATTATTATTATACTTCTTTAGCGTAACAGAACAAAATAGCTAAAGATTTCATCCCGTATGTCACAACTCTCTGTTTGTAAAGGGAACGATAAATTATAAAAAAAGAGAAATATGAATTGCATAAAAGTAACAACATAAAAAAAATAAGTAAAAAAACGTAAACTTATCGAAATGAAGCTTGTAAAAAATAAGAAATAATTAGTATACTAACCTTTTCCATTAAAACATGTTTTTCTAACATAACGAATCCATTATTGTCATATTCACGCTTTTCATTCATTTTTTTATCACTACGATCTAATTATAATAATTTGCAATTAAATTAAAACAAATCAATAATTAAATAAAGTATATTAAGCATATTACAATCATATATTTAAAGAATATCATTTAAGGAAAGAATATAATATTATATATCATTTGCCAGACAATAACAACGGTTACCATGGCAACAAACAGTTATCGGCTAACTTCATCATGTCGCTTTTTGGCTGTCGGTGTGTGCGCGCATCGTAAAAACTTTACTCTCATAATTTTTTCCAAACATCCCAAAAGAAGTATAACTTCAATTATAGAAATGCGAAATTTGAAATATTTTATCTTTCTGGTAAATATAGAGCTACGATCAATATCTCAGAACACGTGGAAGGAAATAATAGACAGAAGTTTGAGCTTCCCGTTTTCTATTAGGTCCAACTGTCCACTCTATAGGTGCTACGATCAATATCTCAGAACACGTGGAAGGAAATAATAGACAGAAGTTTGAGCTTCCCGTTTTCTATTAGGTCCAACTGTCCACTCTATAGGTAACACATTTAATTTTTATTTAACATCGGAATTTATCTCTGTCTTTAGTTCTTTTTCCATTTTAACATGAAAAATATAAAACATCCTTTTCATGTTGCATGAAATCGTTATTAGTATACCTTTTCTATAAGCTCACTTTGAAACGTGAAGAAGTTTATCGTAGACAAAAGCATTCTAGGCTACGAATAAAGGATTTATTCGTAGGTTCTAGGTTATTATATTGTAATCTTATCCTATTTATATGAAAGGGTATATTCTTACATATTTTTCCATTGTCTGTAAGAACAATCTCAGCATCGTATTACTGAACACTGGGGCTTCGCTTTATAATGTAGAGCGAAATAATAAGCTGCGTATTCTTTTATCCTTATACAAAGAAAGGTCACTGGGAAAACTATTTTTATATTATGAGTCATGTTCAAAATGTACTTAAACATTAAATTATTATTACGTACTCGTACGTGATCTCAGAAATCGCAACATAGGAGTGACAGTAAAAATGTACAAAATTACATTTATGTATGTACATGAAATATAAATGTCTTTTAGTACAACGCTCTGCAGTATCATGCCTCCGGACGTATGCAATCACATCCAATTCTATTCGTTTTCCAAGTCTTTCAAAGCATATTGACGTTTTGAATCCGGCCGACAGAATATCTTGTACTACATGAAACACGTACTATTATAAAGCACAGTAAGTTAGACATATAAATGGACACCTAATAGATTTCTCTAGAGAAATTATCTCTGTATTTTTTATAATGAGTCAAATTAGTGATTTAGCTTACATCACTCTTATCCATACTAATATTATAAATGTGAAAATTTGTGAGGATGGATGGATAAATATTTATTACTCTTTAACGACAAAACGGCTGATCCGATCTGGAATTTTAGGACACAGATATATTATAGCCTGGAATAACATATGGTTCCTATGTGATAAATGTATGAGATGTGGAAAAATATATGGTTCCTATGTGATAGATTTGTTTTGTCTAGGGAGGAACCCGAAGGGAAGCGAGGGTGACTCGCTAGTGTTAAATATCGACGATAAGTCGACAATCGGAACACTCTAAAACATTTTTTTATTTTATAGCACAAAACGTCGCTACATTGATTAGATATAAGCAGGTGTTTCCTTCTTATATAAACAAAGTTAACAGGAAAAAACTGTAATGTGACTGCTACGATAACCTCACAGTTACAAATCTAGTATTAAAAATAGGCATTAATTTTTAAAATTATATAATTGCGTGCAAGACACACCTCGCGGCGTTAGCACGAGCCTTTTCTAATTAAATATCGCTTCATTTCTGCTACAGTTTATGAAGTAACATTTAGTTTTAAAGAATATGTTTGTTATTTAATTTTACAACTATATTGTAAGACTAGCATTGCCTGCGGCTCCGTCTGCGTGCGTTCAAATGACCAAAAACTAAATTTTTAAGTTATACATAATATTAATACATGTACATACACCAGTTTCATTGCGCGCCGCATGATTGAGAAAAAATGGCAGTGATTGGCAATGCCACAAATGTTCCTCCTTTAATTTCATATTTAATTTCGTAATATTGCATTTTCCGTTTTAACAACATTTATAGAAGGTATGTTTAATCATGTACACTAATATTATAAAGAGGAAAGATTTATAAACTCTGAAACAACTGAACTAATATCAAAAACCAAGCTTTTAGATTATACTTATTTATGTATACCAGATTATTTATGACTAACGGCTCACCCTCGATTCGATGGTTCGCGGGTTCTAGACAATCAAAAACAAATCTACCCCACGGGAATCGTACATTTTTCCGGGATAATAAGTAGCCTATTTGTTATTCTAATGTACGAACTATATTATTATACAATTTCATTAAAATCCAATCAATAGTTTTTGTGTACTAAGCTGTATAAGTTACTATAGTTTTTTAACTATTCCACGGGAACTCTTTAATTTTCCGGGATGGAAAGTATCTAAGATGTTGACCGGGGATATAAGGTATCACCATGCAAAATTTCATTTAAATCGGTCCAACAGTTTCGAAGATTAGCCCGTATAAACAGACAGACAAAGAAACAAAATATTTGAAATAATCTGGATTTGTTCTATTTCTCTTCTTACATCCCCCTGACTCGGTTTTTAGCATTTTTTTTCTATGTACAGACATTCGACCTCTACAATTTTATTATACGAGTAGTATAGAAGAAGAAGAAGGTGAGTATTATAAAAATATAGGGTGACATCTAGTGATAACTTTCTAAATTATATCTGACTATTTGTCGAGTTATTTTTATGTATAAAATTTTGCTATTTATATAGTTTTTTTTTCAAGGGAAGCTATTTATAATTATTTTTTTACCTGTTTTGTAAGTTACCTTGCTTAAATGTTTATAGTTTCAGCATGGTTTTATTTTAAGTTTTTGTATTTTTCTCAGAGATGTGATATTTCCCCGCAGTAAAAAGTAGCCTATATAGTATAGTTGACCCGGATAACCAGCTATCACCATACCAAATTTCATCAAAATCCGTCCTGTGGTTTTCTCGTGACGCGTTCCAACACAGACAGACAGACAAGAATTCTTAAAACTATATATTCGAACTCTGTATCGATAGTAATGACAATTTCAATAAGATTTTCCAAAGAATATTTAATGCACAGATTCGGCTTAGTTACAATTTAATTACATGTATAGATTAATTAATTATTAATTCTGAAATATAACTAAACTTTGGTCGAAAATAGATATAATAACTTTTACTAAGTGTATATCGAGTCGTCTCTCAAAATTAAATCATAACTTTAATCAAGTTAGTATACGTTAGTTTCTATTTATTTATTTAAAAGTTGACCGTTAGTACTTATCGTATATTGTATAACTTGAGATGGAAAATCATATGACATAGACCACTAGAGAATTTATTTCAGAAATCAATAGATCATGCAATTTTCAATTTAAACTGAATATTCTGTAATACCTTGTATCGTATTTAAGAAGAGATTTTACTTTTCTACATCCGAAGGCTTAGACTGTTAATTAGGTGAATAATATTGTCATGGGAAAGTGTAAAAATTATTGTTTGAAAATTCTAATATATATAATGTAATTATAATAGATATATGTATACATATATTTAAAATTGCAATTATTATACACTCATTACTCAGAAAATTCTCAAGTACTAAAATAAAAAAGTCACCCTATAAAGCTTCTTAGCATATAGTATTGTATACAAAAATATATTATTACTAGCAACTCACCCTCGCTCCGCTCGGGTTCGTCCCTAGTTACGTTTTAACGTTTAGCTCAAAGATGAGATATTTTCCCGCAGTAAAAAGTATTCTATATGTTGACCCGGATAACCAGCTATCATCATACCAAATTTCATCAAAATCTGCACAGTAGTTTTACCTTGATGCGGTAACAGACAGACAGACAGACAGACAGACAAAAATTCTAAAAACTATAGATTTTGCTTTTGTATCGATAATGAAATCTATTTCAATAAAATTTTCCAAAAAATATTTAATGTACAGATTCGGCTTTGTTACAATTTTATTATATGTATAGATAGCCTTGTTATTTACGAAGAAACAATATTTCCTAACTTATATTGAAACTTCTAACTTTCATTAATTCTTAAGACAATATTATGAAATCCAATAAAAACTAGAAAAATCGACTTCTAGACACTAAAAAGTAAAAAATAGCTGAAAACCCAGTTCAATTCAGTTATTTTTGACTTCTTAATGTCTGGAAGTCGGTTTTTTTTTAAGTTTTTATTTTTCCATTTTTAGTGTAGACGTATAAGTAGCTAATTTGTAAGCAAAGTTTTTAATAACTGTTACTATGCTGCCAAATTTTATATGCATTAAAAAACTCACTTTTATTAGTAACACTAAAAATCAATCTCTGAAATTCAATTCTAACGTATTGGGCTTATCAAATGAAACCAAATAAGCTCAAACTCAAAGTATTTATTAGCAGTCCTTGAAGAGTTCCACTATCCACCTTCTGATTTCATCATCAGATCAGATCTTGATGATACCAAATAATTTATCATCAAAAATAGAAAAAAACATGCAGTTTCAAGTCCAGATGATAATTAGAAGAAGGTAAAAAAGATTAATTAGATCTGTTCACGTACTTTAAATTTTATGTTTTTTTTTCTCGTATCTACTCAGTGTCAAAAATAAAAATTACGTGACCACTTCGGAACCTACCTTAATAGAATACAGCTTACTATAAAGTAGCAAAATCGGTCAAGCCACCTGCGAGAAATCGGTGAACATACTTCTTTTTGGAAGTCGGTTAAACCAGGCTCTAAAATACAATTCCAACGTATTGGGCTTATTAAATCATACTAAATAAGCCCATATTCAAACTATTTACTAGGAGCCGACGAAGAGTTCCACTAACCATCTTCTGACCTCACCATCAGATCAACTGATACCAAATTACTATAGGTACTATCATCGTACTTACAAACATTTATAAAGTTTGAAGTCGATATGACAATTAGAAGTAGGAAAAAAGTCGAATTAGATCTGTTAACATACTTTAAATTTCATGGTTTTTCCTGATTTTCTTAAAAACGGTATATTCTATGTCAAAGAAAATTTTATGGGACTACCTCGGGACTACACACAAACGAACATAGAACCTCCTCCTTTTTGGAAGTCGGTTAAAAATAGAATTAATACTGATTTTTTTAGGGAAAATGCTTAAAGTTTAAGATTATTGCTATCTGTGTTTCAAAAAAAAATGATAGTTGCCGAGATATGGCTTCAGTTCCTTCGATGAGCATACTTGTTATCGTCACTCTATTTATACATACTTTTCCACGTTCCAGCGACATACAAACATATGTAAATATATTATTTACAACACGTTTTCTTTTATAAAATGTTTTGTACAAACAATTTTTAGCTATGTGTTATTTAAGTCACGGAAAGTAGTTACTGTACTTTCGAATATCATTGCGTTAAAACTCTATGGAATTTACAATAGCGTCGGGGATAATTCGCATTGCACGAAGTCTTCACGTATTATCAGTATGTAAAACATCTTTTAAACAGGTACATCTCCAATTCCATTAATATTGAACCTTGTTAATCTTATTGAAATATTAAATGCCTTCAATTTCTCTCTACTATAATAAATGGAGCTAGTGCATTGCGTTTTATTTCGTCCAGCAGAATGCATCGTACACAAACGTAGAATGCTTTCAGAACGTCAGCATTCAAGCCTACCTTATATACATATTTTAATACGCAATGAGTAGCCACTGAATTAATTGCAGGACTAATAAGGACTACCGTTTACCTGTCTCCTTACTGCCAAACAATCTACGCTGGTTGAAAATAAATCGACCGAATCTAAATGACTTAGAACAGAGGTGAAGTTCCAATTTTAACACTTAGCGACTTCCTTCCCCTCCACTCCTATACTCATTTAGAAGCATGGGAAAAGAGACTTTTACTGTTTAGGAGTAAATAATTAAAAACAAATCAAAATAATATTTTTAACAACTCCGAGTACTCGACGAGCATCGTACTTCAAGTGATTATTTCGAATGATAAAAATACGTCCTTATGTATGATTATGAGTCTCGCTTACCTTCAGTTCCGCTTAAAGGCAAAAAGTGCATGTCACCACTATCTTACCTATACAACCCTCACTTAGACTTTACTAAATTATACACGTTTGGCAATATTGAGCATGCAACTAAAGAAAGTACGATTAAATGAAATTTGTAAAGTGACGAAGGTATACTTTGTTGTTTCATATTAGTAATTCAAATGGATTGTTATGAATTTTATATATTATGATTTTATAATTATAATCCTTAAAATGCCTCAAAAATTCAATTCTGTTTAATAAATTCCATATTTCTGTTTTATTTAAAAAAAAAATAGATTTTAGGTCCATACATTAAAGTGCTTTCATATTGTACTGACTAAACTAAATTAATAAAACAAAGCTGCATTAAACCAAGAATTTTATATGAGGACACCGTAATGTAGTTGCCTGTAAAACTCTCATTTAATCGTACTCGTTGTAGATTGTTTAATCAGAATGAAAGCCCGCAATTAATAAAACAACCGATAGATCAAATAATAATCAGAATGGACGATTTGTATCGAAATTATAAATAACGTGAAACTTATCAACTGAGTCGTATAATTAAACAGCAATAAATTTATGTACATATGTCATATATTATAAAGCTCAAAGATATGGAAATTATGCATTGACTAAAAATATTACTACATTTTCTTTATACTGTATTTTCTTTATACTTTTACCTCAGTAAATTTAAAAATGCTTTAGGCCACCAAAAAAGAAAAAAAATATTTTTAACTACAGGTAAATGAAAATTAGTCAATATTTTTCTAATTTTTGATAAAAGTTTAGTAAATCCTTAATACTTATATGATCACTTCGACAAATTTACTAAGATGCATTAATAATGGAACCTACTGCACGTCGCTTTCAAAATAAGTAAAAAGGTGATTAACGATTTCTTTATTATGCCAGGTTTGAATAAGCATGTTTCCAAAGTATTCAAACTTATTTTTTTCTTTAATCGAACTTTATTAGTATATTATCAATTATTTATAAACGTTAGTACTTCTCTAATTACTTTAATTAAAAACTTAATTTATGAACAGCTTTAAGAAGAGATGACCACGAATCTACTAGTTGCTTTTAAATTAATTATTTTTTTCACTATCGGAATAAGTCATAACTATTATACAAACGTTTTAATGAATAATTGTATAATTATATTTAGCATGAAGGACTTTTATTATAATTATGCTGTTCTGTAAATGAAAAGGAATTAAATATTCATAAGTAAAATATATACATCTTAGAAATTTGTAAAATAATATTTAAATAAATGAAAAAAGCATGCAATGCACGTACATATTAAATTAATGCCGAAACTGGAAACGGGAGGAATATCAAAACTTGTTTGAATCGTAGTAATTTTTATTTTATACATGTTTGCACGAATTTCGCAAATTTAACAGAGAATTAAACTACACATGTCCTGCATTTTATAAGTTACACAAGCATTCCACTATATCATATTCAAACACGAGTGCAGCTCTATAGAGGTTTGAGTCAGACAGATTAGGCATTACTAAGCTCACATCGGTAACTCCAAGCGTAGTTTGAAGTAATTAAAGTATATACAAATTTATAAGCACATTTATAAACATGAGCATCTAAGAGCACTTAAAAACTGAAATTTCTCGCATAACATTTAAGTTTTTGTGACTAACAAATAAAGAATTAACTTAGTTTACTTGAGATAATACTCGTATATGTATTTAATAGAACTAGCATACTTGTTCCGTTTAGTACTCATGATGACGCAGAAGGCACGGATAAGCCTCACCTTTATCACGTGCTGGAGACACCCACAGCTGACCCCACGGAGTCTATATACGGAGTAGCCCTAATCGCAGCCGTCGGCGCTGCTCTCACCATGGCCGTAATAGGTTTCGCATTGGGATGGTATACGTAAGTAACAAATCAACTATTTTGTAATATTAAACGCAGTAAAAGCTTAAGGAACTGAAAGATTTGGCTTTTTCCAATTTGAGATTGTGATGTTTCTGTGGATATTCTAGTTTTCACATTATTTGGTAAGTACCAAAAGTAAGTGTTTGTTGTATTCAACATACTAAGCTACGAACAACTTCGAGAGCTGAATCCATCTGCTTGGTACACGACTGATGATGGCCGAGTTAGTATTCGAAGTATGTACTCTAAATAGCTTTTTAAACACTAATTAACTTTACAGAGCTGATACATTTTCGAACAATATTCCCGAATATTGGGCAACATATTTTTATCTATTCAAATATTATTAAAAAAAAAGTATTATAAAATAATATTTGATCCTTTTATCGAGCAAATAATAAGCAGAAAGCTCATGCTATCATAAAAAGCTAATATAATTCAGTATATTGAAAGCAAAATATGTAAAATGAATAATGAAAATCAAATAATCAAAAGAAAAATAATGTTAAATTTTTTAAAAATTAATTTAAATAAAGGTGCATTTACGAATAATGTTACATATCCTCACTTATTAATATTATAAATGTGAAGGCGTGTTTGCTTGTTTATCCTTCTTTGGCGTCAAAATAGAGTGACGGATGGATGGCATGATTTTTTTATGTGGAGATATTTGGAGGGCTAGAGAGTGACATGGGGTACTTTTTACCGCGGGAGATTATATCAATCCCACGGGAAAACAAGTCATAATACAACCCGCAACAAGCTATGTATAAACGAGTATCATACCTACTATATATATTAAAAGAAATTCAATTTCATAAAAGCGATATGTGATTATTGGTACTGAACACTAATCGAAAATAATAACATTTACAGAGATTCAGATACGATTTGATTGTCAGTATAATATGCAATTATAGTTATTATTTTACCTTTTAATTGTACTATATAGTTATACTAGCGATTCACCCTCGCTCCGCTTGGGTTCGTCATTATTTACATTTTAACGTTTAGTATACTAAAGTAAAACTAAATTTCGAAGAGATGAGATATTTTTCCGCAGTAAAAAGTATCCTATATGTTGACCCGGATAACCAGCTATCATCATACCTTTCATCAAAGTTCCTCCAGTGGTTTTTCCGTGATGCAGTAACAGACAGACAGACAGATAGAAGACAAAAATTCTAATAACTATAGATTTGTCTCTATCGATAATAATGTCTATTTCAATATTATTTTTCAAAAAATATTTAATTTACAGATTCGGCTTAGTTACAATTTTATTATATGTATAGATGAATATACATATATACGAGTATACCTATAGCTTTGCAATACGCATGTTAATAACTTTAACCATTATTATAATAGAATAAAGTATACTTTCGCTACTTATTACATACTTTCGCTTTATCAAACAAAATTTATTATTCCATAATCCGTACTATATCTAATAATAATAATAATTCTTTAAATTTTTATATTAACAAAGTAATATGCTGATTAGACGCTCGTGATCGCTGTAAATGTCGAGAGAAATCGTTCATACACGACGCCAATAATGACATATGTAGTTGGTTTTTGCTGGTTATTAATTATAATCTATACATACGAGTATAATAAAATTGTAACTAAACCGAATCTGTACATTAAATATTTTTTGGAAAATCTTATTGAAATGGACATTATTATCGATACAGAGGCCGAATCTATAGTTTTTAGAATTTTTGTCTGTCTGTCTGTCTGTTACCACATCACAGGAAAACCACTGGAGGAATTTTGATGAAATGGTGATAGCTGGTTATCCTGGCTGGATGCTGGTTAGCTTTTTACCGCGGGAAAATATCTCATTTCTGAGAAAAATACAAAAACTGGTTGGAATAAAACCACGATAATACTTTAAACCTTTTAGCAAGGTTTAAACTTACCAAATATGGCAAAAACTATTAAAAATGGCTTATCTTGAAAAAAATATGTTAATAGCATTATTTTATTCATTAAAATCATTTCAAAAATAAAAATTATTTGTGTTATTTAGATACTCGTCAACAGATGTCGCCGTAAGTTTTTAAAATACGTAATTTTAATTGTAAAAAATTGAATGTACAGATATAACCTTGCTATGATTTTATTAAAATTACTATTAAATTACCCGCGGCCCCGCATGTGTTCAAATGATCAATAAAACAAACTTTTTGGGTTTATAAATTAGGCCGAAACAATTTTCAAATAATAATCTTTGTAAATTTTTATTGTTTAGTAAATAATGTTAATGTTGTTAGTAAGTCCTTTAATATCAAAATTGGGCAAATGCAACTCCAACTCGCACAGTATAGGTTTCGTATAGCAAAATACTGTGTTGTTTTTCTTACTTACGTATTTTGTTAGGTTAACGCTAAAATAAATACGAATAATATTTATGTTTCCACAATATCGACTCATTTTATCAACCGTAAAAATAAATTCATGAAATGAAATAAATTATGGAAAACAAGTTTATTGTTGTTATAATGACAAACTGGGTAGTTAAAAATATTCCATATCTCAAAAACTACGAAACCTTTTTTGTTATTTGGACACTGGTGGGATCGCGGGTGATGGTAATTCTGAATAATTACACCTTACTAAATATTTGTCGAGTTATTTTTGTGTATGTATGTCGCTATTGATATGTTTTTTACAAGAGAAGCAATTTATAATATTTTTTTTACTATTTTTTAAGTTATCTTGCTAAAATGTTTATAGTTTCAGCGTGGTTTTATTCTAACCAGTTTTTGTATTTCTTTCTCAGAGGTGAAATATTTTCCCAAAATAAAAAGTATTCTATATGTCGACCCGGAGCTGTCACCATTCCTCATCAAAAACCGTCCAGTGGTTTTCTCATTTCTCACGCGTTCTCAGACAGACAAAAATTCGAAAAACAAAAAAAATACTATTTCAATAAGATTTTCCAAAAAATATTGAATGTACAGATTTGCCTTACTTAGAATTTCATACATACATATGTACATATATGTATAGATTTAGAAATGACGTCATCATTTCAATTTGTTTAATTACATGGAGAAAATAATTGTGTTTTCTAAGTAGGAATAATTAGGTATATTTATATATCTTGGGCAGCTTAAACTCAATTAAACTAGATAATAGCATTACCAATTATGACATTATTATTTTCGCTTTCAATATAGATACTCTGTATGTATGAACTCATTAGAGATTAGCAGAGCCTAAAATTCTTTCTTTGATTGCCATTGATTATAATTATACAATGTGTCTGGTCACAGATGTCGGAGCTTTTAGCGGCATCAAGTACGATAAATTTTATCAACATATCAGCTTCTATATGCCATTTTTTATGCACCATAATAATATGGCAGCCATATTGTTTTTGTTGGCTCGTAAGACGGGCGCTTACAATAATTAAGCCCTAACTACCTATCTACAAACCCTAGATTCACAAAAAAGGTCTCATTTGAAAGTTAAACGTTTAGATAATTAATTAATAGCAAACTTATTCCACTTATTTAGTAATAAAAGGGCGAAAAATGGTACCGAAATAAATTTAAAGTTTTTTTTAACGCTATTTTTCAGATTTTTAGCTTTTTATAAAAATCTAGTCTGTTAAGCTATTTTTTTCTTATGTTAAAATAATAGCCCAAAATGTTTACTTAAAAAATTTTTTACACATCGTATCTCTAACTGAGATAGTTTAGAAATTATCACCGTTTAAATATGACTCTTTCAATGCGCATTTACCTCAATAATTGTAAATTTCGTAGATCTATTACACTGATTTGCTATTTCATCACATTCAAACTGTGATAATTTCTGAACTATCTCAGTTAGAGATACGATGTATAGATTTTTTTTTAAGTATACATTCCGGGCCATTACTTTAACATAAGAAAAAAATAGCTTAACAGACTAGATTTTTATAAAAAGCTAAAAATCTGAAAAATAGCGTTAAACATTTTTTTTAATTTATTTTGGTAACTTTTTCCGCGCTTTTATTACTTAGTAACTGGAACATGTTTTATATCGATCATTTATCTATACGCCTAGCTTTCAAACGAAACCTTTATTGTCAATCTAGAGCTTGCAGATGGGTAGTTAGGGCTAAATTAGCATAAGCGCCCGAGTTTAAGAGCCAACAAAAACAAAATGCCTACCATATTATTATGGTACAAAAAAATGGCATATGGGGGCTGATATGTCGGTAAAATTTATCATATATTACACCGCTAAAGGCTCCGACACCTGTGACCGGACACACTGTATACGTACGTACAATACGTATGAAAACTATAAAGCTTAATTCGAAGCCATGCAAAAAAAATATAGTACGGGTAAATATACTAAATATATAATCCACTGCGAAATACTCTACATTTTTTGAGTTTTAAACCAACAGCCCATATCTATTTTATGAATTTATATAGCTCCTTTATTAGCAGAGTATTAAATTTTATAATAACCGGTTTTATGAAAATGTATGAAAACAACATGTAATCTTAAATATATTAAGTTACATATTAAATTATTATAAAAAAATTGTGTGTGTTCTATGTGGTTAGCACATATGAGGAATAAGTCAAATTACAAAACAAGGTACATATAATTAGGAATATTCATGACTTTCTAAGGCTATCAAGGAAGGCGAAAGCTGCAGCAGACGTGGACTACCCGGCATACGGCGTGACCGGACCCACTGTCGATCTATCTGGCGACAGGAAGCTCGCTCAGTCCGCGCATATGTACCATTACCAACACCAAAAGCAACAGATCATTGCTATGGAAAGGTAAATTGTAGATTACTGTGTAGACAAGGTATGTAGTCGGTAGTTAGTGTCTGTAGGTCCCATGCGAGTGGTCGGAGAAACATCAAGAGCTTCCGGAAAATCATTCTACACTCCTAAATTGTTAGTTCAATGCACGTCTATATTTTAAATCATATACTGTCTGTTCTTAGAAAATCTTCAATATCTAGTACCGTTGGATCTTTTCATTGAAATCAGAGATTATTCTGTCCGTTCAAATGGATGAATTCTTAGAAGGTATACTTGAATAACTTTTAATCTCGTTGACACTATTTACCGTGTAATATACCTGTAAAAAAAATAAATATCTTCAACTAATATATATTTTAATTCAAAAGTAATATACATTTGATAGAGATCAAATTTTTACATTGAATATTTTTTTTATTATTTCTTTTGAGAATAAGCTGGAAATACTTTACGAGAATTATTATCTGTTTAATCGAACACCAACTTGTGTATTTTAATGAGACTTAGAGATTATATTGTATAAATATTAGCCGGAACTAATTAAATTACTTTAGACATACAATCGATCACAGTTTCTTCCCCTACAAAAGCTTTCTTCCGTGGTACTTTATAAAAATAAAAATACCCGGAGGGAATAAAGACCTAGAAATAGTAGTTAGTAGAAACATATAATCTAATTTAAAATTATTTAAAGGAACGGCTTGGGTCACCGCAACTGCTCTATGTCCGATCCGGAGTCCGACGAGGAAAACGAGGAGGGAGATTACACCGTCTACGAATGCCCTGGATTCGCTACTGTATGTAATCTGTTTAATAGTAATTTTTCATAGTAATATTTTTGCTTTTGTATCAAAATTAAATTGTGGTTAACTTTATAAAATAGTTTAGTTAATAGTTAGTAGCTTCAATTTTCCACTTTCATGCTACATTTTTGAAATCTTATCTACTGCAACTTATTTATAACTGGTGCGAGTCATCCTTAGAAACTAACATGGCTAACGCGAGCTAAACACAAAACTAGACCTAACAAGGTTTAACAATCCACAATATCAAGCACGAGTTTATCTCCTAAAGTGCACTCGCAATAACTATTTATTAAAAACATGTCTATTAATAAGGTACATATTCTTAAACAAAATTTGATGAATACTTTCAGACTGGCGATATGGAGGTTAAAAATCCTCTGTTCAAAGGCGACACGACCCCGGCCTCCCCCAAATGTGACGCAGCTAAATCACAACCCCGAGAATAATCGCTACCCCTTCGCCCTGCAGGCGATCCCAGGTTTTTCACTAACCTTCTGTCTCCGTTTTATTTCATCAGACATTTTGGAACACCCGGCTTCTTCGTCCGCTTCATGACACGCAGTCACTTCTTCTAAACCCTAAAGTGATAGAACATTTTCTAAATAATATGCGTAATTTCTTAAATTACGAAAAAAAATTCGTAACACGTATTGAACATTTTTAAATGAAACCTAATTAAAGGTATGTAAAACCTAGGTAAATAAAAAAACTATTTATAAATCAGCTTCGCTTTAATAAATCTAGAAGTGTCGTTGAAAAAGCTTTTCTTTTAAATACTGAGTCTAGATATAGTTCATTCGATCGAAAGGCTTTTACATCAACAGCAATTTCGGTTTTTTTTGGAAATACTTTCAATCGCATCTCGAAAGATACATCAACGCCGAATAATATTTTTGAAAGTAAATTAAGATGTGTTGTTTATGAACTTACATTTTAAACATAATAATTGTTATTATCGAGTTTTTTAAAACAGTTACTACAAACAGACAAACTACAATAATTTGTCGTAAAAATTCTACAAGAGAAAAATTTCATCAAATGTGTCTTACGATGTATCTTTGTGCTTTAGAAAGTATCTTTCAAATAAATGTTATTTTTTGTGAATGAAAAAGTATATTTAGAATAATAATAATTGTGACGATGTTTCGACTACAATGAAAGACATTGACTCGGGTAAATAACCTGTAGTTGTAAAGAAAATTTTTAAATTTTATCTAACTGTGAAATAAGACTTAATCTTCAATAGGTCACGCAGCATATTCTGAGCTTTGGCTAATTATGTATATTTCCTAACTCAGTGACAAAAAACCTACGTGCCACGTTTAAATTGGAACTTACAGGAATATATAGTTTATTCATATAATAATATAATAATATTGCATTTATCTTAAATTGCCGAAGTCAATTGCTACTATTCGTGTACATGAGCAATTATATGAATAACCTATACTAAGATTTATATATATATATATATAGTTATCCGCTTGGAATTTATCTATTTTGATGTATATTTAGATTCTTAAAATTTTAAAATATTATCTTATATTAAATACAAAAAATTGTGAAATAAGGACTAATTATTAAAAAAATATTATATAATATGTGTATAAATATTTATGTATATTTCATATGTTGCATATGTTATCTAATATGTGCTACATAAAAAATTAACGGCGAATAAGGTTCACTCACTTTAAATTTTAAATATATCTGATATATTTACTCTATTAAAAGGCGCAATAATAGAACATTTTATTTACAAAATATAACTATTTACAAACATATCTTCATAACTTTTTCGCACAATTTTAATATATAGAATTTGAATTGAAGGTGCGTTTTAAACTAAGAATATATACTTGACTGCGCTTTACGAATATTTTAGACTATCTTACAGTAACAAATCCTGACTTCTGTAAATTAAAATTAAATTGTAAACCGTTCTTTCTTCAGACATATTCTTGGGATCAGACGATTTAATTATCTTGGATATAGATAGGAAATTTATAGAAAAATCATAATTATGTAACAGTTTTCAATTAAAAAAATACAAAAAAAAATATAAAATATACCAAAAATATATGTTAGTTTTAAAGATGTATCACAATTAGCATAAGTAAGTTACGTAAGTGGATGTCAAAATACATTCAAATTAGGTTTATTTTAAGCATTATTCTAGTATATGTATATCTTGTATAACTGAATGTTACTTGTATAAATACAATTAATAACAGTTATGTAGTAAAATTAAGATATATTTATCTATAGGGTTAAACCCACAGTAGTAAATACATTATTTTTTGATGGATGTTCATTCCGCCGCGAAAAAAGAATATTAACTTCTGGCTTAAAAATTAATTTGTTAAAAGCAATAGTTAACTGTAATCTCAGAACTATATATACTTTCAATATTATAATGTACAAGATCTTGTGAGTACGACAGCATCGTTTTTGGTATATTAAAAAAGAAGTTAATATTTTCTTTTCTTAATAATGCACCTGTTTACTACACTATCAGCATTTATTGATCTCACCTTGCGATATAGTACAAAATGAAATAGATATTATATATAATATAAAAATCAAACTGTTAACCATAAGGACATTTATCAGTTGTAGATACCTACTTGAACAGCCCTATCGCTTATAAGTCAATGATATATGTAGGTATAACATTGTTATATTTCATATTAATTCAAATTAATCACCAAAGTTGATCTGAAAACATTTCATTATAACATAATAAGTGTATGCATACGTAGATATATTTCTAATAAGAGAATTAAATTAAGGCTTTCTTTTGATGTTGTGTAAATTGTATGTAGATAGCTGCAAATTAAAATCCAATGACAATGTTCGTGGTAATATTTTATTTCTAATGTTTTATTATTTTATTTAAAGTAGTTACGGTACGTAGTCAATACGTGGAATTCTGAAATTGTGTTTGGCTACATTGGTATTAAGTTTATAGTTGTCTTATCAAATGTTATTTTCGTTTATAATTGCATAATTACGAGTCATACAAGATTCTTGTAGATATTAAAAGTATTGACCCTCCATTCGACAAGAATTTTCGGCTGGGCCGACGTGAATTAAATATTATTGGCGTAAGAAATTGGCTCTTTAATCGGACTTCGGCTAAAAACTAATTTGGGAAAACCAATAAATGTTATATGTATTGAGAAGCAAATATTGTTTTATTTACCTTAATCATCCGCCAGATGGCTCTTTTTCTAACACTGTAATGAATATCTAGAATTTTTAACCGATTTAATCTAGTAATCCTACATGTGATGATTTATTACAATAGGAAATGGCTGTAGCTCTTAATTAATAAATTATTAACGTATAATTTTCTTATGACATGAACTAAAAAAGTCTAATAGCCTAATATATAGATAAAGCGATGACCCTCAAAATATTTACTTAAACTATAAGTACATAGACAATTTGTCAGATATATATCAACTATATCAATTACATTCCATAAATATACTAATATTAAAAAGATTAAGATTTACCTGCCTGTTAAAGAAAACACTGCTCACACCTATACTGATCTTGTTTTGTTTCGGCTTACTTGTGTGCTGCGTGTTTATTTACATTTTCCATACGAAAAAAATGAATATAGAACTGTTATTACAAAACAAGAAATAGAATATTTACCTTAGGAGATATGGTATTTCAGACTTTTTTGTAGGCCTTTTTAGACCTACAAATTACAATTTTCTGGTACATTGTTTTGATCTTTAAGCCAGCGGTAGCGTCTTATATATCTAAGGACCACTTGATAGAATTCTAGTTATGGTTTTTTCCTAATGGAATTAAAGATTTTTTCTGTAGAAACAAGTATCCTAAATGTTGACCCCGAGCACAGATCATATATAGAGTACAAATAGTGCATCCCATACAAATATTTGGACATCGCTAACTCACGCTATTGGATACACTATTTTTTTTGTTCTAAAATGATAATAGATGGCGCAAGTGAGAATTAAAAATAAAGCGACATCTAGCAACTCTAGTTATAAATGTAAAGGCTCTAAATGATAGATGGCGTTAAAAGCTAAGGGTATCTATCCCCGAGCTGCCGCTGTGCAATGTTGTAGGTAACTATGTAAGGTCTCTCAAGGCTACTATGACAATTACAAACTATATTTTTAAGATATTGTCTTTGAGTGCTACAAAACTTTTTATTATATTGAGCGCCATCTATGAACACAGTTTACATAATTATTATAAGAGATCGTGCTATCACAATGTAGTACCCATTATTGCCGGCGAAATATAACGATAATATTGAATTTTATAAAACTTCAAAAACATTATACTTTTGTCCATTACTTCCTTTTATCTTACTTTAGGTTTTTTTTAAAGTTATAATATATGCTTTTCGCTTTTAATTTTTTTCAAATTTTGAATTTAACATGAACATAAAAACAAATCGATACATACAACGCCATCTATTATCATTTTTTTTAACTAATTTCACTTTGTTCGTGATGTGACCCCATGCCCCGAGTAATAAGTTATCATCACTATACAAAATTTAACTTAAGCTTTTATTGTAAAATTGGCAAGAAGCTTTTTCTGTATTGTACGTAATTATACAAAAATTGGAAACTGTTAAATGAATGTTTATGTAAGTATATCTATATGTTGTGTAAGTTTAATATGATCTCATTAGGTATTTGAAATTAAAAGATTAGATATCAAAAAAGTTTGAGTTAGTATTTCATAAAAAAAATATCTCGAAGGAGTTTAATGAGATGTAAAAAATATATTGGTAAAAGCAGTATATTATACGGTTGATACATTGAAATCTAAAAATCTTTATTTCAATCATTTTTGTAAATAAAACAACATACGAGACAAAAATGTATATATTGACAAACAGTTGAGAGTTAGACATCAGTTAAATATTTTATATAATATTATTAAAAAGGTGTATGTTGTTATTAACACACCACGCGGACGGCAGACTATATTATGATCACATATAAACAATTTTGCTTCTGAATACTCAGCTATTCAATGGACCAAATTGTCTTAAATTACAGAAAAAAATACATTATTTTTCAAATTAATAAATAAATACCAAAAAAGTTAGTCTTATCAAGTAATAAGATATTTTTTTAGAGTACCAATGATTTTTTTTATGTTTTATAATCATATTCATATAATTGTACTTAATTGAGCTATGTGTGTCGGTTTCTATGTGGCTTTTGTCGCTTTTGATGGGATCCTATTGGAGTTTTTTAACAGGGTATTGTGACACCGACAGATTAATTATAAATTTGTAATTATGTTCAACGCATGGCGTGTTAATAACATGAACGCTACCTATATGGCTATGAAATTTTTGAATATAATGCAAGAAATGTTATAAATATTAAATAGTTACAAATATATAGTAAATAAGCGATATGCGAGATACATATTTAGTCTACTCACATTGCTATATTATAGAATTAAGAATGCCTAACACTTTCTAACGAGTACAAAAAATAAATCGTAGATAACAAATTCAAGTTCCGTTTAATATAAACGTTTAAAATTTTATTTTAATATTTTTGTCACAATTTCGTAAATCTATAATAATTTTATAGTATTTAAAAAAATTGACGAAGTAATGTTGGGGTTAATCGGGCAATAATAAATTATTTTGTGCAAACTTAAAAATTAAATTATTGCTAAATTTCTAAGTTTACTATTTACAGTAATCATAAACATCGAAAAATGTAAAATTATTTTTTCGCTGACTACGACGACTAAGCGAAAATATTAATGTATATATTTTTACTATATAATTTTAAATTTTATTGATAGTGAAGAAATCTATCATAATATGAATAAAACAGAAAAGTCTGATATTTCAGATGCGATTCGCCACGAGCCTTTGTACTGCGATGCAATCGCAAATTCACATCCACCTGAATACGTTAACATACACACACTTATATAATTTTCATATAATTCTTTTTTTTAATATACGTATATAATTTATAATTTTTGATTAAATTAAATGATATTTTTGACTATCTACTTCTTAATATAACTATTAAACAAAAAAAAATGAAAAAAATAATTATTTCAACAGCAGTAAATAAATAATATATAAATAAATATTAGGTACTCCTGAACCCTTAGTGCTTAAAATACAAATAATAGTTACACTTGTAATTTTTCAACTGATGTCATTTTTCCATGAAAACAATGCCAATACAAAAAATATTTGAAATATGCACATTAAACAAAAAGATAAACAAGGAAAGACTTAATTAAATTTAAATTTATTACAATTTATTTTAAATATTCATTAATTTTATAAAATAATAATAATAAATAGGAGAAGGCCAGATTAACCCCAACGTAACGTGTACATATTATACGTATTATAATATATATTACAGTAAGTATCACTCTAAATTTACTAAGTACAATGCAAAAAAGTTACACTACGTTCTTATACAACAAAATACATTTAACCAATAATATCTACACATCATCCAAAATAAATGAAGAATCCTATCAATTTACACTAATAGTTTTAGTTATCACGCAAGGCTTAGATTTCCTCACCTGAAATAATTAATATCCTAAACTATCACTAAGTTCTACTTAGTTAAAGTCTATTATAGCAAAATTTGGTGTACTGTGACTGAACATTTTAGAATATGTTTTATTTTAAATAATTTTAGTAATTTGTAACATTTAACAATATAAGCTAATTTATAACAATTTCAACAAGAATAGATAAATAGTATAAGTATTTGAAATAAATATTATTATGGAGCTTAAATTGACAACACTCAACAATGCTTGTTCAACTATTTATTGCTTGTATACGAGGCTCTAATATCTACAATATTAGTATAATATAGAAGTATTTAATGTATTAAAATTTTGTACGCGACGCGGCAGGCGGTGATACGTAATGGCAGTATATTGGCAATTTATATCGTTTTTTTCTTAATGTTCGAAATTATCTTAAGACGTATGTTTATAAATAATAATTAAGGTGAATAAATTTAAAACGTCCAATTATAGTAATATTATTAAGTTTACTTTTTAGTTAGTAAGTCAGTTAACGGAACACTTTATGAACGTTCATTGTTTCGTTCAAAACGTAATATATATTAGACTGGTATATTTAATTAAATATAAAATTATTTATCCATGGTTACATTAAATAAAAATGATTTTGATGTTATTGTTATAGATTTCTATTTATCTGCCTCCTTAATTATGTAATGAACGATGATTAAGTTTTATAACACAGAATATAAGTGAATATTTAGTACCTATGAAGTTTAATTATTATTTAGAATTATATTTTTTAGAATTATTACATAAAATGCCTTGAAAATAGCTTATATATATATATATATATATATATATATATATATATATATATATTGCGTTCCTTATATAAATATTTATATGCAAGTTTGTCTGTATGTACTGAGTATGTGTGTGTATACAGTCGTTGCATAGGCTGAGTAGCGGTAATTGTATATTTAATGAATATTACTAACGATCAATCAAAACTAAATAAATTCTATTGGTTACGCTATAACATATACGTTTTGGTCTAAAGTATATTGTATAAGGCAAGTACTTAATTTTATTTTCTCTTTTAACACAGTGCTACACAAAACAACTAACGCTATATATATATATATATATATATATATATATATATATATATATATATATATATATAGTTAAATAATCTAAATAATCGATATTAAAATGATTTTCATAATATTTTTAATATGAAACTACAAGCCAGTTTTGAGTAGCACTTTGTTAGAAAGGTTGTGTAATTTCTCGAAACTAATTATAATACTAAGGCTTATTACTAACAAATTACTAAATTTTAGTAGTTTTTCCACTATTAAACGTCTAGATCTATTTGAAAACATTACAATATTGAGTGAACAATTGTAACCATCCTTATAATTCAAAAAAGCTGTATATTAGGTAATTAATAATATACTGAAGTACTGAAATATATCACAATTGTATTTCTAATTTTAAGTATTTTAAATATTTAAATATTTTTGTCTTGTTTTGTTTATTTGTTAAAAGCTAGTTTTTGTCAATAAATGCATTATTTTTACATAAAAAAGACAATATTTGACCGGAGAGAATCTAACCATATCCTTTTATAGCAATCCGAAAGCTTAAGATAATCAGTATCAGTAATAAGTAATAATCGATGCCAATGTAATAAAATGTAGTAATCTCAATAGAAAATTACTATAAATAATTATTATTATCAAGTTATTATGTATGATCAAATAGCAATACTCTAGACATACTATTATTACAGCAACATAACAATAGTAAATTAAGTTATTCGTTACTTTATTAAAAAGATTAAAAGATGACTACGCAGCAGCTCATGAAGGGCAATATTTTCACTATTTAAAAAAAATAACTTACAACTAAAATTCGCTAACCATAATTTCGATTTAACAAACAAACAGCATTAACTTAATATGCTAAGTACACTTTCTATATCGGTTGTCCTGACATTAAAAAAGAAAACCAAACTAAATTCTCATGCTTAGCCTAAACCTTTGAGGCGAGATTAAGACATAGAGATACAAATGCCAAAATGTAAAAAAAAACCTAAAAATCTATGCGTAATTTATAAATGTACCTACTGTTAGTGCGCATTATATCTATTTATTTATACATTGTTCTTGCATATCTAAACGGAAATGTTACAACACTCCTGAATGTCGTGGATTTAACAAATTAAAATTGTTTAATTTGGTGGAACAAAAAATATATCCAATTCTATAGTTTTATGAAAATTTAAGGAACCTGAATTGACACGTTATTTTTTTACTTTAATTAACCTTGAGTCTTGACACTTGCATCTGTGTTATAACAGAACTTTGTCCTAATTAATTTCTAGTGAAACATTGTAGGCTTTCCTAAATTTCGTAGATTAGCCGAGTCAGATATTTTACATTGCCATAGTGGAAGTTGTATATTGCATTTGTTTGGTTTCTTTATACCGAACATGGACTAGAAGAATTTCGTTGCCTAAATTTCAATAGAATGAGAACTATTACTTATTATTGTTATAAAAATAATTTGCAACATATTACTAACACAAATACATAATAAACGTATCGATCAATATAACATAAATATCAAGAAAGATGAGATGTAGAAAACAATATATAATGTTACAATTTTCTCATATTGCATATTACAAAGCAAACATTTCTAGATACTAAAGCAAGCAAAAGTATTTAACAAAGCTAAAAAATGGCTTAAAACGTCAACCGTAGCACAAGTGCTACGACTCAACCGGTAACTCACTAGAACCGAATAAACTAAATGTTTTCATGGAAGAGCGGGATTTTGTTTCATATCTAACTTATAAAATAGTTAAATATAAATTAATACATGTGTACGTAAAACTGTGAGTACGCTGGGACTATTTAATCTCTAGTATTGTTGACTAACAAACAAAATCAATTAAAAGTGCAGGAAAGTGGACATTCAAATATTATAACACTGTTACTATAACAAGTAGATGAAATTGTATGTAAAAGTATTTAATAAATCCAAAGGATTATAACTAATATATATATATATATATATATATATATATATATATATATATATATATATATATATATATAATGCTTTGTCCTGACTGACTGACTGATCGATCAACGCACAGCCTAAACCGCTAGTCGTAGAAACGTAAAATTTAGAGGACATATTCCTTATACAATGTAGGCATTCGCTAAGAAAGGTTTTTTCGAAATTCATCCCCTATGGGGGTAAAATAGGTGATATAAGATTATATGAAACTCTGTCATTCTTAACGCGAATTGAACAGAAAGTGGTATTTAGCTTTAAGATGAAAAATTTGAAATATATGTATTAGATTTTTCCTAAGTTCATCCCTTAAGAGGTTAAAAGGGGGTGATAAAGTTTATGTGGGCAAAAAAATATTTATGATCAGAATTACTTGAAACTTGGTATTAATGCTCTTCAATACAATTAAATAAATAGTTATTTTAGCATTTTTTGAAATTCATCCTATAAGGCTGTCAAATAGGGAATGAAAGTTTGTATGAAACTCTGTAATTGATGCACAGAAAATGGTATTTACCTTTAAAACAACAACTAAAACAATACAAATATCATTGTTTTTTCGAAATTCATCCCTTAAAGTGTAAAAGGGGGTAGTACTGTTTATATAAGGAAAAAATAGTTTATGATCAGAATTAATTGAAACTTAGTATTAATGTTCTTCAATACATTGAAATAAACATGTATTGTAGAATTTTTTTAAATTCAGCCCCTAAGTGGGTAAAACTGGGCGGTGAAGTTGGAGTTGTTGAATATATTTAAATAGAGTAACATGACTCAAGTTATCTGTAAGTGCAAACTTACTGTGTGGGATATAAAGTAGAGAACGAAAATTATTCCGAATCCAAAAGAAAACTATCTATAACTTTCCGGCTTTTTGGAAAGATGGAGAGTAGAAAAATGTGCCAAAAAGTACAAGTGGTGGAGCTTGCTAAATACCTAAAGTATACATTTGTATGTATATATTCAGCCCTTTTTTAACGTCCCACTGCTGGGCACGGGCCTCCCTTCAGTACGAGGGGAATCAGGCCATAGTCTACCACGCTGGACAAGTGCGGGTTGGTGGACTGCAGATGTCTTTTGAAAACTTGCTAGGTTCTCTCAGACATGCAGGTTTCCTCACGATGTTTCCCTTCACCGTAAGGTAAGTGGTAATCATGTTGGAAATGATTCGCACATGAAAATATCAGAGGTGCGAGACCCGGGATTTGAACTTGCTTCACTCGGTTTCCCAAGCGAGCGCGTTACCACTGGGCTACCACTGCCTATAGTGTAAATTTATTTACCGAATATACGCCTAACATCTTTTAACGATAAAAAAAATTACTGGATATTTTGAGTTACGATCGCTAAAATGAAATTTGTTTTTCTTATTTTTGCAAGTAATAAAGTTTGATCGCGGGCAAAGCCGCGGGTTCTGCTAATATATACATAGTTTTAGTTATAGCAAAGCTTAATCAAAATTCCATTAAAAATAATGAAGGTAGTTTATGTTTCAAACATAATAAGACATTTGCGTACAATTTCTATAGTTTTAAAACAAAATGTGCGCCTCAAATAATACTAAAAATTATTACTTTACAATACACTAAAGATAATTTCTAAGCTTCTAAAAATCATTAACACTTACGTAAATATTGAATATTATTTAACAACAGTGAATAAAGTTATTGCTGCAAAGTGTTTTAAATTTTTACAATAATTATTATTGCAATATAATAAAATTTATTCATAAAAATATTTTAATACAGCAAATAAATGTATAATGATCCTAAAATTAGAAAGAACCGTTACATATGCGTACAAATGTTTTTGAATATTACAGCTTAGTTAGCAAAGACGTACATTATATCAATTATGCAAATATCACAAATAGTACCGCATGATTGCAAATGATGGTTTTACCAAAATATTTTGTTTCGAATCTTAGCTACTTTATACCTACCGAGTGTCCGATCTTAAAATTGATATGAAAATTTATTGTAAACGGGCAATGTTTAGTTTGTTTATCAATGTTATTGTCTAAATATCAAATCAGTGCAATAAAAACAATAAAACTACACTATACTACACAAAAAACTGAAATATGTACCTATGCTTTTTTAAAAAACCTGCAACAATTGTAAATAGACTATATTTCAATACATAATAATCTAAACTGCTAGCTTAATTAGAGGAATGACTTCAGTAGTGATTGTTGTTGTTATTTGCTGTTGAACTATATTGGTTGGGATGAGGTTATACCCATTCACAATATAATATATTGTACCAAATTCAAAAAAGTATTGAACATGTTAATCTAAACCCTCAATTTACCATTTGATAAGTACAATAAAATCTTTTCTTTAATATCTAATCATAAGGAAAATTTTAGAATGTAATAATTTATCGCTCGCTAGCGATGACATCAATCGTCATTGTCCATGCCAATCAATTCAGCTTGAAGACGCCCCTTCGTCCGACAGCAAGCTGTAAGACAAAGTATTCGCAATGCAAGGCGAAATTGAGGGCTCAGAGATATAAGAATAACGATTTTCCAAAATGAATTCAATATACCGAGCCACACCACCCCGAAATGAAGCATTGGAATTTTTAACTCTTGATCTGTGAAGTATTCGTACAACCTGACGCCGGCATAAGGGGCCCAACTAAGCCAGAATGCGGTGACCAGGACAAAGCTCATCCAATGACTTGGGTTCGCAAGGTTTTCTGCCAAAGCTGTCGCGTACTCCTTGTCGTGAATCGGCGCACCACTATGTAACTTTCTTTTCATAGAGAATATGTAGAAATAGTTGTACACGATTGAAATGACGCTAGGCCCCAGGACGAGGATACCTAAAGTAGCTGTGTACGCGTACGTCGTACCCCAATCTAACATACAAATAAATGTTTCCTTGTCAAAGTTAGCTTCCTTCTTGTATCCGAGAAGAGGAGGACAGCAAAGCATAGCGGCGGAGATCCATGTGAACACCATCCAGCATTGACTTCGGGTACGAGTTTGTACCTAGATTAACGTAATTAGTATAATGGTTTTGAAATATCATACTTTGTCGGTGCCAATGCTAAAAAGGGGGAGATATAAAATATTAAATTTGGTAGTATTATCTATCATACATAGTTAAAATTTGATGAAATTCAATTTATTTATATTAAATATAAAGGTATTTAAAACTAAGCAAATGCTTTATTGTTATTATGAAACTGCAAGACAATAACAAAAGTCGTATACAAATGCCGAGAAGAGATATACATGTATGTAGCTATTATAATTCAACATGGAAGGGCGATGAAAAAATAGCGTATTTAATTTCTTCAAGTTCAAACAAAAGTATCTGTTACTTATGTAAACAATAAACATACATATATAACTTCACGCTATATCCCATCCGGGGTAATCACAGAAATTTTTATTAATTTATAATAAAATATTTCAAAATGGTAAACTTTATTTATTTAGAAGCATTTTTCTTTAGATTTCGAGGGCATTCAACACAGTTAATTCGAAGAAAATATCCCTGACCCAATTGTAACAAAATGTCACCTATTACTGGCAAAAATTAACTGGGCCAGATCTATTCGTATCACATTTCAATCGCAAGTCTGAAAAACGAATGAATCGTGCCATTAAAGAATTAATAGCAGTAAGTTGTAATTAATCAAATTAATAGCAGTAAGTTGTAATTAATCAAATTAATAGCAGTGAGTTGTAATTCATCATTTATTATCGTATCTTTTAAATATAATAAAGGAATAAAACATGTACTTCGTGATAAAAAATTGTCGATATTATATATTCTTTACCCCACAGTATATATGTTTTTCGATTTTTGAGCAGCACAAGTAACAAATACTTTAAGCGGCTATACCCACTAAATACGGTAATTTTAAATGTAAGCCCGTTCCAATCTTTATAAGTTTCAAATGATAACTAATATTTTTTTTACTTTTGAAGTATCTGAAATACTACCTGTCTACTTATTATTTACAATTTAAGGCGACTATAAAGGGACATATTAAATGTGCAAATTGTGCTCGTTTGTGACATTCTGGCTCTAAATGACCACATTATGAAATCAGGCTAAATCTAAAACAAATATTTATTTTTATATCATTTACATGCAAGGCTAAATAAGGAAAAATATAAATATATGGTTTTAAGGGTTTAATCATGCAATTAATGTTCATGACAAATACATCCGATTTCTCCATCAATACAATTTAAAATTATTTTGTTTCTATAAATTTTTTATCTATTTAGTGAATATTTCTGTTTTTAAAGGTAAATGACATTATTTCATCATAGAATAAAAATATCTACTTATGAAAAAATAAAATCATTTCTTTAAATTAATGTCTTTCTGTTGACACGCAAATGCTGTCTATAAAGGGCAAAGAAAACTTTGGCAAACCAAATACCTATTGATCAAAGGTATGAGATAAAAGTATAGAGATAAAACTGAATTATTAGCTTTACATGAGAAAGAAAGATTTATTCAGTAACAATGAGCTAAGCACTGAGAAACTGACTGTATTAATTTGATGGAGACCTGATGTTACCGCCCTGAACAAGCTCTCGATGTCAGTAGAACCAGAGCGTCCATTTTGTGGAAGAGAAGTAATAAAAAAAGAGATAGCTACCGTCGCACTAACCGTCTCATAACGGAGAGGTTTTCTCACGGCCAGGTACCGGTCAACAGAGATCCACATGAATGTATAAACTGAGACGGACCACAATGTCACTTCTACGTAGCCGGCCAATCGACACATTAGGTCTCCAAACATCCATCGGCCCGTAATCGCTGGGTAAACTGACAAAGGCACAACGAAGAGTCCACAAAGTAAATCTGCTACGGCCAAGGACAGCAAATAGTAGTTGATAACTTCGTTAGATAAACCTGCCGACAATATATTTTTATTATGAAAGTGATGTTTAATTTCCACTCAAAACTAAAATCTTATAATTTATTCTTTTCCCTACTACTACGTTTAACTAATTGATACTTATGATGAAGATACTTTCCGTGTGATGATTATTTTATATACTTTATATTATATAACATCAATAGCGATATTTTATATAGAGATGCTGATATAATGTTGTTACTAAGATAAAGAGAACCATCCAAAAAAGTAAACGAAATTCTATGTTGATTGCGACAAATTAAGGATTTTGTTATACATACAAAAGTGTTTGCACTATGTCCATCAAGTATTATTATTAAAACATAAACAATAATAATGACCTCCCGACCGACTTCGGCTACGGCGCGGCGGCCAGTCTCATTGAGTTTAGCCATCTGCGCAGGAGATATTATAGTGCACAAGTGGACGCGCAGACACAAGTGCACTCTCTATTCCTGTCACTCTCATACTCCGGTGGGACGACCGGTCAGAGATAAGACGCAGGACCGACGATTTTACGTGCTCTCCGAGGCACGGGGGTTAGACACCGCCAACTTCCCAACTCCGGGCTGTTACTAAGACTTACTAAACAGAAAGCCTCAATAACTAAGCTTGACCCGACCCGAGCCTCGAACCCAGGACCTCTCGATGTGTAACCGTACTTGCTAGCCACTATACCACCGAGGAAATTAACATAAAAAATACCAATACAATATTATTGTCCATAAACTTCCCACGTCTAGAGATTAAACAACACGTAGGTATGTAATAACATTTCCTTGCTTAATTAAGATATCTTAAGCCAGCTACAGAGGTAGTTTTATTATACTTAAACTATTAGATGTTTTATGTTGAGTTGGATGTTATAGGTAACATTGTTCAGTTTTATCTCGGGCTTTTATTAACTTAACATACTCGTAACTCTGAAAATCTATATATACATAAAATGCTTTGTCCTGACTGACTGATCGATCAACGCACAGCCTAAACCGCTGGTCGTAGAAACGTGAAATTTGGAGGACATATTCCTTATATGATGTAGGCATCCGCTAAGAAAGGATTTTTCGAAATTCATCCCCTAAATGGGTAAAATAGGGGATTAAAGTTTGTATGTAACTCTGTCATTCTTAATGTGAGATACATACAAAGTGGTATTTAGCTTTATGATCAAAAATAAGAAATATATTAATTTCATTTTTTCGGATATTCATCTATTAAATGGGTAAAAGGGGGTAATAAAGTTTATATGGGCAAAAAATTATTTATGATCGGAATTGCTTGAAACTTGGTATTAATGCTCTTCAATATAATTAAATAAATATGTGTTTTAGCATTTTTCGAAATTCAATCCCATAAGGGGTAAAATGGGGGATAAAAGTTTGTATGAAACTCTGTAATTAGTGCAAGGAAAGTGGTATTTTCTTTTAAAATGAAAAATAAAATGATACAAATATTATTATTTTTTCAAAATTCATCACTTAAAAGGGTAAAAGGGGTCTGTGCTGTTTGTATGGGAGAAAAATTGTTTATAATCAGAATTATATGAAACTTGGTATAAATGCTCTTTAATATAATTAAATACATATGTTTTTTTGAATTTTTCAAAATTCATCCCCTAAGGGGGTAAAACTGAGCGATGAAGTTGGAGTTGGTTGAATATATTTAAACGGAGTAACATGGTTCATTTTCTCCGTAAGTACACACTTACTGTGTGACACATAAAGTAGTGAACATAAATTATTCCGAATCCAAAGAAAAATAATGTATAACTTCTCGGCTGGCCACAGCAATTACAACAATAACAGACCTAGAGTGCGAGAAAAAAATCCTAGGTAGATAGTATCCTGTTATCTATATCATCTCTCTGAAGGTTAGCACTAGGTTAGCACTGGAATGAAAAAGACTCCTAAGTTATGTAACGGGATTAAAGCGTAATTCATTAAACATTAGAGCAGCCAATGTATTTGCGGCACTTTATTTATTATGTAACTTAAAAAGATGGATATACGTGAAGTCTTTAAAAATAACATAGATGTTAGTCTGTTAGTTAAAAAGCCCATATTAGCCGAGTTGCATGATTCTAAAGTCCTAAACTTTGTATGCGAGTTGTATCATTGCTCTCTTACTCTTACTTTAGAAAGATGGAGTAGAAAAATGTACAAGAAATAGAGGCAGTGAAGCTTCCTAAATATCTAAAATATAAATTTATATACAGAATATATCTACGTTTAACATCTTTTAAAATCCTCGATATTTTGAGTTACGATCGCTAAAATTAAATTTGTTTTAAACAATATCTTTAAGAAATAATATGAAATACGAACTTATTTTTACAAATAATGAAGTATGTATTGCGAAAAAGTTTGTTTTTTTTTCATAGTTTGATCGCGGGCGAAGCCGCGGGTTCTGCTAGTATAATATAATACCTTTAAAATTGAGGAAAGCAGCTATGATGAGAAGGTTGGAGACGACGATCGCCACGCCCATGACGGCGATAACCGCAGCCTGCGTAAGCGACTCGAAAGTGGCTAGTGGGCTATCCGCCACACTCACCTCCGCGCCTCCCGCCCGACCGCTCAGCACTCTCGCCGGCATGGCGTTTCTAATATAGAAAACCAAATTTTGAAAACATTTATGTGGTTTCATGTCACATTTAGCGTTATAATTAACATACTTTAAACATTTTAAATATATAGTACATATAGAAAAGAAATAAATATAATATTTTAACATAATTAAAATTTTGAAGGCGTACAAAACATTATTTTAAGTTTGATATAACAGCAGCGACATCCATAACCTATCTCTGTATAAATCAGTAATTCAAGCAAGAAAACCTTATACAATCATCTTACTAGACTGTAAAAAATAATCGTCGAATCATTTAAATAATGACATGAACATCGTTACTTATACTTAAAAGAAAACCAAAAAAACTTGTATATGTTATGTCTGTTGATTAATTTTAATAGAATAATCGTTAAATTTAAACGGTAAGAACTCTTCCTTTCTACAGTTTAACATAACGTCTGTCTCTAAATGCAGTTATAATCATGTTAATCGTTGAAATTAGTATAAAAATTTGGAAATATTGATAAAGAAGTAAAAGGGTTATATGTATAAACATTTGAATGCATATTCAAGATATTTCGAGATATAAAAATGATCTACGAGGGTGTCAAGGTTTTCCTTGTAACTTAAAAGCGCATGAATTGACAACCTATATTTATAACTCTATCAACGGTGTTAGTTGACCTAAATACTTAATCCGTCTGCAGCAAACGAGTGACCTATAAAATTAATTTACATGAGTCATATTAATTTCATATTCGATTTAGCCTTTACTTGACATTTTGTTGACGTAGATACGTTCCTTCTAATGTATATCTGTACTCAATACAATTCTGAGTCGAATCTGTACATAAAATATTTTTTTAGAAAATCTTAATGAAATAATGATTATTATCGATACAGAGGCCGAATCAATAGTTATTAGAATTTTTGTTTGTCTGTGTGTCTGTCTGGTAACGCAGCAAGACACTGGACAGATTTTGATGAAATTTGGTGTGATGATAGCTAGTTACTCGGGTCAACATATAGGATACTCTTTACTGCGGGAAAATATCTCATCTCTGAAAAATCTATACAAACCCAAGTGGAGCGAGGGTGAGTCGGTAGTAGAACATAAATCTGATATATCCAAAGTAGATAATGTACTTTTCACTACAGTAAATAAGGATAGATCACTGCCGCATTTGATATTTTGATTGATAAATCTTAAAATTTTAAAAATCTTACCTCTAATATTATTCGGCAACAAAAGTGTAGGGGTTGAAAGTGCCCATTTCTTCAGGCCCACCTTATACCTGGGAACAATAAATTTTGCTATATCACCTATTAACTCATAATTCATGTAGTTTTTATTCTCATCATCATTTTTATTCATTTTTTTTAATATTTATTTTCAAAACAAGCTTTTATTTGAATGCTCTAAAAAATAGAAGAAGTGTAACTTCTTACATGGGTACTTAAGTACACACACACTTTTATAAAATAGGTTAATCTCGCAACAAACTTATATCATATATAGATATATATAACTTATATCTTGTATATATATATATATATATATATATATATATATATATATATATAGATAAATTGTGTAATGTAATAAATTATAGTGTTTCATTTAATTTAAAGTTTATTTTCTTTCTTTGAGAGCATTCAAATAAAAGCTTCTTTTTAAAATGTTTTTTCACTATTAATTTACATTTGTTTTCAATATTGTAATACCATAACGATCTACTTATCATACTCGTACGTGTAACTCGACTAGAAATTAGTCCCACGCATTGACATCTACAAAGTATTCCGTGACAACCTTTATCTATTTATACTTATACATAAAATGAAATTGTAACTAAGCCGAATCTGTACATTATAATTTTTTTTTCGGAAAATCTTATTGAAATAGACATTATTATCGATACACAGGCTGAATCTATAGTTTTTAGAATATTATCTGGCTGTCTGTCTATCTGTCTATTACCGCATCACAGAAAAACCACTGGAGGGATTTTAATTAAATTTTGTATAGTTATAGCTGATTATCCGAGTCAACATAAAGGACACGTTTTACCGCAAAAAATATCTTAGTTCTGAGAAAAAATATAAAAACTGGTTAGAATAAAACCACGATGATACTACATATAAACATTTTATCAAGGTAACTTACTAAATAATATAGTTTAAATTAGTAACATATTTGTAATATTTTGTTGGCCGAAACAATATATATAATAATATTTGTAATTTCTTATTGCTTAGGAAATAATGTAAATGTTTGTAAATCTTTTAATGTAAAAATTGGGCAAATGTCAATTGGGCAAGTCCAATTCACGCATTATAAGTTCCGTATAGCAAAATACTGTGTGGTTTTTCTTACTTACGTATTTTGTTAGGGTACTCGTAACACTAAAATATTTACGTTTTCACAATATCGACTCATTTTATCAACCGTAAAAATAAATTCGTTTCATATTATTTTTAACATTTTATGAAAAATAAGTTTATGGTTATTAAACTGACAAAGCGGATAACTAAAAATATTCCATATCTCAAAAACTACGAAACTTATATTCTGAAAGATGGTTTTCGATGAAAGTAATTTAGAAACTGTTACACCTCAACTTTTTCAGATTTTTTGACAGGTTTTGGTACAGAAAAGTCTGCAATAGTATGTGTGTATTTCCTTAAGTACTCACAATATTTTTTTATCTATTTAAGACCTACCCTACTCTACTACTACTACTACCCTACCCAGGGATACACCTGATCGAAGCGAAGATAAGTCGTCAGTAATAACATAAAAAATCTATTTTCCTGATTTAAAGTCTAGCTTATGTAATGTTTTATACGAAAATCTGTTGTGAAAAATGTTTTATACGAAATTCATTTACAATTATTAAATACATACAAATTGTTCCTAAAACAATATAAATAAATGTTTATTTAAAAATTGTAGTAAGATTTATATTATAAATATATATTGATATAAGTTAACACCAATATTGCTAAATTATTAGTTAACATTAAGAATTAATTTCAATTTGAATCAGAATCTTTCCCTACTGACAGCGGATACAAGTTAGTTTGCAAACTGTATAGATTATGCACAAACTGTTGCAAAAGCTTTATAATATTGAATACTTTGAGCAATTAACTAAAACATTTTCAGTAACATAGGATTTTGTACATTTCATAATGGTATTATGTTATCTATGAAGCAACAACGAGTGTTAAAATGCTTAATAAAAAAATTGCCTTCGTATTGTAAAGGTATATTTATTCTTCTTTTATCAGGTTATGCAACGCAAAAATGAAATAGGATCGAACTTCGTGCGACATTTTTTCCACTTTTTCCATTAAAGGGTATAGAATTTAATAAAGGCCAAATGGACGCCGCGGCCGGTTCAATTGGATACGTCAAAATCAAAGGCTCAAAAATGAAATCGGATTTTCAATGTATACGTCGATGGCCGTTATATACTTTCAAACTGCGAACATTTTATTTTTAGAATACCTTACCCGTAAAAATATTCGAGTTAAGTGACCTAATATCGTTAGTATCGGACTTTGGGCGGACGTATAGAGTAAAAATAAAATTTGATTTCAAGTCTAGATCTTTTTTGTCAATTATATTTAAGGCTTTTAGTTGTAGGGAAAAGTATCTTCGTAGATATATATTAGTATCTTAGTAGATATTCGTGCAAACCGACAGTAGTCGGACGAATAAATCATCCGATTAATTATCGGACGAATAGACACTTCCTACATTTAAATGTGACATCTATACTATAATAAAGCAGTAACTTAGCAAAATCTATACATGAAATATTTTTTAAAACAATTACTGTAACGTATTATGTATAGAAATATAAATCCCAAAACAATAGTTATTAAAATGTTTGTATGTGCGTGTTTCACGCAAAAAGTAATGAACCGATTTCAACGTTTGGTAAGTGATAACTTATTACTCGGGTCAACATTTAGAATACCTTTTACTTCAGGAAAATCTTTCTTTCTCACGGGAAATCACAAAAACTGGTTTTATCAAGTCCTCCTTAGAAACCTTCCGCTGGCTAAACCTTAAGGTATACGTCAAAACAATGTACTAAAAAATTGTAGATCTTGAAAAGGCCAACAGAAAAATCTGCAACAGTATATGTCTATCTTTATACAGTTTAACATAACGTCTGTCTCTAAATGCAGTTATAACCATGTTAATCGTTGAAATTAGTATAAAAATTTGGAAATATTGATGAAGAAGTAAAAGGATTGTATGTATAAACAAATTTGTATTTATTGACAAATTCCTGGAACTTAATTGCCACACTTCGTATATAGTCTATTCTATATTTACCGTACCGTTAAAACGTACCTAGGGAAGAACCCGAGAGAAGCGAGGGTGAGCCGCTAGTAATAAATAAAAGAGCTATCATGATGATTATAAATACATTATTTTAACTAGAAAAATAGTATAACGGAAAGCCTGAGCAAGACATTCCCCTTCATATACGAAATTCTTGTTTACTTTATGTTTTAAAAAAATTATATTATTTAGGTACAAAAGACATGTTTTTATTTTAGTCATAGGTCGTAAATAATATAACAAATGGACATATTGTTATATATTTGACATTGTAAACTCAATTATTTTTATTTGTTAAACGCTAGTTATACGTTTTCATAAAGGTTCCACGTTGATTTTTACTTTTTTAAGAAAATATCGAACAATTGAGTACGAATATCTATGTTAACTTTCATGAAACTACGTCCTATTTTCACTTTCAATATCAGCGAAAGTTACGCTTTTGTGAGGGTTAGTGTAGAGACATGAAATTTGCAATAAATTTTCTCAAATTTTAACATATTAATGTAATACTCTAGTAAACTATGTACATATAATATGTATATAATTCTAGTAACAAAAACTTTTAAAATAAACACGATATATTTGTTGCATATTAGATTTTTGGATCTTCATTGTTAGATTACTTTTTTAATGTGTATCATTTTTTAAACAAAATTTGAATTTTAAATCAGCTCACCGTAATAACTACAATGCTATGCAAAATAGCGTAGCTTTAGGTTGACTGCGGCGAGTGCGGTGACACTTTAACCCAAGTATTGATCCAAAACCACGGTCAAAGAGATGCAAATTTGTCTTAGTTCTATTCCTTATTTACTAATAGTATAAGTAATATGAAATTATGTTTTATAATACAAATATCAAAGTTACGAATTAAATTGCTTCATTCCATTTTGTATTTTATATTTTTATATATTTTAAAGTATCTGACACTCGAATAAGCTAATATGTGCCATCCTGACATATAATCTAGCCATAGCAACTTCTAAACTACAGACCCTGTTTTTATTTTGCTCACATCATTTATCTTGATCTAAACTATAAAGCTACGTGGTGTGCAAGGTTGATAGACCCGTTACCTGTACGAGCTCTTCAACAAATGAGATATGTTTGCAAAAAAATTTTACTTTTTGAAGTTCGATACTTTCTGTATTGATAAAAGACATCTATCCATAAAATAAAATTGTAAATAAGTCGAATCTGTACATTGAATATTTTTCGGAAAATCTTATTGAAATAAATATTATTATCGACACAGAGGCCGAATCTATAGTTTTTAGAATTTTTGTTACCGCATCAGGGAAAAACCACTGTAGGGATTTTAATGAAATTTGGTATGGTGATAGCTGGTTATCCGGGTCAACATATAGAATACTTTTTACCGCGGGAAAATATCTCATTTCTGAGAAAAAATACAAAAACTGGTTAGAATAAAACCACAATGATACTACAAACATTTTAGCAAGGTATCTTACTAAGTATGGCAAAAACTACTAAAAATAGCTCATCTTGAAATAAAAATAAAATCACTAGCGCTATTTGATTTATTAAAATAATTCCAAAAATGTTTAGGGCAAGTCCGGGAGAGATGCCCATAAGGGATAGACGCGTAATAAATTTTAAAAATTAAATTAATTAATGTTGCGTGATTCGGAACGCGTCCATAATACGTCAGTCGACCGTCAATGTCAGTGTGGAAGTTTGTACAAAAACACATATTACTTATAATTAATATTTTGGTGTTAATTTGTAAAATAAGATAAGTGTAGTTAACTGTTACGTTAGAATAATATCTTTGAGATAGTTTGCAGTAATTTTTTCCCCTAAATTCTTTAGTTAAATAGTATTAAATTGTTTCATAATGTAACATTGTGATCTTGTTTTGTTAACAATCCACCATTTTCTATTGTAAATGCTTTACGGTGTGTTCAGAGTGGATAGGCATCTCTCCCTAATGATCGGGAGAGAAGCCCAATGATATTTTGGGACGCTAATTAAGGCAGTAGTAGCCCAGTGGGTAACGCGCTCGCTTGATTGATTAAATGATTACCACTTGCCTTACGGTGAAGGAAAACATCGCGAGGAAACCTGTATATCTGAGAGAACCTAGCAAGTTTTCGAAAGACATTATGAAGTCTGCCAGCCCGCACTTGGCCAGCGTGGTGGATTATGGCCTAGTCAATATGGTTGCTCTTGGTACTTTTCTGACGGCAGAGTGGATCGTGGGAGCAACCTACGGTTGTTGTAGTCTGCTTCGGCAGACCTGCCGTCGGGGTGCCCCATTAAGACGGGGGAGGTTTTGTTGGGTTTTAGTGGGTAGTACTGACTTTTCTAGCCGGTGAGTCCCACATAACCACCTGTACATCTACAGGTAGTATGTATAAATGCATAAAAAAAAGGATTTTTGCGTTACTAAGCAAAGTACGTCTGATTATGCATTAATTACTCGTCCTATACCTATCCCTGACATCTATATGCAACTAACCCACATGTCTGGGTGAGATGCCTATTTTCTATTATTTTTAAAAAACATTTTTTAATCTAGAATATATTAAACAATAGTTCCAAATTTAATCTGAATGGCATAAGTAAATATAGAATTAAAATAAACTATGATTATTTTATGTAGTATCTTACAAACATAATTAATATTGATCGTTTTTTAAAACTATAGGCAACTCTCCCGAACTTACCATATTTGTTATTTAGATAGTCTTCAAAAGATGACGCCATTCGTTTTTAAAATACGTAGTTTTAATTCCAAAAAATTGAATGTGACCTTTCAATGATTTTATTAGAATTATTACTAAATTACCTGCGGCCCCGCCCGTGTTTAAATCAATGAAACAAACGTTTTGCCTTTACAAATTAGAAACATATTTGTAATATTTTGTTGGCCGAAACAACTTTTAAATGAAAATGTTTGTAATTTTTTATTGTTTAGAATATAATGTTAATGTTTGTAAATCTTTAATTGTAAAAATTGGGCAAATGCAAGTCCAACTCGCGCATTATAGGTTCCGTGTAGCAAAATACTGTGTTGCTTTTCTTATTTACGTATTTTGTTAGGGTAACACTAAAATAAATACGAATAATATTAACTTTTCCAGAATATCGACTCATTTTATCAACCGTAAAATAAGGTCGTTTCTTATTATTCTTTAACATTTAATGGGAAACAAGTTTATGGTTTTAAACTAACAAAGTTAATTTTCAATAAAAGTATTTTAGAAACTCTTATACCTCAAAATTTTCAGATTTTTTTGCGAACATTTTTTGAAAGGTGGAAGGCTTAAAGGACGCAATAAAGTGCTTAGGTACGACTTTAATCATATAAGTCAAGCCATATGAAATAATAAAAAGCATTTGCTTAAAATTAATCACTTATTTGCCTTAATTATATGCTTCTGAAACTTTCACTTTCCCCAACACTTTCTTGTGAAAATCGTTTCGGAAAATATTACTATCTAGCGCTAACCCATCCCTATTTAGCGACAAATTTAAGTTATTATTATGTAATTTAAATAATCAGCTAAATAAAAATTAATCAATAGCTGTCTGTTAGTAAATAAATGATTAAAATTAATTTAGTAGTTTGAGAGTTTATCGCCCAAAAGTAAATAAACAAATAAACAAAATAGAAGTATAAACATACTATAAATGTTATTGTTAAAACAAAAAGTGCAATATTAATAAATCAAATATGAGATTAACGGAGGGACCTTTGTGGCATTGTCAATCACCGCCATTATTTACCAATCATGCGGTGCGCAATGAAATTGCTATATGTAAGAGTATACTAATATGTAAACCTAAGAATTTGGTTTTTGGTCATCTGAACGCGGGCGGAGTCGCGGGCAATGCTAGTATGTTAAATAACTTTGGCATCTTTCAAAATCTTATATTATCCTTTATTATGAAAATTTGAACGCAATTTGTTTGTGTTCTATTTATGTCATGTTTGTAGCATTGAGTAGCAAGCCCTACAAACGCACGATATACTTAGCATAATGTATGTAAATCTTTTAATAAGTACCTACTTATGTTCATCCAGATTGACATAGAGTTTAGAGTTTGGTCTAGTAATAATAATAATATAGCCATTTATCCCATATTTATAAGTTACAATTCAAACAAAGTTGAGTAATCTTAGCCTTTTGTATGTTTAGTCTTTTTTGATTGAAATATGGACCTCGTTTTGGGTAAAGGCCTCCTCCAAGATCTAGTAACTAAACAGTAGAAATAATACTTTAATGTTCAAACATACACACTCTTTTAAGTCATCGAAGTTTAGTAGTCGAAGTTCGATTTACTACTGTACTAGCGACTCCCTCTCGCATTGCTCGAGTTTATCTCCTAGGTACGATTTAACGGTTAGTGTGGAATAGATAGTCGATCCCTTGCTCTGTGAAAAAACAAAAATTTCATCCAGATCCGTTCAGCCGTTCTGGCGTGATTGAGTAACCAACATCCATCCATCCAAACTTTCACATTTATAATATTAGTGGAACTTTCAATATTACATCACAATATTGAGTTTTAACTTCCTTGTCAGATCGGTTTAACGGTACCGTACTGCAGATCTGCAATTCGAACAATAACCAATGTAGTTCATAAATTATTTCATATTATATCCTTATAGCAGCTACCTGTATGTTAGTCAATCGAACAAAAGCTTTATTTTTTATGGTTATAAAACATTGTTATTGTTTTGCGTTCATATAAACGTACTATTAATGTTATACTACGTATGTAATGAGATGAATTGTAATCTATTTGTTTGTATCTTAGTTAATACATGGAAAGTTAACACTATATATAACACGTCTATAGAAAAAAAATATACAGAGAAAGCAGATAATTAAGACAATTTCGTAGTCATAAACTTATCATACATATTTATATATAATTAATATTAATTAGGACAATTATAAAGCTTATTTGAAATTTAATAAATTTATAATAGCAACACAATTGAGTGTATATTGAACTAACGAAATAAAAGGTTTCGAATATTAAACTAATTTAAATATTCTCTATTAGAATTCTTATTGTACCTACTCTAGTAAAAGTGTCTTTAGTTAACATATTTAATAAAACAGGGCACTTTTAATTAGTATTTTTATTAAAAAAATGCCTTTTGTATCTTTTGTAAAGGAGTTGACTAAAAATTGCTTGACATTTAAATATAAAAAAAAAATGAATAGGTGAATATTAAACTTGGGCTAAGCGTCCGGCAATTCAACCAGGCGCAAAGCCAAGAAAGGCACTGGGAGGAGGTCCACCTCGGTAGACGGGTTTTAGTGCGTAGTACTGGCATTTCTAGCAGATGAATCCCACATAACCTGTGGTATGCGTAAATGCATTTCCCAGCATTAAAAAAAGGTGAATACTTGATCCATCCATGGGTTGGCTGGAAGAGGTATCTTTCAGACATAACTACGGGTAAGTTTGTCGTTGAGTTACATAATTAAGTTTGTTGTACATTTTTTTCTGTAAATTATTTATTGTTATTACTTTTAAATTATATATAATTATTACTTTTAAAGTGCAATAAAGAATATAATAATACTGTTTGTGTTCCGTCAAAGTTCCTATAAAAGTATTATCGGATTGCCTGTTTGCGAGCGCAATTCGGGAAAATTACGGAATGGGATTCTTAATACTCCTAATAATCCGACGTTATCACATAGCTTTCATTCCTATGTGTAGTCTTACATAAATGGTCATATATCACAAAATTAAAAAAAAAACATGACGCAGGCAAGGCCTAGTAGCATATAAAGCATAAATAGATACTAAATAAACATTTTTTTTATATAATCTATATAAGAGCTAAATAATCTAGACATCTCATATTTTTGCAGTCGTAAAGATTATATGTTTACGTGATTAAGCTATTAATTGATAATTCATATTATTAATACAATTTTAATACGATTTGTAGAGGTGTTATTTATTTAACTGTTAGCAAGCAAACAAAAAATAATTAACTGCTATTAAGTATAAGCTTAAAGAAGAAACAAAACAAACAACGAATGTTAATATTTAACAAAAATATGAAAGCATAAATATTATCCTTTTGTAACACTATATTTATTATTTTATAAAAAAACGAAAATAAAAGACATTTTAAATAAATATAATTCAATCGCTATGCATTCAGGTAAGCTTGCAGCTAATAGATAAAAAAATCGTTCGCAATAAAAAATAATATAGTACGAAATAATAACAGACAATTTGGTTAAAATAATTTATTTATAAACCTCATATTGTGTAGTATCACTATAATACGGCGCCATTTTGAATCGTTTGTCTGCGCAAAAAATCAAGTGGATCTGATTGAAATATAGTAAACAAGAAGATCAAGTTGTAAACTACTATTAAAAGAGCTAAAAATAGTCTAACATAAAAATTCAATTGCAAATATAAATAAAAAATATATTTAATAACCGAAAAAGAATATTAAATCAATTGCGTAGTACCACAGACCATATAATACTATATGTAAAGCCCAGGATATAAACTAAAAACCTCTATTTATTTATATTAAGTTTAAATAATTAGCTATATGACAGCTAGACACAGATTTGTTATTTATTTGATATTAATTATTATAGTAATTGATAAATATTTAACATGATTGGGCTCTACAATTATATACATATCTTAGATAAGTTACAAGCAATTAAACATTACCAAATAAGTATCCAACTATTTGAATCAATTTATTAATAGTAATATTATCAAGTAGTTACTACACAGTTTGTAATCTAACATATCCTGTCTCTTTCTCGGGCAAAATAAGAACAACCTTCCAATCGATCGCAGCTTGACGCTAACTCGTAAAAAGGTACCTCTACTTTTAATACCCAACACTATATAAAACAAAGAATATCACTGAATAATGTAAATATAATCAAATGAATATTTAACTTTTGCTGCTATATTTATTTATATAATTTTACGCAATGATTTCAAAGTAATATAAAGTAAATATATTATTCTGAAATTTACCCTGTATATTTATAAAATTACTAAAAATAATAATAATATTTTCACTACATTATCGCCTACAAGAGTATTGAAAGTTTCCGAAAGCAACTCTATCAAATATGTTGTTACGTAACAAAAGAGAACATTTCACTGTTTTACAATTTTGGTGAGAAAATATTTTGCAGACTTAAAATAAAGCTGAACTAAACACAATAAAGAGTTAAAAGTTTAATAAAATTCACATACCGTGCATGAAAGTGAAGCGACCGTCGTGTGAAGGGAGCGGGGCAAAGTGCGGGATGGTCTCGGACAAGGGCGGGTTGTTATTCTGCGGGGGGACGCGCGCGCCTCAGATTCAGGAGTCAAGGGCGCGCCGAGGAGCTCTGGTAGCGGTTAGGCGCTCCAAGGTCACCCCCGCCCCTGCACTGAATCGATACTTCATTATAAAAACACCACTCCTTATATTGACTAAATTGCACTCTGTCTGGGGAATGTCCGCCTTGTCTGTGTGCAGACGTGAAGTTAAGCTGTTTAACTGGGGTAGTTACGCTACTTTAATCCTCAAATTCGTGCTCCGAATTTGAAACTTGTAGTTACTTTTAGGAACTTTAATTTAAGAAACGAGAAGTACACATAGTTTTCTTCGTTATATGTATTTATTGTATACTAGTAAAGTAGTGCTTGTTCAAATTACAAAAAAAATTTTTGGCTTTATGTTATAACTAATAATAATTTAATGGCTATAATGATTTTCAAATGTGTGAGTATGATTTTGACTCAGGTATCGAGGGTTCTGTACCGCCAAATATTGTGTTGTTTTTACAAACATATTTACATACTAAAACAAAAATTTTATTTTTTCGCAATACATACTTTATTACTTTCAAAAATGAGTTCGTATTTCATATTATTTTTAATATATTCTTATAAATTATGAAAAAGGAAGAATGGTGAGTTAAAAATGTTAAGGAACTCTACAGGATAGTGAACTGCTTCATTGTATTTATAACTAGCTATTGCCCGCGACTTCGTTCGCGTGGAATAGTGACTTTGCTCGCAGAGCCACCGGGCGGCGGCCAGCGCCCTCCCCCCTCACAACCGCCCCGCCCTCGCCTTGCATCGGGCTGAGGCCTGAGAGCGCGCTCACCCATAGTCCGTGTAAAGTTAAATACATATTTTAAAACTGATATCTCCTAAGATATTCATTGAAATCAAATGATGTCAAGGGCAATTTTGTTCAAAATTAAATACTTGTGATGAATAACGTATTTATTTGGATAAGGATTAATATCATGTCTATAAAAACACCTTTGGAAGTAATGCATTATTTTAGAACAAATTTATTACCATAAAAAGGGTTCTATTGAGTCAACCTTAAAAGACAAATATATGCTGTCGTGGACTTTTTTTAGAACTTTTAAAGCGGAACAATTCCGTCATACACGATTTTTGCGTAACTTTAACCGTTTACGCAGCGCACGCAACGGAAGCTCTCAAAAGGAATCATTTTTTCCCGTTTTTGCAACATTTTTCATTTATGCTTCGCTCCTATTGGTCATAGCGTGATGTTATATAGCCTAAAGCTTTTCTCGATAAATGGACTATCCAACATAAAAATAATTTTTCAACTCGAACCAGTAGTTCCTAAGATTAGCGCGTTCAACCAAACAAACAAACAAACAAACATACAATCAAACAAACTCTTCAGCTTTATAATATTAGTATAGATAAGGTGTTATTTTCGAGCATCATCAGATATTAATAATAATGTTTTAATCCCTCGTTATAATTGACGTTACATATACACTTTATCACACGAACAATTTAAACATCAATTAGGAATATTAATTCTGTTTTGATAATTTGGTGTAACATCAGAAATTAATTGTACTCTATTAAGAAAATAAAGATCTATCACCTTTCTGTCTAAAATTGAAGCTTTAAAAAAGTACGTGTAAACTTTAGCTATTTATAATATTACTAATACTATTTTACTTTATGTTGGGAACATTACTATTCAATACAAATCTATATAACATGGCCTATTTTTAATGAAAAACCTATCCATCCATATCATCGTAAATTTTTAAAAAAGGCTCTGATTTTTTACCGATATTTTTATTAAACTTTCATTTTTTTACAATTTTCAGCATGGTCGCAATCATCAAGATCCTAAATGAACCTGAATATCGTATCGGAACGGTGTAGTTTGCAGTATATATTAAGGCCTTGGTAACGGTATTAGGTCTAGGTTATCCAATCAGGTCATTGTAGGGTGCCCACACAAAAAAAATATCAAAATTGAAGTTTAAATAATTAAAATGGAAAAAGTTTTATTTTATATCTTTAAAGTTCTCAAGGTATCACGACCCATAAACAGTTGGACAGATTTTCACAAAATATGGAAAGAACTGTCGCAACTTAACAAACTTTCTAGTAAAATATCCGCAATGAACCAATCTTTACAAATTTTTAAGCATTACACAAGAGAGATAGGTACATTACGATTCGTCAGGCGAACAAACATTAAATTCGGTGAAAAATAAAAATCGATTAAATGCAATTCGCATTGGATGCTTGGAGCTTTACATAACACCACAGACTATATTTGTTTTACGTATTTACCAATAAAATAGGATTTTATATTGAATATTGCTTAAAAGTTAAAACCCATAGTGCGAGTGGGTACTACTCACGGTTACAGGTACTACTCACTGTTACAATTAGTAACATCTCATACCTTTAAATTAGCACTACAGTTACATAAAATACGACATATTACCCTTTTACAACACAGCAAAAACAAACGGCAAACTAAAAATACATTTCCTATATGGAGATAAATCTTAGTATTTTACGTTTTATATTTGAAGAGCAAAGTGATTGATGATGGATACGACGAGTATATTTTGTCTATCATCCGCCACTATATGATGCAGAAACAAAATTAAGTAAAAGCAGCGAATTAATCTGGATAATATATTTCAGTTAAACACAAATGTTCTTTGCCAAAATAGATATTTAATGATGATCCTAATTTAATCAATCATTCTGATATTATACTGCTTACAATTGTGATTCCTTTCCTTTTCCTCGGCCTTTAGAAGACAGTGCGTTTAATATAATACATTCTCATCATTGGCATTTCTTATAACATTTTAGTGACTTACTATCGCTTCGCTTTGATATATGCCTAGGTGCCTACGAGTAACAATAGGCTATGTTTTACTGCAAGTCATAGTCTCACACACATATAAATTTCCGCATTTATAATACGACTAGTGACTCACCCTCGCTCTGCTCGGGTTCGCCCCTATTTACATTTTAGCGTTTAGTATAGATTTCTCAGAGATGAGAAATTTTCCCGCAGTAAAAAGTATCTTATATGTTGACGCGGATAACCAGCTATCATCATACCAAATTTCATCAAAATCCCTCCAATGGCTTTTTCGTGATGCGGTAACAGACAGACAGACAAAAATTCTAAAAACTATAGATTCAGTCCCTCAATCGATAATAATGTGTATTTCAATGTGATTTTCAAAAAATATTTAATGTACAGATTCGGCTTAGTTACAATTTTATTATATGTATTGACTAGTAGTTCGACTTAAATGAGTTTGGCATGTATATGTAATATATATTATTATTTAATATAGGTATATATGTATAATTTTTTATTTGTGTGCTGTGCTACCTTAAACTCCGAAACGTGTCGTAGCGCGCGGCAACCTCACCGCTACGCCGTGCCGCTCCGATGACGCATCCCAAGCCCTCCACACTTGCATCAGCCCGAAGCGTAATCTTTGAAAATATGTATCATTATTCCATCATTACTCTCTTAAAGAAATAATAAGCTGGTTTTTATTACATTTATATATTACTAGCAGAACCCGCGGCTTCGCCCGCGATCAAACTACGAAAAAAATAAACTTTTTCGCATAGTATATTACTTGCAAAATTAAGTTCGTGTAAGTTTTATTGTTTCTTAAAGATATATGGAAAACAAATTAAATTTTAGCGATCGTATCTCAAAATATCCAGTATCTTAAAGATGTTAAGCGTATATTCCGTAAATAAATATACACTTTAGGTATTTAGCAAGCTCCACTACCTGTGTTTTTTGCACATTTTTCTACTCCATCTTTCCAAAGTTAGAGGGAGAGAGTACAATGATACAATCGCATAGATAGTTCACGACTTTAGAATCATGTAACTCGGCTAATACGGGGTTTTTTAACTAACATACCTACTAACAGGTTAACATCTACGTTATTTTTAAAGATCCAGTGCTATGTACACCTGAAGCTTATAGCTTCCCTCCTTCTCCTTCTTTTATAAGTTACCCATATAAATTGTCATTCTTATTTTAATGTAGCTTTTTTCCCGCGGCTACGCTCGCGTGGACTGAAAAATTTGCTCAGTTTTAATTTCCATTCAGTTTATATGTTGTCATATCCAATTTTTAATATTATGTCTAGATTCACTTAACTTAGTATACGCTAAAAAACTAACCACAAATATACCACACTGATGAATGTTTTGTCTAGTTCTGGGATTTGCTAAAACGTTTCTGTGAGAAGCTATCATCTCTTAAGTCTACGCCTGCTACTTTTAACGACTGGCTCTGAGATACATATATTATTGGTCATTTCAATGCAAACTTTAAGAAAGAATTACAATAGATTAAATTCAAAAGCGTAGTCAGAAGTTATCAATGGTATTCGAGGTATGAATTCTGATTCCCTCCGAGCACATCCAGCAAGCACAGTGACCACTATAATGTTTAATGAATTACTCATAGTCTAATCCTGTTACATAGCTTAGGCGACTTTTTTATTGCAGATATGCCATCCTTCAGAAGGACTATATAGATAGCAGGATACTCTCTAGCTAGGTTCTCTCTCGCGCTCTAAGTCTGTTATAATTTTCGCTACTGTGGCCAGCCGAAAAGTTATACATAATTTTCCTTTGGATTCAGAATAGTTTCCGTTGCTACTTTATATCCCACACAATAAGTGTGCACTTACGGAGAACTTGAACTATGTTACTCTATTTAAATATATTCAACAACCTAAAGTTCAACGCCCACTTTTACCCACTTAGAGGCTGAATTTAAAAAAAAATCTACAATACATGTTTGTTTAATTGTACTAAAGAGCATTAATACCAAGTTTCAAGTAATTCTGATCATAAACAATTTTTTCCTCATATAAACAGCATAACCCCCTTTTACCCTTTTAAGGGGTGTATTTCGAAAAAAAAAAATGATATTTGTATTAATAACAATAATGTAAATACTATTTTACGTGCATCAATTACAGAGTTTCATACAAACTTTCATCCCCTATTTGACAGCCTTATGGAATGAATTTAAAAAAATATTAAAATACGTATTTATTTAATTGTATTGAAGAGCATTAATACCAAGTTTCAAGTAATTCTGATCATAAATAATTGTTTGCCCATATAAACTTTATCACCCCCTTTTACCCTTTTAAGGGATGAATTTCGAAAAAAATCTTATACATATATTTTTTATTTTTTATCTTAAAGCTAAATACCACTTTCCATGCATTTCGCGTTAAGAATGACAGAGTTTCATACAATCTTTTATCCCTTATTTTACCCCCTTAGGGGATGAATTTCGAAAAATCCTTTCTTAGCGGATACCTACATTGTATAAAGAATAGGTCCTCCAAATTTCACGTTTCTACGACCAGCGGTTTAGGCTGTGCGTTGATCGATCAGTCAGTCAGGACAAAGCATTTTATGTATATATAGATGTTAAACAAAACGTCAGTAAGTAATAAAATATGGATATACAACTAAAACTTTAATTTCAATATAAATAAAGCATTTTAGTAAATTTCCAAATACATAAAAATGTACATAGTAAAATGAATATAATGTTTATACAACTACTTTTTTATTACTTTTTATTTATATACAAACTATACTACGAAGCAATTAAAGTCAATCGACAATCCATAGTTGTATTTATTTATTTTTAGTCTATACATATAATAAAATTGTAACTAAGCCGAATCTGTACATTAAATATTTTTTGAAAAATCTTATTAAAATAGACTTTATTATCGATACAGAAGCCAAATCTATAGTTTTTAGAATTTTTGTCTGTCTGTCTGTCTGTCTGTCTGTCTGTTACCGCATCACGGGAAAACCGCTGGACGGATTTTAATGAAATTTGGTTTGACGATAGCTGGTTACCCGGGTCAACATATATGATACTTTTTACTGCGGGAAAATATCTCATCTCTGAGCTAAACATTAAAACATAACTAGGGACGAACCCGAGCGGAGCGAGGGTGAGTTGCTAGTAGTCTATAAATTGAACCCTATCTAGCAAAATGTCACATTTGTAGTGGACTTAGTGCCTGATATACCACGTATACTCTTTAGTAGGAGTAGACATTCATAAATTGACAATATCATTTCGTTCCGGATATAAATACAAGGAAGGAAAGGAGTACAAGGAATGCAAGAAAAATGATTTAAAATAAAAAATATTGGCTTGGTTTTATTAGAAAAATTTTTTTACTAAGTTCAGTAATAAAGATGTTTCATGTCGCTTTAACTTAAACAACTTCTTAAAAAATCACGTATTTTTCAATACTGCGTAATTATGTAGATATTTAAAAAAAATATATAAATGCCAAAATTAGAGTTGTAACAGTGAAAATTATTACACCCACATAAATTAAACTAACTAGAATTAGAAATTGAAACTCATTAATAAATACATATTTGTATATAAGTAATATTTAAAATTAGACACAAATATTTTCATAATCTTACTTCAAAAGAGGAGGAAAAGGATTCTCTTACAAGTAACAAGTTGTAAACCCCATTTGATAAGTAGGTCAAAAGCCTGTTAGGTTAGACAACAAAGTTAAAACAAGAGAAAAACACTATATTCTGTTAGCATTCTGCTAGAAATAAATAAGAAATATTTTTTATTATCCTTTCATACAAATATTATATTTTAGTAAACAATAAGTTTATCCATTTGTTTTAAAACGCGTAGCTTAACTTTTGTAAATTAATCCCTATATCTATTTTTTTTATTAATTTATATTCCAAACAATGCTGAGCACCCATTTTGGTTTTTATTGTTCTAGATCTAGGTGACTTGTGAAAAATATGATAAAGATTACAATTTAATTTTTTATATTTTTCTTACATTACATTTAACAGCTTTTAATAGATTAATTATTTTGTAACTGTAGAAACGATCACAAGCACATTTACGATTATTATTAGCTTGCCCAATACAATTTATACGAGAAACCCGCAATTACCAATCACTAATGCAGGGATCACTTTCGTGACTATGTATGTGAGAGGCAATTTAATAGGCTATACATGTGTATGTATAACCCCACGGTGTGTCTATTTTGAAAAGAGCGTACATTTATAGTAATTTTTATACTATTATTAAATATTAGCAAGACGGTTTTATCAACAACAACAGTATAGGAAGCCAAACTTAACACAATCGTCTAATTTGCGCGAAACCAGAAATAAAAAATCCAGATTCTTTGTGAAGAAAATTAACTTATCATCCCATAATCAAGTTAACCTTTCATCTATTTCTGAGATAAATGAAAACCTGTTGTAAATTCTAAAAATGCTTCCTAGACGTATCCTATGTAAGAGTATGATTATGTATAACTAATATCGATAAATGATGAGAGATCAATCCGCACGAGTGATTGCTAAAATTGACCTATTATGTCGTACTGGTACTAGATAACCTGCTATAATAATAACTTTAAAATTGTATAAATAACCGTGCGTATTGCGTGCGTATTGCATGTGTATTGCGTAGGAGTATTTATCCTTTTCATGAGAATTTTTTAGTTTTATACTTCGATTATGCAAAAATTTTATTGATATAACTAGCGGCTCACCTTCGCTTCGCTCGGGTTCGCCTCTAGGTAAACAAAAACAAATCTATCCCACGGGAACCGTACATTTTTCCGGTATCAGGTATTAGCATGCCAAAATTTACTAAATTAGGTGGATAAGTTGTTGTGTACTAAGCTGTATAAGTTACTATAGTTTTTTAACAATCCCACGCGAACTCTTTAATTTTCCGGGATGAAAAATATCTAAAATGTTGACCGGGGATATAAGGTATCACGCAAGGCTAAATCGGTCCAACAGTTTCGGAGATTAGCCCGTACAAACGGACAAACAGACAGAAACAAAAAATAAAAAAAAATGGATTTGTTCTATTTCTTTTCTTACATCCCTTTGACTCGGTTTGTAGCATTTTTTTTTATGTACAGTGTAAATGTATGTACATGTACATTCGACCTCTACAGTTTTATTATATGTATAGATTGATTTTTAATTTCGTTCATTTTATATACTTTGTGTCTACAGGGAGCCTTAATAGCTTTCAAATATAATAAATACAAAGTCTGAGATGAGCAACAAATAAAAATTAAAATAAACTCATACAAACTACTCCTCAATAAATGTATTTTCAAATGCATTGAAATTAAAGCAATCGCCGACGGCAATATCCGCATTCGTTTTAACTACTGCCGTCTGGTAGGTACAAGTATATTGTATTACATCGCATCGCATTAATATTCATAAGTTAAAAGCATGGGCACATCATTACTTTTTTAATTTCGTAAACTACAACTATTGTTGTATCTTGTTAATGAAACTTAAACATAAAACTGTGAAGATGCACCAGAGAAAATAAATAGATAATAAAAAAAAAGTTTAACGTTTAAGCAATGACACAAAAATATTTATTTTTATTCTATAACTTATTAAAAATATTTATTATTATCCATAAAATATTGTTTGAGAAAGTTTTAAATTTTAAGCTTTTCCATTTAACAAGATTCACTAATAAAATACGATGATCACTTTCAATTCAAGGTTAAATACAAACATCAATTGAGTATTTCAAATCTGCGAAACTACTAAATGTTAGACTTACCCAATACGCCAGACGCAGTAGTGTAGAATGACGTCGCGTAGCCGAGCTCGTGTTAGGCGAGGATAGCCGACGATCGGGCGGGCCTCGGTTGTACACTGCAGACGACAGCGCGCGCACCCCTCCCCAGCACACTTCTCAAATATCCGTAGCACCCCCCTCTACTTACCCCACAGTTCGTACCATCGATTCATCGCTTAGCTACTTCTTATCACAAAAGGTACAGCCCATTGTGAAAATTGGGTCAGTCACTTACTTAGCTAGCATGAATGATGGTAATGTGTTAAATTTCATTGAATAGCAGATAATTATGACATTATAATATTAGAACTAAAATATACTATTATAACAAATTTTAAATTATATAGTATATAATTGTTATTCCCTTTCAATATTTTTACCAAATACATTTGACTTACTTTCTGTTCTGTATAATTATTTAATTAAAATTAATCTGTTGTGTATAAATCTATACAGATAAATAAAATTGGAGTGTCTGTTTGTAATATTAAAATAACCGCATTTTACTAAATGCATATGGATGAATACACGGTACATATACCAAAACAACATTTTTTACAATTTTTGTCTGTCTGTCTGTCTGTCTGTCTGTCTGTCTGTCTGTCTGTCTGTCTGTCTGTCTGTCTGTTTGTTCCGGCTAATCTCCGAATCGGCTAGACCGATTTTGACGGGACTTTCACTGGCAGATAGCTGATGTCATAGGGAGTAACTTAGGCTACTTTTATTTTAGAAAAAGAATCAGGGTTCCGCGAAAAAAAATTAAAACCCATAAAATTGTGAACAAAATCCGCGTACGGCGTATACACGCGAGCAAAGCGAGGGTAAATGGCTATATAATTTAAATAAATATCTTAGAAGTAGCAAGCTACTATTTATGTATAAACATAGCTAACCGTGAAAACGCACCTAGGGACGAACGCGAGCGAAGCGAGCGTGAGTCGCTAGTATTTAATATAATAATTACATCCGAGACGGCGGCCTTTCGCAACCGACTTTTACGGCGTATTTTTTCTTGGCTACTCTTTTGATATTAAAAACGTTTTTATACGCATATAGTTTTTGAATAAAAGCCTATAATAATTACTACAACTTATTTTATATAAATAGAAAGCAAGTCTTAAGATAGCTTATACTTATGTAAATCAAATATAAAATATTATATAAATTAAGTAAATCTTCGGCATAGATAAGTTTCAGAAATGTACTATGTCGTAGCACTTACGTAGCACTATAAAGCATTCGACTATTTAGCTTTCTTCTGTTTTGTTTCGTCAACACTCAAAAGATAGAAAGTTATTATTCTAGAACTGTTTATGAACGCAATTGAATTAACAGTATACTTAATATATACCTGTAAAGTAATAAAATTCAACTTGTTCAGATATTTAAATGAAATTTTAATGACTTTGATTTCAACGTAAAAGTTATCACCGCTTACTTTCTCTCTTATTTTATCTACTTTAATATTAAAGTCAAATAAGCTTAGGAATTCCACTTGCAGTTATGTAATAGGTCAAATTCAAGTCTAAAATCAAGTCTAAACTACTTTAAATATTTAGATAGGTTAAATATTTAGTTGAACATTTTACACTGAAATAAATTTTACACAGGACGCGAACTAATACTAGTAACTTTAAGTTATTACCTACGCAAATTTCCAAGTAAAGTTTTACATATACGTTATTTTATAACTACATATGTAATATATTGTTTTAGAAAGAAGAGATGGTAAAGAATTTATACAAGTGTCTACATCAAATATTCTTTTTAATTTTCTTACTGATTAACTATGATATTGATACAAGTAAGATAGTAAGCAATATACAACTACTAAGAAGAAATTGACCAAATTTTATAACAAACCTACTATTCTCTTTTCCGCAAAAATTAAAGCTTAATACGAATAGCTTTGCAGATAAAATTTCATATTATAAATATCCACTTTTATTAACTATTGTCGTTGGTAATGTTTTTTTATCGTAATTACAAAAAAGTCATACTATTAGATACTTTTCACAGCCTCTGGCTTCACAGAAGTTTATTTAATAATTCCTTTACTACAGCCACAGAACTTGACAAATTTCAAATTTTGGATATTATCTATATTTTAAAATTGTAATTATTTTGTACTAAGTATAATAATATTGTAAAGAAGTAAGGTTTTTTAAAGTGTAATCTTTGAAACTATTGCTGCGGTTCTAAAAATCCACAGCAGCTGACTATTATACGAGTGTATAGTAATGGTCAGATACACTACATTATCCTTAAGTATTGGTTTGAATCAAATATACGAAGTAGGTTTATGTTTGTATGTACGTCTTTATAGATAAGTATATTACACTATTAGTTTTTAATATATTTTTATATTTAATTAAAACTCATTACCTGTAATATTAATATTACAATTGAGAATAAAGAGAGAATTACAATATTATATCAGACACACTATTGTGTACCCGGTAACAATACAAAAGACAATTCAGAAATACTGGTAATAATTTTAAGTTAAATTTAATAATGTATTTCAATTCCCTACTGCTATAAAAGCAACGATTAAATCTAAATTAATAATTAGTCAATATCGTTTCAGTAACATCTCGATGTAAAGATATATACTAAACTAGCGACTCACTCTCACTTCGCTCGGATAGTCTTCTATACATCGATGGGTCCTATGTATATGGGCCAAACTAACAATTTGGCCATTTTCACTTTTTTGTGGTAAACGCATCTTATTAATATAATTAATTATATGAGCTATTAAAAAAAAGTAATTTCAGCATGGAAACACTATTTTTTACCGCAGTATAAAGGCTTATGTAACGTGAATTTAAACGTACAAGGGCCAAATGGTAATTTGGGACTTATACGCGGGAATTTCTACACGTTTGGCTTATGTTTTCGGCCAATGTGTAACCACATTGGCCATTATACGTGTTTTATTCTAAAAAATATACTTTTATCCTACTCTTATTTTTTTACTGTTAAGCTATTATTATAAATTATAAAGGTTGAAATTTGGTATTTCTTCTGATTTCATGTTACCTATTCCTAAAATAATAGTTTTGCTGCTGTTTGGAGCCAATGAGATACTTGGAAATTGCAGTTTAAGTCTGTTGAAAGATATATGCTTTGAACATTGTCTATCCTACCAAGACAATAAGTATTATACATCTGAAAATTCCCCTTTGGTACAATCTGATGAAATGGATTTTTTCTAATAATAAACTGAATCAACCCCTTATTGATACGTAGTATGAAGAAGGAAACAACTGTGATTTACAGTCAATCTCTTTTTTGGCACTAGAATAAAATAATAAGCCATTAACTAGCCTTTCATTAAACATGATAACGAATAATAATTCTACCTCAACTGTACGACACGGTGGACAATTCAAAATAAAAATTTCCCAGATGATAGCGATATATGCGATGTAAATACACCAATGACATCGTCTGATTATAGGTCTTTTGAAGAAGAAAAACCTGTTCCATCACTGCCATCATTGTTATCAGATGCAACTTCGTCTTCTTCTATTTCACAGTATTACTCATCTTGTGATGTTTCACCTCTCTTGAGATCCAGAAAAATTTACAAAAAAAAAGAGACAGTGGAAGATTGCGAGAAAAAAATTGTAATGAATGAATAGATTCAAAAAGAAAAAGACTGAAAATACAGGAAAAGCTCATAAAAATAGAAATAGCAAGAAACGAGATGAAAAAAAATTAGGTGCCCCATGTCAGAGCACATGTAAACTTAATTGTTTTGAAATATTAATATAAATATCAAACATACTCCTCATGAGAAAGGTCATACTCAGAATAAAGGCGACTCTATACACGCTACAATTGAAAAAAAAAACTTCAAAATATGTGAATATTTACACTCCATCTGAATGGAGCTCGTTGATTAGATGTACCAAAACAAAAGGAAGTCCTTATAACGTCATTGATGTAACTCAAAGCATGATTTATGTAGTCAAAAAGATGCAGACCAATGCCTGCTTCAACTGAACTAAAAACTGAGAAGGACAAACAAATCTTTGGTCTAAAATAAAACAAATTTAGACACAAAACATACGTTTTATATTGTAAATATAATTTGTGTGTAGATGCGGTTGAAAGACATTAAAATCTTAGATCTGCTAGTACAAACAAGAAGACAATGGCCGATAGAGCAACAGAAATTTCATTGCATCTACGTTACAATCAACTGTTATCGATTCAACCTTCCGAAAGTAAGACTTTCTTGATTTATGTCGAAAAAATATTGTCCCAACAGTGTACTTTGGTTACTACGAAAGTTTAGTAACATCTAATGATAAGACGTCAATAAATGAGAGCGATAATGAAGACAGTTAGTGATTTTCTCCCTTATTAGTAATGTACGTTATTTTTGAATTTTTGCTTTTTTAAAACTATTTCTTAAAAAAAAACACAATACGTTTTCGAATACGGATTCTTAATTAAAGTTTTTAAAGACCGATTTAATTTTTCTTTTCAATAAGTAATAAAATTATTGTATTTGTTTTATTATTTATATGATCTAACTGAAAACTCAGTCATTATATAACCAGGGGCCTTACCATGAACTCTTATAGCATGAATACTATAATCTTACTTTGAGTTTTCGTACCATGACGTCTTAAAAGCAAGGTTATTATAAGCTTGAAACATTCTTACTTTCTTAGCAATTTTGTGACGTCACAACACCAAAATTACTAAAAAAATATTATTGTCGTTCATTCAATTCGTACCATGAGGTGAATTTTGACAAATAGCATTCTTACTTTTATGTCATAATTAGCAATCTTGTAAAAGTTGTTGATACGTGACGGATGCATTATTATTTTCAAAATTTATAATATAAAAAGTAATTAACTGTGCCAGATAGATTGAATAAAACCTATTATTTTCATAAATCCATCGATTGGTACACGTATCGTGTAATTTTAGTACTTCGGTAATTAATGTGTACTTTGATTCTAGAAGTGTAATAATTTCGAAATACTTGTGATTTTAAAAGCTTATAACGCAGAAGCTTGCAGTATACTAAATCTCGTTTTCAGCTATGTTGCGAATATAACCTTTGTGACATCAATTGAGAAGAATTTACTTAGCATTATCTATTATAAAAAATGTAAAACAAATTCTGTTATGAGACTCTCTGATGAGAATTTATATATTCGAAGGAAATATAGTAAATAAAAATACCTATAGAAACTTTATTTCTAGTTTAGTAATTCCTTTAGTGCTATTACGTTTAGTCTTTCCCTTTCGCATTTTCGACCCCCTACTCGCTACACTTGATGCCTTCATTACAAAATATCGAGGTTTAGGTGTGAATACATATAATAGAATAATAAACAGACAGATAGAAATTAGAATTACTTCCACATTTATAATCTTACTATGATTTTTTATTATATTATCCAAAAATTATGTAAGAAGTTGGATGGAAAGATTTCTATACGTAATATATAGACCCTTTAGGTATGGAAAAGAACTTACAACAATTATAACAACTGTGTATGTATATTAATATATTTATTTTTATAAAATAACAAAATATGTAATAAAGGAAACTCAATTACAGCACCAAAGCAGTAATCAACCACACAGTACTTCCTTGATCAGCAGCAGTATTATTAGGCTACGTGGAGGTATTTTCTCCACTGATTCAGGGAAAAGCAGCACTTAAAGACCTAAAAAACAGTTTTAATTAAACGTTTGTAAAGTTTCTATTTTATTTTTGTGTTTGTCTAGCTGAAAAATTGTAGCTTTATAATATTAAAAAAGTGTAGTTGATGATAATATAAGTTGTATTAAATATTAAATTGAAATAAAAAACCCAAAAATATAAAGATTTTTTTTTTGTTTTTCTCCAAATGCTTCCTTTGCGAAGTGCTCGTGAAACTATGTAGTCTAGCTAGTATTATATTAATTTAAAAAAATATTTAATGAATAAAACGTTTCAGTACACCTTACCTTGTTTCTTGCTGTTAATTCATATAGTACAAATTACTAATAAAATAAGTCCAACATGTTTTATTCTAATCTAAAAGCTCACATAAACAAACTATCATCTCATTGACTTTTAATTTTCGCTCGTCGTCAGACAAGTAAACAAATAGTCAGACGGTTGTCAAGTAAATAATTTGTTCCGAATTTTGTATCACAATTTAGCCGTAATTTATTTTATTTTCTTTTCTAATAGTTTTCCTAATTTTTAAAACTATACTAAAATTATTTGTATAAATAATATAAAAAAGATATAGATTGCGTATATTTTGTGGAAAACATGTACTTTTGAAATTAAATAATATAATATTTTTCTTTAATTTTATCCTAGGTAAGTAGCAACTCCGGTTGACTTCCATACAGGCGCATATTCATAAAAACGGTAGGCGAATATGATGAAGCGGGGGCCGGGGGGGTCAAGATAGTCAAAGAAAGATTTTTCCCGACTTAGCCATTTTAAATTAATAATAGCTACATAGGATATGTCAATTAATATTTTATTATATTATAAAATATACATAAGTTAAATGTGCTTAAAATGTTTTTTTTATAAAATATATGTCCTATATATTGATGTATATAATAATATTCTAAATGATTTTAACTATTATAGGATAATGTTATATTTTAATTATATTTCATATCAAACATAAAATATCTATTAATATAAGTTCTTACGTTATAAAAATTAATTTATATTTTAGAGCTGTCATGATATTTCCCATAATTTAGGGACAATTAAGGCATACATGGCAAGTCAAAATATGCTGTCACTTTCACGGCTATTGTATTTCTTCATAGTCGCCACGCATCCCTTTCTAAAGGTATGACGTCATATGCAAATCTGGGAGAATTTAGTTCGTAGTGATGTGAAATCGGTATTAATTACGATTAAGTAGGGATGTATTTTATCGTAAAATTATCGGTATTCAACAACTGTTGTCGGTTTTATAGGAAGGTTTTCATTTTTATGATACTAATTATAATTAGAAATAAAATACAAAGGTAGGTTTCAATTTTTTTTTATTTTACTATTTTAATGCTACCACTAGTTCGAAAAAAATGCCTCATACCCGAAAAAACTAGCCAGAAACTCAGCAGGATACCTTTTTTTTACATTTATAATACATTGTTTTCATTACAATGCAATAAAATTAGAAGTAACATAGAACAATAGTTCTTGTTAATAACATTATCATTATTATGTGAGTAGTAGTTATGTCATTTATGTAGTTGGTTTTAATTGTAAGTACATATTAAAATCTAGCTCTTGCATTTGAAGTTTGTTAGCTCTAGAACCACCTTCATCTTTAGTTTATAAAAAGCAAAAGATTTGAGATTAGTGCATTGGAACAAACATTTTAGTCTTATAGAAATTTATACAAATTTTAGTAAAAAATGAATAATAAAACTTAATTTTAAGCATTACGTAAGCTGGTACCTTTCATAGCCACAGCAATTTAAACTATCAAATAAATCATTAATGAATAAAATCATCACAGCTGTGAATAAGCCATTCTCAATATTTACATTTAATGTATTACAATAATTGTATTCTTCCTGGAAATTACAAGCCTTCGTCAGGCAACATAAAGATGCAAAAACACTTCGACTAAATACCTGCATAGCATACTTCACCTGTAAATATATTATTACAATAAATTAATGTATTACAATAACAAATTAAATAGTTAATTAAACTATAACTATAATATAATTATTAGTAACTACTATAGATGAACAGTAATATAATAATAGTTTATTATTATTAGGGTCTAGGTAGATAAGCCAATTAGCCTTTAAATGGCTTTTAACATTACTGAGAAAGCTGAGATTTTTTTTTAATGGACTGAACATTACATGGATGAGTGCAATCAATTAATAAACAAACTCTTCAACTTTATATATTAGTATAGAATAGTATATTATATAAGGGCATATTAATAGATTCAAGAAGTTTCTTTCTTAAAAACAATTTTATATTAAAAATAAGATAATATTTATAATCTAAAGTAATATATACCTCAATTTATTAAACTACAATATTAATTACCTTCAATCTTCATCTTATCAAAAGAGTTTGGATAAATATGCTTGTTAGTAAGTTTTGTTAGCTTTGCAGCACCTTTACGTTGATCTGCATTATACAACATATGAACATAAATTGACCATTGAGCACGCTGACTACCAAGGAGCAAATTCTTTTTCTGAAAATGATTACAGAAACATTTCAGTAAATGAGGTACATCATACAAATAGTAAATTTTGTTCCCATTAACTTCATAATGGATAACACTTAATGCATCATTGTCACTACGAAGTATTTAGTTTATTATCAGAAATTAATGAATTTATTGCAGTTATATTGGCAGAACCAGGGTCACATATAGTTACTCTAGGCATAAACCCTATTTTGAAAATAGCTTTACGAAATTCTTTACGTATACGTTTTAAAATTGACGTGAACCTTTATAAAGCATTCTATGGCATGAAAAACCTCCCTGAAAACTTGGAATATTACAATGCTTTCCCATGTTTACACAACACTAATAGAAAAAACAAACTAACGAAGAGAAAAACTAATTAAGAAATCACATCGTTTATATTCAAGCACAAATCAGCACTAATCTACAAATTGATCAAATGTAAATTAATATAAAAACGGCAAATCCGGGGATGAGTATAATAATAATAACAACGGTTAAAACTTGAAAATTTCAACACTGACAAAATGTCGCAGTGACGTCACAGTAGTGACGTATGTGACAACTGCGACAGAAATATATTGTTGTCCCACTCGTTGTCGCCAAATATAGAGATAGCATGTTAATAATCAAACAAATGAAAGGGATAGATAGATCCACCAACAGCTCGTATGGAGCTATTTATTTATTTATTTATCTATTTATTTTAATTCATCTATTTTATTTGTCATCCATGGTAAGTAGTAATCATATTTACGAACGACTATCGGTGTGACAGGGATAACGCTATACAACTTATATAGCACTATTTCTTTTCTTTTATAGGAGGGAATAGACAAATCATTCGTTCTGTCGCAACACTAAGCAATTTTAAAGCAAGCTTGCTTTTTAAAGTTCATGGTACGAATAAAAGTAAGATTATTGTAATCTTGAAACAAAACAGTCTTGAAGTAAGAATGTTTTAAAATAGGTGATGGTAAGGCCCCAGATCGTACAACGTATAAGTGTCAATATGACATATTTATTACAATACCTAAATAATTCTTATTCATTGTAGTGAGTTTTCAACTTAATTTATCTTCAATTAATTTTATGAGTTAAAAATATAATAAATATTAACATTTCTTTTAATAAACGCAATACGCGTATAACGGCCAATTTAACACATTGGCCTTTTTAGGGTGTTTTTGGAGAAAAATAAATATAAGAAAAACTAACGAATAAGGGCCAATGTGCAATAAAAAATAAACTAAATTATATATAAATATGACACTATGATGTAAATAAAGACGATAGCTGTCATAATAAACATGCAAAATTTCATAAACTTTAGTTTTACCATTTTAAAATTATAAAAGATTTAAACTTTGGGAGCCTCTCCTGTAAAGTTGTGATTTTGCATTTTGGCCCATATACATAGGACCCATCGACATATAATAAAATTGTAACTAAGCCGAATCTGTACATTAAATATTTTTTAGCAAATCTTATTGAAATAGACTTTATTATCGATACAGAAGGAAAATCTATAGTTTTTAGAATTTTTGTCTGTCTGTCTGTCTGTCTGTTACCGTATCACGGGAAAACCACTGGACAGATTTTGATGAGTATGATGATAGCTGGTTATCCGGGTCAACATATAGGATACTTTTTATTGTGGAAAAATATCTCATCTCTGAGCTAAACGTTAAAACGTAACTAGAAACGAACCCGAGCGGGGCGAGGGTGAGTTGCTAGTTCTCAATAAACGGGCATCTAATGCAAAATGAACTTTTCAAATCGGATTAGTAGTTCTTGAGATTAGCACGTACAAAAAAACAAACAAACTAACAAACTCTGCCTCTTTATAATATTAGTATAGAAAACGATGCTCTATGTTATAGAGGATATAGGATAAGATTATGGGAAATGTCTAAGACTGATTAAATCTAATGATTTTAATTAATCATGTAATATTTCTAGTGTTTTAGGAATAATCAATTATTTTTAATTATCGGGAGAGTAGGAGTTGAGATGATTGTAAATAGATTTTTCTCCATTTCTTCCTCGCATTTGTGCTCAACTAGCGACTTACCCTCACTTCACTCCCGTCTTCAAGTCATACCATAAGACGTAGTCTGTTGTAAGAAATAATTTTTATCCAAAAGCTCAGCAAGAAAAAGTAACAAGCAAACACATTCACATGTACTAGCTTTCGGATTTACAACAGTAGCGCGATGACACAAGATATTGTCGAACGATTACGGGTTTGTGAAATTAATATTGTAAAGTTTTATAAAACACATGGCTTAATGTTAGGTATTAATTACCACAGGTTTAAATTTTAAAAATATTTTCGAAGTTATACTTTATACTTCTTTTGGCACGTTTGGAAAAAATATGAGTGAAATATTTACGATGCGCACGCACACCGACAGCTAAAAAGCGACATGATGAAGTTAGCTGAAAGCGACATGATGAAGTTAGCTGCATTCATTTTACAAACAGAGAGTTGTGACATCTATATATACATAAAATGCTTTGTCCTGACTGACTGACTGATCGATCAACGCACAGCCTAAACCGCTGGTCGTAGAAACGTGAAATTTGGAGGAAATATTCCTTATACAATGTAGGCATCCACTAAGAAACGATTTTTCGAAATTCATCCCCTAAAGGGGTAAAATAGGGGATAAAAGATTGTATGAAACTCTGTCATTCTTAACGCTAAATTCGCGGAAAGTAGTATTTAGCTTTAACATGAAAAATTTGAAATATATGTATTAGATTTTTCCTAAGTTCATCCCTTAAGAGGTTAAAAGGAGGTGATAAAGTTTATGTGGGCAAAAAAAAATTTATGATCAGAATTACTTGAAACTTGGTATTATTGCTCTTCAATACAATTAAATAAATACTTATTTTAGCATTTTTTGAAATTCATCCTATAAAGCTGTCAAATAGGGGATGAAAGTTTGTATGAAACTCTGTAATTAATGCACGGAAAATAGTATTTACCTATAAAATGAAAACAAAAACAATACAAAATGTTTTTTTTGAAATCCATCCCTTAGAAGGGTAAAAGGGGGTTATGCTGTTTATATGAAGAAAAAAATGTTTAGAGCGCGAGAGAGAGAACCTAGCGAATTTTACTCTAGACATAATATTAAAAATTAGATATGACAACATATAAATTCAAATGAGCAAATTTTTCAGTTCACGCGAGCATAGCCGCGGGAAAAAAGCTACAGCAAAATAAGTGGCAATTTATATATGTAACTTAAAAAAGAAGAAGATGGAGGGAGATTGTAAGCTTCAGGTGTACATAGCACTGAGTCTTTAAAAATAACGTAGATGCTAGCCTGTTAGTATGTTAGTTAAAAACTCATTTTAGCCGAGTTACATGATTCTAAAGTCGTAAACATTGTATGCGATTGTATCATTGTTCTCTCTTCCTCTAACTTTGGAAAGATGGAGTAGAAAAATGTGCAAAAGACACAGGTAGTGAAGCTTGCTAAATACCTAAAGTGTAAATTTATTTACAGAATATACGCTTAACATCTTTAAGATACCTACTGGATATTTAGAATTACGATCGCAAAAATTTTTTTTTCTATATATCTTTAAGAAATAATAAAACTTACACGAACTTAATTTTGCAAGTAATAAAGTATGTATTGCGAAAAAGTTTATTTTTTTCGTAGTTTGATCGCGGGCGAAGCCGCGGGTTCTGCTAGTACCTACGGGATAAAATCTTTAGCTATTTTAGGTCTGTTTAACACCAGCGAAGTATAATTTCTTACGTGCGTATATATGTAAGTACACACACACGTTTTTTTTTCTGTTCGTTGAAGCTTACAATAAAATAATATTGGATTTTAAAGATTAACCTATTTTTATTTACTTATTTTTTTATTTTAACGGCTTACAGTTGGATCGCTAAATGTACGTGATAGATTGAAAAAAATTAAAGATCAAGTAAAAACTAAATTAGTTCACAAAAGAAACATAAAACTTCTTAATAAAAAATAATAATCGATTTTAGCTTCCAAAAAAAAGAGCGGCGTCCTCAAAGTGAAGTATGAGTGGATCTCCCAAATGAAGATTGGATAGGATGTTTCAAATGCCAAGAGTGGTGGCATGAAGCTTGTACTAGCTACAGGACACGAATTATGTATGAGAATATTTTTCCTACGCACTCTTATCGACTCAGATGCGTACTCTTATCCAATAGCTATTATACGAGTACGCAATTCTAACTTCTGTAAATTTTTAATTTTTCTAAAGATTTTGCATGTTTTTGTTACATTTCATATTGCTTTATGAAAGATATGATTATTAAGTACAAAATAAAAGTTAAGCTGATTATGTAGAGATATTTAATTTAAACTGTTTGAACCTTAAGTGCGTACTCCTAGACCAGCCTACCCTATGTATATTTTATAAAAATATAGTCGAACTTTACCTATAAGCAAAGGTGCGGGAAAACGAAAAATATTAATAAGGTTTACATTGTAATTAAAAACAATATATGGGTCGAGCACGCGTGGGACTCGCGTCGACAACACGCGAAAAGTCGTCGTTATACTGCCCTCATATTAGGGTTTCATAACAATTTCCGAAAATGCTGATTCAGTAGTTATAAATATCACATTTGTTTATTATAATATTATAATTCCCAACTAAAACAATGTAGTTAAAATTTGATAATGTAGTTATACAAATAATAAAGGATGTGCGCGTTTCACGCAAAAAGTACTGAACCGATTTTAACTAAATTTTGTGTAGTGGTAACATATTATTCAGGGTAACATATTACTCGGGTTAATTTAGGATACCTTTTATTATAGTAAAATCTTTTATTACCACGGGAAAACCAAATAACTGATTCTCTCGAGTGGTCCTTAGAAATTAATATAGCTAACGCTGGAAAAAAAAGATACATAATAAAAACTTAAAAAAAAAAACCGACTTCCAGGCACTGAAAAGTAAAAAATAACTAAACAGGGGTTTTCATTTAGAATAGATACCTAATCAGATATTTTCGAAGTCAGTGTGCTTTGATTTGTATCGGCTGGCACCGACTTCGAAAATATCTGATTAGGTATCTATTCTAAATGAAAACCCCTGTTTAGTTATTTTTTACTTTTCAGTGCCTGGAAGTCGGTTTTTTTTTTTTTTAAAGTTTTTATTTTTTCATTTTTAGTGTAGACGTAATAAGCAAGTAATTTGTAAAAAGAAAGATTTTTAATAAATAAAATCATATTCGATTAAGCCATTTATTTAAAAACCGCTTGACCGATTTCGATAAAATTTATATGGGACCACCGGGGAAGAATACCCTTTGAAATAAAAAAAGAATTTTCCAAATCGGTTCAGCCGTCTTCGAGTAATCCGTGAACATACATAAAAAAAAAGGAAGAAAAAAGATTCCGACGAATTGAGAACCTCCTCCTTTTTGGAAGTCGGTTAAAAACAATGTTCTAGAAAATTATAGATCTTAAAAAAGTCTACAGAAAAGTCCGCAATAGTGTATGTCTATCTCTTAAGTTACACTCGCAATGACTATTTTTACATATATTAAAAGCAATGTCGCGATTCACTGACTCATCAACGTTCAGTCCAAACCGATGATGATAGAAGAGAGTATTGAGGTCTGGAATAGCACATATTATCCCGGAAAAAATTTACGGTTTTTATTTAAGGACGAACCCGAGCGCAGCAAGGGTGAGTCACTAGTTCTAGATTAACAAATAAACTATTAGAGAGATAGATATTTAAATAAACTATTTGAATAAAATGTAATTAACTTACGGCGCCGTCCGCGTGACTCTATTAAATCCAAAATTAAAAGATATTACACTTTGTATAACTTAGAGCTCATCCAGTATATATTTGAACTAGCGACTCATCCTCGCTACGCTCGGGTTCATCCCGTTTGATTCCCCAAGCAAACTTTCATCCCCATTTTCACCCCCTTAAGGGATGATTTCCGGGATAAAAAGTATCCTATCTCCTTCCTAGGGTCTCAAACTATCTTCTTACCCAATTTCATCTAAATCGGTTCAGTAGATCCAGAGATTACCCCCTACAACCTAATAAACTTACAAACTACCTCTTTATAATATTATAGACTAGCGGCTCACCCTGGCTTCGCTCGGGTTCGTCGCCATTTATGTTAGCCATTTTTTTTCATTAATTTTTCATTTTTTCTCTTTATTAAAACCTTACTTGGAACTTAAGGAACATACAAAAAAATAAATTAGCCGAATTGGTCCAACCATTCTTGAGTTATGCGCTTACCGACATTCATTTTTATTTATATAGATTTATATAGATAGATATACTAGATTACTTACTACTAGTTTATTTTTCATTTTAAATGTTACCTGTACAATATTGAAAGTCTCGTTCAAATATTTCCAGGTAGTCCGACTGACGTACGATTATAATGAAAAACTGTATTTGGTTTCTAGGTATTACTTTCCAAGGATTGCCGAGGATCAAGACAATTTACCACTGTTGAAGAGTTAAAAACGGTAATAATTGACGAATGGTAAAACATGAATCAAGACACAATTAAAAAGTTATATTATGACAGTTTACCAGATCGAATGATTGAAGTAATAAGTAAAAGTGGTGGTTTTACTAAATATTAAATTAAATAAATAATTGCTCTTTTAGTCCGGTCAATTTAGACATAAAAATAATGGTCAAATAACAAAAATTCCCGGAAAGCCAAATATTGGTGGAGAGCTAGGGTTTACCATTATAAATAAAGTTTTGAAAATCCCCATCAATCCTATGTGTGCTACTAAAGTTATTCGAGGTCAAAGGTCAAAATTTGAGGTTTTTTGGATTTTTCTCGAAAACAGTAAGTTTTTTCAAAAAAACACCTCAAACCAAAGTTGTAGATCTTAAAATTCTCTACAAAAATGGTCCTTATGATTTTTTTCCTAAGAGTTACCATTCGTAAGATATCGCGATTCTAAGAGTCAAATTATACATGATATGTACATATAAATATTTGATTGACTGCGCTAAAGTATTTACAGAAATTGATTCCACACCTCAAACAATAATTACGGACGGAACTCGCTTTCTTCATACGGTTTATGGAGCTAAAAAAAAATACTTGCATTGATAAATACCGATACTTAACTTTTGTAAAAAATACGCGAAACAAGAAACAAGTACAACTATAATGTCTTCCTCCAAAATCGGCATCTGCTATTCAACACTTGTATCGAGTACACTATCAAGTTCAAACATGGCTAGGCAATCAACTGAACCCAGAAGACTGGGGTTGGAAATTCATAGATAATACTCTGGAACCGATTAAAACTTTACTCCCACCTGCTCCAGAAAAACTCCTCAACACTATTTTTATCACGGTAAAAAAACGCACCGAGTACACTACCTCACAGATGGCGTGGAAATGTGTGCAGATCATGTATAATTTGACTCTTAGAATGGAAATATCTCACGAATGGTAACTTTTAGGAACAAAATTATAAGGACCATTTTTGTAGAGAATTTTAAGATCTACAACTTTGGTTTGAGGTTTTTTTTTTGATAAAACTTACCGTTTTCGAGAAAAATCTAAAAAACCTCAAATTTTGACCTTTGACCCCGAATAACTTTTGTAGCACACATAGGATCGATGGGGATGTTAAATACTTTATTTGTAATGGTAAACCCCAGCTCTCCACCAATATTTGGCTTTCCGGGAATTTTTGTTATTTTAAATGTCTATATTGACCGGACTATATAAGGATTAATTCTGTTATGGCTACTATTATTGTACTGTACTATTGCTTGATACCTACTTTAATATTAGTAACTAGCGGCTCACTTTCGCTTCGCTTGGGTTCACCTCTAGACAAACAAAAACAAATCTATCCCACGGAAACCGTACATTTTTCCGGGATAAAAAGCAGCTTATTTTTTATTCTGATGTATGAACTAGGTATATAATTGTAAAGTTTCATTAAAATCCAATCAGTAGTTTTTGTGTACTAAGCTGTATAAATTACTATAATTTTTTAACTATCCCACGGGAACTCTTTAATTTTCGGAAGAAAAGTATCTAAAATGTTAACCGGGGATATAAGGTACCATCATGCAAAATTTCATTTAAATTGGTCCAACAGTTTCGGAGATTAGCCCGTACAAACAGACAGACAGAGAAACAAAAAATTTGAAAAAATCTGGATTTGTTCTATTTCTCTTCTTACATCCCCCTGATTCGGTTTTAAGCATTTTTTTTCTATGTACAGACATTTGACCTCTACAGTTTTATTATATGTACAGAAGATTACAGTTACAGTATGGTACTCTTGTGAAAAATTGTGTTCTTTTAAAGATAACGTTTCAAAAAAAAATTGCTTGAATTAAGAACTAGAAAAATGGGTATAATATTCTTGGGCAGCTAAGAGATGAACAAAGTCAATTCTCAGGCCCTATGCTTACCAAGTTTTATTAATCCTGGATATATAAATATAATCGTGGAAATCAAAACAGACACCACGCGCATATCATGAACGTACGTTGTCTGCACATATTGCTTGCTTTCGTATTGATACGTATTGACCCTTAGACATATTCAAAAAACCAAAATACATTCCGAAAAAGTAAATCCAAAAATATGGCTCATCTCCTCGGAATACTGAATAGTGCGTATTCCCCTACTTATTAGGTATACGATCGTTTTGTATATGTAATTAAGTATAATCTTAATTTGAATTAATTATTTTTTTCTTGTAAATAAAGTATGTAGTAAAGCAGTATCTTTTTAAAATCGTTGTTTAGGATATAAAATCAAAATTACCGTTTTATAATTCAGGGATTCTCTCAACTATTATGTGTGTATGTGTAGTCTTTCCACTATTTGTGTAGAAGCTTAACAATATTTTCATCGTTTAAAAAGAACCAATGATACAGTATATAGATACAGTTGTCATATGTGCTGGTCTTCAAAATTGAAATTTAGAGTTCGAAATTGACTTGGTAACAGACGCATGTGACTTAACCTAACTTTTAGTCATCTTATTTTATAAATAAATAAATATATATGTTGGGACATTAACACACAGCACCATCTAGTCCCATAGTCAGCTACGAGGCTTGTGTTATGAATACCAGATAGTTGATACACTACACATGTTTTTACTTTAAATGGAAAAACTTTAAATACATATATATTATAAATATAAACATCCATGACTGAAGTACAAACATTCGTTCTCATCACACAAATGAATGCCCCCAGCGGGACTCAAACCCGCGACCGCTGGTACAGTAAGTAGGGTCACTACAAACTGAGCCAAACGTGTCGTCAAAATTTATTTTTAATATTTATGTACAGTAAATAAATAAATTAATATCTAAAATATTATTTTAATTTCCTTTGTGTAAAAGATTCATAAAATGCACTTTTTGTAAGTATGATTACTGCCTAGAATACAACACAAGGGTTTGACTCATATAGAAGTAAATAATAATAATAAATAACGTAAATTGATCTTTTATTTTATTATTGAGTATATTTTTATGTTTAACATAATAGCAACACACTTAATTGTATAGTTGGATACAAAGTTAAATGACTATAAAAAGTATATTATCATTACTGAAAGTAACTTAAAAGAAACTACGATACAAAAATAGTTAAGTTAATATTATAGTTCATAGTCGATTGAAATTATTTTATTCCTTTATATGAAAAAAAAAAAACAGTTCAATCGACTATTAAGAGTAATATTTAAAATACAAATAGGAAATACTTAATATGATTTAAAAAGTGTACGGGTCCAAAAATATGAATTTCATTACGTGATGTATGTAAAATGTAAAACCATCGAGTTTTCAATGAAAAGTACAAAATTATATTGTTTAAAATACATTTTATTGAGTATAATTTGAAGAATAATAATAAAAAAAAAGAAAACATAATGATACTTAAATTAAAAGTTACCTATACACATTTGTTTACAACAGAATCAATATCATAGATACGACTAAACAAGTTGTTATTTCGTCGGTGGATTCGAGCATTTTTCTTATAATATAAATATTCGTTAGATTGTTCAAAAAATTATAATAAGTTAGTTGTGACTAAAACAATGTAGGATACAATATTGTATATGAACAAAACAGTCGACTTAGCGCATAACAATGGCAAGAAACTTCACCAATATATATATATTTATAATTGCATATTAAATAACTTGAACATTTGTTAACTGTGAATTACTAATATATATATATATATATATATATATATATATATATATATATATATATATATATATATGTATGTATGTATGTATATATATTATTTTATTGTATAAGCATGTGCTGCGGAACCATCGTAATTTAACTTGAATATTTACAATATAGAATATCAGATCACGCGTTACGATACATATGTAAAAGATTATTGCATACTTTGAGAGAACACAGGATCATAGCCTATAATACCCGATTAGCAATAAATGAGGGCTAAAATTCTGCCGTGCACCAATAAGCGCCATTTTCATTCCGTATTAAAAAAAAACAATAGAAATTACAATTATTACAATACTAACACAAACATTTTACGTACATTTTCTACATAAAAGTAGATTTTAAAAGTAATAAACAATTTTTTAAGCAATTAAAAATTAGCCGCCGTGAATTTCATTATAAAATGAATATTATAAATAAAGGTAAACGACAACGGTTAGCCCCCATTGCAAAACTATCTATGTGATAAGAACATTAAAATTTTAAAGACATCACGATACATGCAAGTCGACAACACTTGTACAACATAAATCAGATCACTTGGTACGTACATTCGTCAGATTCGTTGATTATTCGAAAGACATGAGATTGGCAGGAAGCGGCTTTACCATTTTGATTGTAACATCATTTATCGTTGTCACCCATTGCTTCGCCGTCGATTCGCTTCCAGTTCTGAAATAAATCTATGTATAATATCATACAAATGCTGTAACTTTATTCACATTTTAATAAGTATAAGGATATTTAAAAATGTAAAAGTTTATAATATTATTTCGTTAAAAAAGGATTTTGGAAAGTCAAGTGCGTGTCGCACTGTGGGTTTCATTAAACACGTTCTTATAAAATCGAACCTTATAATTTTAGAAGTTTCTATAAATGGTTAAAATTAGACTTGCAACGAATATTCGGCTACTATTCGGTTATCGGCCTATTCGGCTACTTTTATCCTATTCGGCCGAATACCGAATATCTACATACTATTCGGCCGAATACCGAATATCTACATACTATTCGGCCGAATACCGAATACTTAATTAATATGTTTTGTTGTAATCACATAATAATAGGGAATATGCGTGAGATGTAATGAAAGGTGAAATATTTTTTTTTAAATCTTTATTGCTTTTGAATTAAGCCTATTTTCATATTTTTTTAATGTAGATTTTTTTGACTAAGAAAATATTTATTAAAAAGTTTAAAAAACAGGTGGGAAATTCAAAGTAGGTGAAACGCAACGCCATTGGTCAGACCGAATATGACGTCAGTGTATATCATAACAGAGCAATTAGCGATTTTGTCGCTTAATAATTAAGTCGTCATTTCTGTGTATATTATACTGTGACGTCACACCAAGCGCGCGAAATAGCGGGCGTCTAAAATATCCGTAACGGTGTATTTTAATATTTTTTATACAAAGTTTTAGTTTTTTGGAGCTGGATATTTTTTTTACAATTATATAACGATGTATGATTGTATAAAAAATGAAAAAAAATTATGCATATATCCTATTGTTAAATGAAAATATTGATTTATTTTATAAAAATATATTTTTCTTATATGTAATCATTAAAGCAGTCATAGGTACATAAACACCTTTTTTATTACAAAAATTAACAAAAAAACTATCAAATAAATGTCTATGCAGTTGCATTATCATAATTAAAATTTAGAAGTGGAAGATTATTATGCGAAAAGACTATTTTTTCTGCATTTTCAGGCAGTAGTTTTCTCCTAGACAATCCCAGATTCAAAGAAAAGACACTAAATAAATACTACTTTCTGGCGCCAAACAAAAAACAAACACGTTTTCCCACCACGCGCTGGCCGAATACTTTTGCCTAATATTCGGCTATTCGGCCTGAAAGCCCGCCGAATATTCGGTATTCGGCGTATGGCCGAATATACTATTCGTTGCAAGTCTACTTAAAATTCCTAATGAATGTTCGATTGGCAGAAGAACAGTTTAAATTATATGTAATTCAATCAGTGGCGTAGCTTGAGGGGGGCGGTGGGGGCCACGGCCCCAGGCGGCATATGAAAGGTGTCCGCAGGAAGCGCCAATTTAATAATTTGTAAAATGTAAAAAAAATATTTAGATATTCGAAATCGCGCGCGCAATTTTACGTACGTGCCAAGCGAAAGGGTAAGTTAACGTGCGAAAGAAAGGCGGCGAGCGAGTTGGAGTCGAATGCAGCGGAAGTAGCGACAACCGCATGTCTCGCCGCCGCCGCACTGGTGCGCATGCGCGGCGCCGGCACGCCAGGCCGCGACCGAAACAACAAACGACAAACTGTCTGTTGCCGGCAGCGAGTACGCAGTCTATAAACTTACATAATATTGTCTTGCTTCACAAACATCGTCAAGCAAGTAAAGTACTTAGGAGTAAAGGTAAGTAGGTACTTAAATACAATTTTAAATTGTTCTTAACTTCCAAGATTTCGTGTTAATTTTTAACATTTTTGTTGTTCGTGATAATGGCATTGAGATAACTATTATTATTCTATGGATAAAAGATACGATACATACCAACTTTGCATGGTGTCCTATTTCTCTATTTATTTATTTATTTATTTAATTAATTAATCGATAAAAAACAGATGTAACACTGAAAATAATAACAAAGTTCGGTGGAAGTTAGTTTCTCGGAGCTTGTTAGGACCGCGACCGTTGTTCCGCGCCTATGAATGAAACGAACGGTATAGCGGTCGCTCGCGATTACTCTATAGCTAATTTATTAATTATTAGTAGAGACTGGATCATATGCAACATAAAAAGCATGTTATATGCATGAAAAATACTTGAAATATGCATGAAAGTTGGCAGAATATACAAAATTAAATGATAAATTTTAGGAACCCAAACAAAGAAAAAAAGTAAGTTCTCATTTTTTTATTTCAAAATCAGTATACAATTAGTAAATTATCCTTTGGTAGGCGATAATAGGTACAGTAACAAACATCGCCGTCATTTTGCGCGGCAAAATGGTGTCATTCTCGTCGATATTTTTGTTAACTTTATTATAAACGTTACATATTATATGCGTTATATATAATATATTATATACGTAGCTTATTACTGTTATTATTGTTACTAAGCACTTAATTTAAAATTCACATCACGAAATTTTCGTATTATTAAAGTAAAAAAAGGTAACGATCTTTAAAAGCGGTCTACACAGATGCGGTATTTCGTTTGTTTATTTTAGAAATATTTGACTAAGGAAGCATATCTTTTTGTTGTGCTGAACGATTTGTTAATATAATCATATTTTAGAATGATAATTACTTGTGACTATTAAATTTGGTCGGATTCGCGATTTATCACTTTTAGCGCATTTCACTCGGAAAATATATAATATATAATATAATCGTGCACTGCACTCGGAAATATATTGTGCTAAAATTAAATAAATAATATTCCTGTATTAAATTATAATACTTATGTTTAGAATTAAAATCATCAAATATTGTAATGTACTCATTAATAAGGAAATCATTTTTGTAAAATTGTGGTTAGGCACTGTCTGTAACAAGTATATAACGCCTTTGAGACGTCTAAAACCTTAGTCTCTCCCGTGACCATGATTGCTGTAAAGCATTCGAAACGTCGGGAACCAAAAAATCAAAATAAATCCGCGAAATTATCGGAAAAGATAGTTTTATTTAAAATGTCAAATATTTGCGTAAATTTAAGAAAGTATGAAAGAGGCGTAATTAAGAACTAAAACCTCAGAAACCAACGAAGAATCTATATTCTTCTAGGGCCAATAATAATTTAAAATAAGTTAGTTCTCTTAAGCACATCTCTGGCTAAAAATGAAAAGAGCAAAAGAAAGTGGAACATATTATCGAAATAAGAAGAAAGCAAAAGAAGAAAATATCAAGAAGAATGAAGGAGCTTTATCGAAGTTTGTGAAAGTTTCGGAAACGAAAGAGTCTACGCAAGCTTCGCCAGAGTCTATGCCGGGGCCTTCGGGTATGAGTTCTTCTAAGACTAATGATGTTCAAAACCAAGAATTGGATCAAATAGAACAAGTACTAGATACCAACGAATCACCTTTGATTCATGGTGAGAATTTGTCAGAATCAAATACTTTTGCTGTGACTGATGAAATTCCGACACTCTCAAAAAATACAACAGATTTTGACACCTACGACATTGGAAAATGGCCTGAAATTATAAATTCAAACATGAGGTTGCTATTGATACAGAGAGAACCTGAAGACATTCAACACATGAATACAGATTTCTCTGAAGAGTCAATTGTACCACGCACAATCCAGTCAGAAATTGACTCTACAGTTTAGGTAAATTCTGTCACTTTCTTTGGCACGCTAGAACGCTGTATCACTTTTTTTTTCTACGTCAACGCACCGCTGGAAGGTTTTTCTTGCAGCCACTGGAAAGAGTTTGAAAAGACTTCAGGACACACGTTGGAGCGCTAGAGGTGATGCAGTAAACTCCATTAGACATAATTACAAAGAAACATAGGCTCCATTGGAAAAACTAATTGAACCAAATGAAAGTTTGAACACACGTACGGATGCAGGAAATTTATTAGTCGCTATGCAGTCATTTTCATTTTTAAGTTACTTGGACTTCTGGTATCCGGTACTGCGTGAGGTTAATGATACTCAAAAGTAATTGCAAACCGAGGGACTGAATATACACCAGTGTGCTCAAAAATAAATGCATTACAGACCTTATTACAAAAAAATCGTGAGGAATTTGTAAACGAAGCTCTCCAATATTCTAAAAGTTTATGCGAACAACTTGGAATTTCTTTCGAACCCCCAAGACGACTCAGGAGAAAGCATATTTTTGGTGACGGAGATCTAGATACTGGGCTATTGTACAAGAATGAACTGAGACGAACAATGTTCACTTCAGAAGACAGAGTGATTGCTGAAATTCGTGATCGATTTCAACAGCTGCATAATCTAGCGCAAAAATATGTTTTTTTAATGCCTGCAGTAATGCTGGGCTCAGAAGAACTTAATCTAAATCAAGCTCCTCAGGACATAAATACAGAAGAGTTTCGACTTGAGCGCGCACGTCTACGAGCCTTTGTAGAAACTTGGGCTTATTAAAATATATTGTTCAGTCTAGACGAAGGCTTACCCAACATAGTCATAATGTTCAGATTTTTTTTAACCTCTGCCATAAGCAACGCTAGGTGTGAAAGGAGTTTCTCAAAACTTAAATTTATAAAAACTTATTTGCGATCTACTATATCCACCTTAAGGTTAAAAAATGTAGCTATTCTTTCCATAGAAAACAATATAAATGCTGACATAGATGAATGTGTAAAGGACTTTACGTTAAAAAAGACATGTAAAATACATTTTTAAACTAATTTTTATGCAAAGAAATACAGTACGATTATTTCCACTTTGACACTCGAGATGTCTCGGTTTAAATCGTAAAGGTTCACTTTTTCACGCAGAGTATATAGAATCCTAGAATTTACTCACATAAAATATTTAAAGAACAATGGGCATTCCGTCCCCAGAGTGTATCAAGTTGAGATATATGTTATTTTGAAGATCAGAAAAATAGCTTCAATTTATTGTATGACACCAACACTGAGACTCGTGCAGGGAAAGAACTATGAATTGTTTAATTTTATCAAATCTGTGAAAGTCTAAAACAGTATGACGTATGTACATCACTCTAAAGGTCATAATATTAGCTTTATTTTATTGTATGTCACCAAAAGTGAAACAGTTGCATGGAAGAACTATGAATTATTTTATTTTTTAATGAAGATAGGATTACTTTTAGGTTATTCACACTTTCTCATACATTTCCTTTTATTTACAGAAATTGACAAAACACTCATAGGACTTGATTTTTTTACTTTGACTGTGGCTAGTGTGTAACGTCGTTCCAGCCAAAACACATCCACTGCTGACATAAGCCTCCCCCAAAGACTTCCACGAATGCCAATCTTGTGCCATACGCATCCAGTGGGTTCCAGCGTTTTTGACCTAGTCATCGGTCCACGTTGAGGGATTTCTACCCACGTTTCGTCTTCCGGTATGTGGCAGCCACTCAAGAACTCTTCGTCCCCATGACCATCCGTTCTTTGAGCGATGTATCCCACCCACTATCACTTGAGTATATCGGTGATTTGGGTCTTTCTGCGTATCTTCTCATTTCTGATTCGATCTCGCAGGGAAACTCAAAACATAGCCCTCTTTATTGCTTTCTGGGTGACTTTGAGCTTTCTAATGAGGCTTCTCGTAAGCGGCCACGTCTTTGTGCCTTATGTCATCACTAATTGGTCAAAGACTTTTATTTTGAGATACTGCGGTATTTGAGACATGCGGTATTTGAGACATGCGGTATTTGAGACAAGAAGATATAGCTTCGTTCCCGAATGCTGTCCATCCGAATTTTATTCGTCGATTCACCTCGTTCTCGAAGTTAGTCCTACCTAGATGTACGGCTTGTCCCAGGTATACATTCATGTCTACAACTTCAAGCTATCACCCTTAAAAAACTGGAGTGGTTGCAGCATGGTTATTTAACATAATTTTTGTTTTAACCATGTTTTATTTTAGACGACCTCTTAAGAGACTATTGAGATCATTGAGCAGTGTACTGAGGTCCTCCGTGATCTCAGCTATGACCATTATATCGCCGGCAAATCAAAAGAGAGTGATGTACTGGCTGTTAATGTCGATGCTCAGTCCGTTCTAGTACAGAACCTTAAAAACATCTTTCAATGCAGCGGTAAACAGTTTCGGCGAAATAACAGTGCCCTGTTTTACTGCAATTGGATGGGTCTCGAGTCCCCCTTTAGTAAACAGGAACGTATGGTTCAATCCTAAAGCCGGACGAGTCGATATACCGTGGTCAACTTGACGCCGCTGGAATAACTGCAGCACAGCCCAGGTCTTGATCGAATTGCTTTTTCGTAGTCATAAGCGATAAGAAAAGAGGCAAGTTATACTCCTCAGTCTTCTGTATAACCTGCCGCAGCATATGAATGTGGTCTAACAGTACTAAAGCCTTTACGGCCTATAACTTGTTCGGGAGGCTGGAACTCATTGAACTTGCATTCGAGACGGTTCGTAACACGAATTCCCGCAACAACTTGTAGACATCAGAAGCCAGATGAGTCTAAAATTATTTAGCAAGGCATTATCGCCCTCTTTACAGAACAGTACAATTACGCTTCCGCTCCATAATTCTGGAGTCTGCCTTCGAGTATGATGGAATTAAGTACCACCTTCAGAAATTCTGCTGTAGTTCTGTCTGCACCCGGTGCTTTGTTGTTCTTAATCTGTTTTAGTGACGTCCGGGATTTCTTCGGTATAGTGTCGGGTTAGCCTGGCCCTTAATCATTGTTCAAACTGCTGGGTTGTCGCGTTGATGTACATAAGTAGATGTCCATGAAACCTTTCGATGTCACCCATAAATAAACTCAGGAGTAGATGATACAATCCTACTGTCGTCGGTTTTGAACTTTACTAGTCGGCTTTGCCCAATAAATAGATCAAAAAACCTTTGGAACATTACACCTTTGGATAACTGTAAGATCATCTCTCTTTCTGCAATGAGCTCGACAATAGGATCAGAGATCTTTTTGGGTTTATTTTTGGAGTGTGAGGAACCCATCGTTAAAAGTAGCCACATCGCTGTCGCAATCAAAGCGGTTTTGGAGTTCCAGCTGAAAGCTTACGGGGTTTTGGATTTGATGTGGCACTGGTTGGAACGTGGACTTCGTCAGTCGAAGTCAGTTGGAGTCGTTCAAGCTTTACATAGTCACCGTGTTGTTCACGAGACTTGTGAACGATAAACCCGACACCACCTTGGAACTGTTGGTCACCCGGAAATAGAACAGGTTACCAGATTTGAGCGTTATCGAGTTGTCCCCTTCTCTTGGAAACGTACAATAACCCTACAATGTCACATCGTAACCTGCTCAATTCTTCCTCATTTATTCAGGATAGCTGAATAGCTATCTTGAGCAGTGTACTGCAAAGGTACAAATACTGTACAATCTAAATTATACTGTTTCAATTTCACGAATTTAATAAAATTAAATAATTCATAGTTCTTTCCCTGCACGAGTCTCAATGTTGGTGTCATACAATAAATAGAAGCTATTCTCCTGATCTTTAAAATGACATATGTCTCAACTTGATACACTCTGGGGACGGATCCCATACAAAGTTGCCCATTCTCCTTTATATAATATAATATTTTATTTGTAGTTTACGTTTTTGTATTTTCTAATAAAATACCTTACATTAATTTAATATAGGTAATTAGTAATAAAATCTCAACCTAAGTATAGAAACTTCTATAATATTCTAAATATTCCAATATACTCTAACCAACTTTTTATGGCATATGTGACGGGTTAGCTTTCAAAATCAATTCAAAAAAAAATCAATTGAATTGGCAAAAAAAAAAATTAAAATTAAATTATTTGGAAAATTATTCGAGTTTAATGTGGATAAAGTTTTGGGAGAGTATGGACACATTGCAGTTCGTTTGCCTCCGTGCGATTAAAGAGATGTGTTGTTTCTAAAAATATAGACATGAATAAAACCACTATCAAAAATCTACTGTTAGAAAAAAATGATATGATAGGACCTGAAGAATGGACGAAAGTTTGCAATCATGCCTTTAAATGCGATGTGTCTAACGACAGTTTATATATATATATATGGGCAGATCCATTACTTTTCGACAAAAGTGTGCGCGCGCGGATCACCGATTTGGACGCTAATTTTTTTTTCGAAAGGAAGTTAGAAAAAGAGAAGTTCTTGAAAATTTCAACTCGATACGATTTAATCCAGCCGCTGGAGAATTTTTTGAAATTTGAAAAAAGTAGATTTTTTAGTCATTTTCAAAATTTCATATCTCAACTCCTATAAAACTTAGAGATTCGATCAAAACGGAATTTTTCTTCCTCAATATTATATTTTTAATAAAAAAATACGTAATTGATCTGAACTTAAACGCGACTTGGCTGTGGGTGTCTTAACTGATCTACTGCTTGAGCAATTTTTTTCCAATTTTCAAAGTGCTCTCAAATCTACAATTTTTGGAGTAGAGGGATGATCAATGACTTAAATATTTTAACGAATTATACTCTGTCGATTTCCATCCTAATTTTCTCTGATTGCGGCTATGTCTTCGAAATACAACCACGTACAGCCGATCGATTTCTCAAAAATCGCTGTTTTTAGATACCCATAACTTTTTTCTATCAACTCGATTTTTTTTTAAATTTTAGGGATTACACTTCATTTTATTCCAAAATAGCCCTAAAAATTTTAACTTTGGTTTTGAACTGATTACGGAGCTATGAATTTTTAAAACTGTCAAATTTTCAATTTAATATGACGTTTTTCGGACTTTTATCATCAGTTTTATAATTTTACGGTATCAATTTATACTTATTCGTAATTTTATAGTATAGGAGGAGGCTAAATAGTTTTGTTATAAGTAAAATAAATAATCAAGATGTCTCATTTTGTTTTCTTTTTTTTGCGAGTTTTATTATTTGAATTTATGTATATATTTTTTTGCGTTCATCAAACGATGTAATGCTTATTTCGATGATGTCATATGTCGTATATATATATATATATATATATATATATATATATATATATATATATATATATATATATATTAATAAAAAACAAGTGGCGGCGTATTTCCGGGCGGCCCCCAGCGGCGAAAACCCACGCTACGCCACTGAATTCACTATAGGCAATGTGTACTTTAATCATAAAAAGCTCAACGAAGGTACAAGTGTCCGAACACGTTTCTTGTAACGAGCACCTCCTTCAATATTTTACTTTTTCCTTTTATTATATTTATTGTGTGACCGCTATTGACCAATTCTTACTAGTAAATATTACTGAATATACAATCTATGTTATGCATATAAAAAAGTCGAAAGGTGAACGCGAAGTTCCTTTCATTGTCTGACCTTGGCTCATAAATTAAGTCAAACAATTACTACGAGTTTAATTACTTACGAGTACTAGCATCTCATAAAGGTCAAGCTACGTACATGTTGAAACTTTTCGAAGAAAGGCCTGCAAAGAGTGCAAACGAATTTCTTACAACATACATTCTTTAATACTTATGGTCGCCTGATGACGTCACATTATGGGCTGCCTTTCATATCTGGTGACAATAATTGTCACGACCATTAGGAGACCACAGACCCCAAGAAATAACCATTGTCCATTATATATGTATGTAGGACCGTTCGGGGTGCTCTTAGTAAACAATAAAAAGTGACGCCGCGTCATGACGGTCAAAACATTTCTCTTTTTTCGCCTTCTGATAAGGAGCTTCGTTCCAAAAGCGAAATATCACTCACTAATTAATCACGAAATTTCAAAGAGTATTAACGCTGCATGCTTGAATTTTGGCAGGTAGATGAGTATACAGGTACCTACAAGATTTTTCGAAATTCAATAAATCATTTATTATTTTTTCATCCTCTAAGGATACAAAATACGAGTTTACGTGAAATCGTTGTTTGGCGTTGCCTAGGTACGTATTATAAATACAAAATACAAAATGCACTTAGGGAAGCACCCACAAAGCCTGCATAAGTCGTTAGTATAAAATATTTGTAAGCATTTGCATAAACGGCTAGGTTATAATTTACTCATATAAGCTAGCATATTCGATACTGACATCATGTGATCAATCAATAAATGCTATTTTAAGCTGTCGTATAATTCAAATACATACACAATGGTCGGTCGCATTTGATGAATTTACAATAGAATAATAAGAGGGCGGCGAACATTAACTTAGTGTTTGCGTACATTTATAACGTCATAACATTAGTTGTATAGTCGTAGTTTTGACCTCAGACTAAAGAATTAGATAGACGGAGTCCGTCAAACATAATGTGAAAGTCAAAAACAGGAGTATAATTTTGTTGTCCACGCTACTATACCTGATTTATCGATGTTGCCATAGAAATATACTATTCCTTCCTTTAGAAAATGAGGGAAATTTTAACATTAATAATTATTATATATAAACATTAGTTATCTCTCTTCTCCTTGAGGGAAATAACATAATATTATTTTTTTCCTTATTACGTTAAAAATCATCTAACTCTTTTATTCGCTACAATTAATTAACTGAAACATCATTACTTTAGTAAATATATACAATACTCATGTATTAGAATAATAAAGATATGTATGTATTTTTAATTTTCATATTTTTGTAGTTAAAAAACTTATTGTTTTTTTTTATATTTTATAACGTAAAAACGTTTATAAATTCTATTTAAAAAGTCCAACTTTGAAGCCACTTTGTATGCAATACATTATATATTTGCAGATTAGTAAAACTATAGCTTCGATATCGACATTAACGTGGTTATTTATTCTATCGATTCTTCAGCTTAGTAAAAAATGTATTGCTTTTGAAGTTCAATGCTGACGCTGATGACTAAATCGATAGTAACTACGTCAGGCAATTGCTGCTTAAATATTAATAAAGGAGAATGTAAGGCACCTTCGAAGAACATTTACGGAGGGTAATTACTCAATTATTGAGTACTTGCATAATATACAAATGCAATAAATCGATTTTTTTAAATTACATATCATATGTGCCACCAATACTTCATAGCAAAGTACCTATGGCTATATATATACTCATAGTATGCACCTACTTGCTAGTACTATAAATGCAAGGATGTACGTATTTTTATTCATTTGTTACGCTTAAACTATTGAAACGTACGGTAACTTGCATTTAGGATACAGATATTAAAAATCTACTTTTTGATATAAAACAAGCTACCACAAGAAGTTATAATAGGGCTGGCTTGAGAAATTTTTATATGAAGTGACACAATTTATACGTAGTAGGTACTTTTGGTAATATTCACATTTAGCATATATTTCTTATTTCAAGAAAAAATGGGAAGATTTCTTTTGGGTCAAAGGATAGAAATTCACAAAAATATTTCTTTATATATCTGAGTACTAATGCATGATTTTTCATGTTCATCTCTCTAATTTTGTCAGTTTATCAAAAAAATATTATTTATAACCTGTCGGTCGATAACATTTACCAATATATTAAGAAGGATGCAGTGATATTAAGTAAGTAGTAAGGCGGATTCTAGCTCCAGATCTCACATCACTAAAGCTTTCATTTCTTTTTATTAAAGTTTAGATCTTCGAGAACGGTATCCGAAAGATATGCAAAGTCAGCCAACCTTCATCTGGCCAGCGTAATAGGCTATGTCCTCTCGTATAAAAGTGAGACCCATACCCAGCAGTGCGACTTTAAAAGAACTTATCACTATTATTATTATTTCTGAGAGGAGTAACTCTGCTTAAAATAGCATCACAGTGTTGCTAGTCGCACGAGCGTATAACATGAAGAATACTGTATAATCTATGACAGTTGTGTATATCAGTCAAGTCATTAATCATTTATATTGTATTTAAATAGTTATTTTGGTGACCTGTAAATTTCTACTAGATTTTTGGTTATATAATTTTATTAAGAGTATTTATATATGCATCGTTCGCTTTTATATGATTTTACAATATAAGCATACATTTAATTAGTCAAATGTTTTTTTTTATGAGACCCATGTAAAAATCGCTAACATACCAAATATATAAACAGATATAATATGTATATAGCTTACTTGAACTTATATATAGTACTAGCGTGGTGGTCGATGAGTTGGAAGACATCGCACGCTTCACTCTCCAACCACACCGCCCGCCAGCCGTCATGCAACGGTAGCACCTTACAACGCTGCTTACTGAAGTCACTTCGGTTCGTCCTGTATCATTAAAATAATTACAGATTTAATTAGACTAAATAAAATTAGCTATTGAACTATTTTAATATGTGGGACTCGTCAAAAAGAATCAAATCAGTCCAAACTCGAAGGTTTTAGAACCTTCCACTATTCTTAAGTTCTATTTATCTCGCTCACACAGATCAACACGATGGAATCAAATTATTTTATTGTCATCCGGATTAGGGATTGCAATCCGGAAAAACGGATCCGGTAATCCGGCGGATCCGGCACCATTGAACGTTTACCGGATCCGGTACCAATATACCGGATCCGGCGACCGGATCCGGTGCTAGCAATTTTTGGCAAAATAATAGAGATGTTGCATGTATAGGCCCTATGCAGAAGAGATTCGACCCTGTTAAAGGTAGACTTTCGAAGCAAGAGTCAATAACGCGGCGTTTATAGCGTTACCGACGCCGCGTAAGTTGACTGGTGTCAGTGACGCCTTGGTGACTTTGGATGGCCACGACAGACGTTCATCATCGTACCGCCTTTGCCACGCCCACCACATCTCGACAGCTCTTTTAAAAGTATTTCTGTCAGTGACGCTGCGCTCGAATGTCGTTCCCTACATTAAGGCTACGTCCGCACAGACAGGCGGCTTGCTTAGCGCCTAGAGCCTAGCGAGTCACCCAGCTAGTAGCTTAGTGAAACGAACGTTTTAAAATGTTCGCGACCGGCCGCACTGCGCTCTTGGCGCTTCTTGCTAAGCGACTAGCTAGGCGCCAAGCGCGCAGTGCGGCCGGTCGCGAACATTCTAAAACGTTCGTTTTACTAAGCTACTAGCTGGGTGGCTCGCTAGGCTCTAGGCGCTAAGCAAGCCGCCTGTCTGTGCGGACGTAGCCTTACATAGTGCAAGCGTCAGTGAGGTCGCTACAGGGCGGCAGATTCATGCACTATGAATATGTAGGAAACGACATTCGAGCGCAGCGTCACTGACACCGTGTCAGTGTCGCTGCGACTGTGATGTTAGACCCTAGCGTTACTGCCGCGCTCATGTTCGCAGTGTCGTCGCCGCCCACGTGTATTTTGAGGTATTTTCAATAAAAAATCATAAAATGGCATCTGTTGAAGCGTTTACTGAAAATGATGAAATTTTAATTACACTGGTGTCTCGGCATCCATTGTTTTATAATTTATTTTTTATATTGTTTTATAATTAATAACGCAGAAACCTTCATTGTTTCGAATTTTTGATGAAAATTGGATGAGTGGAGGCCCTTTTTACACTGAGATAGTATCGAATTAAAAGGTCATCATCTTCTTCCTCTTCTGTAATCAATTCAAGATAATCCATAATGAAATACTTTTATAAGAGCTGTCGAAATGTGGTGGGTGCGGCAAAGGCGATGGAAGTCTGTCGTGGCTATCCAAAGTCACCAAGGCGTCAAAGTTGTTTTTATATATGTTTTATTTTTTATAAACTACCTATATTAAGTACAATGACACTTGATTAACTTACTAACAGTTCATTTTGAACCGAAAAGCGAAAATCATCCTGATTTAATCAATCCGGCCGGATCCGACCGGATCCGGCCGGATCGATGGGAATCTAGTCCGGATCCGGCCGGACTGAAAATGACGCCGGATTGCAATCACTAATCCGGATCTCAGATTCTTATAGTTTTAAATCCAGGCAAGAAAATAATTAAAAGTAAAACATCGACTTCGGAGAATTTATTGAATCAAAACAAGTGTAATTTATCAAATAGTGTTAAAAACTAATTACTATTCAACGAACGGACCAGGTATATAACTACTTTTGCATTGCATTTGCATACAAACCCTATACAAATGTAAAATCTAAATAATTTCAGTATTAACCTATTGGCATCGCATTACATCACTAATGCCTAACTAATGACGTAGGACGGTGATAAAGCAAAGCTATGAGGTCTTATACTTCACTTATCCGATATCTGTATAATGTTAATTACTTTTTATTGTATCATTAATACTATAGCATAGTACTAGCAACTCACCCTCGCTTCGCTCGGGTTCGTCCCTAGGTGGATTCCCTCTACAAACTTTCATCCCCTTTTTCACCCTCTTAAGAGATGATTTCCGGAATAAAGAATATCCTATGTCATTTGCAGGGTCTCAAACTATCTTCTTACCAAATTTTATCTAAATCGGTCTAGTAGTTTTTAGTTTATTCGTTACAAACATACAAAAATACAAAACATTCCTCTTTATAATATTAGTATGTATAAATACCTATAGATAAATCGTGGCAAAATAATTAAAAAAAAAGTCTTTACTCACCCTTTAAATGTTTTTGAACCATAGAATATAAGAATATTGCTAGATATTTGTAACCAATACCGTTGCCATGAAGAAAGCGATATCTTTCTTCCCTCTTTCAATATCGTTTTTCGTCTAACATAACTTTGGAAATCGCACTCCACTAAATCAATGACTGACAGTACATCGCTAAAAAGCACATAAAACCTAATTAATATTAATAATATTAAAATACACAAATACTAGACTCGATTATCACGATTTTATTCTTCTGTGTCATAAATTTATGATATCTGCTGACTACACCCCATATAACATGTGTAACATGCATATTATTATTTATGCTAATTACACAATATGTTGTACTCGACCTTCCCGTCACCAAGTATGACATTAATTGAAGAAAATGTACGTAATGAATAGAATAGAGTGAATTAATTAGACGAACGGATTTCTTTATAAAACCAGCTCCCAAACTTTATCTAGCAATCGTGTGTGGTCTGTCACGTGTGTGTGTATTTGTGTGTGCAAATTTTTTCGTGTTAACTTTCAAGAAAATATTTTACCTATACGGCAAAGATTGTGTAATCTTATTGCCCGACACAGAGCCGGGCGACTCTAGCAATGTGTCATCCAGCAAGTTCACCGACCCGCCGGGAGTTTTTTCATCTTTGTCCTCACTATGGCTCTTACCGAATATACTACGAATACAATACATTATTCTCTTTATATTTTTGTATATACGGATAGAAATATATACATTAAAAAACACTTTAGCTACAAAAATAACATATGTAAGCATCTTTTGTTCGAAGAAGAAAGAAATTATATTATAAACTTAATCAATAAATTTTGCGATACATTTTGTTATTAATTTAATGTCCACCGGAATATATAATTATTTTGTTCTTTTATTTGCATCAAAATAGAAAGCTTCGCACTGAATATCACAACTAAGAACAGAGATCGAATGGTGAAGAATCAGTTCAGTAATTTTACTGCGTGCGTATTCGCACATGATACGACAAACAGATTTTAAGCGAGATCTCTATCTTTACTTGATAGTAAAGATGACTATTTATATGCAATACAGTATTTTTTGCTAGCAAACAACTAAAGCCGATATACAGTGCCCTCTAAAAGTTAGTTGAAATCATCTATAATGTAAGAAATGTAAAAAAACTATAATATAACCAAATAAAATCGTGGATTTAATAACTGTTTATTAAAATATAATCAATTTAGAATATTTCTATTACTAAAACAATCATAACAATTTTAATAATTACAATTAATGTAAATAAACAGTGAAGTTACGATGCCAAAAGATAGTTGAAAAATTATTTTACGGATTATGTCTTTGCTAATATCTTAACTTTTAATATTTCGTATGATCGCCATTATTCTGCAGAACTGCTTTGAGTCGTCTAGGCATTGATTCTACAAGATTTTGTAATATTTTGTCTGGTATAGTCGACCATATTTCAAGAACTTTATTTTAAAATAAATTTCGGTTGCGCCTTATGGAAATAGGGATCCTGCGGTATAATTCATCCCAAAAATGTTTAATGGGGTTAAGATTAGGTGACATTGAAGACCATTCCAGTAAGCTCACTTCGTTATATTCAAAATACTCTCTAGTTACCCTTGCTGTATGCTGCGGATCGTTGTCTTGTTGGACCTTGAAAGTCCGACCTAACCCCATTGTTTCAGCAGATTGTTTTAAATTGTCACTAAAAATATTACAATACATATGTGCTATCATCCTACCTTCAATTATTTGCAGTCGGTCCACACCATACCGAGAAAAGCACCCCCAATGACATCACACTCCCACCGCCGTTTTTGACAGTAAGCCGCAAGTATTTGTCGTTGTAAAAATTATCATTGCTACTGCGCCTATAGTTTTCCGAGGTCGATTTCCAAGTAGTTGGAACTCTGATTTATCTCTAAAGGGAACTTTCTTCCAAAAATCTTATCCGAATACTTGAGGGCACAGACCAATCTTCGTTTTTTGGATCGATATTATTAAAGGTTCTTTTATGCAGGCGTCGCCTGATATTAGTTTCAGAAACCGAGGTTCCTGTTTCCTATAATTGATCTTTGATCTCTCGTATCATAATCCTGGGATTGATTAGGCACTGCCGCATTATTTGTCGATCATCAACAGAAGTAGTAGCTCTATGACGCCCCGACCGTGGCCTATATACAAGACTAAGACATTTTAAACCCTTTTTTATTATTTTTCGCATCCTTTTAGGACTAACTTTTAATAATTTTCCCACAGTACTAAAGTTTTTAATTTTTTGTATCCTCACACAATCTTTGTTCTTTCTTCTATAGTTAGTTTTCCCCTCGGAGCCATTATTTATTTATACTCAGTTAAATCACCTTATAATATCTAATTATTTAATGAAAACTCCTTACACTGTTCTAACAATATTAATAAATAAGTTTAAAATCGCGAGATTATCGTAAATCCGTGATAGATTCCTACTTCAACTGACTTTTGACGCACTTAGTCCAAGTAGTGTGCAAATAAACATGGATTATGGACGACTACAAAATGAATTTCGGTGAATTCCTTACTGTATGTATTAGAATAGTGTATCCGAACATAAATAGTAAACAGTTCAATCATTAAAACTGCATATTTTAGAAAATATATGACAAAATTGATGAGGTGAATAAATTTCAACTAACTTTTGGAGGGCACTGTATATAAAGGATCATACATAACTTAAACTGAAATACAGAAATATGCTCCATTTACAAACGAAGGCAATGATAATATTAATACTGCTATTCTACAACATGCTGAGTACTGAAAGTATATAAATAGTGTGGCCAACTAGTATAAATAATTTAATTGCAATATAAACAAAGGTATGTAAGGAACATGCAATATTGAGTAAGCAGTGAAACATTCACACAAACGAAAAGCAACTAAAAGAGCTAAGGATTAAGTGAAACAATATACCTTAAAGAATTATATGATAAAAAAATAATTAATAATATTTCAACCTAGAAAATTTCTCTTGACCCTTCCTATTTATCAACGGTGTTTGAAAATTTTGTTTACATTTTCGACAGATATAGTTCGAATAAAGAATTATTTACAGCATGATGATGCCTACTTGGACACTGCTGGTTGCTATCAAACAGAATTCTCAAATGTTTTCACTACTTTGCATCATCATCCGTCATAAAGGTACAAAAGTTTCTGCAGATGCTTTAGCTTTAGCTTTAGCCTTACACTGTCGCCTCAAGTGCACTTGTTACAAAGAAAAGTGAAAAAAAAGTGAAGAAAAAAGGAATCAATTCCAAATATCTGTAAGGAGATGGAGATTAGCAAACGAAGAGATTAGTTCGCTGTATATATATGCAATTGCACAACACTGGGCCCTATACTTAAAATAATTTCTTTAGTTTTGTGGACTATTATTTACTGTCAGTCTCCTGAGTTAAAGATGATTATCTTTAACCTTTTTAAATGCTAAGATTAAAGATGATAGGGGAGAACCCTATATAAGAAAAGCAAAATGTACATTTAAGAAAGAGTATTGCTTATCGCATTACTTCATTGCTCCATTGCCAACTCCCTACGCGCGTGATACAACTGATAACTCCTACTCGAATTTATCGCGACTGAAATATTTATCATGTTTACTTAATGATTATGATATGAATAATAGAACTTAAGGGACACAATTTAAATAAAAGCTTGTACAAAATTAGTCAATCTAGTTCAAACAGTTTCAGAAACGCTGGTCAAACTTATTGGAATTAAAAACTAAGATTAGTAAAATCAATTATCTCACAGAATGATTAATTATTATAGCATATATACTATAGCAGCTTTAACATGAACCAGGAGAAGAATAGAGTAGTCCATATAGCACTCACAAATTACCACTACATAGAGTACATCATGACAGCCTCTGAAAGAATTGGTAAGACTGACACCTTAAATTTTTTAAAACCTTCATTAGACATCCCAGTATGCATTGCTGCATAGATGAGAAAATCATATTGTTTTTTTTTCTTTAGACTGCCAATATCAAAAAATGCATTTTATTACATTCAAGAGTCACACAGTACCATGCGCAAACAATAAATTGTATGGCAAGTCAACTTGACACCCCCATATGACATGGTCAGTTACGCGATAACTCGAAACAAAACATATAATTTAGTCACGTGCAATGATTGCTATACATTAATTGCAAAAGATAATAAGGTAGATCGAGTAAAGTAAGCAAGATCAGAAAGTATAAGACAACAAGCAAGCGAACAACATGGTAATGGATTTCTTCACAAGACATAATCATTCTATATGTACACATCCGTAAAATTAGTATTTTGCCCGCTTTCAATTTGTAGGCTTTAATTATATGTACAAACACTCGAGCTACCAAAGCGTATACGGCAGATAAATTACTCCTCTACGTGTAAGTAAGAAATATCAATAATATTTTAATTATGTATTTAAATTGTATTTGTTACTTATATTCCAAAAAATTTTAAAACTAAGCCAAATTAAGAAAAATTCAATTAACCAGTATATTATTTTCTATAATTACAAATTTACGAATTTAAATAAACGAATCAATTTAGCACTTCGAAAAGCGCAAACAATAGTCACTAATGTAATACAAAGTATGAATTTTAAAGTGGGCGTGGATTGGGAAAACCTAAACTGTATGGAATAACGCAAAATGCTTTCAGGGTCAACGGGGTAGATTTTGATAAAATCAAAAATTGATATGACTAGTCTTTTTTAGAATTAACTATAGTAGGCAGTGGTAGCCCAGTGGTAACACGTTCGCTTGGAAAACCGAGTGAAACCGGTTCAAATCCCTCTCCCACCTCTGATATTTTCATATACGAATCATTTCCAACATGAGTACCACTTGTCTTACGGCGAAGACAAACATCTTGAGCAAACCTGCATGTCTGAGAGAACCTAGCAAGTTTTCAAAATACATGTGAAGTCTGCCAACCCGCACTTGGCCAGCGTGGTGGACTACGGCCTGATCCCTCTTTTTGATTAAATTGAAAAGGAGGCCCGTGCCCAGCAGTGGGACGTTAAAAAGGGCTGAATACATTATAGTAGTTAATTTACTTAAATATCTGTATCATTATTGCATCTGACACTAAATTAAGACTCAAAGTGACGACATAAGCAAACTACAAGTGAAGACTAATTTTTGAGATTTTATTTAAATAACAGTTTAAATACTAATTGTATTTTTGCTAGATATGCACTGTAATGCCTAGTTTAGTTTTTAAAATCAATCCGTGACATCTTTCAGCATTTCTCGCTATTCGTCATGCTCAAATTTCACCATCTACGCTCACTTGAAAAGTTCACCTGGATAATCGTCATTAACTACACGTTTCAATCGCGAAGAAGGTATATTGCTGAAGCAACTTTTATTAATTATCAGTTATCTTCCGACTGAGCGAAAGAGCCGGTACAGACATGCGCTAAAAGTATTCGGTAAATTCTTTTTACAGTCTATTCATAATACCTATTTATGTACGATGCCAACTATTTAATATTTGTAATTTCAGTAATGTAATCATAAAATGAAGGAACTTAGTCTATTTACTAACTGTAAGTTATAAAGTAAGGTAAATATACACACATAATATTACATATTTATTTATTTATTTATTTATTTATTTATTTATTTGTTCGGTAACCATACAGCGTTAATAAAAAAATACAATTTGAACACAAAGTTATTAATAAGTACGGCCAAAATTTGATTACTCTATAGTGATATGAATTTAATGGACAACAGAGTACCTACTCCTACATTGAAAAAAAGAAAGAAAAAAGAAAAGAAAAGAAAAGTCTGATCTAATGATATGCACATCAAACGTACTGTGTTTACATATACACGTGTGCGAGCATGTATGTGTGTGTGTGTGTGTATGTGTGTGTGTGTGTGTGTGTGTATGTGTGTGTGTGTGTGTGTGTGTGTGTGTATGCGTGTGAGTATGTTTTTGTATGTGTGTGTGTGGTAGTTACAGGTATATTTAAAGTTATGTACACCTATGTATATAGATTATAGGTTTGTGGAGGTATTACGGATTTTCATTTTTTTCTTAAGAGCGTGTTTAGAGAGATTAAATATATCTAAGTCGCTGTAATATTTGTTATAGGTTCTCGTCAGACGCGGTATGATGCCGTTTTTAGCGTATAGTGATTTTGTTGGTGGTTCATATAATAGGACGGTATGTCGCGTTCTTAATTTTGGGACAAGGAGTGATATATTTGAAAGTAGATCAGGACAATCAATTTTGCCAGTTAAAATTGCTTGTAACAAAACAATGTCACTTTGTGCGCGTCTATGTTCAAGTGTTTCAATGCCATAGTGTTTGTATGCACTTTGGTTTGCATCAGAGTATTTAAAATCCTTGAATTGTAAATATTTTATAAGCTTAGTTTGTATATTTTCAAGTCTTTTGATATGTATTTGGTAATAAGGTGACCAGATGTTACTGCCATATTCTAAAATGCTTCGTACATATGTAAAGTAGAGAAGTTTAATACATTCTGTATTTGTAAAATTTTGTGTAGCACGTTTAATGAATCCAAGCTGTTTATATGCCTTGTTTATTATTATGTCATAATGTTCCGAAAAGGACAGTTTCTGATCAAGTGTAATACCTAAATCTTTTACAGAGGTAGCTTGTTCGATGAATACAACGTTAATATTATAGTTGTAATAGATGGGTCTCTCTTTTCGATTGAAAGTTATGTGATGACACTTATTAACATTTACATTAATTCTATTTATTTCATAATAATGGGCTAGTGTGTTCAAGTCTTCTTGTATTCTTATGCAATCTGAAATAGATTTGACTTTAAGGAAGATTTTTTTGTCATCAGCAAACATTAAGAATTGTGCATGCTTAAAACATTTATCTATATCGTAAAGGTATGTATTATATAGAAGAGGCCCCAAAACTGAACCTTGTGGTACGCCAGAAGGTACGCACGTGAAGTTGCTCCTAGCATCGCCTATAATTACTGCTTGCATTCTATTTTTAATATACGATATAAACCACCTGAAAAGATTTCCGTGTATTCCTAATTGATGTAGCTTTTGTAATAGGATGATGTGGTCTACGCGATCAAAAGCTTTCTCAAAATCAGTGTAAATCACATCAACTTGCTCGCGTTCGTCCATAGCGTCTAAGACGTAGTTTGTAAAGACTCCTAGATTTGTTACTGTGGAGCGCCTGTGCATGAATCCGTGTTGTTCTCCAGGGATAGATTTTGCTATAGTAGGACCAATTACATCATGTATAATTTTTTCAAATACCTTACTCATAGCATTTAAGATTGAAATTGGACGATAATTTGTTATTAGAGTTCTAGATCCATTTTTATGAATAGGCACTATTAAGGCTTCCTTCCATTTAGAAGGAAAGCACCCGAAATTATTTATTGACAAGTTGAAAATAATTGTGAGGGGCTTAGCAAGATTCATTGCACAGTTTTTTAAAAATATCGGTGGAATATTATCACTTCCTGGACCCTTGTGTACGTTAACCTTTTTTAAATGATTAAGAACAGTATTTTCTTCTATAGCAAATGTAGAAATTGTGTCATTGATAACGTTGGTGTTCAGTTCAAGATCTTGATATGATGTGGCGGGTTTTGTAAATATAATACCTACCTTTTATAAGTGAGCTTTTCGATATAAGTTTTATAAGTTACCTACCTTATCTATAAGTTTTTCTATATGTTTTATAAGTTAAAAGTGTAAGGAAAGGATAAAGCTATTTTTATTTTATTTTAAGAAATAATTATAATTTTCATTAAATATGTATAGAAATAACAATATATTGCAAGTGTTACATGCATAACCGGCCCTTTCTTTCATAGTTTTAAATGTGGATTTCCGTTTTCAACATGCAAGGGTTATACATAGTATTGAAATAATTCAAGAATACCTTCCTCTCATCACGTGACGCTCGTTAAGCATGCAGTTACTATTTATATATTATCTACAAAAAACAACAAAATGCAAGCCGTTATTCATTTCACCGTTAGGAATTTAATACACTCACCCCACACCGAAATTGACCTTGTGAAAATTTCTTGGTAAGCTCGCGCTTCGAAACCTATATTTCGATTGCATATGTGTGAAAATATCTATACATGTGTACGATTTTTGCGAACGAATGCCACCCCATTTGATATTATTAATCAAATTTATTATTGAATAATATAAAAGAATTTGCAAATAAAATGTGTAATAGGATGGCATTTGTATGGTTATTTTGATCAAAAACGCACACACTCTAAGCATTTAAAAATACTAGACGCTATGTGCTGTTAGTCATAATATCTTGATCCCTGCCACATTAGGACGCACAATCATGATTATGTCTCGGTCTCATGACCACTGAAAGACTGAACTCATGCGTTGACAAAAAACTTAAGTAGGATCGAACTCAACCCATCGAGAACACCATGGAATACTCGAAAGGAGTAGGAATGATATGTACTTGTAATAATAAAAGCGGAAATTATACAGTCGACCGTTTGATAGATTACATAATGCTATTCAGGCATTTTCAAGGCAATCTTTTTCTAATTCATTTAATAATTGTTAAGGATTTTTAATATTAAGTTTTATACATAGCTATACAATTTCAAAATTTAACTAGCATAATAAAATACTTGTCAAATATCAAGTAGTCCACTGTAAACAACATAATAATACCAATGTATACGTTAAGTAAGGTCATCGACAAAAATCAGAAATGATTAAAAATAAGATGACACGAATTTTAAGTTTTAATAATTAAAGCAATTATATATATACATAATATGTATATACTTAAATCTATACCTGAGAAGCATAACACTATAACTGCGTTTTTTACGAGTTTGTGTTTATTACAGTATATTATTGTATGTGTCCTGTTCTATAATGGCATAACACTGTTTGTAGCAAAATTAACTGTCTATTTATACTATAGATAGTTAATTTTGCTACAGTGTTATACCATTAGCAAAAGAACACATACAATAGTATACTGTAAAAAACACAAACTCGTAAAAAACGGAGTTACAGTGTTATGCTTCTCAGGTACAGAAATAAACTTGAATTAAAATACTTAAAAATAATATAAATTGTGACAATTTATAATAAAACTTAACAAAAAAACATTTCATTTATGACTTTCGTCGCAGACAGTAGTTATGTATAGATATCGCTTCAAACTAGAACAGGGGCATTGAAGATAGCAAACATCTAAACAAATTTGGTATGTAGGTAAACAACCACATGTATTAAAGGTTTTAGATGTACGAATGAGGAATATTAATAAATTTACTACATGTATATAAAATAATAAAACACTTATTTCATTTACTATATAATGATAACAAGTTGTTAAAATCAAAATATTAGTCCTTTAGTCTTCATAAATAACGATTTTGTCACATAAAAAAATTATAATATGACTACTAAAAGTCTTAGTGAAATGTTTTTAATAATAAAATTATATACTTAACATTACAAATATTATTAATAAAATTGAATAAAATATGTTATGACAACATTCAATAAATATCATTTCTCTCACTTGAAAGGCTGTTTAAATTGACCTATACACATTAATTATATTTAATTGAAAAAAAAAAAAACTTACTTGGAACCAAGTGACCTGCACTTTCTATGAGTCGGTATAAATTTAGCCTGAGTGTATGAGCCTTGTATCCTCAGTGATCCGGAACCAAGTCGGTGTGAGGGAGACAGGGAGAATGGGGTGGAAGTGCCTTGTATTTGCATTTCCTTTACAGACTCTTTGGAACCCGCACAGCTTGCTACTGGCGATTGAGGCTCCAGTTTCTGTGATAATCTGAAAATGGAATATTATAGCCTGTCCTTTAGTTGAGAATTTAATACTAACTCCTCATTGAGAATGAAAGTTTTTTCTTGGGGATAATACCTCAACCAATGAACGTAGTTGAACATATGGAAAAATAGTGATGAAAATATAATGACTCCATTATTGTTAGCTTCTAAGGAAAGTGCCAACTAATTACTATTCAAAAAAGTTGACTATTCTGTGTCTGTAATATCTTGCTGTATGTACTATAGCCATATTTCTGTCATTAAATCATGTATCTAATATATAACATTAATTAATTGAAATATGAAATAAATGAAAAAAAGATTTCGTAATAAATAAATATTAAAAAACATTTTTAAAAACAACCTTTATATCTCATAAATTGTGTAATGTAATAAATGGTTTTTTTTTACTTATTCGTATTTTTCTTAGCAAACCCTTTGATTTGATATTCATATCAAGGGGGTACATAAAAAAATCATGGTCCGCCATCGTCGTAAGTCTGACATGTTGGTTTTAGAATGACGTCACTTATCTAACCATGCATTGTCATCTAAAGTAAACGTGTATGCAAAATTTCAGCTCAATCGGTTGAGGATCACTGTCTTAAAATTCAGTTACAAGATATGACCCGAACAAACATACATAAAAACATTGCAAGTTAAATAAAAGCTTGTAAAAATATAAAGAGTTAAGTACTTGTATTGATCTTCTTCTAGAAATTTCTGGAGCTCTTCTATATATCGCACACTATTTAGATAATTAGCAACGTGAGGAAGAGGAGCGATATCGTATTCGGATTGTTGGTAGCATTCCAGGGCTTTCAATACTACCGCCATTTTAGCAACACGATGTGGGGAGCTTGGTGCTATATTATTTAAGTACACCAGATCTGTTAAAAATATACCTGGAATACGAAGAGTGTAATAAGACTTAGAAGTTCTCTCACAAATAATACAGTCACTCAAACTGCATTTGCAAGAAACACTTAGGGTTCCAGTCTTTGCAAGTTTTTCAAAGCAGCCAAGCCATGATAAAAACATTAATTGTTGAAGAGTATATTCACACCTAAAAGTGATCTCCGCTTAAATATAGAAAACGAAGAACTTATTAGTATTTTCGAACTGCTGATTAAATGTTTAAAGCAGATTGAACTTATCTAAATTTTAGTTCTAATTAATTCTTTAACAAAGACCGTTTTACAGATATCAGTTCAAACGTTCTTGCTTGCTATGCTCAGGAGTCAAAGTATGACAGCGCTTTATTGGCATTTGGAAAGGTCTTGAAACAAAATACCTACTTAAAAAATATTAATTACTTATAACAAGGATTGTCGCCACGCTTTGAAGTCATTAACAAAAGAATTGTATTGAAAGATTGTCGCAATACAGTAATTTGTGTTCATTGCAATAAGGTTTCAAATATCAAAGTTAGGCTATATCTATAAATGTTCGCATTAAAACTGGATGCATTTGATATTTAACAAAACCGAGATATTTAACTATAGCATAACATTCGACGTTTGTTGTAGTAATATAATTTTGAAATATAAAACGAATCGGATATGCGTAAGTAAAAAGAATCCGATAAGAGGAACACTATTTATGATAATTGTTTTGTATGAAAGGGAACAAAAGCGACATGATTACAATTATAACTACTTTGTTTATCGCTTCCGTCACTGATGATTGAAAATATTTATTTAGCAGTCTAACGATTGATAATTATAATCGGGAAGCAAAAATCATGTACTTGTAATGTTGTAATTAAAGTTCAGGCTTGATCGCTGAACATAATGCAGATGAAAAATGTTAAAATATAATAAAAAATACTTAGTTAAACAAAAATGTGCACATTTTCCTAACAAAATTCCAAAATCTCCAAAAAAAATCAAGCCAGCAATTATTCATAATCTAAGTTTTATTTTTAGACATAGTTCAATACTCAAAATTTTTATAAATTCGATCCATATTTATTATAAAGTCACAATTCACAAGTATCTTGAAAACAAAAAAAACAAGTTCATGTAAATTTATAATCGCTAGTTACCAAGGTGAGGAATGCACGGGAGCGAGATAGATCGCATATATTCACGAAGAGCTGTCCAATTATCTTTTTCACCAAATAACTCTGCAAGTTTGTCAAATTGCTGTTTATCTTTCTTTGATAAGCAGCCCCAAGTCTTAGTCAACCTGAAATATATATTTTTCCTTGTTCTAATACTTTAAGTTTAAACCTGTATTTTATGATTAAAATCTGAACAATACGATATAGATTTTGAGAATATAATATTTTTTTCTTTCTATTTTAATGTAATAAGATTGTATCACGAATTAATATAAGAAAGGTATTTAACAATATAAGTTGACCAAATTAAAGTTATAAAAAATCAACATTTGATTATAATCTCTAAATAGATAGCATCATAATTCATAAATATTTTTTACATATTTCACTAAATTACAACATTTTCTACTTACCTATATATACTAACACTATGCAAAGCAGAGATGACAGCAAAAAGAGAGTGAAGATTATTCAGGTCATATAATTTTTTAGCCACTTTAATAAAATGAGCTAATATTTCAGCCCGAGCTTTTGGTGTTTGTCCATTGAGTATTTCTTGTACCGTCCAGAAACTAACCTAAAAATTGTATTGTTCGTATACATACATGAAGAGTTGGTTAATTTTAAAGAAACATACTGCTGAATTAAACTCTTACCCTATTAAATCTTTTTGTAAAGGCCACTACATTTGGTGCCTCAGTCAATTTGTTTGCTTTCATCCAACCACATGAGGTAAGCTCTTCAGGTTTGATTGATTTAAAACAAGGTAAGTCCAGAAGGGACAGTTGATTGGCAATATCTTCAGGGGCTATTTGCATTGCTGAACAAACTATATTGTCCCAGGACTGATTAATCGAAGCAGAAGCAGGGAGACTGCTGGTCTTGTACTGATAAATGGGATCAGTCTGACGATTCGTAGCACCTTCCCCAAGTCTATAATTAACAAAAATTTAACATATCAAATAAAACATTATTATGATAGTTTTTACTAAGATATGAAAGAAGCATTGTGGTATTGTACGTTTCCTTTTTGATATGATGTATTTGTATACACTGTAAAAAAATACCTATTGTCACTGCACTATTTATGTGAAAAAAAAAATATAATCATTGATTAGATACTACATAACAAAAATAAAAACAGCAAACACATTATTTCATTGATATCTACATAAAATAATAAAAATAAATTAATTATATTTCATTTTAGGTTCACTTAAGAATTAAAAAACTATTGAATTGGCAGATCTATCTGGCATAATTTCTGGACCATGTCCAATGCAAATTGGCAAGTGAGAATGAAAAATTTAAATAAAATATATTCACTTATTTCATTATTTTTTATTACTAATAGTTTACTTACATAATATATTATAATTGTATAATGAAAGTAATAATAAAAAATACCAACTATTTTGTTAATTAGAAAATTTATTAAAAAAAAATGTAACTTTAGCTCTGTTTGGCACTTACGCATAGTTATAATAACACGCACAGTCATTCTTTGGATAGGCTTGGTCATTATTTGTTACAGCTCTGGAAACTTTTTTACTATTTTGCTTGAAGGATGTTTTATCTTCCAATGGCCAGTTTTCTTCATCTTCATGCTACAAATATTATTATAGTTAGAAATTAAATAATGCCACATAAATCAAAGTTGTAAGATATATGAATCTATATTGATAATGTAATGGGTTGATAAGTGTACTTTATATTAGGTGTTTTTTTTTTCAAGCAATAATGCAATATACATATGAATTTTAATGAACGATTTTTTTATTACTGATAAATCAGAGGCCTTCAGCAAAGTTAAAAAATAATTGCAGTATGTACTTATGAAAAATTAAGTGAGCCACAAAATTTACTTACCTCTACAATTCCAAGGACAGCTAAGCTGTCGCTTAAAATATCCCGTGGCATTTCTGTTCAAGGTAATTGTGGTACATACTTTAAAGTGCAAGTCTTAAATTCTAAATCTTTAACTATTTCATCTTTGCAATAAAACACTGTGACACTGAATATTTAAGTTTTCACTCGTAGTAGGTAGGTTATCCTGTTCATAATAATAAATGTTATTATGGATAATAAGATAAATGATAAATAAATATTGAACTTAATGACATTAATAGTAATCACTAAAAATTATCACATATTGTCAAATGTTATTATAAACATCATCATTGAATACTAAAATAAAATTAGTAATGTTTTGACATTTCATATCGGCATATCGATATATTTTAATAATTAAATTAGTATCAAACAATAAAAATAATTAAATACATGAGAATTATAGCTTGCACTTGATTAGATATTATACAATACGACATACAAAAAATTATAACACTACTAATTTTTAAATGAACTTATGCATTAAAGTATTTTATATAAATCTTTACATGATTTAGGTACAAGACAAGACGATTAATTAATTTTAATTCAAATATATAGTTATGTATAATGTATATCATTAGTCTACAGATGAAAAAACAAAATTGAAAATAGTTGCGTTCTGAAATTAAAGTCTTTCATTTTATATAACAGTTTATAAAACTTATGTTGTTGACTTATTTTATTGAAACATAAATAACATTGAACATTATATTATTTTTAATGAACATATAATTTTGTTAGTATTGGTAAACAACCATTTAACATTTAAATAAAGTTAAAAAATATATTACTTTTAATTTCGTGATTTTAAACAACTAACCAGTTAAACTGTTAATTGAAAAATATTTGTGAATAGTTAATTAGGTAATGTCTAATTTTTATTACCAACATAAATAACCAAAAATTATAAGAAGTATATATTGCATTCGTAAAATATATACAAATAATTCAATACACAAAAACTCGTAAACATAAATAAGTACAATTAAAAACTACATGCGTGTATGCAATTTAATTATCTAATTTTTTTTTACATATCAACAATAAACATGCTTACACTTTTATTTATTTTGTTGATGTATTTTATAGTTATTGTTAATTTTAATAATTTAATAGTTTATTTACATGTGCGCTATAAACAAATATTAAATTTACCTATAAATATGATACATTTTTTATGTTAAATTTATATCAAATATTTGTGTAAATGCACTTACAGCGCAACTTTTAAAATTGTATAGTATTGACGTTTTGGAGTAGTACCTAATCTCTATAGCGCATGCACTTTTCATGCACTTATATGTATAACAGTTATATAGTTCGATCAGAAAATTTAATGTGAAGTATTCTATATCTTTGCTTCTAAATGCTGTAAAAAAACTTAAGTGCGAAATAACTAACAAGATTGTGTACTTTCAAGATTTATTTTTAACTGTATGTGATTTTTCATGCATAATCATTACTATTGTTTTAATATTATTGTTGTTAACTAATACAGATACCTACCAATACATATTTATCTAGATATTAAAAATCGATGTGTGTATGTATGTTCCCTATAGACTAAAACGGCTGGAGCGATTTTGATGAAATTTTCAGGCAATCTTTAGATTAGCCTAACGGGTGATCCTGTTAAATTTGGTAGCGATCGGAAGTATAAACGCGGGCGAAGCCGCGGGTACTGCCAGTTTCGCAATAAAAATAATTAAACTTAAAAAAATTAATAATCTATGCATAAAAATCTATATAAAAATATATAGAGCAATGCAATGGAAGTGATAAAAAAAGACGAACTGTATCTAAATAAACTTCCGCTGAAAGGCGAGTCGTTTCACTACTTTATTCATTAATTATTACAAAAACCACAATACAAAATATGTTGCTTGAAATTTCCTAATTAACTAATAATTATACAATTAAAATACTCATAAATAAAATAAATTTATTGTTTATTAAAGCATATTATTTTTGTAAGTTGTTAACATGGATAATTAGTAAACTGTTATGGCGTTTGTGTTCTGATACACAACGCATATAAAAGTGTCTTTTCCTTTAAAATAAAAAGGAACTTCCGTAAATATTATAATTGTGTTTATTGGAAATATTTTAACATGGGTATATAATACTCCTTCAAATAAAATTGATTCTGTGAGAGTATACTTATTTAAGGTTATGTTTCCGTCTTATATAGATATTTTAGGTGTGTTTCAGTGAATCGGAAGATCAAGTAGGCGTTTTTCTCCAAGCCAGTATACATAAAAGTGATGTCTGAATGAATTTCTCACGGTTTTTAGACATTCAGTCATGGTGGGAAGTCCCAAGCATTGCATATTTTTGTTCTTTATTCAGGACTGCTTTCAATCTTTTGGATTTTGACATCGAAGTGAGTAAATGGACATTTTTCATTCAATGTCGGTTTTACATAAGACAAAGCGTTTTTATATACGGTAAATTGTTAAATTCGTAGGAATTGGAGGAAGCACTCCTCACAGATGGCACAGAAGAGTCTGCTAGTTCTCTTTTGACCGAATTAATAGTACGACTCTTGAATGGTTGTTTGGGCAACAATGACATCTCGGCTTTTAATTATCAGGTGAGTCATTATTAATATTGATATAATTGTTGGCATCAGGATCTTGTATCAAATATAATCTAACTAAATAATTTTATTACAGATGTATTTGAGGCGTTTGTTTAGGCAAAAATGTCAGGAAACTGGACGCTACAACCCCTTCAATACTGACATTGACTTTCAATTCCTTCCTCTTCGCACTAAGGTTGAAATATTGTATGCGTTATGTGATTTCCGGCTTGATGCTGAGGATGTGTTTGATTTGTTCAAGAATCTTGAGGCAGAAAGCTTACGAGTGGAACCACTAGGGTAAGTGTTATAATATTAGAAGTAAATAAATGTGGAATGTGAAGATGTAATAAATTTATATTACGAAGTCTGTCATTAAATATTACACAGCTCATTGAAAATATTATATAAATAGCACTTAAATGTATATCTTTATTTGTATAGAATTTCAGATTTTATAAAAGCAGAACTACAAGTTATTGTTTAAATTATTGATTTTTGGACATTAGAGCTTGCATATACTAAATTGATATGATGTATTAATTGTTATTAAAATAATATACTGAATTTAAACTATTGAATATTGATAATATGTTAATGCTCACAGCTCATTAGTTTTCAAGTTATTTTATATTATGAACTTTACATTTGGTTTCTGTAAAAAATGTTTCTATGGAATTGAATAAATTTGATATTTATAATAACAAAGGAAACTTTAATGTTATAAATGCTAGTATGTGAATAGTTTTAGTTAGACTATTACTGTAACTATAATTAGCATTGAAACATTTTTTTTTATTAATGATATTTGTTTTAATATGAAGCAAAATAATCTATTTCATTCATCTCTTACAATTTTCATACTTTACTTAATATATATAATATAACAGATTCTCTACACATGTATATAATTTCAGATGGGATGACAATGACTCTGCCTATTGGTACTTTTATGGCACAAGATTATATAGGGAAGATGTGTTAAAAAAGAAGGGAAAAAGTAAGAGGAGAAAAAAAGAGAGTCGTAAAAGAGGTTGGTTCTATGGAGATGATTGGCTTGATGACGAAGAGTCCGAACGAGTGTGGCAAGTGGTGTGCTTTACAGAGGAAGATTGGACCCACTTGACAGAAAAGTTTAAGAAGGCCACCAGCAAGGTTGAAAGGGAACTCTACCGGTCCTTATCACAGAACTTCCTGCCAGAAATACCAAGACTATTTCAAGAAAAGGAGCGCTTACAAAGAAAAAGGTTAATGTTTTATTTACACTATTGACATTTTTTAATACATTTTAACTAGTATACTTTGCATAAAAAATGAATGAAATTTATCTTACAAAGCAAGTTTAAATGTTATTAAATTAAGAGTTAAAAAAAAAATCTGTAAATTTCTAATGGCCAGCATTGCCTTTATTAGGAACTCATAAAATACTGATACAATATTTTTGTAAATATAATTATTTATTAGTAATAGACAAACATAAATATTTCTTAATGATGATCAAATTAATTTGATCATGCAAAAAGTGTCTGTGAATTAAGCTGTGCAAAATGAGTTTAACTTATTATAGTTATGCAAGATATGTAGATACACATCATTTTTGATCTTATTTTTAAAATAAGATGTGACATTGAGGACAATATACTTATTTCCTTTGCCCTTCCTGTAAAAAAAATGTATATATTATGTTTGAGTTAAGATTAATTAAACTTGAGCAAGCGAATGTATATAATAAATGTATATATTGTCAAAATATCTGCGAATGTTTTTCTTTTTAATGAAATGTGCATTCTATAATATCTCAGTTAACCACCTAATACAAATGCTGTTGCACAAGCTTATGCTGTAAATGTAACTAAGAAAAAAAAAGTAAACAGTTATAATTTACTATTGATTCTTAAAAAAACAAAAATGAATTTGCCAAGCTGTTATGTTGATATATCTCTAATAAATGGAAGTTTTTAACTTTTATATAATAACTAGCGATTTACCCTCGCTTCGCTCGGTTGCGCCCTTGGGTACGTCTTAAATAGATAAGAATAGTTTTGTGAGTGTGCCTTAAGAGAAACAGTCATGCTATTGTGGACTTTTCTGTAGGTCTTTTTAAGACCTACAATTTTCTAGTACATTGTTTTGATGTATCTCTTAAGGTTTAGACAGAACCAGCTGTTTGTGGTTTTTCCCGTGGGAATGAAAGATTTCCCTAAACTAAAAGGTATTCTAAATATTGACCTGAGTAATAAGTTATCACTACACAAAATTTAGTTAAAATTGGTTTGCTACTTTTTGCGTGAAGTGCTCACAGCCATAACAAACAAACAGACAAAAAATGTAATAACGCATTTCGGTGTCTGTATTATGTACACAATACGTTACAGTCATTGTTTTAAAAAATATTTCATGGACAGATTCTGTTTTTTTACTATTTTATTATCTATACAGATAAATAAAATTGGAGTGTCTAATATTAAAATAACCGCTTTTTACTAAATGCTTATGGACATATACACGGTACATATACCAAAACAACATTTTTTACAATTTTTGTCTGTCTGTCTGTTTGTTCCGGCTAATCTCTGAAACTGCTGGACCGATTTTGACGGGACTTTCACTGGCAGATAGCTGATGTTATAAGAAGTAACTTAGGCTACTTTTATTTTAGAAATAAAATAGGATCCCACGAAAAAAAAAATAAAACAAAAAAAAAAGTTTATTTTGGGAAGCAACCTAGGGACGAACCCGAGCGAAGCGAGAGTGAGTCGCTAGTATGTATAGATAATGTGAAACATGTTTTTTGAAAACTAAATTTACTAAGTAATAGGGAATATGCATATCCTTTATATATTTATAATAATTTTTGATTCTATTATTGTTTTTAATATTAAGCGATCGTATAGTATTATCCCACTTATTATTTAATTTATTTTTAATTTTTCAATGGCATAAATTTATTAATAAAATATATGCAGCAATATGCGCGGGAAATTGGTTTGATAAAAATGTGACGTCAAATTTCATGTTAATAGACTTGTATTACTGACATTTACATGTTATTTGTAGTGTTTAATCAGATCACATATTATGTAGTTGTAACGGCATATGTTGTTGTATTTGATTAATGTCAATTGGTACCTATGACAGTGTAATAGCAGCGTCATTTAAAATGCGCGAACATGACGATGTTTGAACTGTTTTAAATATAAAAAGAAAAAGTTTATTTATATTTTTACGATGTTATGACAAGAAAATCAATATTAAATTATTATAATTAAAATAAAAAGTACTTGTATATAAATAGGGTTATTGGGCTTGGCGAAATTTTAATATAAAGGTGTATAACATAAATAGGATATAATCAATAAGATAATGCCTATATTGATAAATATTAATTGTATAGAATCTTAAACTACTACAGTTTAATGAAGGCTACTGTTTTTGTTAAAATCATAATCATCTTCATGCTTAATCTCATGCTTTGCGATAATTACTGGTGAATAACAAACAATACATAAACAGATCCATTTTAAATTAAATGCATAGCATTAACGGTTTGAAAATTTATCATATTATTACTGCTGTTACTTTTATTTTATATTTTTTTATGTCGTTAAAGGTTACTAGAGCTAGCACCGCGTCGCACATCGAGCCGCGTCCTGCAGAAGATCAAGCAGAAGGAGGAGGAGATCAAGAACAGTGTATATGACTCTAAAGACGAGGACAGTAAAGAGACACCCACAGCCGCACGCGAGAGCCGTGCTCGGCGAAGGGAGCGCTTGAGACGGTATGTTGTCTTACATTTGTCTTTAATGTTTAGCAGTTAGCAGTTTCTCTACTGGCGAGAAAAAATAAGCACGTGTCAGGTAAGTCACTTGTACTTTGTGAATATTATTTATTCAATTTAATACTTTGTTATGGCTACACTAGCTACCATATGACTAAATATATCTACAGAGGTAACCTACTACATATAGCGGCAATGTGCTTGGCGTGCGGCCTCCTATATACATGCTATACCTATTTTTTTGGTCATTTCTCTTTCTCATTTATACATATAGAATAAAATAAATTATTATTTCTTCTTTCGTTGTACGAGACATACATGTGAGTATTGTTTGCTTACTAATACTGTTTGTTTACTAAAATTTTTTGAAAGTGAAGCATAATCTACTAGCATAAAACGATTGTAAACAATGTCTTAGTTCAAATAATTTATTATTAAAGTAACGATATACCCTAGCTTCGCTCAAGTGCGGCTCAACGTGCCAAATACCTAGTACTGCTATTGGTAGCCTACATACTCCAGTTCGTAGTCTATCTGTGTAGAAATTATATCCAAATCCGTCCACCCCCGCCGTTTAAGCGTAATGGAATACAACATGTGCACGCATACAATATTAGTCCCATAATAAAAAATAATGCTATATTCGTAAAATCTTCAACATCCAATGTTAAATTTGTTGACACCTTATATTAATATTATTTAATGAAAAAAAAAGTTAAAACCTGTAGAACCTTATTTCTGTAGATTAAAAATTGTTCGGGATTTCGTACATAGTTTTGACAGTATTATCAGAACTGAGTCATTTCATTTCGAACTACTGTTAAAGTTTTCAACATACTGATAGTGAATAAAGAACTTTGAATTTAACGAATAATACCAATATCATGCGCACGTTAAGTTGACTGTGACTTAAAAAGTATCCAAAATATAAGTTTATCTATACATATAATAAAATTTTATCAAGCCGAACCTGTACATTAAATATTTTTTTGAAAAATCTTATTGACATGGACGTTATTATCGATACAGCGGCCGAATGTATAGTTTTTAGAATTCTTGTCTGTCTGTCTGACTGTCTACTACCGCACCATGGGAAAACCACTGAATAGATTTTGGTGAAATTTGGTATGATGATAGCTCTAGTTATCCGGGTCAACATATAGGATACTTTTTACTGCGGGAAAATATCTCATACCTGAAAAATCCATACTAAGGTTATAACATAACTAGGAACGAACCCGAGCGAAGCGAGGGTGAGTCGCTAGTAATTTTATTAGTTGAATTAATTGTACCATGTATCATTACATACATTAAAATATCAAATCTAAGAATATTACTTTTAAAATACAGCTGTGAAGTAGTTTTATGAGCTGGGCCTGATACATTGACAGTACGATCAAATTGCTCAGTTGACCCTATTCATGTGAAGATGAAAGATGGACACTTTGATTAATGTCCACTTACATATCGATGTGCATTTGTATAGTGTGAGAGAAGAGCAAGTTCAATGATAGACTTGTACGAGATCTGCGTACATATCGTATTTCGTGATTTAATTTTAATTAAAAGTAGAACAATATGGTTGTTAATTAGATATGTGAACTATATTAATGTAAGATCAAATTATTATATAAATTCATAACCTTTTTTATAGTCCAGTCAAATAAGGTCTGAAATCGAAATTTTGGCACTCAACTTTACATTTTTGATATAATATAGTTTTAATGATACAAAAACAAGGTGTAAAGGTTTTCGTGTCTGCAATCCCCGGGGTTTCGGTTTGGATTGAAAAAAAAAAATGCTAAAAGTTTTTTTTTTCGCTATTACTCGAAAACGATAAAAGTTATGCAAAAAAGTTTTAATAAAAATGTGTAGAGCTTAAAATTTTACATAAAAAAAGGTTTCATGACTTTTTTTCCTCCGGTCAAAATTAACCGAGCTAGGGAGGTTTTAAGTTTAAGGGATGAATGGTCATTTAAAAAGTCGTAGCTAGTAGAAAATTAACGAATTTTATTTTTTTAAATTGCTTAAAAAAATCTAATCTTTATTTTTAGAGATACAGATTTTGTTATGTTTGTTGATGTGATTGAGATTGTTCATAGCTATAAATTCTGGAGACCTATTCAGGCGTTTAATTAGCAAACAAAATAAAAACCAGAATACAAATAAAAGAAGATTGATAATGATAAAGTATTAGCGGTCCCCGACGCGACGACGTTTTATCAAAATGTTAATAGGTACTTTTAATGAAGTTAAAAGGTCGAGAGAGAAACCTTATTTTTTACTTTTTAGATGGATTTTTGTTGTGTCGGAGGTTACCTAAAATTTTTAGTTCTATTAATTATACCGCTCCTGCTTACAAATTAGAATGTCATAAAAAATAGTGTCAGCTCTAGAGAACGGGTAGTCCAGACATCGCCATATATGCTGAAAATCCTTTCGCTTATGAACTATATTGGAAGATTTTCGCAGATGCTGCTTTACTCACAGTATGGGTTCCCTTTCTCTTAAAATAACGCAGCCAAATTTCCTCTTACTATATACTCCTTCATTTTATGCTCATTTAAAAAAAATGGATATGTCACCTTGTTTATAATGCCAGCCTAAAAGTTGCTTCTCGACTGATGTCGGTTCAGGAAAGAAGAGTATCTATCTTAAGGATAATTTAAAAAAAAATCTTTGGAAAGATTAGAAAATTTTAAAACTTATCCCGATCTGCGAAATTGTATTTAAGTTATTGTAATTATGTTGAAAATTAATGTTTCTTAATTAATTTAATACAACACTTCCATTGCGTGAAGTGAATTTGAATCTCTCTTTATATCAAATCTATTGAGACTCAACCAAGAATAGAAATCGAGATAAAAGTGCGTACATTTCAACCTCTATATTATGAGGAAGGCTTAAATGATATATAATCTAATTTTGAAAACTATATATATATCGAATAAAAATTACACAAATATTGAATATTGAGTGGTTTTAGCTTGGGAACTATAAATTATTTTGAATGATATTAATAATAGCTAGATACTCAAACATTAAAAATATACCACTAAATCCGTCTGTTGAACCATGTATTAAGATAGATTATTCTCGTTCTTTATTATATAAAATGTGTGTGTTTCTTAGTGTAAAATTCATCAATAGATTGTGGTATCAAGGGGTAATGAAAATTTAATTTAATAAAGAATTTGAATATTACTTGAACAACTTTATAATAGAGAATATGCGTAATTTTTTTTATTGAACTGAAACTTCTTTAGAATCATTGTGATTTAAAACTCGATGAAACGGAAATGCAAAACTAAAAGGAAACAAATACATAACTGTATAGGGTTAAGCTGGCGAAAGAGGATACATTGCCATGTTGCCATGGTAACTGTTGTTATTGTCTGAGAAATATATAATATTATATTTTATCCGTATTCTATAAATATATAATTGTAGTATGTCTAATATGTCTTATTTAATTATTGATTTGTTTTAATTCAATTGAGATATTTTCCAAAGAAGTTTTTATAATTATTTGAGATTCATGAACTCCCGACTGATTTCGATCACGCCGACTGCTTCAGCTTTGGAGAGATATTCGTCGTTCATGTGCTCTCATATGGCTACTGTAGCCAATCTTTTTTGAGAAGGTCCGTATACATTGCGGGCATGTGAGCACACCATTGTGATAATTGTATCTGCTCGCCACAAATGGACGGGCTTTCAGATAATCGCATCTGGTATCAAATTCGAACCAACGTCGCTTCTCAAAATCAAGAGTTTTATTCTTCACTCGAGGTCTTCAGTCCAAACATAAAGCTTCTCGTTTCTCCCATTCTGTATGTTCAATGCCACACTTTTTCATGTGACGCACACCTTTATATCGGAGCATCTGACCACTCTGTTTTCGCTTACCTCGCTCAGTTCGGAATAAAAGATGCACTTAGCCAGTCGCTCTTCTGCCATGTGTAACACGTGACCACACCATCGAAGCTGCCGACGCGTAAGGTAAGCTTCAATGCCATGAACATTGGCTCGTCGCAGCACTCCGAGCCGCCACCGCCCTAGGCCTTCCACCATTGCCTCGCTGCTGCGCCAAATCCGCCAAACCCGCCACATATCTGCCATGGGATGGCTTCCTTGTCACAGTAGACTTTTTGTAAGGTGCGGGAGAGAACCGCTATACTACATTCGACTGTACTTGTCTATTGCAAGGTAGTTTAACGTCATACCCAGGAATTGAAATTACACAGGAAGTGAAAAATAATAAAATTAATTACTGAATAATATGTAATGTATATTTATGTCAAATAAAATGTAAATAACATTTAAACTTGGTAAAAAATATTATAAATAAAAATAAACCTTATAATTATTCTACTTCTGATACTCTACATTCATTTCATTCTCTCGTAGGTTACTTTCCTGAAGTTTTACTGCTACCATGTGTGAATTGCACACACACGCACTTATTATACAATAGCTAACATTGTTATTAATTTTTAAAAAATATGCAGCTCCAAAAGAATGAAATTTAGTTAAAAAATACTTTAAGCCCCCGCCATTTCGCGCGCTTGGCGTGACGTCACAGAATGATATACATAGAAAAATGACGACTCAATTTGTAGCGACAAAATCGCTAATCGCTCTGTTATGACGTCATATTCGGTCTGACTAATGGCGTGCGTTTTAACTACTTTAAATTTCCCACCTATATTTGTACTTTTAAATAATTATTTTCTTAATCAAAAAGAAATTACATAAAAAAAATTGATATAGGCCTAATTCAAAAGCAAGATTATAAAAAAAACACCTTATTTAAATCACACGCATATTCCCTATGGTATGTAATATTAAAAGCTGTATGAAAACCAAATCTTATGTTTTAGATCAAAATCAACATCATCAGATTCTTCCTCAAACAGTTCAAGTGATCAGGAAGAGATGCCTCAAAAGGTAACTAGGAGGTCAAGGACAAAAGAAAAGAAATCAAAGAACTCTTCATCTACCCATAAAGGAGAGCCTCCACCGGAGCCCGTCGTAAGAACTGGACGCAAAACGAACAACTCACTGGCAGCCGCTACAGGGCAAATAGTAATACCAGAAAATGATGAACCGGTCAATAGCACCCGAAAAAAGCTTAAAACGTCTCAAATGTAAGTGACTTATTTTTAATTTATAAGAATGTATTCAGCCCTTTTTATCGTCACAACGATAAGCATGGGCTCCCTTAATGCCCCTTGCATTAAGGTTAAGCCCATAGTCCACCAAGCTGGCCAAGTGCAAGTTGGCAGACTTAACATGTACATATATTGAAAACTTGGTAATTTCTCTCAGACTTGTAGGGGTCCTCACGATGTCTTCTTTAACCGTAAAGCTACTAGTAATCATGTTGAAAATAATTCGCACATGAGAATATCAGTGGTGCGAAGACTTGAGATTTGAACCCACTTCACTTGGTTTTTTAAAAGAGCATGTTACTACTGCCTTAAAATAGCCTATTTCACTTTTACTGTAAGCTTATTTTAAAATACGACAGATAATACAACTGAGATTCAGCTTGATATGCAATCTAGCTGAATCTCAGTTGTATTCACATATGAAACTTTTGACCTCCTAATTGATTGCTTTATTAACCATTCATAAACTTCAAGCCGCCGACTCGCAATTTATCGGTATCAACACTGCAATCATTACCAATTTTTTATTCTGTAAGATTGAAATTATATGTATTATTTTTATTTATTTTTTAATTTATTTTATTAATTATTAAATATTATTTAACGAAATACCATACTTTTAGTTTTGGTCAAACCGAAGAAGACATACAAACTGATATGTACAAAGTGCTGGAACAACTCACTGCACATGAAGACGCGTGGCCGTTCATGGACCCAGTCGAAGAAGAGTATGCTCCTAACTATTACGCTGTCATCCGACGCCCGATGGACCTCCGCAAAATGGAGGAACGGCTGGATAGTGGATACTACACGGACTTTGCAATGTTTAAGGCAGATTTTAAACTTATTGTGAACAACTGTCGATTGTACAACGGACAAGATAATGGTAAGTGTATAATATTTTTTGAAATAATGCAATAATTAAATACATATAGTATTTTGACCCATCTTATAAATAAATTATGTAATAAAAATTATAACAGTTACTCATGTGATATATTTCGATTACACATGATGGAAATAACAAAGAGTACAAAGTTATAGTTAACATTAGTTTTATATGTTGGCTTTATAAAAGACATTTATTATTTTCAGAGTATACTATTATGGTGGATAGCTTACAAACTGCTTTTGATCGGCTTACTGAAAAATATATGCATCGACTTTCATCCTCTGATGAAGAAATTGCTGTAGAGTACCAATTGCCTACTCCTTCAAGAAAGCATAAAATAAAACCTGCTGAATCACCTCCACGTCAGAAACGGAAAAAACGCAAATCTAATTCTGAATCAGGTACGAGTTAAATTAACAAACTAAATTAATATTATTTTTAGAAACCTAATGGAAAACCAAAAAAAAAAAAGTGAGATTATCGAGTGCTTCCTTGCTTGCTCAACTGAAACCTATGTGTTATTCCAGGTCATAGTCCAGTTATGTACTAAATGTTATCCCAATCTGTCCATACGCACACACGAGCGCATGCGCACATACACACATACACATGTAATCAAACTCCCACGTATACATTAATAATAGTCCTATATCCATATTCACACACTAGAATTTATGATTTTTTTTAATCAAATTCTTAAATGATATGTCAAAGTAATTTTCAAAAAATTTGATATTCTTATAGTTGCATCACAATACTTGAAAAACAGGTTAACAATAAAAACTAGGAATAGAAATAAGCTCGTTACGCCCAGATTTCGACTCCAAAAGTTGAATAAATCCGTCATGGGCTTGAGTATATGCACCTATACATATAATAAAATTGTAACTGTTTGCTGTCTGTACATGGAAGATATTTGAAAAAGTTATAATATATGGCTTTATTAACGCAAAAGAATCCAACAATGATTTTTAGAATTTGTGTCTGTTTGTCTGTGCATTTGTGCGCGCTAATCTCGGAAACGGCTTAACCGATTTAGTGCGGTTTCCTAATGTATTGTGGTAAGCTAAGTATTTGTTTTGTTTCAATCGGTTCATAAATAAAAAAAAAAATGACAATTTAAAGAATCACCTAGCCTCGTTAAGATTTACCTTTCAACAATTTGAAGAATATTTTAATGAGTAAAGCAAATAACTCTGTTTAAGGGTTTTTTTGTTAACGGAAATGTGTGAAATTGAGATATATCTATACATATAATAAAATTGTAACTAAGCCGAATCTGTACATTAAATATTTTTTGGAAAATCTTATTGAAATAGACATTCTTGTTGAATAGATTATCGATATAGAGGCCGAATCTATAGTTTTTAGAATTCTTGTCTGTCTGTTACCGCAGCACAGAAAAACCACTGCAGGAATTTTGATGAAATTTGGTATGATGATAGCTGGTTATCCGGGTCGACATATAGGATACTTTTTACTGGGAGAAAATATCTCATGTCTGAGAAATCTATACTAAACGTTAAAACATAAGTAGGGACGAACCCGAGCGGAGCGAGGGTGAGTCGCTAGTTGACTCATATTTGGGCTATCTTTAATGTTATGTTAGTAAAATGAATCAAATGTAACTCAATGATATTTAAAAGAGCAACTGTTGAGCTTCTCGCCGGCTCTTCTCAGCGGAACGGTTTTTCGAGTCAATGGTAGCTTTCCTCACGGACTGACTACGCTGACATTCTTTAAATTAAATTGACGATTCATAAGTGCTTGTATAAGTCTATTAGTATACAGTTTTAGTCTAGTCATTGAAGACATATAATGGGACTTTCGCTACAAAAAGTCAAGGAGAGTTCTAATTTAGCAGACTAACAGTCTGTTCCAGTTTGGTGTCCTAATTAATATCTGAATTTACCATTTTCAGCGACCGTTGCTCGCGCCGCCATATTGAAAAGATAGTACAAAAAAACATTTTTTTTTTAAATATCTAAATTTATAATATAATGAATTCTATTTTGAGATAGTTAACACTTTAATAACAGCTTTACCCAAGAAAAAAAATATTTTAAAAATATTTCATAATAAATTAAGAACTCTTCTGCATATACTTATATAATATGAGCACGCTCCCGCACATCCCACATCAGATATGTTTTCATCCTAGGTTTTTCATATTGGTTACTTCTATTATAATATTTGAAACATGTATTTTCATCACAATTCAAACAATTCGTAAAACATTTTCTTCCATAAGAACATAAGTTTAAGAGTTCAATTTAGAATATGAAACTGTACAAATGTCAGGATGTCGACATCAAGCCGGAATCGGGTGATAGACCAAGTCATAATAGTTATCAGAAAAATATAAAATATCTAAGTTATCTATTTAAAAAATATAGGAATTTAAAAAAACGTCGAGAAAATCTATACCCTGTAACCGTCTTTTCACTCCTGTTGCTATAATATTGCTGAGAAATCTTATTTTTCTTAATTTTCTATGTAATCCTAATGATTCTGTAAAATGTTGTCTAAAATTTAAAGCCACCTGCTCCAGCTTGTAAGAAAATGTCAATGAAGTACATAAAAATAACGATCCTTACTTTGTTGCTTACAGTTGAACCTAAATCCAGTACGTCCACTAGTAAACCTCCACAAAATGAGGTTGAGGAGGAGGAAAAAGAAGAAGAACAAAAACAAGATGAACCGCCAGAAGATGAAGAGCCTAAAGAACAAGATGGTAAATCGAAAGACGTAGAAAAAAGCAAGGTTTCTCACAAAAGCAAACATGACAAGGGAAAGAAAAAACGCCATCATCGGCATGGCAAACATTCCAAAAGCCACAGGAAGAATTCTCATAAATCTCATGAGTCAAAGAAGCATAGAAAACAAAAACATGGGAAGAATAAAGATAAAAAATCTAAAAAAAAGAAAAACAAACACCATGATGTTGAACCACCAGAGGAAATTAAAAGAAGTGAGTCACATGAATCTTTAGAAAGTTCAAATAGAAGTAGAAGTGCAAGCCCACTTCCCTCCATACATACTCCTTCGCCGTCACCCACCGAGCTACGTAGATCTGAGTCCAATGATCAATTGCCCGATCCAGACTTTTTAAAAGACAAATATGATAAAATAAAGGAAAGACGACGTCATGCTGCAAAAGATGCTTGGGAGTCACTGTTTGACTATAAACAAAAAGTAGAGAAACAAAAAAATAATTCCCAAGCACCTGAGAAAGAAAAGAACCACAAACTTCGAGAAACAATTGCAAAGTTAAAAGCTAAAAACGAAAAATACAAGGATTTTAATAGTCTTTTTACACCAGGACGATCAGATGCCACTCCTAATTACAAAAACAGGAAGCATTCAAGTAAAGATGTTAAAGATGATGATAATGACTCTTCTGATGATGAAAGCGTCGAAAGTGTCAAAGTAAAGCCCAAGAGACGCAAAAAGAGTACTGCCAAAAACGCTTCTGCTTCAGAAGCTTTGGAGCAAGCAGTCAAAGATATAAGCAAATGGCTCAGTGATGCTCCTAAAAGTTCAACTGTCATTTCCCCATGTGACAGCCCGGCTCAGACCATTTCTACAGAAGATGCAGACAATAGTCGCTTAGACGACGAGTCTTCCCAAGGAGACAAGCCAATTCTATTAAGAAAAGATCTAACGCGCAAGAGACCATCTTCTCGTGAACCGAAAATAGTAAAGAGAAGGGAAATACAAAGAACCATTGATAGATTACAACCTGGCAAAAGCAAAGGCAATCTGCTTACCAATATGAGCAACAAAAATACAGATAAAGCTGAAGAAGTGACCCCACTTGGACCTTCTAAGAGTACTCGTGACTCCAGTAAAGAAGAAGAATGTAAGCTCAGTTTGGGTTCAGTTTTACCTACAGTGGAATTTACTCTCGGAAATGACCACAATTTTAATAATGACAACAATAAAAGCGATAAGCTAAAAGGAATCAAAAAAGTTAGTGAAGCAAAAGACACTAAGAAGGCCGAGCCAATAACTGAAAATAAACCGGAAGAAAAAGCAGTATATCCTACCAAGAAAGACGCGGAGGTGGAAACAGAACCACAGACAATTATAAAACCTAGCCAAGAAAAGGCCACCCCAAATTTGAGCGCCTGGTTTAAAGCTTTTGGAGCTCCCAAAACCACCAGTACTCCAAGTAACCCCAAAAAGAAGGTTGAAGAGACAGAAACTGAGGAGAAACCAGCAGAAATTACAAACAATGAAACAAAAACAAGCTCGAAGATTTCTGCTGTTAAATATGATTCTCCCAATGACCTTAACTCACCAAATCCTGACGGCGGTGACAGTCCTCTGCCGAGTGCGATCGCAACCCCTCGCCAAAGAAGAACTAGTACGGGTAGTTCGATTTCAGAGAGGTCATCTTTCAGCCAAGATTTAGACTCGCCAAGGCATCAAATGTCGTTAACGTCACCTCTTCTTCATTCGCCGGCGTCACCAAGGACAGACGACTTCCAAAAAATTACATATCCCATCATTAATGGCACAGTAAGAGCTGGATTCTACCAAGATACAACTTCGCTTAAAAGTAGTCCTGAAAAAAGTTGCAGCCCAAGAGACGCACCACAGTCTCCTTATTCGCCATACTCTCAACATGTATACGCTTCTAACGGTGCCACAGGGTCATCCACACCAAATTATTTCGTCGATCACAATAAAAGTCCTCTGCCGACGTATGGTCAAAATGCTCCACCTTACTACGACACTTCGAAAGCTCCCGTTGTCAGCAAGCCTGCCCGAGTCCACGATGATTACACGGCTTTAGGTCCAGATTCATTCCAACAAAACCAATACAATGGTCCATTCTCACCAACACCATCACAATATTCTCCTGCGCAAACTAACTATTCGCAACCACAAGTATCTCCTCAACGAGACGCGCCCGCATCACAACCAACGAGCGCTGCGCAAATATTACCAGACCCGAAAACTACACTATTTCCGGTCAAGAAACGAACTTACAACGAGCCTGATAATGCTCTACCTGCGAAGAAATCGGACAATAAGGAGCTTAATACATCGCCCGCCAAAACTGATTACACAAAGACACCGCAACCTGTACATCCAGTTCCAATTCAATCTTCTACGTCAGTAGATAATATAGCCTTAGCTTTGAGCGAAAAATCAGAAATACTTAAACTGAATACGTTACGTGAGCAAAATGTCACTATTGATTATTCGGAAAGGCGTAATGCAGATACAAGAGATGGTACACCATATGAAAATACTGAACAGGCTCATGATCACAAAAAGGAACCTGTAAGTCATGTCGATCTTACAAAACCTGTGCCACCAAAAAGTGCCACCAAGAAAGACAATATAGATATGATTAACATGGGCTACTTAAATAACGAAGATAGGAAAGCAGCGAATGAATCGCATGAGGTTGAATTTGTAAGCAGAGAAACAAGGCCCATCTTAAACCCACAGCAAAAAGGATACGAGATTGAAGCTATAGCTATAAATCTTGGCATAAACAATCAACAATTGCCAAAACCACTAACTAAACCACCCGTGATTACAAGTAACATGACACCAGCGCACAGTCACGCGCTGGACCGGCCCCACACTGATATCAGTATTAACCAGAATATACCACACGCTCATCATAACCACTATGACGCTCTGCCAACAGGGCAACCTATGAGCAGTTTCTCATTAAATGATATTGAGCTAGCAAATAAAAAGCTATATGCCTGTAATACTTCTGCTACGCCAACCGCAATCGACTACGGTAACTGGAAGATGAATTCTATGCGAAAATCTGACATTATGCCATCAGATTATTCTTCTACTGGCTATAATACACCTACCAGTGAGAATAAATTAAAAGCAGTGGACGCTTCATCAGCTACTGCCATAAATTATAACAAAAATGTTCAACATCAGCAATATAACAACTTTAATACTGTTCCTCGGTCCAGCATTCCGAGAAGTCAAGAGATGCAACAAAATCTCCCGGCCGAGTTGAGGATACCTAATCCTCGTGGTATACTTAAAAGCGATCCAATTGGAACGAGTACTTCGATAAATAATACCGAGACAACAAAAAATATGGATTCGATTTCAAAATCGCAGAAAGAAAAACTTGCCCAAAATCACCCATTGGTATCATCATTGCCATACAAAACAACCTACAGTACGCACTCTAGTATTCCTATCGAAACTTTACGAAATTTACCTAATATCCCTCAAATGTTGGAGCGATATACTAATGACGAAAGATATTTGTCAACTTTTGCAAACACTACTTCCTCGCTTTACCATGACAAAACTTTCCAAATGTTCAATAAGACTATGTCTTCGGAGGCACACCCTACCAGCACATCGGTGAGTTCCTTGTACTCTCAACCCTCGATTGCTGCAATGAGTAAGGATAATAATATTTACAAGAGCGCTGCAAGTATTGCGAGTACGCAAATGGATGTTAAGCGAAACAAAAGGAAAAGGACGTCGGACGCCAAACCGTCGTCTAGTCAAATCGGACAATCCTACCATAATTCGACATGCACCAGCGACGTTTTGGCATCTGTGAAGACTACTATGATACCGGCGAGTCCGTTTAACTTCGGCACCGCCCCGAATATGACTCTGAGCGGAATGTACGGCGACAACGGTGGATTTACGATCGAGGACATCAGGAACAGCACGAATCAACTGATGGCTGCCAACTACATGGCGGCTGCGGTGGCGCACCAGCAAAGAAGTAATAACACAAATACAGAAAAGTTAGTGAAACCTGCGCATCAAAATTCAAATCACAGCACGAGCTCTTTTCCTTTTATAGGTCACTCGCAAGTCCGCGCGGGGTACCCGTTTGTGGGCGCGGAGCAGTCGCCGCCGCTGTACCAACAGTACTGGCAGCGCTACCAGGAGGAGTTGCAGCGCCAGACCGGCGCGCAGATCATGGGCCTGTACCCCTCGGCCTACTCCGCGCCCCTTGGGGTTCGCCAGCCGTACGACGCCATCAATAGGCCTTCGTGGCTTTAATATTATCTACCACCTCTCTGTGACGTGAGGTCCCAATTTTATCATTATAATCGATGTGACAATTGTTATTAAAAATAAACATTTCTGTTGTTTGTAGAATTATAGCATATATTATGTGAAAATATTTATCGATAATCATATTAATAAAAAAATCGCTAACATGCGACATACTTGACATGACAAGTTTACTGTTAACCTATAATAATTATTATGTGTCTTGTACAGTTTTTATTCTTAGCCTGTGATTGACACAACACAGAGCCACTTGTGTTTAATCTTATTATTACTTATTATGGAAGAAAATAACTTCCTTTTAAAAATTCTACTTACGTAAGAAATTGATAAACAAAATAGCTATATATGTGTTGCATTTTCATATTAACTTTTATCTAGAACATTTCTGTTTCTATTTTTATATAGATTTAATAAGAATATATTTGTAACATTTTTTTTTTATAAAATCAATCGACAGAGCAGGCCTTGCAATAAATTAAATTAGATTATTATTTAATTTTAATAAGGTACATATATTTAAAATTTTAAGCTTTATTTTACTGATCATATTGCTTATTAAGGTCACATGAAATTGTATTGTTACTCTATAATTTTAAATTTTATGTTAGTATTTCTTAAATGACATTGTTGTGTAAATACTTTGATACTTTGTTTTTAATTAATGTTTTAATAAAATGACCTAAGTACTTCTGCTGAATAAAATAATCGTAGATATGTTTAATTAAAATAGGATTATAAAATTATTACTGTAAGAAATATTGAAATCAATTCTTCATGTGTAAAAATGAAAATAAAGATTTTCAAAATAACCTCTACTTCTATTTATTTCATAACATCCGGTCTTCCAACCAGCTTGTTAGATGAATGCATAGGTACTTTAAGTTTCTGTAAGTTATAGTTTTTGATGAGCAAGACTCACACATGCAAAGTTTTAAGTATTATCCAATAATTAAGATAATGAGAATATAGCTGAAAATAATGTACTTGTCTGCATACATAGCTAATCGTGTTTTTTAATACAGGTATGCAAAGTAATATCTATGTAAAAGTAATCTATACATATAATAAAATTTATAAAAATATCAAATAAAATTATTAAGGTACATTGTCAAAGTTAAATTCAGATGTACAGTAGATACTCGATTATCCGGCCCTCGGTTATACGGATTCGCAATTATCCGGACTACCAACCGCGACCAATTATATACCTACAAGTCGAATTTATGCAAGCACTAAAGCACTAGCGGCTCATCCTAGCTAAGCTCGGGTTCGCCTCTAAACAATCAAAAACAAATCTATCCCACGGGAATCGTACATTTTTCCAGGACAAAAAGTAGTTTTAGTTAGTTAGCAATTGTTTCAGGAAAATACCTGCTTTTCTTCATACATTCGATTAACCGGAGTTTCGATTATCCGAATGCCTGGGGGTCAAAGTTGCTCGCGTCCGTAGGTCTTACCGAAATAAGGTTCAGATCCTCGATACCCTACACGTGACCCCTGGGTGGTGCCAATTGAGCAACATTAAAATAGGTGGTAGGCTTCGGCCGTGGCTAACACCACCCAGCGAACAAAGACGTACCGCCAAATGGCACATCCTGTGACACGACTCGCCGTGTCATGGGTTGGGTCGTGTTCCGGTCCGATGTTCGCTGCTGCCATTCATGCACGGGGAAATGAGTCTGTACAGTTGTGCTGCATTTTAATGACAGGTTCTGACCTGAGTTGTGGCGGTGCCGGATGGCTCAATTCGGAGAGCAGCGGGATCCGAAGCACGGTGCACCGCTGGCCGACCGCAGGTAGTTGGGGGCCCAATTAGTAGGTTCGCCACCTATGAAAGGCTGCCCCGCCACCTTTGGCGAAAAATCCTGGGATGGCTTCCATCGTGCCGGTTGGCGACCGGAGAGAGGACCCGATGGCGATTTCCAGGGGGGTTCGGGCGTCCCCGCGGTCTCCAGTTGAGTCCACCATCAGCACTGTTCCGATTAGGGTCGTGGTGTCAAGAATGCAGCATCTCGTTCAACTGTCATATCCCCATATTTATTCACTCTATAAGCCCAAATGAAACAAAGAAATAAGAGAAATAGTTTTAAACAGCGGCTGCACATCCTCTCCTTTTCAGTGCACCTCTCTAACATTCGAGGATTGCACTCCAATCTCTATGCGGTCCACCACCACCTCGAGACCGCTAAGCCGCATTTACTCTTTCTCACGGAGACGCAAATTCAGAGCCCAGCGGATGTAGCATATCTTGAGTACCCCGGGTATTCGCTTGAGCATAATTTTAAACCTCGCGCAGGGGTTTGTTTGTACGCTTGTAGTAACATCTGCTACCAACGTCTCCGTAATTTGGAGGTACCAAACTTCTCGGTTCTGTGGTACCTGGTTGACACAGGTTTCGAGCGAACAGTATATGCATGCGTTTATCGTTCGCATAGCGGTGATCAGGAGACGATTCAGTTGTTTAATTATCTAAGCGAAAAAGCTGACATCGTCCAGCATCGATATCCAACCGCTCAACTGGTATTTCTGGGAGAATTTAATGCCCACCACCAGGAGTGGCTGTTCCCATAATTAAAAACAGATCATGCTGGGAGAGAGGCGCGCAATTTCGCACTATCGCTAGATCTCTCTCAGTTCAGGAAGCCACTCGGATACCGGATGTTGATGGACACACACCCAATTGCTTGGACCTTCTGCTGACAACTGATCCTGACAGGTTCTCGGTCTCAGTTTCTTCCCCCTTGGGAACCTCTGACCACTGTCTAGTGAAATCTGTATCCAACTTTTATCCTCCTGCTTCAGACTCCCCAGTAAAGAGGCAGGTGTGGCGATACAGTTCAGCAGATTGGGACGAGATGCGGCACTTCTTTGCATCTTACCCCTGGCGGCAAATTTGTTTCTCTACCAACGATCCGTCGAGCAGTGAGAGTGCTATATCGGATGTGATACGCCTGGCAATGGAATATTTTATACCATTTTCTGACGTATCAGCCGATATCAAGACCCCCCCGTGGTACAACGCTGAATGCGCGGCTGCAGAAGCCCGTAAGCAGTCGGCGTTTGTGGCATGGGCGGACGCACGTGCTCTCGATGCACCGGACACAAAAACAAAAAAGAGTGAGTTCAATATTGCCACCAAGTCCTACAAAAGAGTCCTCGGAAGAGCTCGTTTCAGCCGAACTAACCGCATCGGGCGTAAACTAGCTACTCACCCCAGTGGTAGTAAAGCTTTCTGGTCCCTTGCAAAGTCGGTTGAAGCGAACTACTGCCGTTCTTCGCTGCCGCCTCTGCAGAAACCTGATGGATCACTGGCTGTATCTGCAACAGACAAGGCTAATCTCCTAGCGTCTCTGTTTGCAGAAAACTCTCGTCTTAATGCTGGAAACAAAGTCCCACCCACTCTTTCAACATGCGACTCCTTTATGCCAGAGATACGCATACACCAGCAAGAGGTCCTAAAAACTCTTCGGAACCTCGACGTGAACAAAGCTAGTGGTCCTGACGGTATACCTGCAATTGTCTTGCGGAATTGCGCCCCTGAGCTGTCTCCAGTATTAACGCGTTTGTTTCGCCTCTCTCTTGCAACTGCTCAAGTCCCTAAGTCGTGGAAAGTTGCAAACGTGCAGCCAGTACCGAAAAAGGGGTGTCGTGCTGACCCGGCCAATTATAGACCAATTGCGATCACGTCCATCCTTTGTAAAAGTATGGAACGTGTGGTCAATAATAAATTCCTAGCATATCTAGAAGAAAATGATCTCCTGTCAGACCACCAGTACGGCTTTCGGAAAAACCGGTCTACTGGAGATCTTTTAGTGTATGCCACACATACTTGGGGTGAAGCCATTGAAAAACACGGTGAGGCACTTGCCGTATCTCTCGATATCTCGAAGGCTTTTGACCGGTTCTGGCACGGCAGTCTTCTCAGCAAACTTCCGACATATGGGATTCCCACTGGCTTTTGTAACTGGATATCTGATTTTCTAAGTGAGAGGTCATTTCGGGTGGTAGTTGACGGCTGCTCATCTGACCTAATGGCTATCAATGCCGGTGTTCCTCAGGGATCTGTTCTGTCTGCAACACTCTTCCTGCTGCACATCAACGATCTTCTAAAAACCGGTATCTTTGGGTACGCTGATGACAGCACTGTTGCGGATAGATACTTGTCCAGTTCTAGAGCCAGTGCTACTGAGATCCTTGAGCAACGAGAGGCCTTGGTGAATCGCATTGACTCAACTCTTAAGGAGGTGTCCGATTGGGGTGACGCCAATTTAGTTAAGTTTAATGCCAAAAAAACACAAGCGTGCTTATTCACCGCAAAAAGGAGCCCCTTTACCTTGGCTCCCACTTTCCAAAGTGTATCCATCCCGATTAGTGACCATATTGAGCTCTTGGGCATAGACATCTCACCCAATCTCAATTTTGGGAAATGCATCGAGTCAAAGGCCAAAACAGCTGCCAAAAAACTTGGTATCCTGAATAAGGTGAAACGGTACTTCACGCCTGAACAGCGTCTAGCTCTCTATCAGGCTCAGGTGCGCTCAGCCATGGAGTACTGCTGTCACCTCTGGGATGGCTCTGCCAAGTACCAACTCGATGCATTAGACTCAATAGATCGCCGCGCCCGCCGTATAATAGGTGATCAATCACTAACGCAGGTGAAAATGCTCAGTTTGCAACATCGACGCAATGTCGCCTGTCTATCGATCTTCTATCGGATTTACTTTGGGGAGTGCTCGCAGGAACTTCACAACCTTGTGCCTCCTTCACCGTTTTACCACAGAACTGCAAGAAGCCGTGAGCGCTGGCATCCTTACGTAGTAGAAATCCAACCAACTCGCACGAAACGCTTTAGTTCAACGTTTCTGAATCGAACTGCTAAGGTGTGGAACACCCTTCCAGCATCCGTGTTTCCTGCCACCTACAATATAAGTACCTTCAAGGAAAGAGTGAATAGGCATCTTATAGGCAAGCGCGCTCCAACCTAGACCTCATCAGTGCTTTTCAGCGTTGATTGTCGTCAAGCGCAAGCCTATCTACCAATAAAAAAAAATGCCTAAGGACAACAATTAGTCCGGTTAATCGAGTTTCTACTGTAACATCTTTAATTTTTTTTTCATGTTCACTATTAGAGATCAATAACAAAATCTAAATATACTCAAGTATTTTTTTTTACTGTATTTAGAAATACAAGAACACATAATTAGTCCGGTCAATTTAGTCATTCAAAGCTACATAAATTTACAACAAGCTGAAAATTGGTGAAATCGTTCAAAATATAATTATAAATAAAATTTGAAAGTTCCCCATCTTTCCCCTGTATGGAAAAAAAATATTCAAGGTCAAAGGTAAAAAAAATGAGTTTTTCGCAATTTTCAATAAAACGGTAAGTTTTATCATAAAAATACCTCAGACAAAAATTGTAGATAATAAAATTATCTATAAAAAATGTTTAAATACTTTTTTCCTACAAGCCACCGTTTCTGAGATATAACGATTCAAAAATTTGTAACATATATTACAACTCTAGAGATGTATGTACGAGGCGTACTCATGCATAATATGACCCGCGATGAAATATGAACCCGCGGCTTCGCCCGCGATCAAATTACGAAAAATACGAAATTTCATGCAAATATGTCTAAGGAATAAAAAGTTTCATACAAACTTTTATGTCCCATTTCACCCTCTTAAGGGTTGAATTTTAGAAAACGCTGAAATACATAACTCATTATTTTTATCGTATTCAATTCATACGAAATTTCATGCAAATATGTTCAAGAAATAAAAAGTTTCATACAAACTTTTATCCCCCATTTCACCCTCTTAGGGATTGAATTTTAGAAAACGCTCAAATACGTAACTCATTATTATTGCCGTACTCAATTCATACGAAATTTCATGCAAATATGTGCAAAGAATAAGAAGTTTCATACAAACTTTTATCCCCTATTTTACCCCCTTGGGGGTAATTTTGAAAAATCCTTCTGTAGTGGATGCCTACGTCATATGAAAAATACGTGTGTGAAATTTCAATTTGCTAGCCTTAAGGGTTTGGCCTGTGCGTTGATACATTAGTCAATCACTTTTGCATTTTATATAATAAGAAGATTACAACTTTTACAAATTTTTGAATCGTTATATCTCAGAAAAGGTGGCTCATAGGAAAAAAGTATTTAAACATTTTTTATAGATAATTTTATGATCTACAATTTTTGTCTGAGGTATTTTTATGATAAACTTACCATTTTGTTGAAAATTGCGAAAAACTTATTTTTTTTTACCTTTGACCTTGAATATTTTTCCATACAGGGGAAAGATGGGGAACTTTCAAATTTTATTTATAATTATATTTTGAACGATTTCACCAATTTTCAGCTTGTTGTAAATTTGTGTAGCTTCACTCTTATTTTTTGGTTTAATTTGACCAGACTAAATATAATATTTTCTTTGTGAAGAGTGGTTTATTTGTTTTAAATAATTAAATAAAAATTATTACCCTTATTAATAAATTCATATTAATTAACTTAATTGTTGTAAAAATCAAAAAACCAGTGTATTAATATCATTATATCTTTTATTAAAGCATCAAGAATAAAAATAAGATTATAATTTATTAAAATAACATGCACATAGTTCCAAATGAGTTGGTATGTTCTAAAGACCTTACTTTTAAATATAAAAAGATAAAGATTAAGGCAAATGTTTTTCGATTTTTAAGTTACTATGACGAATTGCTAAATGAAAGATGAATTTTAGTAACTAGCTGTTATTTGGCTTCACTTTGTTCTTTCCTTTGTTGCACCATCTCTCTTATGTTGTCTTCACTCTCTTTGAGGTTTTTCTCCAAATATTGTTTATTATTTTCTAATTCTGAGGTACGTGTGGTTAAAAGGGATATTCTATTCTTAAGATTACTCTTAATTTCATCTAAGTCTGTTAACAAAAACATTCTTCCCACGGATTCGTAAGTTTTAGTTCCAGGTGGTAATGTACTGATTTCTCGCTGAGTAATATCGGCATGTTGCAAAACTCTTTTCAATACTCCAATTTGACTATCTATTATTTGTATTTTTTTACTTGTTTCCACCATTTTAACTTGTAATTCCACAAAGGCCTTCTTTAATTCTAGATCAACTGGTTTAGACATAATTGTAATTGTTAAAAATTATCAAGTGGTCCTAATTTTAATGTACTTGCGACTTGCGAGGTTATGAATATCAATATAATTTTAGACACTCACAATTCGCTATTTTTTTACTATATCTGTATTCTGTGGTACAGTAAAATAGGCGCTTAAACCATAAAGATAAAATATAATATAATACACTTCTCTATGGTCTCAACTCACAAGTCACAAACCATAAAAATTGTAATAAAATCAACTATTCGTAAAACATGTAAGAATATAATATATCATATAAATAATTTTAAAATATTATTTTATTTTTCAGGTAATGTACAATACTTTTGAGCCACATTTAATTAAAATGAATACGTTGATACAATATCGAACATTAATACTAAATATATTATTTTATATTATTTACGTTTATATAAATAAGGAAATTATAGTAATCTTACTATTTTAAGAAAAAACTAGTAAAAAATATTTTAAGAACTCATTAAACGTAACGCATTTAACAAACGCATAGGTACATATTAATTTGAGCACATTAATTTATTACGTGAATATATTAAATCCGACTTTTTAGTTTAAATTAATTCAAATATAATCAACTTTTAAAATATAGAATACCTATTAAAATTAAATTAAAAAATACCTCCAACTTCATTCATAGACAAAAGTAAACAATCGTCGGATATCCTCGTCGTTCCTCTACAGTCAACGTTGTCGTTATAGTTTTTATCTCTTTCGCGTCTCTATCGACTCTCTCTTGAGTGTCTCGAATGTGACATGGCGTCCATCAAGATATATCACGGCCTCCTATAGAACTGTTTTAATGACAGTGGTCTCTTATTGAATTTTATTCCAGAGGCCGTAATAAATCGTACATTTGCATTGATGGTAATGCATGCAAGGAAACCTCAGCGAATAAGCGATGGGTACGATACGTTTTTAGAGCTTCGGCTTAGCAATCTGTAGATGGCGGTCGCCGATTAAGTTTTGCTGTAACTCAAAGCTGAAGGACTTAACATTTTTGTTTGTTTCAGGTACTTTGAGAAGCACCAGGCCCATCCGTATCAGGTAAACATAGTAATAACAAACAATTAAGTTTTTAATTCTAAGTAGATAAAGTATAGATTTTACTGAATATCTAGAGCTGAATTAGCTACTTCTCAACGTAATGTCATCTTCCAGCAATAATTTTCCTGTTACAATCGTTTAGCTTATTAAAATCCCACCTTAAAACTTTTATTAACAAGAACAACAATGAAGTATTAAAGTTTACTAATTTAATTACAATAGGAAGTTAAAAACTTTGTAAATCTACTGTACATCGGGATTACAAGTATTTAACTCATATTTGTGTTAATAAACAGCATAATGTCCTCGATATAAGCTATATTTTCTTTAGAAATGTTTGTGTGTCAAAGATGGTGTCATAACAAACAGAAGTCTCAATACATGAAAGCAACTATGTATAGCTTAACCTTAATACTACTATATAATGTCAATCTGAAACAAAAAGTATTAGCAGACTGTTTTTTCTATTATAATTATTATTAAAATTGTAATTTTAAAACTAAGTTTGAACTGTACATATAAAAAATTATGATGTTTTAATATTAGTTATTATTTATGTGTAAGTATAAAGATTATATATTCTATTAATACAGAAGTACAATTCCAAGAGAGCTGCTAATGACTACAGTGCTTCTGACAACCGCTACACACCACTTAGATCCCCCAATGGCAATGTTTCGGGGCATGGGCACAGTGGGCATGCAGGTCACACAGGCCACACAGGCCACTCGGGTCATGGTCACCACCACTACAGTCACTTGGCAGAAGAGAGAGAATATGCCATGTCAAGAAATTCCTATATCCAGAAAGGTTCTGAAAAGGAGAGAGATAGAGACTACAAATCCTGTAGAAATAAGTATACAGGTAACTTCACAATATCATAATTCTATAAAAAAAAATACTTTTAAATATTCTTAATCTTTGAGGCATGTTTTTGAATAAATTTTGTAAATACACAGATAGTTATTACAGTTATCAGTTTTTTTTTACTTAAAATTTGACAACACTTACTATTGAAAATATTTTGCCAATCTTAATATATGTAAGTTAATTTGTATAACATTAGGATAATTAAAATATAATATTCATTCTTAATTTTAGACTTTATTATTAGATTGTGAGCCTCATGACCAAAGTGGCTATAATTAAATAGCATTAACGTTAAATAATATTGGTATTAAGTATCTAATAAAATGACTTTCAAAAGAAACAAACTTAAGTTTTGATTAATTTTTTGATTAACTTCATTTGTTTAATCATATTATTCATCTTTAAAATGACTAAGATCAATAACTTTGTTAATTTGATATTAATTTTAATTTATTATGCAATTTAATTAAAACAAAAATGTTATTTAATATGAAGTACAAATTCTTTATTATTATTTATCTATTATTAGTCTTTGCTTGTGTCATGGCTTGCGTAATGAAATAAAATTTTTGTAAACAAAATTATTACAATAAAGAGAAAACAATAATAATATGATTTAAGTATAAAATTTGAGATTTGCAAGCGAAAGGTTGTGTTTTTTGACTAATTTTTATTAGTATATTAACAAAGTTCCTGACAGAGTGCGAATTCATATTATCAAATCAAGGATTAAATAAATCCCTGTTTTTGTTTTTTTTTTATATTAATATTTTTTAAATACTTCCAGATGTCAGATCCCCGAAGGAGAAACGTATCAAAGACAGTGAGAGGGAGAAAAATAATCATGAAAGATGTGAAGCGGAGAAAAAAAGTAGGACTAGTGGCATGAATAGTAGTGTTAATAGAAGTAGTAAATATGACAAGAGAAGTGCACCCTCATCAAGCGTGCCTTCTGGAAGTGAATGGTCAGAACACATTAGTTCATCTGGAAAGAAGTATTATTATAATTGTATCAGTGAAGTGTCACAGTGGGAAAAACCTAGGGAATGGGACTCAAGAAGAACTACATCCAAAGATTCTACATATTCATCTAGAAACAGTAAGTTTTTTTTATTATATTTGGTTTAAACTTTAAAATGAAAACAATGGTACTAAATAAAAACAAATCCACATGTCACAAAAATACACCTAGTATAAATTAGTTTTACACCAACATTAAATGCACTATTTTATTTTAAATATTATTATGCAAAAAAATAACCAAACGGGGGTTTTCATTTAGAATAGATACCTAATCAGATATTTTCGAACTCGGTGCCAGCCAATACAAATCAAAGCACACCAATTTTTTATTATCTCTCAAAAACATTTAAAATAAAAAAGATTGAATATCAAATATAATTTGACAACAATTTTGTTAGCCCTTGCCCTTTTCTACAAATTAAATTATTTATTGCACACTACAAATTCGCATGACATACATGGTATATATTAAAGAAGAAATAGTACAACAGGTAATGTTATTGCTAAGTAAGCAATCTCTTGCAGGCAACCTTTGGGCAGAAATTTATTTTTGTAAAACAAAGTTACTTTTGTAAAAAAAATTGTTGTTTAATCTAAGGAATGGCAGATTTCAACAAAATTTCTTTTTATGGTTTTTAGTTTTAAAGAAAAATATAGTAATTTATGATCAATTCAAGTTTTGTTTAAGCTACAGAGAATGCGAAAGGCAAATTTCTGCATAGGCTGTTGAATAACAATGTTTTCTTTAATGTGAATTTACTAAAATAATATATTTTTATATTATAATTATCATGAAATTGTGAAAAGAAAACTCCCCATTGATCCCATGTGTGCAAAAATTTTTATAGAAGGTGAAAGTTCGCAAAAATGGATTTTTTGGATTTTTTAGTGAAATGATTTGTTTTATGATAAAAATAGCTCAGACAAAAATTGTATATCATGCAATTGTCTACAAAAATTGTCCTTACACTTTTTTCCCTAAAATTCACTATTTCTGAGGAGAAGCAATTCTAAAATGTACTAAAGTAAAACTTAATCTAAAATGTACTAAAGTAAAGTAAAGCTTTGACCTTGTGTAACATTTTTTGCAAACATGGGATCGATGGGGACTTTTCACAGTTTCATTGTAATGGTATCCCTAACGTTCATAGAAATTTTCAGCTCCTTGAGAATTTATGCAAGGGTATTTTGACCAGACTAAATTGCATTACTAAAAAAATTATCATATCATTTAGGCTTGTAGTTCTCAAGTTTTAAGGCAGATAGTCTTTGTATTTTATAGGAACTGTTCGCTCATCCTATATTAATAGTGAGAAAGTATATAGATCATTTTCTGGTATACTCTTTGATAGTTCAAATAGTGAAACTTAGAAGTTGAAATGTTTTACAGTTTCTAGATTACTGGAATTTTAATTTTTTGATTAGGGTCTTCTAAATCTTTAATCATCTTGTCCCACAAGGTAGGAAGTAGCACAATCTAAATTAGGTATTTTTAAGGATTTTAAGCTACGTCGCCTAGAGTTGTCTACAAATGCTGGTTATGAATGCCGAGCTCTTTCCATAAGAGTTTAGGAGTGTTACATTTTTTTTATGTTTTTAAAGATTATTAGTGTACTAATATGTAAATAAGAATAAGTAAGTAAAAAATTCAAAAGGGAAGGGAAAATAAATATATTTCTAAGTACTATATAGTAAATCTATAAGTACTATAGATACATCACAAAATGATGTATAATATTTTAACTATAATACTTGTAATTAGTAAATTAATACCTTAAATTCATAACTAATACATTGTTCTTTAATTTTTGTTTTGTTTAGTTGGCTCCAAGTTGAACTTTAGAAACCTTCAGTTATTTCTTAGTTTTTTAGTGTCTAGAAGTTTGTTTACAATTTTTTTTTTGAAAATATTTTATTTTTTTATTTTCAGTGTAAAGATAGTTGTACTGATGTTGTTTGATGCTATTTATTATGACCAAATGAAAATATATATAAATAAACTGCTTATCAATGTACACTAGTTAATCTATACTAATTGTTTGTTTGAACGTGCTAATCTCAGGAACTACTAATCCGATTAGAAAAATTCTTTTTGCATTAGATAGCCCGTTTATTGTGGAAGGCTATAGGCTACATATCATCGTGCTACTCCTCAAGGGAGCAGAGCAGTTATATAATATATAGTCTATTTATTCCATACAACTGTTAAAACGTACCTGGGGACGAATCCGAGTGAAGCTAGGGTGAGCCGCTAGTATTTTTTACACCTAGTAGGTACTTAATTCATTTATGTGTGAGTTCAATCATGTTTATAATATAATTTTTGCCTAAAAATTATATCTTAATAATACTTAAAATCTGGCTCTTAAACTCAAGTCTTAACATATTGGACTAATCAAAATAAACCAAATAAGCTCAAACTCAAAATGTTAGTAGGAATCCATATTCTAGCTTCACAGTCAGATCATCTCGGTGATGCCGAATTATTGTATTTTTATTGGAAATAACTGAAATAAATACACTTGTATGTTATAATACAAGTCAATGTGACAATTAGAAGTAGACAAAAAATTCTTGCCTACTAGATTTTTATTTACATACTTGAAATTTGTTGTTGAGTTTTTTCTGGATTTCTCAGTAACTACATGTCCTTTGTCAAAGAAAATTGTATGGAGGCACCTAGTTTACCTCCCTTAATAGAATACAATAAACTAGGAAAGTGGGTGAACATAAAAGGAAACAGACACATCAAACAGGTACTTTATAAAGAAGAATCTTTGGAAGTCGATAAAGAAGTAATTATATTTGGTTTGGGTGAAAAATGAAAATCCTTATGTTTAAACTAACGACTCGCCCTCGCTCCGCACGTGTTCGTCCCTATGTACCTACGTTTTAATGGTTAGTACCGCAGGAGATTTTCTCAGTCCCACGGAAAAACACGTTATAGTACAACCTACAACAACTCATCTATACAGATAAATAAAATTGGAGTGTCTGTTTGCAATATTAAAATAACCGCTTTTTACTAAATGCATATATGGATACACGGTACATATACCAAAACAACATTTTTTACAATTTTTGTTTGAGCTGCAGATAGCTGAAGTAATAAGGAGTAACTTAGGCTACTTTTATTTTAGAAAAAAAAAAATAGGGTCCCACGAAAAAAAATTTAAACCAAATTAATCAATTAATTTTATTTTTGGAAGCAACCTAGGGATAAACCCGAGCGAAGCGAGGGTGAGTCGCTAGTCATACCTATGTATGTATATATAATGTATGTAGTCTATCTATTTCATACTAACCGTTAAAATGTACCTAAGAAGTGAGAAGTACTAGTAAGAATGTACCTAAGAGCATGAGTCGCTAGTAATATATAATTTAAGTTGAAATAGCCTTTTATTTTTTAGGATCTGAGCAAATTTTTAATTAAGCAGGGGACATTGTATAAAAAGATTCATATTCAAGCTTTTCTCTATTTATCTCATTTTTGTTTCTAAACAATGTTTAATTTAAGTCTCGTAGCTTTTTTGGGAGAGCATTAAATATCGGGAAAAGGCAAGCTCCAGGCTGTCACAGTTAAATTTCGCTGTAAAAGTGTAAAAAATATACTTAGAAAAAACCACAGAAAATATTTTACAAGTAATTGTTAGATTGAAATTCCAAAAACATGTGTTTTTGCTTGGAATATTATTTTTTATTATATATACACTTACAAAGGCAGATTTGGTCAACGTTTCAAGACTTATTTAGTGTACAATATTGACCCTTTTGAAGTAATTTCGAAATCTACATAGTACAGCAGAACCTTGATAACTTAAAGACTGGGGAAAATGTTAAATAATTTGGGTTTTCGAATTTTTAATTTACTAAAGGTTTGAGTTAGAAAGGTTTCAATGGTTCGTAATTTTACTTAAAATTAGTGAGGTTCTATTCTGTGAATTGTTTCGGGATTGTTATACATAGAGGGACTAGGTTCAGGTTAAATTTAAATGCTATTTTCAAATGCAATCCACATTTTATTTTCATTGAAAAGTACAATTACGAATTTAGTTTTATTTCATTTACACAAAAAAGTCGGGATTTTTCACATGTAAGCAAGAGGAACGGAATTTATTCCTGGAACCCTTTTGTTCAGTACATTCGTTTGAAATGAGTCACTAATAATAAATGCTTAAAGTTTAATAAACATACATACACACACGCAGCTACTATAAAACATGTACATATGCATGTCTTCGACTGCATAATATGTTCTTCGTCAACTTGTTTTCATCTCATTAGTTCGCTTTTTACGCAGTCGGGTATTTTTATAAATATTTTTTTATTTCTTGTTTCTTAGCATTTCTCATTCCATATTTGTAAGCCATTTATAAAACCCATTTTGAAACCCCACTCGATAGGTTTTGAGAAAAATATTTTTTTTTGAAGACATAATATGGCGCCAAAAATCAGCCATTTTAATTCTTATAATTTTGATATACCCAGTGTCAATCTCACAATTAAGGCGAATCTAACGACACCTCTCAAGCTAAAATCCATCAAGCTGTTTAGGCTATAGAGCATGCTAAAGAAATATACATACATAAAGACACTCGAAAAACATAACCATCCTTCTGTCGCAGACGGGTAAGAACAATTGTAAAATATTACAAAAATAAATCAATTAAAATTTTTACTTATCGAAAATACTTTTTAATTTTCCTTGCTTTTTTAAGGTTTTAAATGTAAGTACCTGGGCGACCGAGCTTCGCTCGGAGTTCTTTTTTGTTATATCGTATTTTTAGACGATAATCTATATAACTTAAAGAGCAAAACGTAAACTGATATAATAAAATTTTCAACCTAATCGTTAGGGGACGTTTCCGATTGGTATAGAATTTATCATTTCAGCTGTAAGACGTTCACTGCTAAACATAGGCCTTTCCTGTCATATTCATCATCATTCAGTCATTTAAATAAACAAATCATTGATACACATTAGTCCAATACTTTATTTTAAACAAAATTATTTTACAGTTTACATAATGAACATAAGTAGGCTAGTTTAATCAGTTCTTAACCTAAGACTTCTTTCCATACTATGTTGCGGGTATGTCGAGGGTTTTCTTTTGGAAGGAGTACTTTTAATGTAGTTGGTCGCTTGAATCTGGAAAATGCTACATACAGCACGCCATGTATAAAAACTGATGATCTTAAGTCTACTCCAACAAATTCGAATGTTTGACCTTGCGATTTGTGGACTGTCATGGCAAATGCACACCTTACTGGAAATTGGTGTCGCTGCATGGTACATCCCAGTTGACCTTTTGATGAGTCAAGAGTGATTCTAGGTATTTGAACTTCTTTGCCGGATTGTTCACCAGTAACTATTGTTGCGTTTATTATGTTATTACATAGATTTGTCACAATGAGCCTTACACCGTTACATAGACCTTCTGAAACGTCCAAATTACGCAATAGCATTATTAAGGCATTTTTTTTTTCAATTTCAATTCATGTGGTTGGAAATCTGAAATGTTGACCGTATTGAGAAATTCTGTTGTAAATTCAAGTGCTCCTTCAGGTTGGTCTTTCACCGTATCATGACTGTAATAGGTTTTGTACTCTCCGGGAAGTTTGGCAACTATTTCTGCATTAATTCTTTCTACATCTTTATTGAGTGGTGCAAGTATTGCTCTGTCTTTTATTCCCTCATAATTTTCACTGGCAAAGCAGTTCCCAAACACATCGTCAATTAGATCATTGTTTGAAATGATATTTTGTGGTAATCCAATTTCTTCCATTATATTTAGTGACAGTTCACCGTTGCCCAACTTCAATAAGTAAACAGCGAATTCCCGTTGCTCTATATCAACTCGCATGTTTTCTTCTAGCGTGAACATCTCACAAAGAGACCAGAAGGAACATCGCTTGATAGAGAGATCTAATAACTCAGATTTATTAGCTCGCGGCTATACAGGTAGACACTGGCGAAAATCTCCTCCCAGTACTATCACTTTACCACCAAATGGAAGATTTTTATTTCCAATAGATCGTAAAAGTTGATCAATGTTTTGTAATCCATAGTTTGGAAGCATCGGAGCTTCATCTATAAGAAAGATATCTATTTCTGCTAATTTTCTGGCTTTTGAAGAGTTAGGTTTGATACTTGAGACTGATTCTGATGTTAGGGGTACTTTAAGTCCAAAAGTTTTATGAGAAGTACGACCATTGGGCAGCAATATGGAAGCTATACCGGTAAAAGCCATACATTACACTTTGTACCGTTTTCCAGTAAGCATGTAGTATAGAGTTTCATAGATAAAGGTCTTTCCCGTGCCGCCCGGACCATCAATGAAAAAGCATTTTCTACCACCATTTGTATAATTTACAGCTTGAAGGATAGCATCAACGATTTCTGTCTGTTTTCCTCTTAGTAGTTGATACATTTGCTCTCCTAAGACTACTGATTCATCCGTATTTAGCGGAGTTTGATTAACTTCAACATCAAGATCCTCAATATCATCGAAGCCATAAGTTTGTACCCAGTATTGGAAATTTCTGCCTTCCGTTGCTTCAGTGTTTAATTTATGAACAATAATTCTGTAGGCGCGATGAATTGCGTTTTCAATAGACTGTCGATTCCTCTGAGCTGCGTGTATAAAGTCTTCTGCCAAATCATTTTTAAAGATTTCGCATAGTCGCTTTGGATTTTCAGGACATCCGTAAATTAATATTTGTATAAAAAGGCTTCGCATTGCTGTAGGCATTTTAGACAACGCAGATTCTTGTAACCCTTCTATCTATTGCTGGTCGTCATAGGCTAAACCACGCGCTAAGCAGGCTTGCTTATAAGTTTGATACTGCATATAATTGACAGTTCGAAGGTCTTCGAAACTTGTTGCATCTTTTACATGATATAACAACAATCGCAAGTGGTATAGTTCCGGCTGGGCGACGTAATCTATATTGTGAACCCTACCAATGACTCGCAATTGTCGAAGTCTTCGCTCCCATTTGCTCGTTCTCTCGATCCATCTGAAATGTTCAGGCATTTGCCAATAATAATGATATTCTACATAATTTAGCTGGGTATGTTCTCTTTGTTGTTTAATTTGCTTATTGTGTCTAAAGTTTGCCTCTAAAGTAGACCCTCTTTGACCAATATCCGCTAAATCTTCTTGCATTTGATCTAAGTTTGCGACTCGGTATTGACCTGGTAAGTGGATATCCAGTCTTTGAACACTCTCTTTTTTTAGAATTTAAAAGCAAATAATCGCCAGCATGCTTCGGGCGGTGTGACACAACGTCCTTCAATGTTTGTATTCACCTCATTATAAATCAACGTTCTTTGTTCTTCTACAACTTTGATTGATGCGCAATCGTGTCCTTTATAAATATATTTATAAAGATATTTCACAGCCAAAATACTACCTACATACTGAACATTAATGTGACAGTTAATTTTTTTTAATAAATACTCATTTAGGGGGCTGTATGACGATTGTCTCGTGTTATACGACGACCATTTACGTCTTTGCGATAAACTGCTTGTTCGTGTAAAAATTGGGCTTTGAAGATCCAACTGTGGGTTGTAGCGTCGTCGTTAATTTGGTTTTTCATCATCTACTGATGATGTTACTTCCTGGAAGGGTTTATGAAAGTTGAATCGGCACTTTGTTCTTCCGTTGTTATGGACCATGCACGTTGCATTGGGATTTAAATCTCCACATGGATTGTGAATCATCCATTTGAGTACGAGATTTCGTAACTCGTAAGTCATGATTTCCGGGTATTTCGGCTGAAATCAAGTCATCGAGCTCTTCTGGTTGATGAATCTTGTCATCAGATGTCAAAATGATAAGTAAATGCATATGCGGTAATCCTCTTTTTTGAAATTCTATAGTATATACAAAAGCCGCTATCTTTCCAAATATTTGTTGTTTATCCAAATCATCTATTATTTGATCATATTTCAATTTAGCCACTCATGCCACGATGTCGGGACGATTCTATGGAAGCTGCTCCAAGGTTGTCCCATCTCTTAATGCTATTTGCAATGCCTGGTTTATTTCCGGCCAGTTGGGATTCGATGTCATGGTAATAAAGAAATCAGGCGACCCAAGCCGTCGAACAATAGGCATAGTATCTTCAAAATTCTCCGTGTAATATTTTGTCGAACCAGGAAATGAGGAAGGTAAAATAATCTTTTCACCAACTGTAGCATTTTTTTTTTCGGTTAATGTATTAATGAAACGCGTAACACCGGTGTATTGTTCTGCAAGAATCTTGTTTTGATTATATTTTATCCATTGAATACGGTCACGTTCGACACGAATGTACGTGTCTACCAAATATTGTCGAAATAGCCTGCCACCGAAATGAAGTGCATAAAATGGTATTTGTCGTAAATTAGGCCCTTCTGTTGATGGTGCTTCCACTAATAATTTTACGAGTTCGGGTCGAAATGAAAGTCTGTATTGTGCCAGCTCAAGCCGAGTTAAATGACTGCGGTTAGCATATGGAATTTGTAACTGCATATCTGTACTGTAACCATCCGTACCAGCCGGGTAAAATAATGGATAAGTAAAAGGCTCAACTCGCTTATCAATATTCTTTAAATGGACAATAGTTTTATTACGTTGGTGAACAATCATTTCATTATCTGGAAAGCTTTGGTCAGCATTAAGAGTAAACACTGCACAAACCTCATTACAGGCTGGTATATTAAACCTTCTATGGTCAGCTTGCTCCGGCAATCTAAATAAAAGCTTAACGTATGGTGGAGGTATCCCTTGAGCAGAAGCAATCCGATTAGTTTCCTCCTCTACTTCTCGCATCATTATATATCCCTGTACATAAACATTGTGCGCTCGAATAATGCACTCCAATATCTCCATTAATGAGGTACTAATTTTATGATTAAGCGGGTGATTAATTCTTCCATTAACAGCGTCATCAGGATCTAAAAAGTATAGTTGACCGTATAGTGATCGCTCAAAAACACCTTCATCGTTCTGTGTTGGATGAGCCGTCATATTCATTTTATGGTATACTTACTCGCAAACAATAAAACTATAAATTCCGTGGTTGTTTATTGTTCTGTCATCTTCGACGTTGAAGGGTGCTAGTGCAAAAGATGCGTTTATGTTTCTTATTTTTCTGTGAAATTCTTCCGAATGTGGGTGACGGTACAAAAAAAGACGAACTAATTCGTTTAAAAAAATTGGTGCCTCCATTGAAATTCGTCCATGCAAACAACAGTCACCGAAAGAATTTCTATCTATACGGTTGGAAACACGTTCCTCGGGAAAATGCAACGCATTACAATGGATACACAAAACTTTAAACGGTCCTAAGATATGATATGGCACATCCGCATTAACGGCGCATTTATATGTTGGTAAATTATTCATTTCTAGAGCTGCGCGACGTCTCGAATCTCGACGTCTTTGTTGCCGGTGCTCATGTTGTTCATTACTTTCGCTGGTCACACGTTGCGATGCACGCTGCCGCATGTCCGCGAGACGTTGCTCACGTTGTTCAACGCTCTCATTAGCTACACGTTGTGACATACGTTGCCGCATATCTTCGAGACGTTGCTGACGTTGTTCGACGCCCTCACTGGCTACACGTTGTGACGCACGCTGCCGCAAAGCTTCGAGACATTGCTGACGTTGTTCGACGCTCTCACTGGCTATACGTTGCCGCATATCTTCGAGACGTTGCTCACGTTGTTCGACGCTTTCACTGGCTACACGTTGTGACATACGGTGCCGCATATCTTCGAGACGTTGCTCACGTTGTTCGACGCTCTCACTGACCACACGTCGTGTTGCACGCAAGCGATTACGTTCTTGTAGAACATTTAAATCATAGGATCGTTCTTCACTTATAATTATAGACAGACAAATTTTGTATGCATTTTTCTTTAGCAGCACGTGTAGGTCGAGCTAAAGACAGCGTTTCTTCCCCGGGTGAAATTCGAGATTCCTGGTCGAGATGATTTTCTTTGATGTTTTCTTGAGATGAACCTTGATTGCGTGAATTAAAGTAGAATATTTTTCTCGCAGGTTTTCGAGGCATTTTTAAAGTCTTGGTTATACTTGGTTATAGAAGTCGTAGTTCTAACCTTACAGCACTTCCTAGTACGGAAGGTATGAACAAATGTCGGTAGGTAGCTATTGCAATTCTTTTTGATGTATCTAGTTCTTATTCTTGAAAATTAATACTGGTAGCGGGAAAACCTTTAAAATTCGTAATTATAATCTACGAAACCGGAGTATGATGTTACCTGTCATGGCACTTTGAAAGATGGTATATTTTACATTAAGTAACTAAGTGTTACTGAGAGAGTTGTATAGATGTCGCGATTTTCATACTTGACTAATTTCTAAATACCTGGGCGGACGAGCTTCACTCGAAATTTTTGGTCAAAAGTACAATTTTCTTTTTAAATTGGCTTAAAAATAAAAAAATAAAATAAAAACTAAAACTTGAATAAATAAAAAAAAAACAAAAGTAAAACGTTTGTATTCCGACCGGGACTCGATCCCAGGCATATGTGTTAACTAACTTTCGCCTTGACCGCTTGACCACGATGCTTATAATCGAGTGTAAGAAATTATCGACCTTATTTTGCGTAGAATAATGCAAAAGAAAACCGCATGAAAACTCGAAAACACGCGTTTTCCCAGACATGGGACTAATCTAGATCGATTTTTCGTCCCCGAAAGCCCCTACATACCAAATTTCAGCGAAATGGTTAGAGCCGTTTCCGAGATCGCTGGTATAAATAAAGATATAAAGATATAAATATACAAGAATTGCTCGTTTAAATATATTAGATATATTTACATTTTTGTAACGAACAGTGAAATTTCAGACATCCGTTCTGCAGCTCACACAATTCGAGATTATTTGAAAACAGAGCACAATTTCGAATTGTGCGCTCTTTTTTGGAAACACGTTTGAAACTCTAATTGTGTATCTTGAGTTAAAAAACTTACGTACTTATCCTATGTAGATCCAACTAGAAATTAGTTCTACATATATGGCATTTGCAAAGTTTTCAGTGACGGAAATTATTCCGATTATTATATGGACCTGAAGCTAGCGACCGACTAGTCGCCGCCCACCTGACGAATTGAATAAAGGGCCGCAACGGTACCGCGCGCCGTAAACACGCGTTATTAGAATAAATAGCTATAAATGTTACTTTTTAATAATATTAAATACAATAATAGGCATTTATAGTCTTTTATATACGTTATTAACCAATTTTTAAATTTGGTAATGTTCGTATTCGCTTTTAGCATAAAGGGTCATTTAAGCCTAGAAAAAAAATAGAATGCTTGAATCTTGCTAATTTTTTTATTGAAACTTCTTATTATATACATTAAACCAAAACTAAACGAATTTTGCAGAATCAAACAGTGCAAGTGTTGTAAAATATTATGTTGCCTTTGCGCGCGTAATAGTAAAACCAACATTAAAAACCACGGAAACTATAGAAAGCAAACTAGGAGCTCTTTGGTTTTTTAAATGTATTATACATATATACTATCTAAAAACCATTTGAATATACTAACTAAAAACGTTTGAATTAGACAGGATGACTTCTAGCCCGTACCTACTCATACTAACATTCAAACGTATGAAAATATGCGAGAGCAAATTCAGATCAGGTTGAAATTTTTATTAAATATTCTTTCCATATCAAAAAACTCAAAACTATTATCGTATTCTATATATCCCATATATATTATGTATTATATATCTCGTATGACCAAGACAGAATAGTTGTAAAAAACTTCGAATATTCTTATACGAGCCCGTAGTAGCTAGTATCTGTGAAAATTTTTAAGTTCATAAAAACTATATAAAGCAAACTGGGAGCTCGTTGATTTTTACATATTATTATACTTACATATACCAACTGACTAAAAACCTTTGAATTTGACAGGATCAAGCTATAGTTTTTTTGAAGGCGAAAGCTTGTTAATAATTTATGTATTAGCAGAGCTAACTCTCTACCCATAGGAGACGACAGATGAGAGCTCTACTGAATTTGAATTCATATTTATTTCCAAGAATACTGTGGATGTGTATTGGGTAAAGCAAATTCCATACATTTGGTTTCATTAGCGAAGCTAGATTATTGACGTAAACGAGTAAAATATGCACTGATTGTGTATAATAATGCACTGTTCACTCCGTCATAATTAGTTGTATCAATTTTTAAAATCAAGGAGGTATTATCTGCAAAGAGTGTAATGTACATAACTTGTAAACATAAAAAGTGAGATCATTTATATAAAATATCAACAAAAAGGTCCCCAAAGTAAATCCGTGAGGAACACCTATTCTCAAAGGAGACCCAGAAGATTTAACGTTATTTACAGCGACTTTCTGAACACTACCACTAAGATAAAAAGCAATGAGACCAAAAAAAAGTTTAAGTAAGCGGGTTTTATGCTCTCCACAATCAAAAGCCTTAAAAAAATCACAGAAAACGCCAATTGCATTTTTATGTAATTTTTGCTTAAAGTTATAAACGTGTTAAAGAAGCGCAATCCCCGCATCCGCTGTAGACCTGCCTTTAATAAAAACATACTGTTTAGGATGGAAAATATTGTTTATATAAATATGTATCAATAATTGGTTTAAATTAAGTTTTTCATAAATTTTACGCATTACAAGTCAATATAGAAATATGTAGTTTATACTTGCCAGGAATGGTAATCCCTATACGTCGTGTGTAAGGCTTACCACTACTACTACTCCTGCTAAAACAAGCATATGTTCAACTTAAAGCTGAGTGGTACATATGCCGTAGACGATGTAGACGATGTATGAAGGATAGATGAAACGTCTCTTCAATGTCGGGACCACCAAGGTGCAATCTCAAACGCAGTATTCGTCTAAGAAAATTCGTGTGATGAAATTATGAAGAGGTAACCACCCTTAGGGATATTTGCTTTTAAGCAAATGTTGTAGTATATTACAGTTGTCAGGTTCAGTGGTTTACTAAAGGTTAACATGCGACGATCACGACAGGCCAGACATGGTCGCAGTAATACCCTATAGCTGCAACAAAAAAATTAAAAAGAATAAAAAATACTTGCCAGGATCATTTTTTGTGCCATTTTTAAAGAGGGATTTTTAAAGGGAACGTTCATGTATCTACATATTTATTAAAAATAAGAGATGGATGTGGTGCAATGTATTCGTATGTTAATTTTGTGTTGAGTAATTTGTGACCGACCTAAGATTGGGTTTCGGTTCGGCTAGTTTTGGCCAAAAATATAAGTAGTATGTTTAGTACAGTCACGAGCAAAAATATATGACCTTGGATCGTTCAGCACTAATACTAGGGTAAGGTGAAAAGTTCTCGGCCAGACCAAGAGATGGCGTTAACTCCTAAGAAAATTCAATCGAAGTTGATAAAAGTTTACGGGGACTCTGCTCCTTCATTGTCCACCGTTAAAGTGGGCAGCTGAATTTAAACGTGGTCGCACGTTCTTCAAAGATGACCCCCGTCAAGGACGGCCAAAAACCGCAACCACACTGGAAACCATCAAAAAGGTGCATGATGTCGTGTTGGACGATAGGCAATTGAAGATGAGAAAGATAGCTAAGGCCAGGGTCGGACTGGCCATACAGTTGATTTGGCATTTGCCAGCCGGGCCCCAGCCTGCGCGGGCCCCCCACGGGCAAGCGATAAACCCAGCAAGACAGGCCCAGCTCTTGCGACCTACATGTAAACTAGATCAGATAGTTCGTTCATACAATTAGAGAAGAATGAAGAAGAGAAATGAAATAGAAAAATTCGAAAATGGTTGAACCTGAACAGGCCATTCCTGTTCCCTGAAACAATTTTGAAAATTTCTGAACGGCGATAACTTTTGATTGAATCAACTTATTTAGACGTGTATCATTATAGTCCGATCGGAATCCGGTTTAGGAACAAAAAACGAAAACCTGAAGTTTTATGTTTTTAAAACGTTAGTAGGTTATATACCTACTTTACACAACAAAAATTCGTAAAATGCCTCCGATGTTCCAGCTACCCCCGAGAAATGGAGGGATGAAAAACGTTAAAAAAAAAAATTTAATTTTCGGCTTAATGTGATGTAAATTGACCAAATTTTTATAAACTGATTACACCAATGAATTTTGCGAGACAAAACGAAAAAAACGGTGTGCATAAGTTTTTAATTTGTCGCTATTACTTATACAATGTCGCCGTAAACGTTCCAACTTTGCATTTGATGAGTCGTGAAAAAATAAAAAATTGCAAAGCGTATATATATGTATACCGTTTCTTTTGTATTTTTTCCATTAAAATCTATTTTTGTTATTTTTTCGAGTTTATCGATATTTTTATAAATGTTTGATTGATTTTGGAGTTAAATTTAAATTTTAAAGCCTTAACAATAAAAAAAGTATGGCATAATTGACAATATAAACTGATAAATATCCTAAATAATTGATTAAGATGAGGCTTTAGTGTTATCGATTAGTTTTTATATTTTTTAAGTTTTTCCGCATAAATCTGCATTTTCTTGATACACTACTATAAAAAAATCAAAGGATCGAAAAAAAATCCTACATTTTTTAAAGATTTTTGAATGGCTGTATCTCAGCGGAAAATAACTGTATCGAGATGAAAAAAAGTATTTTATTGCTTCAAGTTTCTAGTTTTAAGGTATTTAAATATATATTTTTTTCAACGTACGGTTATTGCGTAATCATAAAAAAAGGTCGTAAAATTTTTTTTGAAAACTTTGGTTTTTTTTTTGATTACTCGGACTTAATTTCTTTTTTAAGTTAAACCAATACATGAATTAGATAACATGATTATTCAGCTTTAATTTGATCTATTCGTTATCTCTTTACGTTGATTTTTTTCCGAGATAGTCGACTTTCAATGAAAAAGGATCCTTTTCTCTTTAATCATCAATATCTTAGCATTCATTTATGAAACTTTTTTATGATTTTTAACAAAACTGTGACTACATTTTGTAAATATCAACTTATTTTCATTATGTTATATTTTTGAATAATTAATAAGCAAGATTAGACTATGAATGAATTCCATTTCTTTCTGATATTAACTTAAAATCTAAATTTTCAGAAAAAAAAAAAACAATTAATTTAACTCCAAAATCGATTAAAAATTAATAAAATATCAAAAATAATAACATAAATTGATTTTAAGGGAAAAAATACAAAAGAAGTACTATACGTGACGCCCACTTTTTTTTATTTTCCCGCAAAATGCATTGGTGTAATCAGCTTATAAAAATTTGGTCATTATAGTTCACTTTTTCAATGATTATTAAAAATAATATAGTTTACAAAGTAAAAATTATCGATTTCTCTATTTTTTTTTTTTCAATTTTTAAAGGTGTTTTTACAACATGACCATACAATGTTTTAATTTCTTCGAGAACTAAAGTTCAAGACTAAAAATTAACCCTATCTTAAAATCGAACGATTTTTTTTAAATGTAAGCGTCCTCTTGAAGTTGGGGGCGATTTTTAGCTTCACGAGACCATAAAACATTAATTTCTCGGAAACGGCTAAATATTTAAAAATTTTAGTATACGTATTTCGAAGATTACATTCCCGTAGTAACTAGTGTCATGAAAATCAAAAGATTTTTGCAGTAATTAAAAATAAAAACAAAAAAAAAAATTAAAAACGGGGTTTTTTGTAAATATCTATAGGGTTTTTTGTAAATATCTGAAAAACTTTTAGGGTATTGTAAAAAGTGTCATTTATAAAAGTTGTAGATTTTTACTAGACTTACAACTTTTGTAAAGAACATTTTTCGATAGGACGTCACAGTAAGCCAAAAATTGAAAAAAAACTATTTTTCAACGCTTTTCATCCCTCCATTTCTCGAGGATAGCTGGACATCGGGAGCATTTTACAGATTTTTGTACCTTACATACCTGCTAACGCTTTCAAAATAGAAAACTTCAGGTTTTAATTTTTGTTCTCTTAAAAATAAATGGATTCCGATTGGTCTATTTTAACAGAGTGTTTCAGGGGTAAAACGAAATTTAATTTTTAGATGTTCTTAAAAACTCTATCGATTCGGTACATATCTTTTAAAAATGCGAAAGTCAAAGTTTTCAATTTTCATAGTGAGAAAATAAAAATTAATTGTGATTAAATCTATTATCTAGTCTCGGGCCCCGGGCTTGTGGAGCCACCCGGGCACTTCCGGCCCAGTCCGACCCTGGCTAAGGCCGTGGGGATATCGGAAGAAAAAGTGCGAAAAATCTTGCACAGAGAATTAGGGATGTGAAAGCTCTGCGCAAGATGGGTGCCGCATTTGTTAAATGCGGATCAAAAGCAAACGCGCAAACAACATTCGCAGCAATGTTTGGACTGATTCTAAAGGGATCCGATCGATTTTGTGCGGCGATTTGTCACGTGCGGTGTTTTGCAACTTGGTTGTAAGCATTTCATTGCTTTACCTACAACTTGGTGATAACGACTAATCAGCTGTTACATTGGGCATTCACTAGCCTGGCCGGCTGGCTTCTAAATGTACATATATTTTTTTGTTTTTAAAATATTGAATAAAAAATACTTGTTTTGATTTATTTAATTTTACAATGCCACCGAGTAGTGGGTCGACGTTATTTTTGTGACATAGAGTTCGCGGACATGGGCTCCGCATGAGCATGGGATGGTTTGGTGGAATGTTATTTGCAAAAGTTACTTACTGGAACCCTTAAAACTTAGAGATACTATTGTAGATTGTAGATATTTATAGAACGATGCGTCTAACGAAAAGACAAGCATCGGAAATATGTATTTTAACAAAAAGTATTAATTACGTTAACACATTGTAAATTTGTAAGTTGGACTGTGCGTTATTTTTACATTATGTAGTTACTATACCTTTAAAAATATACGTTTTGCTTTTCTTTGAAAAAATATTATACGTGTCTAAATGAATTAAATCAGAAATATCTAAATATTTATTATGTATAGAAAATTGATATTATTATTTACAGGATTTTTTCGAAAAATATTCCCATATCTCGAAAATTACTTGACGTATCTTTTTCTTTTGAATTATATATTTTCCGTAAAGAGTATGTACTATGGATTCTCTATCATTTTAATTCTGCAACTATTGGCCTAACCAAAAAAATCACTTAGAAACCATCTACACACGCTAATGTTAACTTATTTTTTTTTTCACTCCTCATTTACATGTATGAAGTGTCACCCTTATTTTTAGTCTCCGAATAAAATGGCTATGCCATGGACAGGCAGACAAGACAGAAGTTATAAGGTTTCCGTTTTTTGTCTTTTAATTTTTTTTTATAAAACGTATTTTATATCGTCTTTCATATGACACGTTAACGTTTAGTATAGATTCCTCAGAGATGAAATATTTTCCCGCAGTAAACTAGTTTACTAACAACAACACATATGTTGACCCCAATAACCAGCTATCATCATACCAAATTTCATTAAAATCTGTTCAATGGTTTTCTCGTGATGCGTTCCCACACAAACAGACAGACAGAAATTCTAAAAACTATAGATTCGGCCTTTGTATCGATAATAATAGCTTTTTCAATAAGATTTTCCAAGAAATATTTAATGTACAGATTCGACTCAGAATTTTATTATATGTATAGATTTATTTCCCATATTATTATTGAGACTTATATCAGTATCATATTTGCTAAAAGGTACGTACTGTACTAATATTAAAGTTAAATGACTTATGCATCATCACTACAGAGTATAAAACAAAGTCCCTTCCGGCTGTCCTTCTGCCCCTGTATATGCTTAGATCTTTAAATCTATGCAACAGATTTTGATGCGGTTTTAAGTTTTTTTTAATAGATAGAGTGATTCAAGGTTTATATGTATAGTACATGCATAATATAGTAGAGAGACACCGATAATTTTAGACGTTTCTAATGTGATGTGGTAAATAAACACATTTTTTGTGCTTACATTGCAAACGCTGGCTGAACCCTACGAGATAAATCAAAATAATGTACTACAGTATTGTACACCTTAAAAAGGTTTACGAAAAAGTCCATGATGGCATATGTCTATCTCTTAAGGATAACATACTATATCCATTTTACTATATCGAAGCTAGGGACGAACCCGAGCGAAGCGAGGGTGAGTAGCTAGCGTTTTATATAATACAGTCAAAACCTATATTCATTGTTGCGAGACCATTAAGTCTTAATTTCCGCCAGACATTTTCACTCGTTTAAAAAAACTATTCTTGTTATTGAAAAATGCTTCCTACAACATGAATTTTAAATTGCATGGTATTTTTTTTTTGATAACTATTTTAAATGGTACCGAGAGAGAAGTGTTATGAATATGTTTTCTCAAATGCCACTCAGTTTAAAAATGAGTATAACAATTAATTTATAGAACAAAAGAACTTAAGAGCATAGAATTAGAATATTTTGCTTGATAATTTTGACATCCAATTTTCACCGGTTATAGGATAATATATGTAGTTGTAATAAGAATAATGATATCAAAACTAACATACTTACTCTTCCAAGTAAGGAGAATAAATCTTTACTTAGACATAAGAAAAGAACAGAATTATTATTATAACGTATTAAGTCATGGAATTGTTTAATAAACTGGTAAAACTAATATCATCAATAAAACTTCGGAGTTATTTCGACCAAATATCCTTGATCACATATAATTATTACTTAACATTACATTAACCCTTAATTATACGCATGAAGAAAATCACATAAGTGGTCTGATGACGCCAAATAAAATAAAAAAATTGAAAGATTTGTCTTTAATTGAAATCAAATAAAATTCTTACGACATGACGAACAGTGATCACTTTTTGACGACCACTAAGCAACATTCCTTTTGAACGTTTTCAAAAATATGCGTCATATATGGGAAACAACTTCGTTGTGCTTATACACACGTTCAATAAATAAAAATATAACCAATGGCCATCTTTTGGTTCTTCTCCCAGTGTAACTATTAGTACAGGGCTGGTCATTGCAGTTTATTCCAGCTTCAGTAGCAATATATTACATATTATCTTTTATATTTTGTGCGTTACCGGTAGCTATATTTATTGCCGTATTATTATATATCTATATGGGCCACAGCTCCTTCTGGGTCAGAACTCTTAATATCTTATCCTACATCAACTTCTTGCTCTATATACAGGGCTATCTGCTTTTCGTTTTGAAATATGTAAAAAAAATAATCAAATTAAATACTTTTTATGATAAAATACATTAAAATATTGCACAAAAATAATTAAGGCATTATTTTTAATTATTGAGGCAGTGGTAGCCCGGTGGCGACGCGCTCATTTGGGAAACCGAGTGAAGCGGATTCTAATCCCGGGTCTCGCACCTCTGATATTTTTATGTGCGAATTATTTCTAACATATGACTACTTGCCTTACGGTGAAGGAAAACATCGTGAGGAAACTTACATGTCTGAGAGAACCTAACAAGTTTTCGAAAGACATGGGAAGTCCGCCAACCCGCACTTGGCCAGCGTGGTGGACTATGACCTGATCTCCCTCGTATTGAAGAGAGGTTCTTGCTCAGCATTTGGACGTTAAAAAGGGCTGAATACATACAAAAACAATCATAAATAAAACTTACGTCCAACAAAATAATAACGTTATAATTGGTCACATGGGGTCACGGTCCTAGAGCGCAGCAGCAAAGGCGCAGGCGTTAACGTTTCAAACACAACTCATTTGGAAACAGTGGGGCAAATCAAGAAACTAGCCAAAATATGAATGCGCTGTGTTTGTTACAAATACGTTTTTTTTTTGCGTCAAAGTTGTACCTCAACTTTAGATTAATAGTCCAAGCGAAATGCAGTTATTTTTAAGAGAAAATAAAATATTGAAAACCTGAAGTTTTATGATTTTAAAATGTTAGCAGGTATATAAGGAATAGAAATTCATAAAATGCCCCCGATGCCCAGCCGCCCCCGAGAAATGGGGGGACGCAAAGCGTTGTAAAATAGTTTTTTTCAATTTCCTGCTTACTGTGACGTTCTATCGAAAAATGTTTTCTACAAAAGTTGTAGGTCTAATAAAAATCTAAATTTTTATTCATTACACTTTTTACAAAAACCTCAAAGTTTTCGAGATATTTGCAAAAACCTCAGTTTTTAATTTTTTCTTGGTTTTTTATTTTTAATTTCTAGAATAATCTTTTAATTCTCATCAAACTAAGGTAATTTAACTTACAATATATATAGAATAAATGAAAAAAATTGAAATTGAAATGTTCAGCCAATTCCGAGAAAAGTATGTTTTATGGTCTCGAGAGGCTAAAAATCACCCCCAACTTCAAGTGGACGTTTACATTTAAAAAATTTTTTGTACAATTTTCAGATAGGCCTCATTCTTTTCGCCTTGAACTTTACTTTTTGAAACAATAAGAACATTGTATGGTTGCCCTGTAAGAACACTCTTAAAAAATTGGAAACATTGGAGAACTCGATAATATTTACTTTGTAAACTACATTTTTTTTAATTATCATTGGAAAAGTGTACTTTATTAACCAAATTTTTATAAATTGATTATACCAGTGTATTTTTCTGGAAAAAACGAAAGAAATGGTATTCTTAAGTTTTTAATTTGACGCTTCTTATTTATGCAATATCGTCGTAAACATTCCAACTTTGCAGTTTGGCGAGTCGTGAAGAAATAATAAAAATTGGAATTCACGTAAAGTATACCTCCGTCTTTTGTATTTTTTCTAGTAGAATCTATTTATGTTATTATTTTTTTGAATCTATCGATGTTTTTTTAATTTTTTATCGATTTTGGAGTTAAATTTATTGATTTTTTCTAAAAAAATAGATTTTAAGGTAATTACAGAAAGAAATGAAATTCATTCGTAGTCTAATCTTGTTTATTCATTAGTTAAAAGTATAATTTAAAAAAAATAAGTATATATTTACAAAATTTTGTCATAGTTTTGTTAAAAAAATTATAAAAAATGTAAAAAATGAAAAATTTGCTTAATAAAGTACACTTTTCCAATGATAATTTAAAAAAAAATGTAGTTTACAAAGTAAAAATTATCGAGTCCTCCAATGTGTTCAATTTTTTAAGAGTGTTCTTACAGGGCGACCATAAAATGTTTTTGTTTTTTCAAAAAGTAGAGTTTAAGACAAAAAGAATGAGCCCTATTTGAAAATTGTACAAAAATTTTTTTAAATGTAAACATCCACTTGAAATTGGGGGTGATTTTCAGCCTCTCGGGACCATAAAACATACTTTTCTCGGAATTGGCTGAACATTTCAATTTCAATTTTTTTTTCATTTATTCTATATATATTGTAAATTACATTACCTTAGTTTCATAAGAATTAAAAGATTATTTTAGAAATTAAAAATAAAAAACCAAGAAAAAATTAAAAACTGAGTTTTTTGCAAATATCTCGAAAACTTTGAGGTTTTTGTAAAAAGTGTTATGAATAAAAGTTGTAGATTTTTACTAGACCTACAACGTTTGTAGAAAACATTTTTCGATAGAACGTCACAGTAAGCCGGAAATTGAAAAAAACTATTTTACAACGCTTTGCGTCCCCCCATTTCTCGGGGGCGGCTGGGCATCGGGGGCATTTTATGAATTTCTATTCCTTATATACCTGCTAACATTTTAAAATCATAAAACTTCAGGTTTTCAATATTTGTTCCCAAACTGCATTTCGCTTGGACTATAAATGATACACTGAGTCGTGAGTGTTTAATTATATTTAAATATGTTTAACTAAATGAATTTGCTTTAAGTCAATATCGATTTTCATTTCTCTATAAAATGCAAAAAAGTTGTTTATACACAAGGAAAAATGTACGAGATTAGATTGATTGATCAAACTATCATTATAATTTTGCCAGATCGTGATAAGAGATCAAGTTCGAGATCAGGGCGAAGAGAATCAGAAAAATCAAATAAACGGTCAAACAGTACGTCTGAGAGGTATTGGAGTGGGGGAAGGGAAGAAGATGGCCACGAGAGGACGAGACCAAAGCATGCCCCGTCACAACACGACGGAAAAGGTACGAATAAAACTGCTCCAATTTCTAATTAAATACTAAGGTAATATCCACACCACGTTTTATATACGCACCAACAAGGCTTGTATCATGATCGCACATCGTCTGCGCGTATTCTGCGCTGATGAACTTAACGCGCATCGATAGCGCGTTCACTTCGCGTCGAATGGGCGTCATCACCGCGTTAATAAACCTTCATGTGTATGGACCCTAAATGATGACATTGAGAAATCCATATTTTTATTACGATTTGTGAAACTTGATACCTATAGCTACATGTTAGACAATTTTCGATAGAATATTCTAGTAATGTAGCATTAATGATTTGATTACTTTTAATTATTAATTTAAGCTTTATTTTAATAACCATTAACAATAAGAGGTCTTTATTTAGCTTCTATTACTGACGTTGTTCAAAGTTTATATATTTATATTAAAATGTTATCATTATCCGCAGATGGACAATCTTTACAAGATATGGATATATCTCCGGACAGAAGTACACCGTTATCGGAGAATTCATACGGGGCGCGGGACAGCACGACTCGTGGCGACACGAATACAGTGCCGCCCGTGGTTGTACTCGACAACTCAAACCAGCCGGTACTAAGCCATCGTTTGACTTTATTGTCTTTAATCTATAATTTCATTCATAATTTTGCTTCTAATGTACTAGTTATAGATAATAAAAAATCAATGTTGTAATCTATACATATTATAAAATTCTAACTAAGCCGAATCTGTACATTAAATATTTTTTGGAAAATCTTACTGAAATAGACATTATTATCGATGCAGAGGCCGAATCTATAGTTTTAGAATTTTTGTCTGTCTGTCTGTCTGTTACCGCATCGCAGAAAAACCACTGGAGGGATTTTGATGAAATTTGGTATGGTGATAGCTGGATATCCGGGTCAACATATAGGATACTTTTTACTGCGGGAAAATATCTCATCTCTGAGAAATCTATACTAAACGTTAAAACGTAAGTAGGGACGAACCCGAGCGAAGCGAGGGTGAGTCTCTAGTATATTTAAATAAGAAAAGTGAATGTCTTTATGACGTCACAGTGGAACAGCGAATCGGATTTTCATCGAAAATATTTGGTAAAAGATCAGTCTATGAAAAATCCAGAGAGTGTTAAATTTCTATTTTGCATTCATTTCGATGCATAAACTTAAAAATTAGGATATAAAATCTGGTAATCTATAATAATAATAATATATTAAATAACTTTTCCATAAGCGTACCCCGCACCACCCCCGCTATAAGTGTGACCTATCACATACCAATTTATTCAGAACTGTGTTAGGCAAAAACTCACCTGTACCACGACTCGCAATATCGTACAACTGTCTTACAAAAAAAATTGATGAGTTGGATATAAATCATAACTCTCGATATGAATTTATGAGTAAAATATATAAATTTTTTAGTGATTTTTACTGCTGACATATCTCATTCGTACATAAAATTAATTGTTAATTACAATTTTATTAATCTTATTAAACAAAGATATTTATTGTGAATTAAATTATTATAATCTTCTATTTTTATTATGTTAATATTTCTTTACTTAATTGAATCTTATATAACTTTTATTATTTTCACTTAATCATGTCACAAAAATTGTTAATTTTTTTTTGATAATGATGTTTTGTTTGTATTATTTTATTGCATGATATGGTAACCTGTAAAAAAAAGTGCATTTATCTCTAACTTTGTAAATGTAATAACAAATGAATTAATGTAACTTTTGTTGGTTATCCTAATAAAAATAAAAATAAAAAAATAAAATTAAATAAAAAAATAATAAATAGATGTCTTTTATATAGAGTGGTTCACTCTTGGCGGCGGCGTTACCGCGTATCGTGGGCACGCTGCCGGCGCCGGGGGTGGGGGCCGGGGGAGGTGCGGGTGCGGGGGCAGGCACGGGAGCAGGGGTGGGTGCGGGCGGCGGTACGGGAGGGGCAGCAAACAATGGGGGATCGCCCACCAGCGGCGCGGACACACCGCACCGCGACGCCGGCCCGCCCACGCCCACGCACTCGGAGAACGTCGATCCGCACGCGCCGCCCATACATTTAGATAACGCGCTGCCGAGGAAAAGTGAGTATATACGTAGCCTGCTATATGTGACCACGCCAGGCGTGTGCGCTTATAAAAGGTAATCATAGATTGTCAAACTTTTTTTATTGACAAAGCATTTTTTTTATATTTATTTTTTTATTAAAGCATGGGGTCTCATTACGAACAAAAAAAAAATAGTTGAAAGAAATGTCAATAGATGGATGTTACATGTATCGTTTTGTTATTAAAGTTGTTTTAAATCAACAATAGATAGAAATATAGAACCCAACAAAAAGGTGTTTTTTTTTTTTTAATTCTAAGTGAAGGGAGACGAAATAATGCACCCGTGAATCAAAATTGCGTAAATTTACCGATTGTTAAAATATTAGCTATTAGCATCAGATGATGGGTTTGTAGTGTATATTTATAGATGGCGCTTGATTATCACGGTTAAAAATTGTTAAAATCACAGATTTTTTTTATTCGAATGCATGATGAATTTTACAATATTTACCATACATTACTTTGCACGTATTTTTAAAATAAAACAGTTTAACTGTTTTGAATCAATGACATCTATTATCTATTCAAGTAAACAAAAATAGCCCGAATTACCGCTGTCCAATGTCTTTGTCTGGGATGAGGCATCTGGACTAATATACTATTATGTGATCTGTGATTAAAGGTTTATTTTATGTGCCAAACCCTAAGTAAACATAATCAAATCAAAAACATAAATGTGAAAATGGGAGCCAAGTTCAATATTAAAAATATGCGTGGATGTCAACTTCACTGACAAAAGAATTGAGATCTAAATTGGTGCCAAGTTCTGTAGATAATCCTGAAATTTATTAATAGGAACATATTTGAGTTCAAGATTTGACTTGGCTTTAACAATAACTGATTACAGTAAGGTATTTATTTGCCATAAAAGATATTTATCGCTTTAATTCCAGATTAAAAATCTCAGCGTACTATTCTAAACACTTTAATTTTTGCGTAGCTGAAGGAAGGAAGACTAACTAATAACAAGTACGGTTGTAACCGAAAAAACATAGTGCTTCACCCCAGTGTCAGGGGACACGCTTATTGTGTCCATAAATTTCACGTATAGTGAACACGCTTTTGCGTGTCCGTGGTACTTTATAGGGTAGTATCTCGATGAACTCTAGGAAAATAGTGACGGTATTTTATATGTGTTAATTTAATTTTATGTTTATAATTTAACTATCTCTTACCCGCGAATTTTCTCGCGTAATTTTTACATAATTACTCCCTTCCTAAGTTTTATTTATTAAATTTTTAACTCGAAAGTATATAAGAAGGTTCGTATATATAGGTGATACGTAATAATAACTACTCTACTTTCTAAGGAACAATCATATCAAAATTAAATTCAACCTCACTAGAGAGAACTTTTAAAGCGCACTAATTTGCCTGTTTACATAATTAATATTAAGAAAATCACAATAAATTAATAAAAACGATCAAAAAAAAAAAAGCCACAGACAAAACGCATTTGCTGTATCTCATAATCAAAATAATTATAAAAATGACAAAAATGCCTTCTCCCCTCCCAGTGGAATGCCTCGGCAGCTACTCGTCGGTTGTGGGTGGGTCGCTGCAGCACGCGCCGCCCATGCTCACGCCGTCGCTCGTCAACTACGTGCGCGCCGACCTCACCGCCCACGTCACAGGCTGGCCCGCCGACATCCTCGAGAAACAGGTATGTTTCTTTTTTTTGAAGTGAAAACCTTTATAGGCAGGTTTGGATGGGGAGTAAATTCATGTAGGTCGTCATCGACATGTTCACGTGACGTGTTAACGCTAACACTCAGAGTGTCGATAGATGTCAAAACTAGATAAATGTAAACGGTTTTAATTTACAAATTTTAATTTAAGATCAAACAATTAATTTGAATATTCAAAAATAACAATTGTTTGTTTATAGTTTAAAGTTTTCACTTCTGTCGGCAGTTCTCATGACTGCTTTTTTTAGAAATGCAAAAATATGTTCTTTTTGGATGGACAGCGGGAATCAAGGGGAGATAAAAGAAATGTAATATTTTTATCATTTATTAAGATAGGTTTCTAAATTAGATAGTTATTTAGTGACAATAAATAATAAAAAAAACTAAGTTTTGGTATGTATAAATACGATACGATATGTCTGGTAGGCCAACAAGTTCACCGAGGAGGCGTACCAGCTGGGCTGCCTGCAGTGCACGCGGGTGTCGGCCGAGCTCAAGTGTTCGCGCTCTGTCGTGCGCCACACGGAGATACAGGCGACGCTGCAGGAACAAAAGTATGTATTCATATGTACTCGTGTATATTGCGTTATAATACGCTATGCGTATTGTGTGTATTTTATTCTAGTACTTACATTTTTAATTCAGTATTTTTCAGTTATATTTGGTGAAGTTTCCGATTTTTTTTATGTATTAATTATAAAATTTAAGTAAAATATAACAAAAATATGAAATAATTTTTAAAATATTTAAACAAAAGTTGCGCTTGTAAGGATAATTTCGCGACGTCACACGACCTTAACGACCGAATTTAAATTAATTTCTCCGTCATTTATTGATACATTTCAAAAATTGTTTTCACTGATTAATTGGTTTATAATTTAACCTATATTGTAATACTATTGCGTTAAATATGATATTAAAAACATTATGAAACTTCTCCATTCAACTATTGCTTGAAAATATATTATATTTAATGTCATATTTTTTTATCGCAATGAAGGCATTTTTTTTTTTAATTGTTTCATCTAAAGCGAATCGTTTTACTAGCGAAAGATTTACATATCTTACAGCTCAGCAACTGCGAATATATACAAAGTTTAATAAATAATAAAATTAAATATTGATGTTTTACTTTTAGGGCTCTCGCTGACGTGTGAATTATTGAGCTTGTCATCATTATACTAATTCTATATTTTTGTTATTTATGTTAAATAAATAAAATACTAAGAGGCCGTATTTATTTACATATCATGCCAAAAACCTACTTGAAGCTCTTTAGCTATGTTTAACCAGTTATTTAACTTTTTGTGAATGTATATTGTAAAAGTATTTAATAGATTGGTACGATTAGTCTGCGTGTTAGTAATAATATATGGCTTATATGAGTATTTGAAGTATAAAAAATTATAGTTGAAGATATTTAACATATAATTATACTCGTACATAGATTCTTTCGTTTGTGCATACCTGTAACAGTGGTGTATATTGTAACGTTTCAGAATAATGTACCTGCGACAACAGATATCGCGGCTGGAGGAGCTAAAGTCGCAGAACTCGTTCATGTCGGAGGACTAGGGTCTGCGGTGGGGGGCCCGCCAGACGGCGCTCCCCGCGGGGCTCCCCGGCCACTCCCCGGGGTCTCCCGCTCCGGCCCCGCGCCCCCCGCCACTGCAGTCTCCGCTCTCACCGTGCGACGACAAACGTTCATTCCGTTATTTTTCTATGTAATGTAGATCAAATGACTACGATTGTGTTGTGTGATTCGATGTTAAATTATAAGCGGTCGTTCCTGTGATCGTGCGCCGGGTTTGGTCAATTTATATAGTACGATTCCTCTTAGCTAGGCGCGTCGCTCCGTATGTGTTCGTTACTCGCGTCGGAAGGATTCATTTAAACGAAGTGGATGATTTGTGTAGATAGGTTAAGTAGTGCGCGCTCCTCGCTCCGGTCGAATGTGTTGGACATCTCCAGCGATGGCGAGGCGCGAGATGATTCGATAGCTTTTTTATTGTATTAGACAGGTTTGTTGCTGCGATAATCATCACCATCCATCAACTATAAGGGTACAGTGTTTTGTAACGTGTTTTATTGTAAAGATTTAAATTATTAAAAAAGATACTTTCTTAAGTAAAATCGTATTTCTATAATTTAGTTTAATTATAACTGAAAACATAACTAACGCGCCACTCGCGCCTAATGTTTATTTTTGACCAATGTATAAACTTTGTAAAAATCAAATATTTTTTAATAATTGTAGTTAGGTAACCAGGACTTGGTGTAGTTTACGTTAGTTGATTTTAACTGAAAAAAAATCATATAAGAATTATCGCCGTGTCACACCTAGCTACGAGCAATATCAGAACCGGGCAATGATTCTGGTGTTAACATTAAATAATTATTAAAAAAATGTCGAAATACAAACAAATCATATATTTTTTTAAATAAATTTTCTCGGAATCGTAGTGAATGACAGTACTGATAAATTATGTGAAAATCATTAATATGATCTTTCATGAAGTTTCATGTCGTGTATCGGTTACATATTGTTAACAAATCAACCAGCAGAGCTTGTGTCGTAATATTATTACTATCGGTAATAATAGTAAGAACGCACATGATTTATTCGGAAAGTTTCTTCTTGAGTGCTTTCACAAAGTTAAATAGTCAATTACAAGATCTTCATAATAGCAATAATAGAGTAAAGTAATGATTTACGTCTCGGTATTATTATAACAGAAGGCTTAGACAAGTGGCAAACGCTCCATATCGATTCTCTTTCGATAAACGCTAACGCCTTGGCAATTTCGATAATAATTTGGTAGCTAAACGTACAAGGACTTGTCGAACGCTCAATCTATTCGATCTTTCGAACGTAGTCATGGTTTTGTTTGTGAACCTCATCTTGACATTGTGAAATGTACTAAAATTTAAACGTATACGAGCAACACATAGGATTTTTAGGATTTCTTTATCAAAAATTCACTAATTATAAGGATTATTTTGCCTAGCAGTCTTTGCTACAATGACAATAAATACAATAATATATATTTGTCAGACAATGGCAACGGTTACTATGACAACAATTAGTCATAATAGCTTTTATTTAATTTATGCACATTCATCCCACAGTAATGAATATTATTTTTTATAAGTAATAAGTTTAGTTTTTTTTACCAAGTCTAAAAGTTTTTTTACATTTTATTTAACATATATTATTTAACATATTATTCAGTGATTCGCCATTTTGTAGCTTTATCTCCAAGGTATCGATAGGCGTCGTACGGTAGCATCCGAATTTGTTTGTCAAAAGTGCCACTTGTCTTCAATTTCTATGGAGATAAATGTACTACCCTGACGTTTCATTTCATCGAATAGATTAGATCAACATTCGGCTGCCAATTACAAATGCGATACGTTGAGTCAAATTTGAAGTCGTAAATATATGTCAGTCCCATACATTGATTACTCTATTCTACTAGCGTTTTTGCCACTTGTCTAAGCCTTCTGAAATAGTAAGAGTTCAGGAAAAACAATTAAGAAAAATAATATAATCTTGAAATATTACTAAAAATTATATATAAAACTCGCTTCCGACGAACGTCGCGATCTGGAGTGTTTGATCACTAATAGTCCAGATCATGTTATTAGATATATAGTCACCTGAATAGAATCGTATGCTAATGAGTAATGACCACCCACCCATCTCACCAATAGTAATTTTTGTAGGCATATTGATTTAGTATTACTAGAGGACATTTACAAGTAGATGCGACGGTGTTAATGTCAACATCGAAATATTGACAATATGAGTTAATACTGAAATTGACATTCGCATCGTTTGAAATATACATGGGATACGATTCTTTAATAATTAAATATTTCATGTCACATACAATACCAATGAGAATGTATATAAACAATATTAATTGAGATAAATGTATTCTACTAATATTATTATTTATAATTAATTAAAATTTTCATTTAATATGAAATCATATGGGATCATAAGATTTTCCAATTTTCGTTAGTGACGTTCCAATGAGAATTTACCGTACCCTTGCGTCCCACCGCCGCGGCCAGCATGCCGCCGCAGCGCCGCAGTGCATGCAGTATGCCAGTAGCTAGATGTGATAGGGCGACACGACGATCAAAGCGCGAGCGACGCCGGCCACTCACGGGGTGCCACTAACAATAGCGATAGGTAGGTAAAAACATCTCCGGTCTAGGTCTTTTTATTTTTTTATTTTAGGAATGTAATAATTCAATTGTACCGCTGAATCGACACCTATCCATGTATAATATGCAGATATACGGAAGTACTGTGATAGCGGATCACATTCATGTGTATGTTAGTGAATAATTGTACTGTAAATAGGTCTGTATGGAGCAGTGCCTGAAGGTAGGCGCGCGCCGTGTTTATAGATATATATTTATATGAGGAGCGGTGCGGAGACCCCGCGCGCCCCGCGCCCGCCGCGCTCCCGTGTCGTGTCCGCGCCGCGCCCGCGCCGGGCGCCCCTCGCCGCTCCACGCATGGCTCGTCTATCGCAACGTAATCTTTCTATGACATCGTGACATTGTTTTCTGATATTGTTCGAAATACAAAGATTTAATCAGTTTAAATAAATCAATTTCAAATAATGATCATTAGTCTCAATTGCCTTTCCCGAAATCTCGTTAGCGTTCAAATCCGTATTTATGTAAGTAATTAGACATTTTTAAACAATTGTTAGATATTTTTTATAATAGCTAAGCGTTAGAATAAGTAGCAATTTTGATTTTTAAATGTCCTAATAATTTAATAATTCTATAGTAAATGTTCAAACAATTTTTTGATATATCACTAAAAGTTCACACTATAACACTATTTAAAAGGATAGTTCTTTTTCACGATTTAATGTTTCGTTCGAAAATACAATAAATGTTTTTATTTATTCAAACTGTTGATTTATATTTAAAACTTAATTTTATGAATTCACTAATTTACATCATGATTCATAAACTGACAAATCGTTAAAACACCATCATCTATTCTCTAGCTGTATCATAATTAGTTCTGTAAATGTGTTAGTTGTTTGTTGTAAACATTAAATTTATATAACATTATCATGTTTCCTTCTATTTCAATAACGACGCTCTGCTTACGCATTTCCATTTGAGAATTTGTAGATATTTTACCAAGTTTCATATCAAAACCACCGACAAATATTAATTAGTCCCTATTTTTTCGAGCATTGTTAATTGTAAAAGTTTACCTTTAAAAATAGTTTCAAATAGTAAATACATTTTACTATACGATGACTTTGGTAACTTCCATCATTTATGAAATTGTTGTTTAAATAATGGAAGTTCAGTATGTTAATATAGACTATTGTCAATTATACATGAATTTATTATTATTAGATAAAGAATTGATATTTACCAGCCCTAAGAATCGTAAATGATATTTTATCTATAAATTATCATGTCAAATACTAAATAAAAAAGAGAAAAAAAAGGAACAATAAAAAAAAACGTAAATTAATATGAGTTATTTTTTTCGCTTAGAAAATTACTTTAATTTTAACACAAAACATGAGTTAAGAATTATCGAAAAAAAAAATTCGATTATATGTTTAAGTTTGATATATTATAGGTTAAATTAGAACAAGGACCTGCATGTGAGATTCATAAGAAAACGCGTTTGTAGTATTTTTGAATTGTATCATACAGGTCTAATATTAATAAATAAAAATCATATATACAGAAAGAAGTAAATAAAATTTATTAGAGACAAGTCAGATCAGCACAGAGCCACCTCATCTAATCAGTGATCTGTGTGAGCAGAGCAGTGCCGCGAATGATCCAGAAGTCTGAATGCATATTGGAGGGCAGTAGCACGGGTAGGACGAAGTTAGTGCTGTGACCGGTGGTGGACAGCGTGCCGGCGCGCTCGGACGTCTTGTACAGCGGCGCCTCGTAGCGCGGGTCCGGCCGCGGCAGCGACAGCACCGGCTTGAACCACACCACCGGCAGCGGGGAGTTCATTTCACCTGTTGCACGTCATCATTCACTACTGTAGGTACTATTGTATTCGAGAAAACATAAGGGAACATAATTTACTTAGTAACAAAATTACATATTTTATCGTACAAGGTTGAGAACCTTCTAGTATAAATATCCCGTAACAAGCCTCGCTCTTCCACAACAAACATGGGTTAAGGTATGATATTATTGAGTTAATGTATCTAACAAAATCAAAGTAACGCTTCTTTGTTACAATCACGTTTTTTTCATACAATATATTTAATTTTTTGTTTTTTTTTTTTTTTTTTTTTAAGAATAAAACAACATTTTATGTGTAATAAATTAAGTAGCAAGGAATTAAAGCTTTAAAAATAGTTTTAAAGCGATATACTCATACGATTAATTTTATCTTGTCATCTTTTCATAATACATATTAATGTATTTTAAAAATTAATACCAAAATTTAAGTTTTATTGCCTGGTAATGCATCGACTAGTAAATTATTCTCTGGATCCCAGCGCCCTGCGTCGATGAACAGTCCGTGGATGTTCACTCCATCTTCAGGCTTTTCCAGAAGACCGAATACATTGGTGTCATCCTGCTATATCACCACGTGTAATATGATTATTACTTAATGTAATACATTATTTAAAATTCAACTTATTTATTAGCTTTCCTTCCTATATGTATAGACCTACAAAATATCAAGCGCTATCCGTTTAGTTAATGAAGAATTTTATACATTATAATCTCATATAGGAAAAATAAATGATTTCAAGAATTTGACCATTGATATATAAAAACATAGATACACATTTTCTAATAAATATTTCTTCAAAAAGTGGCGTCGAAATGTGATGTCAAACCAAAGAATAAAACTCAAAAAACGAAAGTTCTAATTGTCTAAACATAAATTCGGACTTATGCAATCCACATAAAGTACTTTATTATGTGCATTTTGAGTTTTTGTATATCAATAAATTTGGTTAACAATAACAATTGAGCTTATACAAAATTCTTATGTCATGCGAACACTCAAATGTGCCTGGTAGGCAATAAAATATCGGTGCAAAAAATGACTACCCACATTTATTAACAAGTCGCAATGGAACATACTTCACTATATCAAGTGAACTTAACATAGGGAAGATAAGTTGGGATATTAGAATATTTCAGTGTCAGTTATCATAAGCTACTGAGTTCAAAATATTCAGCAATAAATTTTTACAATTGTTAACTGAATGTCATAAGTCTACCACCAGGTCGGAAAGAAAAGCCTCTGCCCTTAGAAACTAACGAAAGAAACTCTACGGGACCAAAATTAATGTTTACTAACCGCGCGTCGAGTGACAGTAAGGGTTCTAAGAGCTTAACATACCTTAGTCTTCTTATTCTGCTTGTACACGTCCTCTTGTGAAAGGAAGAATCTCAATGGATGGAAATCAAAGAGCAAGGCGTCGATGGGCACTCTGTAGCGACGCGCGTAGGCCTGCAGCGCGCCCGTGAGCAGTCCCTGCGGAAAGAACAGCCCCGACACCCAGCTGCTGGCCTGAGACCCCTCTACCAACCATTTCTGTACAATATTAAATTTATTGAGTATAGTCTCATGTAATATCGTGAGAAAATAGTTTATTGATTTACAACAAAGGCGTTCATTTATAAAAGAAAATTCTATTAATATAGGTATTCTTTACTCTCTTCACTTTATAAGTTGACCGCGCAATGGCAACAAACTGTTTCGCTGGCTAGTCTCGTTAAAGGTCAAAATTAAAGTAACGTCTACGTACGTTTCCTTATATACCTGCTAGCATTTTAAAATCATAAAATATTTTGTTCCCAAACTGCATTTCGCTTGGACTATATAGAAATCGATGAAATTTGGTATGGAGATAGTCTGAGACCTGGGAAGGACATAAGAAATCATCCCTTAAGGAGGTGAAAAGAGGCATGAAATTTTATACGGGAAGCAAGGGTGAGTCGCTAGTCTATACATATTATAAAATTCTAACTAAGCCGAATCTGTACATTAAATATTTTTTGGAAAATGTTATTGAAATAGACATTATTATCGATACAGAGGCCGAATCTATAGTTTTTTTAATTTTTGTCAGTCTGTCTGTTACCGCATCACAGAAAAACTACTGGAGGGATTTTGATGTTATTTGGTATGATGATAGCTGGTGATCCGGGTCAACATATAAGATACTTTTTACCGCGGGAAAATAACTTATTTCTGAGAAAAAATACAAAAATTGGTTGGAACAACACCACGATGATACTATCTGTAAACAGTTTAGCAAGGTAACTTACTAAATATGTTAAAAACTATTAAAAATAACTTATCTTGAAAATCAAATTAGCAATAGCGCTATTTTATCCATTAAAATAGTTATTTCAATTAATATATACTTTTGTGTTATTTAGATATTCGACAATAGATGTCGCCATGTGTTTTTAAAATACGTAGTTTTAATTCCAAAAAAAATGAATGTACAGATACCTTTCTGCGATTTAATTAGAATTGCTACTAAATTACCCGCGGCCCTGCCCGTGTTTAAATTTTTAATAAAACAAACTATTTGGCTTTATAAATCAGTAACATATTAGTAATATTTTGTTGGCCGAAACAATTTTCAAATGAGAATATTTGTAAATTTTTATTGTTTAGTAAATAATGTTAATGTTTTTTAATCTTTTAATGTAAAAATTGGGCAAATGCAAATCCAGCTTGCGCATTATAGGTTTCGTATAGCAAAATACTAAGTTGTTTTTCTTACTTGCGTTTTTTTTTATTAGGTTAACACTAAAATAAATACGAATAATATTTACATTTCCACATAATCTACTCATTTTTTCAACCATAAAAATAAGTTCGATTTATATTATTTTATAACATTTTATGGAAAACAAGTTTATGGCTGTTAAACTGAAAAAGCGAGTAACTAAAAATATTTCATATCTCAAAAACTATGAAAAAGTATTTTAGGAACTGTTATACCTCAGCTTTTTCACTTTTTCTTGACACCTTTTCTTGGAAGGTAAAGGCTTAAAGGACACAATAAAATGCTTACGACTTTAATTATATTAGCCGAGCCATATGAAATAATAAATCGTATTTGCTTAGAATTATTTACTTATTACACTTTCTTTTGAAAATCGTTTTGGAAAATATTACTTACTAGCGTTAATTAAGAAAAGTTATCATTATGTAATTTAAATAATCAGCTAAATATTAAATTAATCAATAGCTGTCTATTAGTAAAAAATGATTAAAATTAATTCCGTAGTTTGAGAGTTTATCGCCCAAAACTAAATAAACAAACAAAACAGAAGAATAGACAGACATACATAAATGTTATTGCTAAAACAAAAAGTGCAACTTAACGGAGGAACCTTTGTGGCATTGTCAATCACTGCCATTATTTACCAATCATGTGGTGTGCAATGAAAGTAATGTATAATGTAAGAGTATACTAATGTGTAAAACCTAAAAATTTGGTTTTTGATCATCTGAATGCGGGCGGAGCCGCGGGAAATGCTAGTCCTTTATAAATTTAAATGTCGGTAGGTATCATAAGCGTTCACCTTTAAGACTATAGCCGTGACATGAAAACTGACGCCTAGATTTAATGCTCATATGGGACCAGTTTATGCCTATGTTAATGATAACTCCGCTATAACTCATTAATATCAATTTTATACATTCATCTAATCAAAGAATGTTTCCTAGTAAATTTTTAGACAATTTCATGCTCTATTCATTCTATTAGAGCTTTTTTTAACCTTCGTGGTGCTTAAGATAGGGAGATATTTATTACCTATTTTGAGAAATTGGAATACGTTATATTTTTCCAATATGGCGAATGAGGGCGGCTGCTCTCGGTCACAGAGTCCGAATATTAATAAGAAAGAGAAACTGTACCGTACTGTAGTTTATCAAATTAAAACCCTTTGATTTTTACTATTCAAAACCAAAAAGATTTTGACAGACAACTATAAAGTACTACGTAATTCTATAGCATTAGATACATATACCAAGTGATGAGCATGAGGGGAAGAGATGTGTACCTATGGTATGTACATATATAAGTAGATATTATCTATATAAACAACTCTAGATTTATAGTCGCGCACCGGGAGAGGTGTAGCAAACGCTAGACAATAAATCAATATGCGATATTGATTTATTACAATATTACTGCCGTCGCAGTTGCAATTCATTTCAATGCGCTTCAGAATTATTAGTTCCGGCCTTTGCTTATATTCATCTTCTGTTTCTTATTGCTTTATATATAAAGCGATATAGCGTCTGATGACTTTTAGGCTATGATAGTATTTCAATTGGCAGAAAATAAATTATATAATATATAATATCTTCTGTATAATAGAAGAAGCAATCTGATGAACCTTTTTAAATTAATTATAAAGTTTTTTTTTTTTTGAATAGCCAACTTGAAATATCACGAAAACTTTCTAGTGTAATTATATTTCAGGACCTCTACGTCCTACAAGATAATTAGGCTAGAAATTTTTTTTTTGTTATGTATTGTTCTTAATTTTATTCATCAAAAAATATTCGCGCGGTTTCTATTTCTAAGCACATACAATAAAAATGCTAAAGATGGACTAACAAATTTCGGAGAGGAGGTTATTTATACGTTAGACGTAAATAACTGAATGTAAATTTATTTTTAAATAGGTAACCCTAAGAGTTTATACAAAAGGCGCCAGTTTTGATTTATATAAATAAATATTACTTTGTATGAGACCCTGGATATTATGGTTTTGTAACCACATGATTTTGTCATGTACATCTATATACTTATTAATACGTGAAGCAAACACTTTGTACCCCTTTTTACAAAATTGCGCGGATGGCGGAGTATGAAATTTCCCACACTTATAGTTTAATCGAGACGGAGTGCAGAATGCTAATACTTTTTTTAAATTATGCATAAACATACATTAAATCAATAAAAAAACATTACACACACTACCATGTATTTGACACACACACACGCATATATACTCGTTTGTTTATTGTTAAAGTCTGTGGTCAAATTGAGAATAGATTAATATTGTAATATACGCAAGACAATAAATATATAACTTAATGAATTATGGTTAATTTTCAACCTCGCGGCGATCAATAGTTAGATTAAATTCAGAAGATATGTGTTTTCTGTAAATAAAATGAAGTAGGTACACCTCAATAATTTTTATATGATATGAGTCTCAACATTATGGTTCATAAAATATACTCAAATGTAGTTAAAAATTGCATAAGACTACTATGAGACATATAAATGCGCCTTCTATATGTATAAGAAAATAGTAACCAAGCGAAATCTGTACATGAAATATTTTTTTAAATAGTGACCGTTACGTGTAATTGTGTACAGAATATAGATCCTAAAACATTAGTTATTGAAAAGTTTGTCCGTATGCATATCACGCAAAAAGTACTGAAAGAATTTTTACTTTTTGTGTAGTAGTAACAAGTTATCACTCGGGTCAACATTTAGCATACCTTTTATAACAGAAAAATCTCCCATCCCCACGGGAAACGCATTAACTGGTTCGGTAAAGTTGTCCTTTATACGAAAAATTCAATGACTTAGACAATAACTATTAGCAGTAATGTTAAAAATTAACATATTTTACAATTTAGTGCGGTACAACTGTCATTTTCATGGTAAAATAAAGAATTTAATTCGGGCGCCAGCCGCGTATATTAAGACGCTTCCTACCTCTGTATTTTTCTCCACTTATGTACTTCTTCTAAACCTCTATTTTATACAAAATTTATTTATTTATTTATTTATTACCAAATACAAAAAATCATTTTTACAGAACTAAGACACTCGTACAAGTGAACTTGTATTACGAGCGTCTGAAAAATGGCTGAATTATGATGTTGTTTTGTCAAAAAACTGATTTCGTTTTTCGCTTAGATAACTAACGCTGGCTAAACATTAAGAGATATCTATGTACATTAAAACCATGTACTAGAAATCCTCCGATAGTTTCTCTGTCTAAGGTAGTTACACTCACAATAACTATTTTTATCTAGGTATATAAATTTCTGGTGCGTGTTTGCTACTTCTTTACACTAAAATGGCTGGACGTATTGGGATGAAATTTAGCAGACAGATAGACTTTGATCTGAAGTTACATATACCGTATTGGATACTAGGGACCCACCCCAGCGAAGCGAGGGTAATTCGCTAATATAGTTATAACTTTGTGGTGTATGTCGGAAATTGGTCTACATGAGGAATTAAGTTACGAGTATATGGAGTTAGAGAATGTTATACAAGCCATAAATGATAACAGACTATATTTTCAACCAACGAAACATGGTTCAAGAGACCTCTATGAAGTCTATTCGAAGAGTAAGATCATGTATCCAGCTGCCGAGCGACTTGAGGGAGTTGTATCCGCGACGGTGCCACATCTCGGGGACCTTGTTATTGAGAAAAGCGTTGAACACTTCTTCATAAGCTTCAGACATCACCACCACACCCTAAAATTTTAGAACTATTAATTAGATATTGCAAATTATTTTATAAAAATATATCTAGTCTATACATTATACATAATATTATGTTCCATTGAAAAAGTTTATGTGTACATTGGAATGCATCTAAATACAATAACAGTTATTGATTTAAACGGGCGGTCCACGAAAAGAAGGATGCAAATGTTTTTTTCAAATGAAACCAATATAATTGGATCTCCCAGGTCTGTGAGCTACATCTGGCTAGCAATGTATGTATGTATGTAGCGATATTTCCATGAAGGCGCATGTACGAACTGCGCACGCTCAGTATCCCCAGCTTCCCAAGCGTCGGTTTTCATCGATCGCCCGGCAGTGTTGCTAGGAGATATAATGATACAATAGGTCTATAAATAGAATGTATACTGGAACATTTTATATCTGTTCCAGCTATGAATTTAATTAACATAGAGCAGCTTTCTTTAATTAGTGTGATCATAATAAGAAGCATTAATATAGTTTTTTTTACGAAGAAAACTTCTGTAGGTTTGAGCTTTTTATAGAAGACACATCTTATTGGATAATATACAGCACACTTGACATACGACATCATATTTCGAAAAGTTTTGACTTCTTGTGTAATTATTTAAAAAACTTTAAATATTACACGGAAATAATGCAGTAGAAAAATTACCAAAAAGTTTTTTTTTTAAGTTTTTATTAATTTAATATAACTAAGTATGTAACATAAATATGCTTTATATTTTATTAAGACAAATCTATTAATAACATTATTCTAAAATTACCAAATTAGCTACGTTGGTTACTTGTTCACGATAGTGACATCTGATTTTTTTGCGAGTTCGATCCCCGCACACGACATGCGTCTATTTCCAACCGACTTCAAAAAGGAGGAGGTCCTCAATTCGGCTTTTTTTATATTTGTTACCTCAGAACTCCGTCATTTATTAACCGATTTGGACAATTTTTGTTTTGTTTGAAAATGTATTCTTCCAGTTTCAGTTTCAGTTTCCATTTAAATTTGAAATAATAAAAAAAAAATCACCCTTCTAATGGTAGAGAATAGCTAACTTAAAAATTTAACCTACTTCTAATTGTCATATTGACTTGAAACTTTGCAAGTGTTTCTAATGCCGTTGATAATACGGTAATGATACGGTATCATCGACCTGATCTAATGGTAAGGCCAGAAGATGGATAGGTGGAACTCTTTAACGGCTACTAGTAGATACTTTGAGTTTGGACTTATTTTGTGTGATTTGACAAACCCATTTTAGTTTGTCAGTCTTCATATAAAAATTGGCATCAAACTAACTTAAACGGCCTAAGCGAATATTTTATTAAAATATTTTCTTACTACTATGTCTACACTAAAAATGGAAAAAAAAAAACTTAAAAAAATAAGGACCGACTTCAAAAAAAAGTAAGTCAGTGCCAGCCGACACAAATCAAAGCACGCACGTTTTTTTTTAGTTTTTATGTCCTTAGAGATATTAGTTGGCCACACAGATGTATCATTCAATATTCAGTGTTGCCGTTAGAGTATTTTAGGTTTGTTTTCTAATGTATCTTGGTTTGAACTCGCAGCTTCTTCTGTATCTGTATCTTTATACTTTCATAAAGTTTTTAATATTATTGGGTAGTGATAAGCTGGTAACTAAAATTAAACTTATATTCCATTATTCTTAAGTATAAGGGCCAAGAAAAGATCTGTATGTTAAGTTTCATCAAAATCCGTTAAACGATTTATACGTGACTAAATAACTTTCTAAAAAATGCGGAAGTTCTTTTGGTTTTTACGCATGAACGCTTCGACGTGATTCTGCAAACATTATTTATGGGTCTCAACTGACCCTGACTGACCTATTTTTAATGTAGATATATGAAGTTCATCCCTTAAAATATTAATCTGTTGCTCTAACTCATTTAGCCCTTTAATATGGTTAAACTATCGATGAAAGTTAAAACGATAATTGAAATATCCCTATAAGTCAAAAAGGTATTAATTCAACGTTTTATTCATATATTAAATTTGCTAGGGCGTGGAAGTTTCTAGAGATCGGTAGATAGGATCGCATGCGCGGGAGGCTGCAGTGGAGCGGGTGCAAGGGGTGCATCCCGAGGGCACCTTGGCCGCCGCCCGGTCAGAGCTAAACATTATATTACTACTAGAGTTGGGCTTAATCGTTCGCGACTGGGAGCGGTCAATTTAGTTTGCAGCTCCTCAGCGAACTAGATCGGTCTTTTAGTTCGTTAGTTCGTTTCTCGACTTTACTACTTTAACTTTTTCAGTAGTTCATTACAGACATGCTAACTACACTAAATGCCTTCAGTCCCCATTATACTAGTAGTCTACGAACATAATCATATACTGTCACACGTTCATTGTGATTCAAAGTGGTGAGCAAAAAAAAATAATTAAAAGAATTTAAAAAATTAACACTGTATTTAATCAACAACAACTACTTATTATAAATATGTTATCTTTCATGTTACTAGTTACAATTCCTTCCAACGAAACACGTATTTATTTTTTCGATTATTACAAATTCAAAAAGTTTATCCGCATTATCAAATAAAGTACATATAAAAAGTACCTACTGTGTTCTGAAAACAGATCCGTAACACAGATTACTAATATATAACATCCATAGATCCGTAGGATCGAAAACGAACTAAGGAGCTAAAAAGCAAGGGATCTGAGAACTAGTTCGCATAATTCATCTATGGGAGCGCTCTTTCGAACTAGTTCGTTCGCGAACTACACAAGACTAATTACTACGAATATTTATTGAATTTACAATACATACATACATGTATCATATGTATTTACCTATGAAAAATTTTTTTTAATTGTTTTAGAGAAACGAGTTTGTTATATATCTAAACGTGTTATATACCTGTTAATCGGAATATTGCCTAGTTTTGTAAACTTTTCCTTCAGCTTACAGCTAAACTAGTAATTATCACTTTATTGTATTTTGTTATTACTACAAATATTTTTTTATCTACAAACTGCAAACAATATGTATTAGGATAGACGTTAATATCGGGGTGCATTGTTTCAAAGTTCTATATAATGCAGTTTTCCACGGCGGCCAATCTCATTGCACTCTCTATTCCTTTCACTCTCATACTCCGGTGGGACGACTATTCGACGCGATCAGTGACTGCTCTCTGAGGTACGGAGGTGAAACACCACCAGTTTCCAAACTCCTAGCTCTTACTGAGAATTTCTTGAGAGAAATACTGAATAACTGAACTTGGCCCGACCCGGGACTCGAACCCAGGACCTCCAAATCTGCAGCCGCACACCAAACTCATTTTTTACTTGACCCATTGTAAAATCCATAAATATAACGGCATTTTTAAAATTTCAATCACTTAGGGAGAAAAGTGGTAAAATTTATATATCTATCTTATTGTTCGAGTTAATATTTGGGTCAGTCAAGCGAACTGTGACAAAAATATCAATAGAAGCTTTGCTAAGGAAAGCCCTTTTAAAAATTCATAGAACAAAAATATTAAAATCATTTCCACATATATGTCAAGTTATAACTGATTGAATCTAGATGTTAAATTACGAGTATATATTTAATCATAGGAAAAGGGATCCCGCGGGATGTGTAAATGATCCTACGCTAGCATGAACGTGGGCAAAGTATATGTATTGTCTATCTATACTATAATAAAGCAGTAACTTAGCGAATTCTGTACATGAAATATTTTTTTAAAACAATGACTGTATCGTATTATGTATACAATATAGACCCCAAAACAATAGTTATTAAATTTTTTGTCAGTTTGTCTGTTTGTCTCTTTGTCTGTACGCGTTTCACGCAAAAAGTAATGAACCGATTATAACGAAACTTGGTGAAATGATAACTTATTACCCGGGTCAACATTTAGGATACCCTTTATCTCAGAAAATCTTTCTTTCCCACGGGAAATCGCAATAACTGGTTTTATCGAGCCCTCCTTAGAAACCTTCCGCTGGCTAAGCCTTAAAACATACATCAAAACAAGGTACTAAAAAATTGTAGGTCTTGAAAAGGTCAACAGAAAAATCTGCAACAGTATATTATGTCTATCTCTTAAGGTACACTCGCAATACCTATTCTTATCTATACTTATAATAAAACTTACTTAGTCAAATCGATGTGCGCGTTTCACACAAAAAGTGCTGAACCGATTTTAACTAAATTTTGTATAGTGATAGCTTATTACTCGGGTCAACATCTAGGATACCTTTTACTACAGGCACATTTTTCGTTCCCGCGGGAAAACGCAATGACTGGTTCTATCGAGTCGTCCTTAGAAATTTATATGGCTAACGCTGGCTGAACCTTAAGAGATACATCAAAACAATGTACTAGAAAATTGTAGGTCTTAAAAAGTTGTACAGAAAAGTTCTCAACAGTATATGTCTATCACCTAAGGTACATTCGCAATTACTATTTTTATTCACTACTCGCGACTCACTGACTGACTTATCAACATTCAGCTCAGTTCAGCAGTAAAACGTACCTAGGGACGAACCCGAGCAAAGCGAGGGTGAGTCGTTAGTACTATAATAAAGCAGTAACTTAGCGAAATCTGTACATGAAATATTTTTAAAAACAATGACTGTAACGTATTATGTATACAATACAGACCCCAAAACCATAGTTATTATTTTTATTGTCTGTTTGTCTGTTTGTCTCTTTGTCTGTACGCGTTTCACGCCAAAAGTAATTCACCGATTTTAACGAAATTTTGTGAACTGATAACTTATTACTCGGGTCAACATTTAGGATACCTTTTATTTTAGGAAAATCTTTGTTTCCCGCGGGAAATCGCAATAACTGGTTTTATCGAGTCCTCCTTAGGAACCCTCCGCTGGCTAAACCTAAAGACATACATCAAGACAATGTACTAAAAAATTGTAGATCTTGAAAAGGTCAACAGAAATATCTACAACAGTATATGTCTATCTCTTAAGGTACACTTGCAATACCTATTCTTATCTATACCTATACAAAACTAACTTAGTTAAATCGATATGCGCGTTTCACGCAAAAAGTACTGAACCGATTTCAATTAAATTTTGTATAGTGATAGCTTATCACTCGGGTCAACATTTAGGATACCTTTTACAACAGGCACATTTTTCGTTCCCGCGGGAAAACGCAATGACTGATTCTATCGAGTCGTCCTTAGAAATTTATATGGCTAACGCTGGCTGAACCTTAAGAGATACATCAAAACAATGCTCTAGAAAATTGTAGGTCTTAAAAAGTTGTAGAGGGAAGTTCGCAATATTATATGTCTATCACCTAAGGTACACTCGCAATTACTTTTTTTATTTACTACTCGCGACTCACAGACTGACTTATCAACGTTTTGCTCACTTCAGCAGTAAAACGTAACTATGGACGAACCCGAGCGAAGCGAGGGTGAGTCGCTAGTATTTAATAAGATTGTACATAAAAATTTAAAAAACTAGAAAGAAGCAATTTTTTAGTTTTTAATGTACTACTTATAAAGTTCATATTCTGTTTGGTAGTTGTTACTTAATAAAATTATAAGGTTTTATATTATCTAATTTATTTGAAATTTAATAAATATGCATTTAAAAATAAAATGCGATGATGTCATTTTTCTTGAATATTATATTCCAAAAACTAACAAGCATCTAGAAATGATTAACTTACTTTAATAGCCTTCTGTAATTCATTGAGTGAGCTGTGTATGAGACCGAGGAGGATGTTAAACCTATCAGTCTCGTGTAGTAGCACTGTAGTTAAGGAGTGTGGCTGTCCCATATCATCTGGCACCATGAGGGAAGGGTTCACGAGCGCCTTGTCCACTTTACTAGCCACTACCGCCCTGGTTTGTCCACAAATGCGCCATACAATTTGGTCGGGAGTGTCCCCGCCCCCACCACCCCCCGCTCTAGGCTGCACATCCACTATGGTCTTGATGAGTGTACTAGTTTCTTTATTCTGGTTAATAAAATAATCTTTATTTATAAATATTGATTTTAAGTTATTATACTGAAGGCAGTGGTAACCCGGAACGCACTCGCTTAAGAAACGAAGTGAAGTGAGTTCAAATCTTAGATGCTTGCACAAGCGCGGATCCAGGGATCACGGGGGTCATGCCCCCCCCCCCCCCCCCCCCGCAAAGCCAAAAATACATCCATTTAAAGTTGGGGGTGATTTTAAGCCTCCCGAGACCATATAAATTTATCGGAAAAGGCTAAACGTTACAATTTCAAAAAAAATAAAATAGTTATTATATGTATTTCGAAGATTATATTCTGCTAGTTTCATGAAAATCAAAAAAATATTGCAGAAATTAAAAATAAAAAAAACCAAGAAAAAATTAAAAAACGGGTTTTTTGCAAATATTTTGAAAACTTTGAGGTTATTGTAAAAAGTTGCATATATAAAAGTTGTAGAATTTTACTAGACCTACAACTTTTGTAAATAATATTTTGCGATAGGATGTCACAATAAGCCAGAAATTGGAAAAAAAAAAACTATTTTTTAAACGGTTTGCATCCCTCCATTTCTAGGGGGTAGCTGGAAAGCGGAGGCATTTTACGGATTTTAGTTTCTTATATACCTGCTAATGTTTTAAAAACATAAAACTTCAGGTTTTAATTATTATTATTTTTCTCTTAAAAATAAATAGATTCCTCGATAGAACCCATTATTGTGTTTTCCCGTGGGAATAAAGATTTTCCTGTAGTAAAAGGCATCCCTAATGTTGACCCGAATAATAAATTTTCTCTACACAAACAGACAAACAGACTTAGACAATTTTTTTTGGGTTCTATATTATGTAGTAGGTACACTATACGTTACACGGTTACAGTGATTGTTTTTAAAGAATATTTCATGTACCGATTTCGCTAAGTTACTGTTTTAGTAATCCTCCACTTTATATATGACTAGCAACTCACCCTCGCTCCGCTCGGGTTCGTCCCTAGTTACGTTTTAACGTTTAGCTCAGAGATGAGATGTTTTCCCGCAGTAAAAAGTATCTTATATTTTGACCCAGGTAACCAACTATCATCATACCAAATTTCATTAAAATCTGTCCAGGAGTTTTTCCGTGATGCGGTAACAGACAGACAGACAGACAAAAATTCTAAAAACTATAGATTTGACTTCTGTAACAATAATAAAGTCTATTTCAATAAGATTTTCAAAAACATATTTAATGTACAGATTCGGCTTCGTTACAATTTTATTATATGTATAGATACTGCAACACAGATTAAATTATTATAATAATATACATACAAATAATACATTATATCTGTGCGTACACTAAACTTCTTTTGTCTATCATATTTAATAGGTATCTTTTTTTTTCAAGGCTTTAAATTGTCTATGTATAATAATAGAAAATCTATTTTGCTATAAGTCGAGCATATTTAATATATATGTATATATATAGTACCGGGCGACCGAGCTTCGCTCGGTGTTCTTTTCTGTTATATCGTATTTTTAGATGATACTATATATATAACTTGAAACTAAAAAACTTGAATAAATACAAAAAAAAAACAAAAGTAAAACCTTTGTATCCGACCAGGATTCGAACCCGGACACCTGTGATTGTCAATCTTGCGTCTTGGCCGGTTGACCACGATACTTATACCCGAGGGTGCAAAATTAGCGACCATATTTTGCGTTATAATGCGAAAGAAAACTGCATGAAAATTCGAAAACACGTGTTTTCCCAGACATATGTCTATCTAGATCGATTTTTCGCCCCCAAAAACCCCCACATACCAAATTTCTGCGAAATCGTTACAGCCGGTTTCGAGATCGCCGGTATGAATAAATAAATAAATAAATATACAAGAATTGCTCGTTTAAAGGTATTATATTAATTAAATAAATTATATGCATATTTCAGCCTCTGACCCCCCCAAAATTTTACTCTAGATCCGCGCCTGTGCTTGCACCACTGATATTCTTATGTGCATATCTTTAATTTAAACATGATTACTAGTTGCTTTACAGTGAAGGAAAACATCGTGAGGAAATCTGCATGTCTGAGAGAATCTAACAAGTTTTCAATACATGTAAAGTTTGCCAATACGCACTGGGAGAGTCTAGTGGACTATAGCCTGATACTCTGTACATATGAAGGGAGGTCCGTGCCTAGCGGCGGGACGTTAAAATGACGCCTATACGGGGAGGCTCAAATTTAATTAGCCTTAACACGGAATATGTCTATGTCTATTTTATATATTTTCAATCTTTTAAACGTATAACCATATATGTTACCAAATTTGTTTGTACTTGCACTTCAAAATAATCCTAAATTCAAATGTTCACTAAAATAAGCATATCATTTTAAAACGATATGAAACGATTCAGCTTACTAACTTACTTCATATGCAATATTGGCATTCTCATGCATCCCAAACACTTCCGGATCCTCAATGACAGGTAGCGTATCAATATATTCCCGAACAGCATTCAGTTTGTCAAAACGTGGACAATAGTAGGTGCCGGACGGAGAATATGTGTAGCCCTCCTCGAGAGTCGGCGGGGAGAAAAATTGCTTCAAAATGGTGGTAAGACAACGTTGATCCCACATATCTGTTACTCGGCCGCCGTATGTGATTTGACCTAACAATAAAAGAAGATTAACATTTTTAATTTAGATCTAAAAATGATGACAAATTATAACATCCCCTTACTAGTAATATATTCTAATGCGTCCCACGGAATATGTCCAGATTCGCAGAACATTTGCAGATTGAGCAAGGCACATTCGCGGTCGCTGTTATTAAATTCATATGTTATATTCCAACCAAGCGGACCGAACTTTTTTCGTTCTTGAATTATTGCGTGGAACATGCAGATTCCAAAAAGCATTGTACGCCAGTCTTGTTCCAGGACTGTAAATTAAAATAAATATAGTAAATTACTAAAAAAATGATAAAAATAATTGCCTTTCATAGGAATGAGTTGAATAATAAAATAAGTAAAGAAAGCAGTGTTTTTTATTTAGAGCATTGTTTATAAGACTTATAGGTAAATATTTACTACAACTCAAAATCGAACTGTGCTCAAATTCTTTAAAAAAATACATCTACTGTAATTCATATATAGAATGCATTATACCTACATAATAATTATTATGGACTAAAAGTACACAATATTACTACTACATCTAGGCATAGCATTTGCAAACAATTAATCTTATACAGGTGGATTTTTGAGACGGGACAGTAAGGGCAGGTACCTTAAATACTATAGTTACAGGAAAACGTTCCTAGGAGACCATCCATAACTTTTTGAGATATTCTGATCTGCATTCACAGATTTTGGAAAAAATGTACCTACAGTCAGCGAGAAAAATGCTAAATTACCAAAAAAAAAAAATTTTTTATATCAATCGATCCTATTTCATGTAGGGATCAAAAGACTCAATGGAACCATTTAAGGTATGAGTACTAGAAATGACAGAAATCGCCAAAATCTTTTCCCACACATTTTGTACGGAAAAGCGTTTAATCAACTCGAAATATTTTTTGTTGCCAAACGGTAATATTTTTAATGTGATCAAAAGACCCTTTGAGGCCAACTGAAGTTTGCGTACAGAAACTACGGTAAGTCATAAGACCGGGTTTACACGCCGGCATTATATGCAGCGGGCATAAGAAATTTTTTTTAGTGTTTCTATACTCAAACTTCAGTTGGTCTCAAAGAGTCTTTTGATTACATTAAAAATAGGACCGTTTTGTAACAAAAAATATTTCGAGTTGATTAAACGTTTTTCCGTACAAAATGTATGGGAAAAGATTTTGGCGATTTCTGTCATTTCTAGTACTCATACCTTAAATGATCCGATAGAGTCTTTTGATCCCTACTTGAAATAGGATCGATTGACATAAAAAATTTTTATGGTAGTTTAGCATTTTTCTCGCTGAATGAAATTTTTTCCAAAATCTGTGAATGCAGATCAGAATATGTCAAAAAGTTGTGGATGGTCTCCTAGGAACGTTTTCCTGTAACTATAGTATTTAAGGTATCTGCCCTTACTCTCCCGTCTCAAAAATCCACCCTGTATAGATAATAAATTAAAATCATTAATTATACCATGATTCTCGAAAAAATCTTCTTCCATTTCAATGAGAGCCCTCTTCACATTGGCTTTTAGTCCTTTAGGGGGTTCATTAGTGACCTTGACAGAATTTTGGAGTACGGATACGGGGAATTTCGGTGTAGGCATTGAGCTAAGAAAAAGCCGAAAATCAGGGTGAAGAGTTTGATCACTGCCCATGTTAGCGACTATTACCTCCAGGCTTAGCATCCATGATGCAGCTAAATGACAATTCTAAAAAAATGTACCATTATGATAATAAGTATAATAAAGACTTGCTTCTATCTAATGTAAAGCATTCACAGTTCAAAACTTACCTCTATTTTTTTTAACTCACCTGAAGAAAAACCCAATCCCCTTTGGGTTTACCATTATTTATCATTTTCTCAGCCACAGGACCTTGACCTTGCCCGAGAGAAATAGAGCGTACGCGATCCCTCATTTTCATTTCAGTTGCGAATTTTTGAAATGTTCCAAATGGATCTGAACCAGTACTTAGCACAAATACTAGAGGTATCGAAGAGGATGTATCAGCATATCTAATGAATAATAACAATAAATACTGTATGTTAACAATTTTTAAAATTATTTATACAAAGAAAAAAAGATTTATATGTATGACAACTTTTATGTTAACTTGTATGAAAAATCGAGTACTATGGCAATCCTAATGCACGTAGTATAAATTAAGATTATACACATATGTAAGATATTTTTACAGGACATCAAAATTTAAAATAAAAAAAAAAACGTGTGTGTACGCACGTAAGAAGTTATATTTCTTTGGCATAACAGAACAAAAATAGGTAAAGACTTCATGCCGTATGTCACAACTCTCTGTTTGTGAAAGGAATGCAGCTAACTTCATCTTGTCGCTTTTTGGCTGTCGGTGTGCTCGCCAAATATGCCAAAAGCAGTATAACTTCAAAAACGAAATTGTTTTTTATGTTTGCATTTTATAGTGTGCATTATTTATATTTTGTATTAGGTAGGGAGCTCTAACAATTTTAAGATACGTTACAATATATTAAATAGTCAAATATAATTATTTTTTAGGAACATTTCCATATCCTACCTAACAATCGTACTTTTTATATTATTACGCGACTACGGCGTAGCCCAAAGGAGGGTTATGTATTAGATCTGTATATTATGTGTGTATACGTCCGACCCTACGTTCCCTCGTAACTACTAAACGGCTCAACAGATTTTGATGGTTCATCGACATCGTTGGATTCATATTAATAACACAAGTGACATATGGTATATTATAGAAATAATTGGAAAACAAAATGGCGGACTCTAGGTGCCAATTTGTCTTGAAAAAAGTTTTTTCGTCGTTTAAATCAATCGAATGGGGTATCAAAATACGGATTTTTAAGATGCGATTACAAAAATATACATAACATATAGGTATGTTTAAAAATAGTTTAGGATAAGAAATTGTTAAATAAAACTAAAAATATCTAACTGCACTTGTGCATATTATGCACAAGTTTTATATTGTTTTTTCGTCAAATTGTTCTCATCTTCGATTTTTACGCAGTCGTGTTTTTTTATTTTTGTAATTAAGCTAAACTGTGTTGAGACAGGTACTTAAGTATTACTGCCCGATAATGTAGAAAATAAGTGACATTTGAGGATATGCGCGGGAATATATAATAGATAGTAAGGTGTAAGAGACTTGTAAGTTTCTTCGACTTCAATTGTATCAGTTCTATAGATAGGTTGTGTAAGATAATGGACATTTTATTTTAGTTGATTTATCATAAATTGATTCGTTTAACTATTTTACAATATTTGGTCCTCTATTGAGATAAATAGATATTATCTATAGACGAGGGTGGCGGGTAGGTTTGGGTAGCTTTTTCCAGTGCTTCATACATCGTGCGCCTTGCACCACCCCGTCACTCCCACCGACACGATTTGGTAGCTTCGTGTGATAGAGAACTCAGTTCTCTCGCTGTCCCGACCGAAGAGGTTGGTACGGCCAGAGACTCAATAATTAAATTAAAACAACATTTAAAATGATATATAGTATGACTTTGATATATAGTATGAATTTTACGAAAATACACACTACATCTTTATATACACATATGTTCCATTTACTGAAATATTATACTATTTAAACAGACAGTTAAGGTTTGAAGAGTATTATTAGTTTTAGCGACTTTTTTCTAGTCTATAGCAAAGTAAAAAATTGGGTATACTAATACATTATATTATATTATAATATTATTTTATTATATTATATCGATTTTATAAAATGCTGCATAAATATAATTTTATGTTGATTTTGAAAGTTCACACGTGATATACCTTTTACGACTCCTTCATATGTATATCAAACTTTAGATATTTAAAAATGGCGTAAATTTATTAGAATACCTAAAATATTTGTTAAATGCATCCCAGGTATCTGATATTCTATAAATAGGGCTAGATATGGGGCGAAGCGATCGATACAGCCTTCCCACTTTCTAGCGTACCTAGGGTTGATGCATAGTGCATTCATTCGACGTCGGAGCTCGCGGAGACCTGACGTGATTTCATTTTAAGCAACGTTTAATTAACCATATTATAAATTTTATGATAAACATATCTTAAAATAGTGTTTTAATTTTAAACGCATTTGGTGAATTAAGTTTTAATCGAAATGGCAGATAGCGTGGTTTCAGTGAATTATAGCGACATGCATTTCGCTCTAAAAAATGGAATAAATATGCCGGCGGTGGGATGTAAGTATTATTAGAAATAAATATTGTCATATTAATATAATGAGATAAAGTTTGTGTGTCTGGATGTAGAAAGTAAATTCTGCAACAAATTATTTTATTTATAAATTTCTTTCACAAATGCCGAATACACTTTACCATGGCGAGGACGTTATACCTGTAGGACATTGACTCTTTTTTCCGGGGCATCTCAACTGATTTCATTCGGTTGTGAAATATATTGCAAAAAGTTATTAAAGGACGCGCAAGGTGTAATAAGTGTCCGGGCGGAGCAAAGGCGCGTCGCTATATCTATATATAATATAACTTATAATTATAATATTTATATTTGTTTCAGTTGGAACATTTCGCTTAACTGACTACGATCTTTTGTATAAAACAATAGACTATGCTCTCGAAGCTGGATATCGACTATTTGGTAAGTAATACTTGTAAAATAACTAGTTTAAACACTACATTGCGAATAATTTACTTATTATATTTTAATAATAGATACTGCTGCGGTTCATGCCAATGAAAAACACTTAAAAACGATTTTCAAAAAGTTGCTTCCACAACACGGGCTTGTGCGGGAGGATATCTTTGTAACGACAAAATTGTGTAAGTAGTTAGCATAGAACTAACATTATTTTTGTTTTATTATTTTAAACATTGTAATTTACATATTATTTTTCAGAATTTGAATTAAAATTACTGTTACCTTTTGCAGCGCCATTTTCTAATGGAGGTAAATTCCTTCCCGACGCATTTGAAAGATCTTTGGAAAATTTAGGTCTGGACTACATAGACCTGTACTTGATTCATTTCCCGGGTTCACCCGACCGTTCGTGTGACCAAAAAAGCTCCAAGCACGCGAAATTGAGACGAGAGACATGGCTAGCGCTGGCCAAGCTTTACGATGAATCCAAAGTGAAAGCTATTGGAGTGTCTAACTTTACGGTTAGGCATTTGATGCAACTCTCAGAAATCATGGTCATGGGCCCAATGGTTAACCAGGTAATCCAAATTTTTATTTTAAAAAGTTTTGTTTGTGTTTATTTTCTTTAATTATTCAGGAACTAGATTCACTACTTATGCATTTACAGGTTGAATGGCATCCTTACTATTACCAACCAGAGTTGATTCAATATTGTTGCGACCATAATATTAAAATTCAGGCTTATCATTCTTTTGGGGGCCTATCTCGGGGCAACCGAGATCTGCTAGAAGATCCCGTTGTAAAAGAAATAGCAAAGAAGTATGACGCTACTTCTGCACAGGTTTTGTTGATATGGGCTTTGCAAAAGGGAATTGCGGTCATCCCGAAGTCAACAAACCCTTACCACATCAAGAAGAACAAGCAACTTCATTTCAGGCTATTTGAAAAAGATGTAATGATTCTTGACGAATTAAGGGCGAAGAATCAGAAATATGCCTGGGATCCCACTGGGATTGCATGAAGATTGAAGCGCTACTCTGATATTTTCTTAGAAATATCAGGGATTTTAATAAACGTCACAAACATTATTCATTTTTCCCCTTGGTTTATTTTGACCATACCTCATCGCTTGATAGTCCTGCCTTCATATTAAGAAGGCTATAAGTTTTAAAAATGGTTAATGTTAAATTGTAACTATGATGTTATAAGTTGCAATGTTTAAGTATTATTAAGTAAATTTTTTCGCAAATGTTTTTTCGCAAATTATCTGTGTATAGAATAGTGTGGAATTCCACAATTGTGTATTAATGTTTCAATGTACTAACTAATATATTGTTACAAGTGTATTTAATATGTCTCATTCATTTTTATTTACCTTTGTACTTTTTGATTTATTCAAACATATTTCTCTATTCCGCCTACTAAAAAATTTCACGGATGATAGATATAACCAATACCTACTCCAAATTTGTTCTCCGACCTATTATAATTTCAAACTTTGACCAAATTCTTGTAGACCTATTGTATCAAATTATTTTTATATAAACATTTATAGATATAAAAAAATATATGTAATCGCATTTATTTATCTTTAAATAGTTCCTATAGAAATTTTACTGCAACAAGGTATCTACGTACCCTCCATATTAAAAAGTTAATGAAAGAGTTTTCTTATTAAAATTAGTTTTATATATTTATTTTTAAAGTTTTATTTAAATACATGTTTTGGTTTAACTGTCTAAAATAATGAATGTTGTGTCACAACTCTTGATGTTTGTATTACTTACTCATTAAATGTTAACTTTAAGCAAAATTATTTCACTTGTACGTTTTCTCGGTCAGGGTATAGAGAAACGTCCTTAACAAAAAAAAAATACGAGTAATGTATACGATACTCATATCTGTCTAATAAAGATGTATCCTAGGTGTTGTTATTGGTCTTTTATTGAACCTGCCCCTGATACTGTAATTAAACCACTATCTACTGTAGAGCTAAGCTAAGCGAATTCAATTTTTAATATTACATCTTTGTCTAATGTGATTGTTAATCTTAAAATATTATGAATGTGCTTTGACTCGGCGACATATTTTTATATCAATATTATACAATTTAAGTTTTAAAAGTTACCATTAAATGTCTCATAGTTTTCAAAATAATAAAATGTTGCATTTTACTTATAGCTCAGCTTGCGACTTACTATTACATGGATATAATTTTTCCCCTAATAATAAAGCTTTTTATTTTTTGTTTAATCTCTTATTTCTGCATACATTAATCCGATTTGAAAAAATCTTATTGCATTTCATAGTTTATTTATGGAGGAAATTTTATCTAAAATCACTTAAGAAAATATACTTAAACAAACTAAGCGATTAAAACCGCAAGCTAGAACCAGTTTATAATATAGCAAGCGACCCATAAAGCCATGACCGATCCTTATTCATTGCGCGTCATTCCCTCTCTAGACTGAATCGAAGGGCAGATAATATGAAATCCTATATGATCCCAATCTGATTATCGGTGGTAAGAGTAACTGGAAAAAAGTAAGAATAGCTGGCCCATCACGGATTTACAGCAATATTTTCCGATACGGTCACATTACAAAATGGTTTTGACAATTCTGTACCTGAAAAACATAACATTGAAACTCAGTTTTTTACGAGTTTGGTTTTTTGCAGTTTAGTATTGTATTTATACTATAGATAGTTAATTTTGCTGCAAACAGTGTTATGCCATTAGAAAAGGGCACATAGGTACAATAGTATACTGCAAAAAGCACAAACTCGTAAAGAACGGAGTTACAGTGTTATGTTTCTCAGGTACAGAATTGAGAATTGGTAGCCTGATCGCATGTAAGAGTCTGCATGCGTGCAAAAGAGGTAGAGCTTTATGCCCTAACTACACTCAGCGTGTCCTCCTCTAGTTTTTCTTTTGCTTTATGCATTTGTCCCTTAATCACCTACGAGAGTTACTCACAAATTATAGGATGAAAATTAAGCATCATAAATAAAAGTAAATAATATAGCGAATTGTCAATTTCATAAAATAAGGTGGTCGAAATTATAGAAGCTTTTGCATAACCATTAGCCGACTTGAAACGTAAACCTAAAATGATAAAAAAATTAGCTTAATAAGAACTTCTCGATTTATTTTCATAAAAAAATATGATAGTCAGATGTGTTACTTACATTTTTACTTGTACAAGAATCTCTAATTTAACTGGCACGCGCCATTTTTCTAGACAAGATAATTCCCAAAGACCGCATGTACATTGTACATTCCCGTATTAAACCTAAAATCTTACTATACTGCTAAAAATAACATACTGATATAACTAATCTTATATGATTTTATTGCATTACGTGACGTTTTAGTAAACAACGTTATGGTCGTTGCGGCAATGTATTATTATATTCCTCTATTTTATTGGAAATATAAATAAAATAATTTCATTGAATTATTATAAGCCTTTTAATGTCCAATGTTTTTTTTATATGTCACAAATATTATTTATAAAAAAAAGGTTAATAAAAAAGGTCTTAATATAAAATGTACAAGTATAAAAAAGGATGTGTATATATATATATATATATATATATATATATATATATATGTGTGTGTGTGTGTGTATATACATTTGTGTGTGCCTACAACGTTCTACTCTACCTACCCTATACGATGTGTAAAAAACAAATAGTTACTTACAAAGTGTTCAGTTGAACAGTGGGGCTCTCAATAAACACGGAGCCCAGGCTAGTGCTTACGTATTGGGCTATCGCAAACACTAACTTTTCTTCTTTCAAACACTTTATTAACATTAATTTTTCAAAAGAATTTAGGCGTTCGTTCCAATCAACTTTGGGGGCAGTTTTATCCTTTTTGTTTATATGGATATCCTGTGTAATAAAATCCGTTTAACTACTAGTATGTTGTGTGAACCATAAAAAATATTAATATAAAATATAACAACGTTTAATAACAATCACAACAAATAATCTAAAATATCACAACAAATAATACATATTTATTTTAAATAGTACAATATCCATATTATTTTTATAATACAATTCAACTTGTTACTTAAATTATATAAAAATATTAAAATCTGTTATTTTTCATACCAAAGAGAAAGTGCCAATTTTAACGGGAATATATTTCAAGCAGTCTGCGGCAAGTCCCGAGAAGCTCGGGTCACAATCTTCTAGATGGTTAATTGCGAGCCACATCTGTTCTGTGAGAGCATCTAGTGCGGGCTTCTTTGGCGGTACCTATTACGTTGTATTTATTATTATCGATCTCATATCGCAATATCATGTACTATGTACTATGTTCACGACACGTTTGGCTCAGTTTGTAGTGACTCTACATCTTGTGCCAGCGGTGGCGAGTTTGAGTCCTGCTGGAGGCACTCATTTGTGTGATGAGCACGAATGTATGTACTCCAGTCATGGGTTTTTATATTTATAATATGCATGTATTTAAAGTTATATATGTGTAGTATATCAAATAATAGTATATAAATTTTCATTTCAATTATTTGAGAAAAATGGAATATTTATTATACAGCACACTGCAGTTACTCTTATTCAACGCAAACTCATACACTCTGCAAAGCCACGAGTGAAGCATATTGGCTATGCACATTGTACAGAAAACTAAAAAAAATAAATAAAGAGTGCGTGTACGAATGCGTACACGCGCAAGAAGTAAAACTTCTGTAGGTTATCGGTACTCTTTATGAACTTCAATTTATGTTTTATATAATAATTAGGATAGGTGAGATACTAAAAATAACGCATATTAAGCATAGGCAAGGAAAGAATATTATATATTTTAAGTCAGACAATAACAACGGTTACCATGGCAACAAACGTACGTACATTTTTTCGTAACGCATTCACCAGCTTACCCCCCCAAGTCAAGCGTGCGTAAAGAAGTTTTATTTCAAAAATAAGTATTTTCAGTTATTTCTTACAACTTTGGTCCCAGCCGGGCCACGCAGTACGAAGTTCCATTGGTGTTGAGATACTACACCAGAGTGTAAATATATCGCCATGTTGAGAAGGAAACTGAACACCAGCTTGTGTCGCTCGAACAGACCGCGAGACACGTTGCGGTATACTGACAGAGTGATCTCGCGGTGAAGGATTTCTAGCCTTTCTTCTAATATATCGCATTTCTCACTCTTTTCAATTACAGCGTTGAAAACCTGCGAGTTGTTATCATATATCATTTTTGCGAGTTGCAATCATATATTTATAGAATATCATTTAAGGAAAGAATATAATATTATATATCATTTTTCAGACAATAACAACGGTTACCATGGCAACAAACGTACGTACATTTTTTCGTAACGCATTCATCAGCATACCCTCCAAGTCAAGCGTGCCTAAAGAAATTTTACTTTAAAAACTCAATAACTACACTTGACTCGACCCGGAACTCGAATCCAGAACCTCCGAATCTGTAACATTAAATGCTAGCCACTAGACCAACCTGATTAAAGTATTTGAGTGAGAATTGGTACATAGGATCGATGTCGGCAAGTTGTGCTACTGCGAAGTAAAGCACCGCACCACGTGTCGCTACTGTACGGTACTTCTCTCGCGCCGCCGATATCCTTATCTCCGTTGCCTCCGTTTCCTCGAGTCGAGCATTTATTATTTCTGATGTTTCCTTAAATTAAGAATTCATTATGTTGATGATACACTCGACATATAAACATACACGATAAATATACACTCGCCACATCTATACATATAATAAAATTGTAACTAAGCCGAATCTGTACATTAAATATTTTTTTGGAAAATCTTATTGAAATAGACATTACTATCAATACAGAGGCCGAATCTATAGTTTTTAGAATTTTTGTCTGTCTGTGTGTCTGTGTCGGACCGCATCACGAGAAAACCAATGGACAGATTTTGATGAAATAATGATAGTTGGTTATTCAGGTCAACATATAGGATATTTTCTACTGCGGGAAAATATCTCATTTCTGAGAAACCTATACTAAACGTTAAAACGTAAGTAGGGACGAAAACGAGCGGAGCGAGGGGGAGTCGCTAGTTTTAAAATAAAATTATTTTATCGGATCTTTTTGCGGTTTATCTTTTAACCGAAAAGTTAATTATCAGGAATCACCTTGCTTTCGTTCAGAGTTTCAATGAGTTCTTCATCATCTAAAATGTTTCCTGAGGATGCATACAGGAGGCGTAATATTTTATCTTCAATTTCTAAAAGAGTAGCTTTATCAGTATTGATCCGTACGATGAGCTCAGACCTTTGTAACTCTAAATCTGGGCGCTCTAACCGCACCACGTCTCTGTAATAATAACCTTTTAAAAATAACTATTTCTAAGTTTTATTAACATATGAATACGATAGTCCAATCAAAAAAGATTTCAAAACGAAAACATAGAAAAAAGAATTATTAGTCAGCCACAATCTGATGAGATCGAAATAGTTCCAATAAAATAACTAACTTTATCAAATTAATAAATTAACGGAAGGCTTGGTAAACTGGTTAGAACAGAAAATACATAATATGTATTTTTTGTAGGTATATCATAAAAAATTTAAGATTGTGTGTACGAATGTGTACACGCGCAAGCAGTAAAACTTCTGTAGATTATCGGTACTCTTTATGAAATTCAATATATATATATTCAATCATATATTTATAGAATATCATTTAAGGAAAGAATATAATATTACATATCATTTGTCAGACAATAACAACGGTTACCATGGCAACAAACGTACGTACATTTTCTCGTAACGCATTCACCAGCTCACCCCCCAAGTCCAGAGTGCATAAAGAAGTTTTACTTCAGTTTACAATTTTTTCAATTCTTTGCAATATATTTGATACTTACGCTAACAACTGATCTTCGAGTCCTGAGAGTGTGACTGTGAAATTCACTAAAGTCACTTGTATACATATTTCGGGCAAGTAATGCGGGTTGGCGATCTTCGTAGTGAGGTAAAGACGGAAGTTTGTGTCGTACTCGATGTCACTGTCACCCAAGTGAATTAGAAGACGACCAGCCTAAAGCAAAAAAAAAACAAAAATGATTTTATAAAATCAGTACAAGTTTTTCTCTTTTTCTTTCTTTAATATAATAACACTATCTTATATTAAGATTTCGCACTTTCATTTAGAAAATATACAATTACTTTTGAAAGTTCAATATGTTTAAATATAAAAACATTTAATTTCATTATAACTACACTTAAATATGTTACACCTGAAAGAATGTTTGTTTGAGAAGAACAGGTGAGAGGGTGGCTTCTAGAGATTCGCCCAAGTCCTCGATGAGCATAGGCCAGCCTAATCTAATGCAGTTCTCCAGTATACGTAAATAAGCTGGATCGCTTAGCTTTGTTATCTGTAGGCCGTTGTTTTGCTCCATATTCTTAATCCATCTGTTCGCCTAGAAGAAAATGTGGCTTTACAATAAGATAAAAATTAAGTAAAATTTGATACTAGCTGTTTCGTTTGGCATCGAATTCAAACATAAATTCTAAAGAAAACAGCGCCTTGCGTTTTTTTTTTCGTTTTTTTTTTCGAAGAACTTATTCTGACTATTACGAACATTGAAGTAATGCGCTTGCTAAATTAGCCAATTGTGGATTATTGTTTAAAAACTATAGACTTAGCCTCTATTACATGCGATACACGTCTCAAATTATGTTTTATTTTGTAAAATACCTGTTCCTGTGGATCAATGGTCAGAGGCCACCTGCCCGCGCGCGTCACCAGGATACCATTTTCAGTGGACACGGCATCGCGAGGCAAGCCTTGAGCGTTCCAAGTGCGAACTGTATATGAATCTGCCATTATGGTTATTAAGCTGAAAGTATTATTATAAAGTTAAAGAAATGTATTTTGATACAGTTGATATGGATACAGAAGACATGAAATAAAAATAAAAAGTTGGCCGTCACGGGACGGTTCGGTCGGGGGTAATATTAGAATTCATAATTAATAAAAACACATAACGAAGTATGGAATAAAGTAAGGAAAAATAAGAGTTTTATCATTAATAAGATCAATTTATTTTTCTTATTATTTTAATTATAATTACAGTATATATACATTTATAAATGGAATAGAAAATATAAAAGTATATTTAATAGAGACGTGATTTACAATGGAGAGTGTATAGTATACGCGCGCGCAACAGCAAGGGAGTCGAGCGTAGAATGGGCATGATGGCATGACAGCGTCATACCGTTTGGCGTCACGGCATACGAGTCTGTTTTACCGCCAATAGATATTTCACATTAAAAAAAACTTAATTTTAAAATATAATTAAGTACAAAAATTATGAATATAAATTCCTATTACTACTATTAAGCCTACAGCTTCGCCCTTATGTACCACAATTTACCACAATTTTAAAGGCGAGGAGAGTTGAAATTTTGGCATATAATTGAAATGAAATCAAGCTAAAGTAAAAGTACAAATTAGACTTCTATTGCATTTCGAACACGATGTAATAAGACTATTATACAAATATCATATTACATGTTATTTTAAGTTTAGAGGAAACAAAAAATAAAAATAGAATTTTAAATGAAACTATCGTTTAAAATTTTGTCGCGGTTTTATTTTAAAATTTTTGTTCCCAATGTTGACCCAACCTTGACCATTTTGGTTATAAAGCACTCGAATGCTTTATAACCAAAATGGTCAAGGTAGAGACTAAGGTTTTAAGCGTCTCAAAAGTTAAAATATGGTTGTAAGTCTTAGAAATTTCATTTTAAATGCCAAATATCCGTATAAATCAAAGAAAATAATAATAATAGAATTACTCGAATGAATCCGATGAAGGTATTTCTAGCTCATGACATTGCTCTACCCATTTGTTCTCGAGTTCACGGCGGTAGTGGGAGGGAAATGCGCCGAAATAGGCGATGCAGCCCGAAGCTATTATTATATCTCCAGTAGTGCATTTCAGTTTAAATGTAGCCGCCTGAAATTCAACTTAACGTTATATTAATAAAATATTGGAGTTAACAAAATAACCGGGACACGAAAAATATATTTATGATTAATCAGTATAAAGAGGCAATAAATTATTATATAAGCAATTCCACGATCAATTTGTTCAGAAATAACGAATGATTTTATTGCTATATTTTGAGGCATAGTAAAACATATTTCAGTTAATTAAGACTTAACTCTTAAAACAAAAAAAAATAATCAAAATCGGCTCGACTGAAGCATAAGTCATATGGAATTAACGGTCAATAATTTAATAATTTTAAAATGTACCTTGACCCCCTCTTCCCATCGAGTTTTCTCATCAGCAAGGGCCTGTGTAAGTTTGCCGGCACGCATTAGTCGAGCGGCCGCTAAGTCTACGTCAGCTTGTAGCTTGATACGCTCTTCTTCTACTACCTTTGGTTAAAAAAAGAAATAAACTAATTAATTACATGTAATCATATACATACATCAGTCGTATTGTCAAATAGATAAAATAGCAATTTGTATAAATACATGTGTTGTAATTATTATTAAAATAACCTTCAGTTCATCCATCATTTTAGCTAGCTGTGCTTCAATGGCTTCAACCTCTTTTTGTTTAGCACGTAAAACTGCCATCACGCTCTTCAGAATTGCCGCGGCTTCTTTATGCCTAAAAAGTAAAAATATAAACCTTTCAGTAATTATAAAAACATTATTGAAAACGTTAACCGTCAAAACGAATGTATGGTCTTGTCTCTAAACAAATTATTATAATCACTAATAAAAATTATGAACTTTACTTGAGAATTTTAGGTTCAACGACTCTGAAGACTTTAGCATACATATCTATAGCTTGCACCCATAGTACCATCGAACGACACACCTGAAATATTATAAGTTCTTTATAAAATAGCTCCCTAAATTGTCCGTACTATTATAAACCTATAATATTAATAAACAAACTAAATAATAACATCACATTTACCTTTGAAACTTTAACTACAGTGTCTGGGTTAAAGTCCTTGTGTGTTAGATATACTTTGATCTTTTTGAGCGTAGCGTCCGGAATATGATCTTTGTCATACTCTTCTAGATTTCGTATAAAGTTCACATCAGCTAGTAACTTTTTAGTCGAGTCCCAGTCTGGTCTAAAATGTAGAGCAAATATATAAATAAAAACCGTTAATCATTCAGTTTGAGATTTTTCAGTTTGTTTTATTTTGTTCAGTATTGTACATAATTGATTAAACAAAATGTACTAACTTAGCCCCAAGCAATATGCAGACAGGTTCCATAACGAATCGTACCAAAGGCGGTGGTTTTTGGAATGCTTTCAGTTCATTGATATCAGCTTTGTTTAGAGCTTTCAGTGCATTTTGTGCGGCTTCCATAGCCGGCATCGCTAGAGCAAGGTCGGCTTTTGCCTCATCGGCTATTTGCTTCACTTCTTCTGCTTTGACCTTAAATACAACATTTAAATTATCACCGCTGCTGTAGCCGACATCGAACAGGTGAAAATAATGATGCATCATTTATGATATATCTTATTAAACACACACACTAATCTTACTAAAAGGTAAAATTATTAAGTTCCGAATTAGGAGGTTCGTAACTACTGACCCGATTCAGAAGTTCTTTAGAATTTAACTCTATTTGATCGGTAACTCAGATTATCTATACATCAAATTCTGAGTCGAATCTGCACATTAAATATTTTTTGGAAAATCTCATTGAAATAGTTTTTATTATCATTACAGAGGCCGAATCTATAGTTTTTTAAATTTTCATCTGTCTGTCTGTCTGTCTGTCTGGGAACGCATCACGAGAAAACCACTGGATAGATTTTGATGAAATTTGATATGATGATAGCTGGTTATCCGGGTCAACATATAGGATACTTTTTATTGCGGGAAAATATCTCATTTCTGAGAAATCTCCTAAGCGTTGAAGTTAAACGTAACTAGAACCCGAGCGGGGCGAGAACGAGTCGCTAGTACTACAAATATTTTTAAACTTTACAAGTTGAAATTTGAATTTAAATGACCTTAGCTTCTGCTTCATCTTTCATCACTGCTTGCTTCACTTCATCTGCAGCCTTCTGTTCCACTTTTAAACGTGCCACTAATGCCATACCCTATAACACATTATTACATATGTATGTATATTGAGACAGGGACATAAATGTCAAATAGTTATTGATAATAAAGAGAAAAACTCACTTCTTCTGCCTTTTTTGCTAGAATGGGCTCCATATCACGAACTTGTTGTTCCATTACGCCGACTACTTCGTACGTTTCGTATAGTTTCTGTATACCGAAATAAAGAATTTTACATTACGTATTGCTTTAGAATTTCTACTACTTCATAAGAGTATTTACATGTAAGAAAGGAGCTTTTAAAAGTTTACTACAATTTGAATAACATTTCGCCGAATAAATAAAAAAATAATATTTATAGTTATATATATATATATATATATATATATATATATATATATATATATATATGGTTATTTAAATAAAAAAATAACCTGTAGTCCACAAGAGATTCGATCTCTTCCACGTATGATGTCCTGTTGTTTTTTATCTAGCAACGTAAGATATAGTTTGAGCAAATCAAGGTAGCTACTGGGCGTAGTATAGAAGTGACGTCGCATTTCTTCATACAGTCGCTCTGTCATCACATCTACGTCCTAATAAAAATAGTATTCAATTAGAAAAAAAAAATTGCTATAATATTAATAATTAAGTTAAAATACAATTTTAGATTCAAGTTGAAATTTTTGATGATAGCTAGATGTTTGTGAGTTTAGACATTTGTTACGTATTCACGAGTAAGCCATTCAATAGATTTGAATAGACTCAGCAAACATATAAGACTACAAAGACTGTTTATGATAACAAAGACTTTACCGTGGGATAATAGTTTGATGTCATTTTAATGAAATTAGTTTTAAAATATCAAAAGATGGCGCTGGCCAATAACGTTGCAAGAAAAGAAATAAAACGAAGGCAGAGACTAATGTGCTATAGTTGCTTGCATATACAGCACACCTGATGCATGGAGACAGCAAGAGTTGATATCTTATTTATGATATATTCATCTGCGAGCGGTTGAAGACATTGCTGGGCGACGGATCGCAACGCTTCCGGTGGCCATTTTGTAAACCAATCTATCGTGCAGCAATTAACTAAGGACGGGAACATCCGGCAACGACGTCTGGAAAGCATAAGTTATAATTTAAGGTATTTTTTATTTAATTTTATTATAATTAAACAAATATTTCATAATAATAATTAACACACACAAAAAATATACAAAGTCTTTCAAAGAGACCCAGAAAGAGTATTAAAATACTATTACACAAAAATCCTACTATTATAAATGTAAAAGTGTGTGAGGAAAATCCATCCAGGATTTTTGTTACTCTTTCGCACCAGAACGGCTGAACGGACGTGGATGAAATTTGGCACAGATTTACATTATGGGAATAGCACATAGTTAATTTTCATACCGAAAAAATGTACGGTTCCCGTGAATAGATTCGTTATTGTCTAGGGGAGAAACCTGAAGCGAAGCGAGGTTGAGTCGCTAGTATTGTATAAATCACAATTAGTAAGTGATTAAAATGTACCTGAAAGCTTCTCCAACGGGGCTCATGCAGATACAAAGATGTAATTTACTACGGACTCGATTTATAAAGTAATAATATACAGCGTCGCGGTCAGCTGGGTTTATCCCGGCCTTGGCTGCATCGTTGCGACAACCCGTTTGCACTTGCTCGTAGCTGTCGCCTTCGAATAAGTTAGGAACCTCGCCTAGAATTTTCTAGCGCATTAGTAATTAATACAGTTTATTCTGATTTTTTGACGTATTAGTTGATATAAGCTTTGTTTAACTGTTTAAAATTTAACATGCATTTTTATTGAGAAAATACTATTTGGCTTTTAATATTTATATAGGTATATCGAATTATAAATGCGAATTTTAAATTTAGTACACAGGGGCATAGAATAGTTAGACACCTTGTTATAATAGTATATAATAATAATAATGAACCTGAATTAAGCATATTATTGATGTCTTCGAGAAACTCCTCTTTAGTTATTTGCGTGTCTGTAAACAGGAAGACAGTATCTTCGTACGCGACGCCGGCGCGTACGTACATGCTGCGCAAGTCATCGTGGAACTCTGGTGTATCGTAGTTGCGTTTTAACTCCATACCCATGCATCTGGATTTTTGGTAAATCATAATTATTATATTATTAACGTTTTATTATTAAGAGTAACGTATGTTCACTTGACATTAATTAGGCTATTTTAAAATTATTGCATTGGCATTTCCGTTTTTCGTTCAGTTAGACAGGTAACGTGGTTGCGTGAACAGCCTTGTAATGTTAGTCGAGTTGGTTTTCAATCATATCATAATATTACTCTTACTACAAATAAGAGTCGTCTTTTAAGTATTTCCTTCACACTATATAGAGATAGTTCAATTGATGAAACACAACCACGTTCTGTAATTGGAGATTGTCATTCGAATCTATACTAATATTATAAAGCCGAAGAATTTGTTCGTTTATTTATTGGTTGAACGCGTTAATTTCAGGAAACGCTAATCCGATTTGAAAAATTCTTTTTGCATTAGATAGCCTGTTAACTGACGAAGGCTATATATCATTCCAGAAAAATGTACGATACCCGTGGGATAGATTTGTTTCTGTCTAGGGACGAACCCGAAGCGAAGCGAGGGTGAGTCGCTAGTGTGTAAATACGCATAAAACGTAGCAAAATAAAGTAAATTAAATATTAACGTGCTGCCTCGCTCGCGTAACGGGTTGCTCCTGGTACTTCTCTGGCGGCAGAGATGACCGTAGGAGCAACCCCATGGTTGTTGTGGTCTGCTTCGGCAGACCTGCCGTCGGGGCGTCATGGTGGAGTGCGTAAGCGGTCCTGCGTCGCCCCATTAAGAGGGAGGAGGTTTTGTTAGTTTTTAGTGGATAGTACTGGCTTTTCTAGCCAGTGAGTACATAACTACATACATGTATTATATGTAAAAAAAGCCTTATAACAAACCCACTTGCACTCATTGACGTGTCCGGCAAGGGTCGCCACGGAGCGCCGCCCCGAGCCGCCGGGCCCCACCATGAGGCAGTGCCCGCGCTCGGCGCGCAGAACCCGCGCCACGCGCGCCACGTGCTCCACAGCATCGCGGAAAAGTACTAGGTTCATTTCCGCACGCGCTGTAGAGTTGTACTCTTCTAGATATTCCTGCGTCATACGATATGGAGGATTGGCATGAGATGTCAAATATATAAACATAGCGTGTTTGTGTACGTTTCTTACTCGTCCATGCTGAAACGGTTGGTAGGACTTAGATGAAATTTAGTATATAAATAACACATACACTACTGTTATTAATGAAATTTAGAAAAAGGCGATGTACCTGGATTTGGAATTCATGCTAATATTATAAATGTGAAAATGTTTGTGTCCTTCTTTCACGTCGAAACAGAGTGACGGATTGGCATGTTTTTTTTTGTGTGGAATTAGTTGGAGGGCTGGAGAGTGATATAGGCTACTTTTTCCCATAGGAAAATAAGTTATAATACAACCCAAAAAAATATTTATAATCAGAATTACTTGAAACTTGGTATTAATGCTCTTCTGTACAATTAGATAAATACATGTTTTTGCATTTTTCGAAGTTCATCTCATAAAGGGGTAAAATAGGAGGGAAAGTTTGTGCGAAACCTTTATTATTTTTAAGTTTTTTTGTAGTTTTAGCGCGAACGAGTTCTACTAGTAATATTATAAACACAAAAAAGCGCTAGTCTATAAATGAAAATCCTTCCAGCGCTCTTCATTTCGAACTTCTTGTATGTTATATACTAGCTGCTGTCCATTTTTTTAATCATCTTATGAGCACTCAAAAATCATTACTTAACTATTATTAAAGCCTGCATACCTTTAGGACTATCATTAATTTTTCAATGTCAGGAATTTCTTGATATATCCTATTCTCCTTAGGTACAGCAGAATTGAGGAAATCTCCAAATAGTAAGAGAGGTGGCTGTTCAATAATTGCATCTTCTGGTATTTCTAATATGGGTTGCTGGAAGTTTTTCTGACAGACGGCACTCATGAGATGGTAAAAGTAACTTTTATCTTCAATATTGATAAGACGGTCATGAAATACACGGAGGCATTCGTGATAAAATAACCTGTAGTAGAATTTCTCAATTATACAAAATACAACTATATATATGAAGTCAATATCAATCAACTAGAACTATTTAGTATTATGAGGATCAAACCATAGTATAGTAGGTATTCAAAATACATGTCACTCTCATCCGAATATCTTAAATTTTGTTAAAATTTCTTAAGACTTTCTTCTTCTATTCATTGACATTTTAACTATTTTCAGATAGGAACTATTTTTCTTTCTCGAGATAAAATGTAGCTTAACATGTTCTCAAATCTTATATCCAGAGAAAGCCGCTTTGAAGATTATCAACATTTTTATTATTACGTTGTCCAGACTGTATCATGAAATATTCACACGAAATCTACATAAAAACTGAGAAAATGATCTATTTACCGGAGCATAGCCTGTGGCAGCCGCATATAAGCAGCGTTAGCTTGCAAAACTCCCTGCATCGACTTCGACAAGTCCCTCAAGTTGAACACGTAATGTGACTTAGCCGGAGTCGGCAAAAGTTCCGAACATATCTTTAGGTACACCTCCACCGCCGCATTCACTATTGAATCACCTAGTACCGATACCTCTGTAACGAAATCCTCCATGTGTCCTGATAGTATGGCCTAAAAGCATAGTGGAACAAATTACATATAGTATAGAGAAAACAAACATCGCATCGCCTTGGAACCATATTGTTTAAGCGACAAAATAAATTTAGATACACTATAAGTACGTACCTATTAGGTTATTTCGTGTATTAAAAAAGTTGGGATGGGATTTTCTAAGATTAAGTGGAAATATTATTAAAGTTATACATTAGTCATTAATATATATACTATAATATCCGATCATACATACATATAATAAAATTGTAACTAAGCCGAATATATACATTAAATTATTTTAGGAAAATCTTATTGAAATAGTCATTATTATCGATACAGAGGCAGAATCTATAGTTTTTAAAATTTTTGCCTGTCTGTCAAAAACCACTGGAGGGATTTTAATGAAATTTGGTATGATGATAACTGGTTTTCCGAGTCAACATATAGGATACTTTTTACTGCGGGAAAATATCCCTTCTCTAAAAAATCTATACTAAAGGTTAAAACGTAATTCTAGGGACCCGCGCGGAGCGAGGGTGAATCGCTAGTTATTAAAATAAAGTAATGACATAACAATGATTTAATTTGTTAAAAAAAAATTAAGATCTTCACCTGATGATCTTAAAATATTATTAGTTTATCGATTATTCTTATCCAGTGAATAGATGCCATAATAAACGCTGACTATATAATATATTATACACATATCTAACCACATTGAAAAAAAAAAATAACAATAAATACCTTAAATATAGTTTTCATAGCATCAGCATTAGGGGCAGATATATAGAACATAGCAAAGTGACGTACAAAGCGTGTAGTCAGTGGATTACGACCGCCGCCCGGAGGTGCACACGCGCACGACAATACCACGTCCAATATCTCCTTCCAGTAAAGCTTGTCACGGTCATATACGCCACCGAAGTCTAGGAATTGCCTAAGAAATTTAATTAAACATTTATGTAGGATCCGGGGATACCAATAAAAGCGTAATTGACACACTAATAACTATTTATTACATTTAAATTATATAACACAATGTTATTAATGTTTGGCCATTATGCCAAAATGTCCTTATTTTCTTTTACTCGTCTTTCATTCCATTCCATTCTCAAAATTATATCATACCTCTTTTTTTATTCTTAAAATATCATTTTACGCATACTTATCTTGCAAATCCCACATTTATATATATATATATATATTTCAATATGCAATCGGATACTTCGGTACCCTTAATAACCTAAGTTACCTTAATTGATACATTGATTGAATGGAATTTAAGAGCCGAAGCCTTTCTTACTCTCGGTTGCTACAAAATATTCTAGGCATTTAATACATTGTTAACAATAATCTTACCTAAGTAATTCGATGGTAGGTTGAGCGCCATAGACATCTAGCCGCGGCATATTAACGTCATCAATGAATATAATCACTTTCTTGCCCAATGGTGCTCCTATAGCTTTTCTGGGTCGTTTCTCTAAGCGCAATTCGATAACTTCCTAAAATAATTAATTATAGAAGAATTATTTATAAGACCACCTTGAGACCAACTAACGCCGGATCTTACAACGCGGTTCATTTATAAATAAATATGTTGAGACATCAACACACAGCACCATGTAGTTCCATGGTAAGCTACGAGGCTTGTGTTATGGATACCAGATAGTTGATACAAGACATATATATATATATATATATAACTTTAAATACATACATATTATAAATATAGACACCCATGACTGGAGTACAAACATTCGTGCTCATCACACAAATAATACCCCCAGCGAGACTCGAACCCGCGACCGCTGGCACAGCAAGTATGTTCCTACAATCTGAGCCAAACGTGTCGTCTCGGTTAGTACATATGATCAGACACAGATACTCTATGTTTTCCCTTTCATTTTCCGGAGGGAATACAACTCGACTAGACTGGTGAGAGATAAGTAGCAGAACCGACAGCGTTAAGTGCTCTAACAAGGCACGGAAATGTAAATACCGCCATCACGACTCCGGGTTACTACTGAGAATTTCATGACAGAAAAGCCAAGTAACATTTTGGCCTGACTTGGGACTCGAACTCAGGATTTGAAGATTTGCAGACGTGGATGTTTGCCATTAGTCTAACGGGAACATCATGTCTGTTGGATGAGTTCGGATTATTCGTCCATCCCGTTTTAAACTCTATTTCTAACATACAGCAATAGAACGAATTCGTTAAATCGATGATGATGATTAGTTCAAAGAACCGTTACTTTTTTATTATTCTCTGGCTCTAGCTCCCTTGCAATAATGTCATGCACTAAAGTCACACGTATAATAATCTATACTAATATTATAAATCTGTTTGTTTGTTTGGTTGAACGCGCTAATCTCAGAAACTGCTAATCCGATTTGAAAAATTGTTTTTGCATTGGATAACCCGTTGACTGAGGAAGGCTATAGGTCACATATCATCCCGGAAAAATGTACGGCTCCCGTGGGATAGATTTGTTTTTGTCTAGGGACGAACCTGAAGCGAAGCGAGGGTGAGTCGCTAGTGCATTATATAAATAAAATATATAAAGATAACTTTAATAGAGGTATTATATATTAGTAACCTGTGTACGCGGACTACTGGTTTGTGCCGAAAAATTTAATATCATTGGAATGAAGGTACCAGATGTTGACATTTTCTTTAAAATTTCGGCAGCTATACATGTCTTTCCAACTCCTGAAAATAAATAAATATTTATGATTTATATATTTTTTTCAATTATTTCTTATTTAATAGTAAAACAGTGAACAATAATTCAATTTCATCACCTGTGCTTCCTGTGAACATAACTGGTTTTCCAACAGAGAGAAGTTTCTCGAACAAATATCCGTAGCGTACAGTATCTATTGTCGGCACGAGTGTCTCGAAGAAGGGCCGATTGCAATCGTATACGAATTCCGGTATTATCTCCGCCCATATTTTCAACTTACGTTGTTTTGTGTCCATAAACATATCAAAAAAGTTAAACCCCTGAGGGAAGCTGGAAAGACATTGTATTTTTTATATACATAGTATCGCATAATTTGGTAAAGTTTGTTAATCAAGAGTAATAAAACATTCAAAATACGAATAAAACTATAAAATACTTACTATTCGGCTTCGTCAAAGGCTTCAAATTGTCTCTTAATGATTTCCTCAAAGGCCTTTCGATTAGCCTCTAAAATATTCCCGCCAATGCACCATACGTAGCAGAAAATGAAGCAATGCGCAATGTATACTTTGATAGCTGACTTCTCCGTAAATCTATCGCCAGGCTCTGAGAGTAACGCGCCCATCAGACAACATAACGCTACCACTTTACTTATATCCACCTTATTAAAAATAAATAACGTTGAAACAATATTCGTTAGTATTATTAAATCATCTTTAAATAGCTTATAATATAATACTATTAACTAAGTTTCTTCTAAATTTTAGTATAATGTTGAATAAGTCGAACTAAAGGGATACCTGTTTTATGCCAACACTGCATTTTAGATTGACATGAGTGATACCCACATCCAGCATCTTGAATAGCTCATACAAAAATTCACTATTCTCCTGATTAAACAGATTTTTCTCGATTCCGTCATCGAGCCAGGACCGAACATACGGCAGGTAGCCCAATTCATTGGGGTCTATGTAGACCATGCCACAACGCGACACCGTAGCCGGGGAAGCTTGAGCTAAGTCACCGACCTTCAAAAAATATTAAAGATAATTCGAAAATTTTGGAAGGCAATGAGTGTTTTTGTTACTTCGTCACAATGTAACGGCTTGGAGTGAAATTTGTAGATATATATTTGGATTATTCTACAGCCTAAAAATAAGTAATAAAAAAAAAGAACTATCTAATTATCTATATAATAAAAAACAATAACTTAGCGAAATCGATGTGCGCGTTTCACGCAAAAAGTACTGAACCAATTTTAACTAAGTTTTGTGTAGTGAAAATTTATTACTCGGGTTAATATTTAGAATACCTTTTACTACAGGAAAATCTTTAATTCTCACGGTAAAACACAATAAATGTTTCTATCTAGTCGTCCTTAAAAAAGTATATGGCCGATGCTGGCTAAACCTTAAAAGATACATCAAAACAATGTACCAGAAAATTGTAGGTCTTAATAAGGCCTTCAGAAAAATCTGCATTTTTTTGTTTACAAAGGAACCCGAAGAGAAGCGAGTGTGAGTGGCTAGTATACTATAATATTCAAGGCATAATATAATAAAATTATTATTTTACAAGCAACTAGAAGCAATAATGATTACCTCAAACACCATATGTACGTATGGAGTCAACTTGATGCGCTCAGAGTTAGAGAGACAGAGCATCTTGTTGTCGTCAAGCACAGTGTTCATGTTCTCAATCCACACCGCGTCTACAGGACCGTCGCATATCAGCCATTGATGGTCCTGATTTTCTGCCTGAAATAATACTTATAAATGTTAATAAAGTGCAAGTGCTGGTTGGAATGATGTAGACATAGGTTCTGTTAATTTTATTATAGTGAAAACCTCTAGGCAGGTTTAGATGGGAAGTAAATTCATGTAAGTCATCGTCGACATGTTCACGTGACGTGTTAACGCTAACACTCAGAGTGTCGATAGATGTCAAAATCAGATAAATGTAAACAGTTTTAGTTTACAAGTTTTATTTAAGATCAAACAATTAATTTGAATAACCAAAAATAACAACTATTTGTTTATAGTTTTAAGTTTTAAGTTCCGTCGGCAGGCAGTCCTCATGACTGCTTTTTTTTAATTTTATGTATAACGTATTGAGTATATGAGATATTTCTTATTTCTTTCTATGCTTATTTCTCTGATGTAATGTAGTGTTAACCAGCTCTTAATTTGGAAATCGTTTATTTGCACCATACATTCATGAATGGTAGGTTTCTAGTAAGTTATGTGAATTATGTATCTACCAAATTTTAAGTTGAAAAAAAAATAGAAAGGAATTACCGATATTCGGTTGTGTTTTGTTCGATATTTTTAATTATTGTATTTAATTTTCAACCTAAGTATGTGTATCAATCACGTCACCTGCACGGCAGTTCTCAGTGACAGTGGAAGTATGCCATCGTGCCATTCGAGAGTTTGCAGATTCACTTCACCGTACAGCTCTCCAATGCTGAGACTTTTTGGATTCATTATATATTTATGAACAGTTTGATATTGTGGACCTTCAACACCATTCTCACATAGTTTTGTATACGTGTCACCTAAGACCTAAAGGGTAAACAATAATATTTTTCACTCAAGTAACATATACATATAATTGAAATAAATTAAAAGTATAAAGAATCGTGTCAGGCAGTGGTAGCCCAGTGGTAACGCGCTCGCTTGGGAAATCGAGCGAAGTGGGTTCAAATTCCGGGTCTCGCACCTCTGACATTTTCATGTGCGAATCATTTCTATCATGATTACCACTTGCCTTACGGTGAAGGAAAACATCGTGAGGAAACCTGCATGTCAGAGAAAACCTAGCAAGTTTTCGAAAGACATGTGAAGTCCGCCAATCCGCACACGGCCAGCGTGGTGGACTATGGCCTGATTCCCCTCGTATTGAAGGGAGGCCCGTACCCAACAGTGGGACGTTTAAAATGGCTGAACACAATAAAGAAATGACCTACCTATAGGTATCGGTATATAGTAATTATAAAATAGTAATATCAGCTTCGTGCCTCAGCGAGCTCAAATGTAGCCTTATCACCATATCGAAACATATACTGTGTTATTGATTATCTTATTATAGATCAGCTAGGCCTCAATGAGATTGACCGTCATGGTAAAGATTTATGAGTTCATCTGTATTAAAACCTCCTGGATAATTTCTAAGAAATTAATTGTTAACTGATACGTCGGCGTGCGTGCGATTCTCAACGAGTTAATTTGCATTTTAAAACCGTCAGTGAAAATAATATACACTAAAAAAAGTCTAATATAGGTATTGTAATATAGCATAATATGTATAAATGTAGCATGTATAATATAAACTAACATGTAAGACGACAGTTTTCCCGCCACCCGTCGGTCCCACCAGCATCACCCCCCATCGGACTATCATTGTTTCGTGTAGTTGAATTACTTTACGAATCTGACAGTCCATTATTTGTAGTTTTCTTCCTAATAATATTTCTCCTGTAAAATGTTTTATAAAAACTTGGATTATGAATTTTAAACAATTTTGTTCAAATCAACAAATTGTGTCACTAAAAACAGTTGATACTATTTTTGTTGATATCAAGTACAAAAAACAACAATTTCTGATACTTGTGAGTGATCAATAATATCTCCCATCACTAATAATAAAGAATAAAATTTTATACATTTATTTCATTTGACTTACTGATTACATCCTCCATAACACCATAATCACGTTCTGGAAGATCAACTCCTGGGAATAAATCCGATAGAATACCAGCAAATAAAATGGCATCAGCTGCCAAAAATTTGGGCAAATTGCTATCGTTTAGGGCACATAATAATGTTTTCTCCTCGTGTTGGTCCGGACTCGCACGTTTTAGCGCACCAGCCATTACCTGACATTATAATGTTTTAATACAAATCTAGTTTGATATTACAATTTAAAAAGTAAGTTATTAATAGTATTTAATACTTACAAGTACACTCTTAACAGCTCTCATACCGAAGTCATAGTGGTCCTGTTTGGAAAGTTGTTCACTCGAAAGCTTATACATTTGTACCATTTTCTTAGCCAGCCCCTTTGAAGATTCGAATCCCTCGGAATATAGAATAACTTCCGCAATCAGTGCTAGGCGAGCGAAAATATAGAATAATATGTAAAACAATCTTATTAATTTACTATTAAATTAAAATTAGTTCAAACACTTATAAATGCAAATGATGCTTAGAAAACCTTCTTGATAAAATGCTACAATTTAAAAAAAATTAAAGTGATGTTTGTACACCACTCTTTTTTTGACGTGAAACGTCTTTAAATACAAACCGAAACATTACCAGGTAGGTGGTACCAGGTCAGAAAAATGGATCGTAACGAAATAGGTTGCATTAGGTTGCCATAGTAACCGTTGTTATTGTCTGACTAGCGACTCACCCTCGCTTCGCTCGGGTTCGTCCCTAGCTTGATTCCCCATAAAACTTTCATCCCCATTAATAAAAAGTATCCCATCTCCTTCCCAGGGTCGGAAACTATCTTCTTACCAAATTTCATCTAAATCAGTTCAATAGATCCAGAGATTACCCCCTACAACCTCACAAATTCACAAACTCTTTATAATATTAGTATGAAAAAATGATTATATTATATGATATTCTTTTTGTTGCTATCTTCAAAATCATTTTTACTTATTTGTTTTTAAATATGTAAAATATTTATAAAAAACAAAGACACTAAAAGCGACTCGTTGAAATTAACATTTCACGTTAAACCAACGGCGGTGTGCTCCGACACAGCCCCACCCGATTTTTTTTTTTGCTTTAGAAAACTAAGGGTATCTATTTTTTTATTAATGAAAATATATGCATTTAATTCATTATTAAATACCGTAATCAGGCACCATCATGGAAATAGGCCGAAATAGCGCCTTCAGATTGTCGGGTAGTTCAGTACGACCCGCGTAGCCAGGGTTCATAGTGATGAACGCTGCACATGTACGCACCAACTTGATCTCCCGACCCTCGAACATGAATCTAAATGTTGCATTGGCATTACATAATATATATGATATGAACTTAGTATTAATAATAAATAGTTAACGGTTAATATTAATTAGAGATCCATTTGATACCGATATATAGGCGACATCATTGGTTTTCTGATATATCAGTATCGACGATATTTAGTTTGCCGATACACCGATACATTTTTAATAATTTAATTCTAGGTAGGAATTTATGTTTTCTGAATAAAAATGTCATAAATGTGAATTTTACATATTAATTTCTAAATTGAACCTTACTAATTAAATTGATATTTTGTTCAATTACTATTTTCAAAAAATAACTAATATGTATTCTGTTAATTTACAATTTCCAAATGTCGCTAGTTAAAGGCCATTCATTAATTAGGCAAGGGTCCTAAGGGAGAAGGGGAGTTTCAAAACCTATACACGCCCTAATATTGCTAAACATAAATTCGAACTTACGTACATCACATAAAGTATTTTTTTAAAGTCGAAACCGAAAAGAAATGTACACAAAAGATTTGGCACAATTTTAAATTGTGTATTTCTTTTTTTTAGGATGATTCCGAGAGGCTTGTTGGGTATCTTGAGTTTTTGTATATCTATGGGTACAATAAAATAATATTATTAACTTTTAAAGCCGCTTTACCAACCGAGACAATTTGGCGACTTTTGCATTTCTAATAGTGATAAGCTGTTGAGCTATCACAGACAGCACCTCGATGTCGATGCGATTGAACTCGTCGAAACAGCACCACGCACCAGACGTCGCCAGGCCCGAGAAGAATCTACCCATCATCTTGTAATCCAAACCTGAAAATATCATATTCAGTGTCTATTATTTTTTAGTCTTATTTTTTATATCTTCTAGTCGCTATCTTATAATATTAAATGAGTAATTCTTGTATATTTAAGTTTACATATAAATTTATTTCGTGTATCTCGGAAACAGCTATAACAATTTGAATCAAATTTTGTATTTAGATAAGGTTTTACTTTTTAAGTACATGAATAGATATTTTTTTTTAAACAAAAATGCATTTTTTTTTTAATTTGGTGTATTTATAATTTATATCAAGAATAAAAAAAGTATATATAATACATCAACGATAGCAAAAAATCGTAACAATTTAAACTTTATAATGTATGGTTAAATAACATATTAAGTTGACTCTAAAAAACTTCAACATAATTCGTATAGCCATTTTAGTTGCCATTAAAATCAACCACTATATTAAAAAAAAAATTATGACTTACACTGTGTGGGACTCATTAAAACAAATCAAAAGAGCTCAAACTCAAGCGTTTTACTAACAGTACGACTTCCTAGCTTCATCATCAGATCTATATATATTGTCATCATCATCATGTCATCAAATGTATATGTATTATGTATTAAGCGAATTTCAAATAAAAACAACAGATTAAAATCGATATCCTATATTCGATGTTAAAGTAGTTTACCTTCAGAGCAGTTAAACACCACGCACTGAATAGCCAAAGCTTTGGCCAGATCTTTAGTTGTCTCAGTCTTGCCTGTGCCGGCGGGGCCCGCGGGGGCGCCGCCCAGGTCCAACTGCAAGGCCCCCATGAGACATAGGTAACAGCGATCTGTCAGAGGCGTTATTACTAACACACCTGGAATATATACAAAAAAAACCTGTGTTTACTTTTGTACGCACGTAAGAAGTTATACGATACATTTATTTATTTATTTATTTGGATTACCAACAGAAATTACAATAATTTTAATGATAATAATTTACATAATAAATTATGAGTATAATTGTATTTCTTTTTATAGGTAATCACAGCATGCAATATTATTGTATAAATTGAGGGATAAAAAGATTTAAATATTGAATTTAATTACATAATATTAGAAAATTGATATTAATAATTTAAACGAAATAGAATTATTTAACATTATTATAAATATTTTCATTTTTATACATTAAATTTTTAAACACATTATAGAGAACAATATAATTTAAATGTTATACTTAAGTTATAATTTATATTTTATAAAATTATAAATTATAACTTAATATTACTGTATATGGGCGAAAATATTGGCAGTTTTATAAAATATCTTAGCAAATTAGATATTACTCAGACTTGAGTTTATTACTATTTCATATATATTAGAATCTTTAACTTAGAATAATAATGAAAATACAAAGTAATATAATATATATTTTTACCGCCAGCTCCGAGGTACTCATGCCCATAGATATACATAGCGCTAGACATCCTCGCGACACAGTTGTCAATATTTTCTTCCCAGTAATAACGAATCATTTTCAGCCATTCGAAATCTTCGCTATAGAAAAATTACATTACATCATTCGACGAGTCAACTTAAGGATAAGATTTATAAGACGAAAGGCTCTAATCTATACTAATTTTATAAAAAGACAGAGTTTATTTGTGTGTTTGATTGAACGCGCTAATCTTAGGAACTGTTAATCCGATTTGAAAAATTCTTTTTGCATTAGATAGCCCGTTTATTGAGGAAAGCCATAGGCTATATCTAATCTAATATATAAAATTCTCGTGTCACAGTTTTCGTTGCCATACTCCTCCGAAACGGCTTGACCGATTTTGATGAAATTTTTTGTGCTTATCCGGTATCTATGAGAATCGGCCAACATCTATTTTTCATCCCTCTAAATGTTAGGGGTAGTCCACCCCTAAATTTTTTTTTTATTTTTTAGACAAAATTTTTAATTTCTATTTTTTTATGATACAACATACAAAAATACATACAATCCTCAATTTTCACCCTTCTACGATCAACCCTTATTTTTTAATAGCCATTTTAGTAATTTAATCATTTTTCCTCTCCGGTCGAAAACTGATCAATCGTCATTTAATGCAAGCTAGGGACGAACCCGAGCGAAGCGAGGGTGAGTCGCTAGTATCATATAATATTAAGTCTATATATTCCATGCTGACCGTTAACTATATAGAATGTAACGTAAATACTATCCATTGAATGGAGTAAACACAAAAATATATTTTACCCACAGTATCATCGATTTTACGTTTATTTTACAGGACCCTCAAAGTCTTGTTAAGAACAAATCATATCCTGCATATTAGTCGAAAGTATAATTTATTGTACTTACGCCTTTTGTACATGTTTTTCAACCATGTGCGTGATCGTATCCCTCGCGTGAACATCTACAGTAATAAGGGCGCATAAAACTTTTCTGAATAATGACGAAAGGTCTTTTCTTGTGAGAGCAGCAAGGTCATTGAGATCAGAAATACATTTCTTCTCATAATTTAATAGACCAGTGTCGATCCTTAAAGGCAAATCTAATGCAAAAATTTCATGAACTCCTTTTGCCCACATCATTTGTGACACTGCTAGTACAATCTGTAATTATTTCAAATGTTATCATCAAATTCCTCAAAAAACATTAATTTAATACGCAATGAAGATATAAAATGTTTTTTTTTTTTTTTTAATTATAAGACTCACATAGCGAATAAACTACTTTTAGTATTCTTAAATTAAATATTTTAATTATTGAGGTTAATAATAAAATAAAATATAGATTTCTGTAACATTGATGGGCATAATACCTGATTAGGGTGCAAAGTGACCCAATCCACACGTTCTCGTTGCATATAATCGCGTAGGGCATATTTCATACAACGCTTCACTGACGCGAACATAGCCTCTTCCACTTTACCCAACCAATCCTCTACATTACCTCGCGCTTTTAGACCCTGAAGAAAAAAAGTCATTTATGTACATTATTGAAGTTATACTCCTTTTGGCGCCCGCACACCGACAGCCAAAAAGCGACATGATGAAGTTAGCTGAAGCAACAAGTGAAGGTAGCTGCATTCCTTTTACAAACAGAGAGTTGTGACATACGGGATGAAATATTTAGCTAATTTTGTTCTGTTACGCCAAAGAAGTATACTGTATAATTTCTTATGTGCGTACATATTGCATGCGTTTTTTTTATACTATTTTTTTTTTAGTTTATTTTTTATTACTCGTACTTTATAAAAACGCCTACGCCTATTACATAATATGTATAATTTATAACGAAAAAATAACATCTAATCAAAAAGCAAACGTCACCTAAACTTCTTTAACTATTCATATTTTAAAATACTCTTTTCGTAAAATTTTTAATAAAACATAACTCAGATTAATTTTAAGCCGGTAATTTTATATAGTATGAAGTAAAACAATTATACCTTGCCCAAATTAACTCTTTCGCCTTCGGGAGACAACATGGCTATTATATCAGTGGTCAAGTCCTCAGGTTTGGCAGTCTTGGCTAACTTGGCTTGTAAAGCGTCTCTTGTGTTGAAGGACATCTCACGTTCCACCAATGTACCATCTTCGGTTATCTCCATTTCACTTTCCGGCAAACGAACCCCAAATTCGAGTTTTGCGATCGCGTCGAAACATTTTCGTAAATGAGGTTGTACTGCATGCGGGTTACGTGTCTATTGACATATAATACACTGCATTGGGCTTCCAAATAATCTATCAGTCCATTTATATTATAATATACTAGCGACTCACCCGCGCTTCGCTCGGGTGCGTTCCTAGGTATGATGTAATTTTTTTGAGCGGGACCCTAATTCTTTTTCTAAACTAAATATAGCCCAAGTTACTCCCCATCACAACAGCTATCTGCCAGTAAAAGTCCCATCAAAATCAGTCCAGCCGTTTCGCAGATAAGCCGGAACAAACAGATAAACAACAAACATTCTAAAAATTGTGTTTTCTTATAAGTACCGTATATAATTTCATATGCATTTAGTAAAAAACTATTGTTTTAACATTAAAAACAGACACTCCCAATTAATTTATCTGTATAGATTCTAATTAAACCGAATGATTGTTTATAAACACATGATTGTTACGTAATAGACGTCAGACCAACTTGACTGTACATTTTACAGCGTGGTGTTAGTCATATAGTGATGACATTAGCCTACTTTAAGTTAGTATTTAAGCTAGTATATCTTATTATAATAGATCAGAATTAAAGTGTAATTAAACCTAATGGTTGTCTTATTACACACCCGCTCCAATTATTACACACCCGCTCCAAACCCTATATGGCGACCCTGCCAGAGCGTGAGCGAGTTCTTAAGTTTAACAACTATTAAACATGCATTACCTGCGCCAATATTTCCAGAAGTTCATCGTTTGATAGGAAGAAGAAACGCGGAAAAGCGACACGTTTAGTTTCTAAATATGCTTCTAAGCATTTCATTATTTGATCCAACATTTCGTTATTTCGCACAAATTCTTCATATAACTTTGGTTGTGTTGCGGCTGGCATCGCTAAAGGCACCTGCACATAATTAAAATAAAAAATTAAAAAAAAAGTCCGTCTGTGTGCAATTCACACATGGTAGAAATGAAACTTCAGAAAAGTAACCTACGAGAGAATGAGATGAATATAGAGTATCAGGAGCAGGATAATTATAAGATTTACTTTATTTATAATATTTTTACCAAGTTTAAGAGGCCGTATACGAAATCAAAACAAGCGAAATTAGTTATTTCGCGCACACACACACACACGCACTTAGCGTTCTGTCGCGTGTGTGCGTAAGTCCGAAGTCGCCGTTTGGCGATTAAACCGTTTTGATCTTTTAATATTTTTTATGAGTATATTACATTCACTCTCATGGATTTATCAATTGAAATAAAATACCTGGTAATATAAAATTAAGCCTTTATTTATCGCTAGTTATTATATATTCTTTATTGCACAAATAAAAAAGTAGTCATACAAAAAAATACATTGAAAGTGACGTGAAAGAAGGTGGACTTATCTCTCTCTATAAGAGATCTCTTCCAGCCAACCAATGTATGTGGGAAATAGTGTTAAGTAGCGGGACAGAAAGAGAAAGTGTCGAGAAAAATTGTAAAGTATATAAGTGTAAAAACATAAATAAAACAATAAATGTATATATTGCTACGTTCTATGAGTTCGAGGATCGGAAATTAAAGCATGTCTTTTGTTGAAGAAGAAAGTGAGAGAGAGAGAAAGTGTGAGAGAGAGAGAGAGAAAGTGAGTGAGAGAGAGAGTGTGTGAGAGAGAGAGTGTGTGTGAGAGAGATACTTATACTAAAATACAACAAACGAAATTATTCATATAAATATAATTAATAAACTATTACTTGTATTAAAAATCTAAACAAAATATTTAATATAATTACCTATTTGGTACCAATTTGGAAAGTAAAAACAAAGACCTATTTTGCTTGTGCCAGAACTCTTTATCCGCTTATCGAGTCGCAGTGAAATGAATCATTCTAAAAATTTGCGGATGTAAAAATGTCTGCTAATAAATACATATAATAAAATTCTAACTAAGTCGAATCTGTACGTTAAATACTTTTTGGAAAATCTTATTGAAAAATTGAACTAAAACAAAGACCTATTTTGCTTGTGCCAGAACTCTTTATCCGCTTATCGAGTCGCAGTGAAATGAATCATTCTAAAAATTTGCGGATGTAAAAATGTCTGCTAATAAATACATATAATAAAATTCTAACTAAGTCGAATCTGTACGTTAAATACTTTTTGAAAAATCTTATTGGAAAATTGAATTAGCTTTTATTTCTAATCATGATAAAAATGTCAGCATAATAAATATTGAGATAAATATTATTTTTCCACAAAAAACGATTCCAGAAGAACATACACATGCAATTCTTTTATTCAAAAAGTTTCTTTCGCATGTCGTGGACAATTAACCGCATAATTTACTTTCTTTGTACTTTGCTAGTTTTTCGTTTTAACTTTTTAACCTCTGAAAAAACATATTTTTTAATAGATTAAAGTAAGTAAACTTTATCCATAAAATATCTTTACTTGGTTGATTTTTTAACGTTCCCTCGTAATTACTAAACGACAACCGATTTTGATGATTCATATATAATTACTTACAAAAGTATCAAAAATTCACGTCGCGCTACACACGTCGCTACACTTCGATACGTTGCGTGACGTCAGTAATTGCGCTAGCGCAGAACGATACATCCACCCTCTAGAAACGCTCAGCGCGGACTGCTGTCTCGTGGCTTGCGTCGAGTAATATATATTGCGAGTTTCAGTCGTTTTAAAAGATTTTTTTTGGAAAGTATAGTTTTTAACATTTTAATTTTTTTTTATGAAATGAATAGTCCTTGAACTGAAGTTTCTTTCTGTAATTTTCTTTTTATGAACGAGAGTTCTATGTAGCCTAGTGTACCAGAAATACTTTGCGCATTTTCTTTAAAATTTGTCTGAGTTTAATATTTATTTACTCAACTATTTTATATAAAAGTAGTAAAAACTGATTCATACATTGTATAAAACACTTTTACAACAATACACTGTATTTTTTTCATATTATTTAGAGGTCAACACAAGCCGTAAGTGATGGTATCCTAAACCTCTTACACAAAAAAATCATCTTTCAGTCGCGGTTTTGATGTCAATAATTCAAAACTAAGTACTAAAAATAAAAAAGGGGGCCATTCATTAGATTATAATTAAAATGACCTTTCATATTATGTATATAAACTTATAGAAAAAATATTTTATAACTGTGAAATAACGTTCGTAAAATAGTGTAAATCAGCGAATTCGGCAAAATTTCATATACGGCCTCTTAAAAGTTATTTTATATTTTATTTGACATGAATATATATACATTACATATTATTCAGTAAACAATTTTATTATTATTCACTTCCTATGTAAAGTATTCTATCTCAAATAACAACGGTTACCATGGGAACATTGCAATGTATTCTATCTCGTTCTAGTGTCGCATTTTCGTTTCATCGAGTTTCAAATCGCAACGATTCTAAAGAAGTTTCACTTCAAAAAAAAAAATATACAAGCATATATAAAAAAATAAAAATCAATTTTGAAACTGATTAACCTTAGCCAGTTTGCGCATGATGTCCTTCCAAGATTTATCGACAATCGTGAAGAGTCTAGTCTCGTTTGGTAGCTGACGTTGTATATCTGGCGCTGAGAAGATTACTTCTAGATAAATCCACGTTTGTTGACATAAGTACCATTCTTCCTGTTATAAATATTAATAATTTATTAATAATATGTAAAAATAAGGTTACCGATGCAATATATCAACAAAACATCTATAAAACGTTCCAGCAATCACCAAATGAGTAATAGAAATTTGCGAAGTGCATCTTATGAAGCACTTAATGTATTTCTATATATACATATCTATTAATATTTCAGATCAATATTTATTCAACAGTGGTAGCCCAGTAGCAGAGTGGAAGTTTAATGGCAACACTTTGGAAACCGAGTGAAGCGAAATCAAATCCCAAGTCTCGCACCTCTAATATTTTCATGTACGAATCATTTCGAACAGGATTACCACTTATTTTACTATGAAGCCAAAACATAGTGAAGAAAACTACATGTCTGAGACATGTGAATTCCGCCAACCCGCACGTAGCCAGCGTGGTGGACTAAGGCCTGATCCCCCTCGTATTGAAGGGAGGCCCGTGCCCAGCAGTGGGACGTTAAAAATAGCTGAATACATTTCATACCAATGTCCTCGCAAACAATTCCAAGTTCTTAGCCCACTCCTCAACTCTGCTCTTTATAGGGCCACAGTTCCTCGAGCTAAGTATCGTACTGATATGGATGTTGCTCTCGTCCACTGCCGCTTGTATCTCGTCGAGACCACCCAATACGTACACGTCACGTGCGTCCTTGTGCAATATCACTGGAAACTCTAAAGTGGCCCATATTTCTTCCACCTGTGTAAATTATTATTACTTTAACTCAAATAGTACGCCGTATTAAGAAGTTATTTATATCATATTGAAGAGTTTAATTTTATTTTTGAAATTTATATTAAGCTACCTTTGAATTATATAAAACAAAATCATTCGCGAAAAAATGTCATACCATACACAAAGAAAAACATGCACCCTAATTTAGTTCTTACTTTTTTGGAAAACCTTATTGAAATAGACATTATTATGGATAGAGGTCGAATCTATAGTTTTTAGAATTTTTGTCTGTCTGTCTGTCTCTTACTGCATCACAGAAAAATCACTGGAGGGATTTTGATGAAATTTGGTATGATCATAGCAGGTTATCCGGGTCAACAAATAGGATACTTTTTACCGTGGGAAAATATCTCATCTCTGAGAAATGTATACTAAACATGAAAACGTAAGTAGGGACAAACCCGAGCAGAGCGAGGGTGAGTCGTTAGTTAATAATAAAATTATAGAAAGTGATTAAATTAATGAAACTTTGACATTTATAAAATATACAGATTTTTATCAGCATAATATGCAATATTTTCAAGCTCTGAATGATTTCTTTACCTTTTTCAGTAATGCCTCCAGGCCGGCTTCAGAGCTAGCTTGTCCAGCAACTTCCATCAGCTCCTCAGCGTGTTGGAAGACTTGCAAATCTTCTAGAACTTTCAGAGTTACTACCATGTCGGGTGTGAAGCGAGTGTGCAGTATTTCTTCTATCTTCACCCAGTGTCGAGGTTTCAAAGCCGGATTCCGGAGATAGGACATTACCGGCAACTGTTGGTCAATTTTTTTTTTTTGAGTGCTATCGATAGCTTATCGCTTACAATTCTAAAATAATACCACTTAAAAAAAAAGCTACAATAATATACAACAAATGTTACTAAGCCAAACTTGCTACTCTGAAAATTTGAAAATCTGATGTTTAAATAATAAAAATAATTTTGTAATAAATTTACTATCTAAGAGTACTCCTAAATGCAAGTATAGAAAATAACCTTCTCTTTAATTATGTCGATGGTTTCCTTGCATTTGGGCACTATCTTATTGGGCGGCAATCCTTTATCGAGCTGGTTGAACACTTTCCCAAAGTTAATCGTTGTTGATTGAATCTCATCCATATCCAATGTATTAAATGGCGCTTCATACCTTTTATAATAATATGTCATTAATCATTATATTTTTTCAAATTATGCTATACATAGGAAAACTTCGTTTTGAACCCAATTTCAGTTGAAATTCTAATGATCATAAATAAGACTGGTCTTATAGTAATTAATACTGTTATTATACAAGTACCTACATGGGACTTAAGATTAATCATCAAAAATATCTAAATCGTTGTGTTAAAAATATTACACACTTACTTTAATGTATCGTTAATTATTGATTTTGGGGTAAAATAAAGATACTTGCCAAGTTTGATAAGAGTCATTCCATTCCTTAGCTGATTTCCATAGAAGCTGCCTTAATTTAACGTCAGTTATGGCTTCATCGAGAGTCTCGAGTCTCGCCGGTGGGATCTGTGATCGAAATCGTGACATGATAAAAATATGTATTTTTTTTGCTTTAATATGTTGTTTTGTTATAATATTATAAAGAGGAAGGATTTGATTGTTTGTTTGTTAGCACCGAATAGGCTCCGAAACTACTGAACCGATTAAGATGAAATTTGGTAAGAAGATAGTTTGAGACCCTGGGAAGGCCATAGGATAGTTTTTATCCCGTAAATCATCCCTTAAGGGAGTGAAAATGGGGATGAAAGTTTGTATGGGGAATCAACCCGAGCGAAGCGAGGGTGAGTCGCTAGTATGTTATACTACATACAATTTTACTACTTAAATTAAGTACCTTAAATATCTTCTGCCATTCTCTTATCTGTTTATCTCTAGCAGAGAAGCTCATCAGTTGCTCCATTAGCTCGTTAAGAGTTTCCATCACTTTTTCCATGTCAGATTTTTCATCATAAAGCCATGTTTGCTAAAATATTAATATATTTTTTTTTATATATAGAATCATAATAAAAATAATATATATAATTACTTTCATAACTCTTTAACAAGTAAGGTGTATCTACAATTTAACTTAAAACATCAAAATCGAGAAGTACCACATACCGCTATTTCATCTCTAATCTTATTAATATCTAGAATAAGTTCCATGATATCTTTTCCAACTTGACTTGCAAATAGACCAGCCAGTTTGCTTCGTGTTTCGAGTCGAGCGTCAACATTGGTACGTAGTGTTCCAAGTATGACACTCAGGCCTGTATAATATAAAAAAAATCGCAAAATAATTATATGAACTCATTTTAACAAATTACTTACAAAGAAGATTTTATATTTATGAAAAATATCGATATTTTTTTTGACAATTTCTTTCCAGTTATGTAAAAACTTGCAAGAAACTTCAAAGGCAAATATATTTTTTTCATTAAAAAACAGCATTAAATATATAAATAATATCAAGTCCAAAGACAATAAGTCAAACTGTATATTCTTACCTAAAAACTCATTCATATCTTCAGGCGGTATAGGGATATTGAATTCGCCCATCAAGTCGTACAGCTCTCTCAAATACTCAAGCCTTTCCTCAAGATGCGCCACTCTGCTCTCTAACCCATCCAGTAAGTAATTAAATGCGACCAGTTCACCTGCACTCTCAGGATCTTTGGTAATATCGTTATTAATAGATTCGATTCCCGCTAGTATATCTTCAATGCAATCGTGTCCGATACTTTAAATTTAAAATATATAAACCACACATATCTAACAGCATTTTATATATTAATTTTATTAGCGAACAAACAGTTAAAAGTACTTACTCAGGAGTAGTGTTATTGACAACGTCAAATAATCTCCTAGGCTGCGGTCTAAAAAGCTCTTGGAAAGGACTTAAATTTAGAAATATAAGACCCAACGGCTGGAAACTAACAACTTCTTCTATTTCTTCCATTTGTTTTACCAACTCTGTACAAAGCTTGCGAAATTCATTTACGTCCCTTTCATTCTTTATAATATTGACATCAATTTCATGTGCTTCCTTAAAGTTTGCCATGAAAGTGTTCATTCGTTGTAAGAACAACCAAACACATTCAAAAGCTTGTTGCATACATTGTGGTATAAATGTGATATCTCTCATCATAGCTTTGTCCTGGTTCATGAGGAAGTATAGGTTGGGGGACTGTCCCGCCGACCACTCCATCTGCTTGCCCATTACTGTGGGTTGGACGAAAATCTGTAGAGTTTCCTCATTCAGGAAATTGTGGAATGTCCTGACGTACTCTTCCCAGTAATCTGTTATTTTCTGCATGTACGTAGAAATAATTTTTTCGCTAGGATTGAGCTCAACTTGCCCAGACGGCAGGATATACGCATCGACTTGAAAAAGGGCCCACTGTAAAGTAAAATTCCTTTTGATAAACGACAACCATTGCCTTAATGTTTTACTTGTTATTTAAGCTAGACTCTTCTCAGTAGTTTCAGGAACTGTACGCAGATTTTTTTGACTTTATAAAACTAAATAATTATTATACAATCTTTGTGTACAAATATCAGTGGCTATTCAGTGATGAAGATAAAAATAAGTAAAATTAAGTAACCTTGCATATGTCCGTCTGCCTGGGCACCACTTCTAGCACTTCGCCAACAGCGCTCCCCGAGAGAAGCTCCGGCGACGGCGTGAATTGCAAATGTGCGCGTAACATGTCCGCCATTATCATATTGGATCGTTTCGTTAACCGGTGGAGCATGTAATTCGTCATGTAGTCTACTAGCTTTATAAAACTGCAAGTGAAGGGTTAGTGCTCCATTTATATTATACTTAGTGGCTTATACGTCACTAGCTGACTAAGAGTAGTCTATGTTTTCTCCGAGCCATAATCCATCTGTATGCTAAATTTCAAACAAATCTGTCCAGCCGAAATAGTCCTATAACCAAAATAAGCGACGACTCATTTACGAGTAAAACGTGGACCAATTTGGGATTATTTCTCCAAATCACATACTAGACTAGTAACTAATATAGGAAACGCATTTAAAAATTATCAATACTTGGCGCTTGGCTTTTTAATAACAAAATCAAAAGTAAGAGTTTATTACTTATTTTATTAGTAGATATTTCATTATGTAGCGTGTAATCAAGATCAATCCAAATTATACAATATGTCATACATAAAGTTAACATTTACTGGATTGTAAACTTTAGTTTCAAAATATAATGATACTCCAGCTTTAAATAAAACTATAAGTTACCAAGCAAGCCTTTCGCAATATTTCCTCTTATTCGCTTTTTCTGTATACGACATGCCTCCAGTGGGTTTGCCTCGTATCATTTGGAAGGGTGGTATATTCCTGTCGTCGTGAGTGAAGCCCTGCTGGTAGAGTGCCGTGTGACAGGCAGCAGTTATCACATCTAGCACTACTGACCGGAACTCTATTAATTTGTCACGGACGTATTCGACACGTTTCATCTATTGAAATATATATAATGTTTATTTTATTTCAGTCACGCAATAACAACACAGTATGTGCTTAATAAAAATCGGTTAAATAGGAGTCGGAACCCCGTACGGATGATTTCATTTTAGCATGAAATATATTTTTTTATTTACTTTGCAAGTGATTCTTAAAAATTCCTTCTGTCATTCCGAAAAAAATTTAAAACATAATTTTCCCTATCCCTAAAACTTAGATGAAGATAGATTTTTTACTATAAAAAAACATTCACATTAGGTATACTATAATCATACAATAATTTCAAACATTTAAAATTATGTATAAACTTGCCTGAACTTCTATAAAGTAAAAGAAAGCAGTATCCATGTCTCTAGAAACATCGGCAAAGCTTTTCATATACATATCACAACACATAGCTTGTATATTTAAAAGTGCTTTACCCAACACTGGAGTAAGAATGAAAAGTCGCTTAGCAATTTTAGTTCTTATTTTGCTATATTTACGAAATAATATTGACTTTCTCCATACATAGAACGCTTTCCAATATCGATAGACACGGAAAAATTTAATCTGAAATTGAGAGAAACACTTATCAAGCCTCTTAAATATAAAAATGATTATGTAATATCATATTACTATTACTACACGTTATATAAACTAAAATTTCCCGCCGCGCTACTTTGTTTTTCGATCTAATCCAAGAAGCTACTGTTCAAATTTATGTATGGTTTTCATCAATAGGAAGGAAAGGATCTTCAGAATTCTTAGGCTATCTGCTAAAGCTTTAATTTATAGGCTCACCTCACCGACTCACCCTCGCTTCACTTGGGTTCGTCTATAGGTACGATTTAACAGTCGAAGGGAAGGGAAAAGAAGGGAAAAATCTTTGTCTGTCAGAAAAAATACCCTCTAGACTAAATAGTAGGTACTATATAAGAATAAATATCAATTATTTAGTATTGTTATCAACAGTATTATTTTTAATACATAATTGCAATATTTTTATAAGAGGTAATAGGAACTCACATCAGTTAATTGAACAAATATGGTATATTCCTGCTCCCATTCTGATAGTTTTGTAAAAACCATTTCATTGGTATAATGTGTTACACCACAGGAACTAATTGTAAGAAAATTCTTTTTATCTATTTGCTCATATGGAACTACCCTGTTAACAATTTAAAGAAGTAAATATCAAACAATTATTTATAATTTATTATCACATATATGATTTTCTTAAATTGAAAGCAATTATTTTGTCTTTTCTTTCTTTCTTTTGAACACAGAACAATCGTTTGTAATGAGTAATGACCTTGCATAAAAACTTTTTCACTTTCATTAAAATATGGATGCCATAAAGTACAACCTACAATAATTGCAATATAGCATACAATAAAACAATCATAGTTAAGAAAAATGTAGTATGTACACAAAAGAACACACTTTAATTTTCATATGAAGTAATAAATTCAATTATAACATAGAGTAAATAACTTACTTTAAATAATACGGTGTAAAATATACATTTTGTGGATGAACAGCATAAATCATGTATAAAAATCCATTTGTGGGATCATTACGAACTTGTTTAATAACTTCTTTTTGAGAAGCTACTTCAGGTTTAATTTTTAAAGGATCACTTGTTCCCACATCTCGTTTGGTAATTTCAGAGCTACTATGTGACTCTCGGATTGTGATTTTCTTTTTTTTGTCTTTAGAACCTGCAAAGTTATTACATGAAATAAACAGCTTAGATGAATGTAAGCTTTTAAATCTTTTGATCGACTTCCAAGATTTAATAAATAATTTATTAAAAAATATGGCATTATATACAGTATTGTTTTAAATTTATTGTGTCACATGAATGTTTTGTTTATAACTGTTTCTCTACTCACCATCTAATTTAATTGGCTCTAACTGTAGCTTGCCAATCTTTCTCTCTTTCTGAAATCTTTCTCCTTGTGCTGCTGTAAATCCAGTCTTTACAAAAAAACATACCGATTAATATCAGTAAAAATATTGTACAATAATACTTTATATAAAAATAACTGGCTATGGCAATTTTTTATGTGAAGGTTCCTCTCCTAATTTAGATGGATTTATTTGGACATACACATCATGGAGCTAGAAATTGTATCCAACATGCATTACCCAAATTAACTTGTTATTTTTGTAAATTTTAAAAAGTCTAGTGTAGAACTAAATATGTTTTTGCTAACTAATTAATATTTGAAATATAATACCAAAGGCTCTGGTTCTTTTTCTATATATTCAATTCTTTCCACAAGTTTCTTGTGAGGCAAGTGAAAAGGAACTTCTCGAGATTTTCTGAAAATTATTAATTAGATATTATCATTCGATTACTATGAACAAATAATAAATATTTTTAAAAATATAAACACCTGTTATAAAAAGTAGGGACATTCTTAATATTTCTTTGAAGAGTTTCTATAGCAGGTAGTGTAGTTATTGTTGATTTTTTTTTCTCCATATTGATTATAATAATACGAAAACTACCATTTCATAACAAAATAAGCATTGCATTTACATTGAAATATATTTATTAAATAAGGCAATAACACTTCTTTTTATTCTTATATTTCTTAAATTGGCCTGAATTCACGATTAACTCCGAAAAATGAGTTTGTTTATGTTTAAATGAAATTACCATAGATACGATGTATGTACGAACTACAATTTTAAAAAGAGTGCCAATAAAATTCAAAATTTAAACTAAAAAGCGCGCGGGCTTCACTCTTTTATCAATGACATCAATATTTATCATAGATTATTCGATGACAGACGTTTTATTTACAGACTATAAAAATATAGATCATGTTTAACCACTTGAACCCCGCTGGTGCCTATGGGTACCACTTCCGGCGTTGCCGTTAAACCCCGCTGGTACCCATAGGCACCACCTCGCCCGCTGCACTTTTATCACTTATTACACGACCAAATTAGTTTATTTTATGCCAAATGTGCGATACACGCAAACTTTAGAAGTTTTATCAATTATATAATAAAATAAAATTTTAATTAAATGCCGACAACGTTAAAAACAAAGGCGTCAAAAATTGTTTAAATTTCAAGTGAAGCGCGCGCGGTTCACTATAGATTTTGTGTAATTTAAAATATTTAAACTAGTGAATTTGTGCCGTAAACGTATAAATATTAATTGTTAGTATTCTTTGCCACTATTGAGATACTAATAAGTTTATAATCACGTCATAAAATTAGGTTTTTGGTCCAACGAATTTTGATGTATAAAATTCGTAAAATAAGTCGCCATTTTATAACATGAATTTTGACTATTAGTCATTGATTTGGTGCCTGATAAAGGTAAATCACTAAAGAAAAACTAATATAATTTCATATTTTCAGTTGTTTGTAGCATATTTCAATATTTTTATTATATAAAATATGTTTATTTACAAATAATACCTATAAGCTGTCAAATTTGACATATTTGAATTCTCATCAAAGACCAGTTAGACATTGACACATGTCGATATGTGTTATCGATAATATCGATATTTTAATATAAATATAATGTAACAGTGGGAAATAAAATGCAAAATAAAATACTCTTATATATTATAAAATATTATAGGTATATTTAAAAGTCTAAGTACAAAGGCAAACATAGTAAACTACTCTATAATGGGAATACAAAGACGTTCATTCATATTTTATATATAAATAAAAATGAATGGCTAAATTTGTTGCTAAGCGCAAAACTCGAGAACGGCTAGACCAATTAGCTCATTTTTTTTCAAATATTCATTGAAGTCCGAGAAAGGTTCTTATGAGGAGAAAAATTAGAAAAAAATCACGGAAAAACGTAAAAATCACATGTTTCTTTTTCCTTATTACTATATTATTATAAACTCAACCTTAAAATTAATATATACAACTTGAATGCATTTGTAAATTTCACACTTTCTCTTTCTACGATATACAGTATGACGTTGACTTTATTTGTTTGTTTGTTTGTACTTCTTTCACGTCGAAACAAAGTGCTGAATATTTGTGATTTTTTGTGTGAAGATAGATAGAAGGAAGGCTGAAGAATGAAATTGGCTACTTTTTACCGCGGGAGACTATCTTGTTCCCACTGGAAAACAATTTATATCTATTTCATACCAACCGTTAAAACGTGCCCAGCAATGAACCTGAGCGAAGCGAGGGTGAGTCACTAGTATGAAAGTATATTATTGAGTTGATCTACTGGGAAATACTCAGTAATAATAGTTTAGAAAAGGGCTAAGTAATTTGCAAAACGCCCGCTTTATGTTACGTGAGACTTCAAAAATATAGTTGGCAAATATATGAGTGTATAATATATATTAAACTTGTGTCTATCATTTAAGTAACGTAACTATTTATGGTTACTTCGAATATTACACGGGCATTTATTCTTACGAGTAAATTAAAGTCTTCTTTGACTAACTAAATGATTCCGTAGATTAGAGGAAAAGATAATAAAAGGGTTGGAAATCCTCGAGAACAGCAAATTTCTTAAAAAAAAATCATTGAATCAATAAATATCATGTTCATCTAAATATTGTACTTATTGCGTTTTTCACATTGTTTAACACACGAATAAACTGAACCTAAAAGAGCTATATTATTGAAATTCTCATTCTCAAATTATTATTTTAAAAATTACAAGATAGCAGTACCAGTACATGGAACTATTGAAAAATAAAATTTTTAGTGCCATATTAGTGGTATAAATTTTTAAATTTAGATAGATATTTCTATTTTTATTAATTAATATTTAATTAATATATTATGTTACTTTTTCGTAATATATTAATTAACATAAATTAAATTTTTCATGATACGAAAGCTTGCGGGCCAGAACTTTTATTCTCGCATTTATTAAATTTAATATTAATTTATTAAATTTATAATAATTTTATTTGTTATATTTTTATGAAAATTATACTTTATTTAATAATTTTTTATCTAATTTGTCCAAAAAAATACATTATTTTATTTCGCTTATTTTGATTTTTTAAATACTTATTTTTTATTGTTACAAATGAATATAAAAATTGTAATTGTGTTTATTTGTGTTTTACGGTTCACGAAAATAATCGATAATTTTTAGTGTTGTGGGGTACATCACTACGCACCAAAATATTATCAGTACATACTACATACATTATTACAGACAACTTCACATGTTTAAATGTTTAGTTTTTTGAATAAAAAGTGTTAAGTTTTCATGTATATGATAATGCTTAGCTTGTTCTTTTATAATTTGAGCTAAATTTATATACAGAAACGTTAATTACAATACAACACGATCGTCTATAAAAAATAACCTCAATTTTTCTCTGTTTTAAGAAAACCATCCGAATTTTGATTACAGTGGCTTATTTTCAAGATTTATTAGTGTATATTTGTAAAGCAAGGATTATTCTGTATTTTAGTATCAGTTTTATTATGAATTCACCTACTATAACTCGGATCATTGATTTGAAAATTGCGCGATGGGCTGCGCAAATACAACGAACGAGCCGCGAGTGCTATAAAGTTTTGAATTTGATTGTAACTAACAACTAATATAAATAAATCAAGAAATGGTTTTGTGCGATTACATGTTTATTCATAAAACAGTATTTCAAATTTAATGTAAATTTAAACCGTGGTATTGTCAGAGATCAATATATTACAACAGCTACTACATTTTCAACTAACACTGATATATTGTCAGCTTATTTATAATTCATCAATAGTTTAAAGTGTATTTTGTATATTGTCATAAATGCTCATATTATTTAAAAACCCAAAACAGCTTACACTTTTTAAATCGGTGCTATATTATTTGAATTACGAGTGTTTTTTTAAATCATGGTTGTATCGGGGAAAAATGACAAGCGGGCTCGGTGTTTAACGGGTGTTGCATGTCAAAAAGCGCGGGGTTCAAGTGGTTAATGTTTAGTTACTTTGCTTTTTTCCGGAAATACCTATTCATAAAATAATGAAAATGACTTTCATATCAACTACTTTATCACCTTTCATTTTTAAGTATAACAGTAACGGTAAAAGTTCAAATTATGTAGTACACATATTGTTTTAAGTATAGTACCTGGGCGACCAAACTTCGCTCGGAGTTATTTTTTGTTACATCGTATTTTTTATATATAAATAACTAAAAACTTGAATAAATGCAACAAAAAACAAAAGTAAAAACTTCGAACCCGGACAACTATGATTGTCAATTTTGCATCCTGACCGCTGGACCACGGTAGTTATGCCCGAGCTTAAGAAATTGTCGACCATATTTTGCGTGGAATAATGTGAAAGAAAAACTCATGAAAACTCGAAAAATTCGGATAAATATATTAAATATATCTATACTACACACTAAGCTCTATATTTTAGATTGTTAAACGTATAGACAGACTAGCTACATACATATTTAGTGACTTTTTGGTATACTAACTTATTACCACATAAGATCGGTTTCAATAACACATCTCTCTGTAACAATTTGTTAAAGTTACTACTTAATCAATTAATCAACATGTAATAATATGTAATAAAAAAACTTCTTATTGTACACGCAAGAATAGAAATGTAGAATAGGATTTGGATCAGAGCGAAGAAGACATGAATGTAAGTTTTCAAGAAATTGAAAATGTCCGTTTTTTATAGGATGACGAACAAAGATTGAACAGAATACATTATAGAAGATGAATATTTCTGCTAAGGCGGATGGACATGTATATTTCATTTAAAGTTTTTATACCTCTCTCTAGAATACTCAAATTACTAGGACCTAAATAATGTTAATATTATGCTCAATTGAAATACGAGTATATAGCATATATGCTAAACTGCTGTACAGCTGGAAAGGTGTGTAGTGTGTCCGCAATGTAATTACTCTGCTACAGAGATGTGTAACTCACTCGTGAGGCGCCTCATTTGAGGCACTCGTGATCGCAAATTGAAAGAGTTACTCGAATTTCAACTTTGAACCACCTCACTCGTTCACGCGTCCTCACTTAAAAATCGACATTGACATTTTGTCATTTATTATTGACATTAAATTGAGGCGAGTACTCGCGACTCGCGAGTGAGTATTGAGTGATTGAGTTAGCTTAGTCAGCGAATGAAGTAAGTACTCGTGAGTCGACGCGTATATTTGCCTCGCTTGCCGCTGCCTCGGGCAATCGGCTGAGTTCGGCTCGGGCTCGGCTCGTGAGGTGAATACGCCGACGTACGATGCCTCGCCTCAAATGAGGCGTACCTCATGAGTACCTCACGAGGTAAAATGAGGTGCTCCCTCATCCTCATATAAAAATGATGAGTTACCCATCACTACTCTGCTAGTAAAAATTTATCCGTAACGAAATATACACATGCTATAGAATAGATATAGAAAAGAAGAATAGATATAGAAATCAACATAATGTTATGTATTTTAAGTGGTACTTGTCAAAATATTTCTAAAATAATATTTTGCTACAATATTGATCATAAAATTAATACTTTAAAAAGGTAAGGAATACAATTTTTAAGATAAATAATAAATGTTTAAATTCTGCCATCAAAAATAGTAATGTATAATTTTTTTGTCGTTACGCTATTCCATTTGTAAAAGTGCAGTCTTATCTGTGGAACAATCTAATAGACAAGTTTTTTTGGACGTTCGTTAGGAAAAATAAAAAAGTAGCGCTACCAGAGTCGGAGTAGTATTAGCATTGGCGCTACTTTATGTGATAAAAATATGAAATCTATTACACTGATATTAAATTAAGCATGTGCTTGTTTACATATATTCATTTAAAGTTCTAAATTTTAAGTGTCCTGCTCAATTTTGCCGAAGGTAAGTTAAACGCTTTCATATTGGACGCAACTTTCACTGCATTTAGATGAAGTACGTAAAACGATTTATCAATAAAACATCGCCCTGGGATTTATAACAAGTATTAATATGTAAACGATTTTAATGTGTGTACCTTAAATTTATTTTTGAAATAAAGCATTGCGACTACATTACGTGACTTATCTATAAATTATAGTAAATTAATACGTACAATTATTTATTGCATGTTGAAATATAGTTATTACTATAATCGTTTTTTCTAATAGAATATAAAAAATCAACATATATTTTTTAAGCAATTTTTATGTGGTTATTTCGTGCTTATGTACTTTATTTTTTCTACATTTAGCTCTAAATGTGAAGAGTATTCAATGATTCATTTTTAAATTATTTTTGTATTTTTTATTGCTTTTAAAATTTATTTTCAGTTATTGTTTTCTCTGACTGTAATAAATTTGTATTAGAAATGACTATAAAGCACAGTATGAAAACATGTAATACTTATACAATAATTTTCAATTGTGATTTAAAAAAAAAAGAAATTATTGTAATAGTTATTTCCTTTTTGTATAATAATTCTCATTCAAATAACTTTGGCTATTATTAGTTTTATTCAAAATGCAACTTAAAATTATTTTGATCTGTTTAATGGTATTATTTTGCTCTGGTACCTTTCCTAGGTATCTCATAAATATATAAAAATAGTTATAGCAAGTGTACCTTAGGATATAGACATACATTATTGCATACTTATTTGTAGGTCTTTTTAACACCTACAATTTTGTAATACATTGTTTAGATGTATTTTTCAAGGTTTAGGCAGCGTTAGCCATATTAATTTTTAAGGACGACTTTGCAGAATGGGTTACTGTGTTTTCTGAAATAAACACACCGGCATATTTAGCGGAACATAAAATAAAGGTTTGATATCAGTATCATATAAAGTTGCTGGCTGGTTTATACATCATTTAATTTACAAAGAAATATTTTCAAAATAAGAAAACAACTGAACATCACATTTTATGCAATTGTTTTAATTTTATTCAAATACACCTTATCTGGAGCGAACTTCGAGTATTTCTTCCTTACGAGTTTGATTTAAAATGTCATTGAAATACTGTTTTTTGTTAGTTTTTTTTTTTTAATCGAGTATCTTTTTGGAGTTGAGGACTGAATTATGCCTGACTTAGCCCTAACGGAGATTGCCAGGGCACTCGAAATGCGAAGAAATGGTCAAACCTACAGAGTGATATCCAGAGATCTTCGTCTACCAGTTTCAACGATCCATCGCAGTATCCAACGGTTCAGGGAGACCGGTACTTATGTGAGAAGAGCAGGACAAGGCAGAAAAAGACGCACTTCGAGTAGGGATGATCGTTTCATTCGGCTTCGTGTATACGTACAATTCCTACGGGAACCCCCGTTTGACAGCCGTCCAAGCCCGACATGAGTTAGAAGCAGTGCGGGGTGCAACCGTAAGTGAGCGTACGGTACGAAGAAGGTTCGAAGAAGCTGGTGTGGGTTCATTTGTGCCCGCCAAGGCTCCAAGGCTCGAGGTAAATCATCGTAGAAACAGGTTAACTTTTGCTCAGGAACATATACTTTGAAACGCGGACCAATGGAGTAAGGTATTGTTTAGTGATGAGTGCAGAATTCTCTTAAATCAAAATTGACGGCAAGCAAAGAATATACAGACGCAAATGAGAACGATACATTCAGACAAACTTTGACACTACAGTTGCATATGGTGGTGGATCAATAATGGTTTGGGCGGGCATTTGTTTGGGAGCTCGCACAGACTTGGTAGTAATTGACAGAGAGAGTCTGACTGCAGACCGCTATATCAGAGAAGTTTTAGAAGAAAATGTCGTGCCGTTTGCCCCATATATCGGTGACGATTTTGTTTTTATGCAGGATAATGCTCGGCCGCATACTACTCGGGTAACTCAAGCTTATCTTAATAATATGAATATCACTGTTATGGAGTGGCCGGTGTGATCACCAGATATGAACCCAATAGAGCACGTTCGGGACTTGCTGAAAAGAAAAGTTAAGTCCAGAATTCCAGCTCCTGTCAACGTGGGTGAACTGCGAATCGCCGTAGTTGAGGAATGGCGGAGACTATCCCAGGAGACCATCGATAACATCATTCTCAGTATGCCTAGACAGGTAGAAACTAATAAAAGCACGTGGAGGAAATACGCGATATTAATCACCATTTTTCTAATTTAATTGTTATTTCAATATTAATTTTCACTTTTCCCGGTTATATGAAAAGTTCAAAAATGTACCATTTTTCACAAATAGCCTTTACTCGCAAAATCTGTTATTAATGTGATCTCATTTTAAGTAAAACAAATGAAACTTTAAATAACAAAAGAAGTGTAGTAAGTAGATTTTAAAATAAAACCATATTTTTTTAATAATGGACCTTTTTTTTGTGTTCCGCTAAATATGCCGGCGAGTTTATATGAAAGGTTTTCCTGTAGTAAAAGGTATCCTAAATTTTGACCTGAGTAGTAAGTTATCACTACACAAAATTTAATCACAATTGGTTCAGTTTTGCATAGAATGCACATGGGTTTACAAACAAACAGACATACAGACAAACATCAATAAAATAAAAAATTCAATTATGTACTATTATTTCTATATTCTGTACACATAACACAATGCATAACAGTTGTTGTTTATAAAAAATATTTTATGTACAGAATTTATTTTGTTACTATTTTATTATAAGTATAGATTAATCGAGTGCTTATTCAACAAGAATACATACTGAAGACAAAAAAATATTATTTGACAATATCATACATTTTTTAGAATTACAAATGGAATACTTTACATAAAAGCCATCAAGGCGAGGAAGGAGCGGACTATTAGATTGGCTATCAAGTATTGAATGGCTATGTATTACTACGCAAGTAAATTAAATGAAGCTTCATGTAGTGGATGCAATGTTAAGGTAAGAAAATATGCTTATTTTCTTAAATATGACTATTTAATTATAAAAACCTGTCTAATATATATTGAAATAAAATACTCTTATACTGTACAGTCAATACTGTACAGTGTACACTATCAATTTCCTGTGTATTGATTTGTGGTATGTTGTATTGATCCATTTTAAAAAACTGAGTCAAATATATTTAATTCCAAAGATGTCAAAAAGAAAATAATTATGAGAATTAAAGTAGGCTGTAAGATATGCAATGAGACATGTATTCTGAACAACCAAAAAAAAGACAATACTAACTTGGTAAATTCAGTCATGTGAAAGACTTCTAATTATATAGTTGTGTTAATATATCCTCTTCACCAAAAGACTGTGTACCATTGAAACACAAAAGATAGCTAGTAACACCTATTTTTACTTGTAATTCATGTATTCATTTATCTTATAACATTAAATGAGCAATTCTAGTTATGTAAATTCATATAATATATATGAATTTATTTCTTCTATCTCGGAAATGCCTCTAACGTTTTAGGTAAAATTTTGTTTTTAGATAATGTTTGGCTTTTAAAGTTTACATAATATATAGGTCTCTTTCCTAAAAAAACTGCAATTTTTCAATCTTTTTCGAAAAAACGCGTAGGTACTGTGAACTAAGCAATAAAATATATTTTTACTATGCCCCTGTGTTAAAAATGAAAAACCAATAGTAATATTAATTTCGCTATACACAGTTGCCGCCACCACCAGCTGAACCAGCTCCTCCACCGCCTGATCATTCTTCTTTGCCCACTGATCCTGCACTTCTGCATGGATCTGGCCTATCTTATTATGATGTAAGTCATCATGCATTGTTGTATCCATTAGCTACTAGATTTTTTTTATTATTTAAAAACATGTAAAAGACATATTCTTGTTACTTTTTATAACGTTATAGCTGTGTAATTATTATATAGGCACTATAAATATTGTATAGGCGCTTGTCCTTGTTGATTTATTGTTGCCCATGCTACATCATTGGACTAAGCTATTGAAAAATTATGTTCTTATAACGACACATTCTTACATATGTCACTAGAAAAGTTCCTTTTTAATTTACCGAAGTTGAAAAGGGGTGGGGTGATAAAAATTGGCCTAACTAAGGGTAAGCCGTATCAGACTGCTAGTTATAATATAGTAATGTGCTTTTGAAATTGAAACTATTTTTTTTATTTCAAATAAACATCACAGAACAATATGAATGAATATCTTACAGGTACATTGATACATTTATATTTATAATATATAGTAGTTTATATTGCGTTATGTACTATGTTTATTGCGACGCAATATTTTTATCAAACTCCATTCCCAAGAGGATATATAGCCACAAGAGATTCATTGCAAAATGCTAATACATTTATTCTATTGTAATTTAGTTTTAATATGATGTTTAATACTGTCTGCACGTATTGTAGTGAAAAACTTGGTACTACAAAGCTGCAAAGATACAGTTATGTACCTACGTATATATAAGGATCATAAAGAATTATTTTTTTCTTAGAATGACGATTATTACTCCATGGTGAGAGGAAACAAATTCATGTCGGAAAATAGCTGCAAACACATGGTGATGAATGGAAGCATTAATTTCGTTAGTGCCCAACCCGTTGAATCTGCTCAGGTGTGTAAAATTATGTGTTTTAACTTGAACTTTTTGAGTAGTAGTTTTTTCAACTTGAGTATATACAAGTATTATCATCATGTTTATATTTCATTAAAAGTATGATAGAGATACTTGGAAGCGTATTATAATGGAAGCGAAAATCTGAAACAGTTTAATCTTCTTTTAATTCAAAACTAATAAGTAAGATAACCAAGAGCCAATTACTTTATAAATGGATTCAGTTTATTACTTCTTTCCATTAATATTTAATTTTTAAAATGCGACTTTATATAGGTTTGAGTTATATGGTAGGTACTTTGGTTTGGACTGTTAATACAATTCAGTAGTTTTATTTACCACAAACAACAAGGAGTTTTTCAAAAATTATTTTTATTAACGAAATTGAATGTTTTCATCCAGTTATCTGCCGTACTAGCGCCTGCAGTGAAGACGCCCGTGCCGCACGTAGAGAAGGACATTGAATATAAAGACGGACAGATAGTGAGCGCTGTTTTCGAATCGCTCGTGGACATGCTACGTCCTGGAGCGAGCAAATCCTTTACCTTCACATTCTTGCTATGCTCTCGGCTATTTGTCAAACCACACGAGCTACTCGCTAAACTGTGCAAACGATATTTTAAAAATTATGACAAAGTGGTGAGTATGATTTTAATTATACTCTACTGTCTGAATGTTGAAATGTGTTTTTTAAAGTCAAATTCTTTATATATTTTTTTTAAGATAACTGAAACATTGTAATTGCCTTTGATGACAAGATTGCTTTGATTGAAACATCCTCCTTTTATATATATTATGTCAGAAAAATTTAATATATTATGTACAAAGTAGGTACATTGTACGTAATTTAATTCTGATTTTTTTTCTTTATTAATAATTATACCGATCAACTTGAAATATAAATTCATCCAGTAATTATGTCAACTACACAAGAGTCTTATCTCCAATTATATTATTTAAAGTAAAACTTTATTGATCTATAAAATTTTCTCTTTAATGTTTCGATCTTGTTAAAGCGTTTTTTTATATAAATTTTACAATAACCATCCTTTAACAAAGCTGTTTGTGATCTCAGTAAGATTAAGACGAGATAAATATCAATTATAACTTGCAACATTTTTCTTAGCAAAGTATTTCTCCCAGGCTGGAGAAATCAGATTAAGTAAGATCTGAAGCGTGTTCGTTAACTAGGAACAAAAATCTATAAAGCTTCGTCCGCATAGTTTTCCTGGAAATTATTTTCTGAACTAGGTCATTTGTGAACAACGCGACATAGTTTGATTATCCTCGTTATATCTCGGGCATTTCTCGCTGAGATGTAAGGAAATATGTTTTAAAAGTTATTCCGTTTTAAGTGGTAATACAAAGTTCAAGCGATCTATGAAATTCTAATAAACTATAAATATTACTTTGAAGTAAATGTAATATTCTTAATATGATGCGCCAATCTTCTTTTAAGCTTTTTATTTTTATCGTATTTACATTGGATTTTAAAGCGTTTCACCATTTAAAAAAGATAATGTAACAAGTAACTAAAACGTAAGCAAAATAAATTATTAATTCATAAATGTATTTCTTTTAATAGGGGAAAAATGAAATGAAGGAGTTAGTTGACAAGGAGATTGCTGATATGGTAGCGTTAGTTCGTGTTCTCAGCCAATGGACGTCTATGTTTCCTTACGACTTTCGCGATGACAGAGTCATGGCTCTTGTTAGGAGCATCACTCAGAGGTGAGACAGCTATGGGTATTAAAATGACGGAACGATATTCTCTTTCTACCCCTTATAATTAAAACTTCAGAATCTGTTTAAAATTACTTTTCCCATATTCTTACGCTATAGACAAGTTGTTTGCATAGAAATATTGTTGTTGTAATATATTTTTTTAAATATATATATTATAGATACTTTTATTAAATAAAATTTGCTTGGTACAATTTTACGTGATGGTATATCGCGTGCTTCACCGACATCAGACACAATATGTAATATGTACACTTGATGTGCCGGTAATAACTCGCTTTATTGCTTTCAGAATTGACGTTGAGTATTCTGACCTATTGATATGAGGCTAATTATAACAATAAAATGGCTTTGAAATCACGTTCATTTTTCTATCCTTTTCAAACCTTAACTCTTGAAAATTTAATATGAATGCATGTTCATTTTGATTTTTTATTCATTCGTTTTGATAAATTTATTAAATATGAATATAAATTGTTATTTCTCTAATATTATTAAGGCGAAGATTTGTGAGCGAATATGTCATTGTTACTTTTTTTTTAACTCCAATGCCTCTACGAATTCAAACGAAATTCTATAGTACATCTATATATAGACATACATATATATACTTGGATAAGGCCGGATTTTTTTTATTAACATACCTAATACGTGAGTAGTGTAGCGGGAATATACTAGTTTGTATATATACTAGAATTCATGTTTTTGACACTAGGTGTGCAGCTGAACACATGGCTTCGATCAGATCTGAGGTGTCCAGCATGCTGGAGAGATTGTTGGATAAGTTGACAGCTTTGGAACAGTATGAAGAGACACTAGTGGAGGTGCCACAAGTGTCTTCTGCGGATCAACTCCCACTGGTAATTTATGGTCCATTTGGTATTATTTAGTTCATAGCCATTATTATACTTTACAAATGAATCATGTATGAATACATTTGTTTCAATTTAAATGTATCACGTTTATATTATAAATCGAAGATTGCACCGAACGGAGCTGCGAGAAAAAAATCTAAAATCTATTGGTTAGGCAACTGTGGTAGGCTACAGTTGATACAGTTATATTAAAATTATAAATATTTTTAATGTAAGCATTTTCAAAAATTTTATAAAAAATTGTCTATACCTACCACACAGTAGGTTTAACTAACAATATTCTGCAGGGGGACATACTGACGCTGAGCTTGACACCAGTAGAGTTCGCAAATCAGCTGACCATTGTAGAACTGCACAGGCTTTCCTTTGTTGGGCCGGAGGAATTTGTGCAGACATTTGCCCCCTCACAACCGGGGCAGTCCACCTCCGGAAAGAACATCAGCCTGCATCATGTGGAGACAAAGAGTACTAAGAATTTAGAGGCTTACGCTGACTGGTTCAACAGGCTCAGCTATCTAGTTGCCACGGACATTTTGAAGGTATATTTATTTATTTGTCATAAACATTAAAGTTTGCTGACATGAAAAATATATTGTGGATGAGACTAAAAATTTTTTTTATAACATGTTCTAATTTTTGTTGTTTCATTTATTTTTACTTCGAACTTGTATTGTTGTAATTTACATAGTGCGCCTAGTTAATAAACCACAAATGTATATAATCTTGCTAATGAAATTCAAACTCAACTTTTTTATTATTAAAAAAAAAAAAATAACTTTTTATTATATTAATTATAAACGATTCTCTTGCAAATGTCGTTTTATTTTTAATATATAAGTAAGATTAAATTTTACAAATATAACAAGTTATTTTAATGATTAATCAGGCGGTGAAGAGCAAGTACCGAGCTCGTGTAATGGAGCAGTGGGTGATGACGGCTCGGGAATGCTTCAATCTTGGCAACTTTAACTCTTTGATGGCCATAATAAGTGCTCTGAATATGGCCCCCATTACACGCCTTAAGAAAACGGTATGGTGACTTCTTATTTTATATCATTTAAGTTATATAGTTTGTAGAAAGGTCTCACAGTGGTCTTTTAAATTTGGAAAAATAAACATTAAGTCCAATATCCTACTGAACTGATTTAGATGAAATTTAGTAAGAAGATAGTTTGAGACCCTGGGAAGGACATAGGATACTTTTTATACCGGAAATCATTTCTTAAGGGGGTGAAAATGGGGATGAAAGTTTATATGGGGAAATCAAGCTTGGGACGAACCCGAACGAAGCGAGCCTGAGTCGCTAGTGAGTCATAAAGGCAAGTACGTAAAGGTGTACGACTTTAAATGTATGTTTTGTTGTAGTGGAGTCGCACTAGTGCTGTCTGCGGACAACAGTTAAGGCAGTTGGAGCTTTGCGTGGAGCCGAGTGGAAATCATGCTAGGTGATAATTGCTTTATACTACTTATAAATTAGTTAAAATCAATATTTTCTGTGGATTATAATTATTATTATATTAGATAGGTATGAATATAAGAAGAAGAGTAGATCTCTACCAAAAAGTATAACAATGTTTTGTAATGTTAATCTGTACAGATAAATAAAATTGAAGTGTCTGTTTTAAATGTTAAAATAACAGCATTTTACTAAATACCTTACGCATTGTATATACGGTACTTGTAAGAAAAAAAAATATTTTTGTCAGTCTGTCTGTCTGTTTGTTCTGCTTAATCTCCGCAACGGCTGGACCGAATTTGACAGGATTTTCACTGGCAGATAGCTGTTGTTATAAGTAGTAACTTTTATTTTAGAAAAAGAATTAGGGTTCCGATTAAAAAAATAAAACTCATGAAATTGCGAACACCGCGAGTGGACGCACCTGAGCGACACGAGGGTTAGTCGCTAGTAGGATTATAAGATTTAAAAATATAACATTTTAGTTCACCATGTTAATATTTGGTATTTAGATATCGCGCCGCGCTGGCAGCGGCCCCTACGGAGACGGCGGTCCCACTGCTCTCGGTCACATGCCGTGACCTTCATTTCGCGAATCAAGGCTCACCTACCAAGTTAGTGTTCCATCATCATTTTATATATCATAAATAATGTAATAAAAATAACTATTATAATCGTGAAAGTTTATATATTTGATTGCTACTTATTCACGCTGAAAGGACTGGGCGGATTTGAGTGAAATTTAGTACACAGATAGAATATGACCTTGATACATAGGTTACGATTAGGCACCTAGGGGAGCCAGCCACCAGAGTGAAGCAGGACAAAGTCGCTAGTACATTATAATTAATACAATGCAATGGAAATAATCGCAAAACTGTCATAAATGCGACTGTTCATAGGTGTGTGTATGTTTGCTATTCCTTAATGGTGTATTGGCTGGACAGATTTGGATGAAGTGCACTCATAAAATATGACAGGGAGTAACACATAGGCACATACTGTTAGGCATCAAGTAAAGCACTCCAGCGAAGTGAGGGTAAGTTGCTAGTTGATATAAATAAATATGGGTTTTCAGTCATATTATTATAGCGCATCAACAAATGTTTCAGGTTGCCAGGCAACCGCGTGAACTTCGAGAAGTGTTCTCTCCTAGCGCGGCACGTGGCGGCACAGCTGGCGTCGCGCCGGTTGCTAGACGACGGCCCGCCCGCGCCCGCCGCGCCGCCCGCGCCGCACCTGCACCTGCCCGCGTGGCGCTTCCTTAGCGCCCGCCCCGCGCTCACCGAGCAAGGTTAGCTCTAATATGTAATATCCGGTATCCGGCCTATCCAGCCTTATTTTGCTACCCGGCCAGCTACCGGATAATAACGCAATATCCGGAGTATTGTCCGGATTATACTTCTTTTGGCACTTGTTTATTTTACAAACGGAGAGTTGTGGCATATGGGATGAAATCTTTAGCTTTTTTGTTCTGTTACGCCAACGAAGTATAACTTCTTACGTGCGTACAAAAGTACATACACACAGGTTTTTTTTTCTTATAAGATTGTAAAAAAATATTTGTGTGGCAAATAATACAAAATTGACTTATAAAGGAAGTAAGGTGCTGAAAAGAACACCAAAAACGTAAATATTTGAGCATGCTCTTAGATCTATTTTAATTTATTTAATTTTAATTATGAATATATTGTAAAGTGTCAAGACATTCATTATTTTTTGGCTATAGGCACGAGATAGTAGGCTAAAATCAGATGTTATACAAGACTCCAAAATTATCAATATCAGACGGGAAACAGTTTGAATTTTTTTAAAGTCTGTCTTAACATTTTCATATGGATAAAATCTAAATAGACTATTTTTGAAATTTGAGAAAATTATTATTTAAGTTCATATTAGAAATATCTTACAATACAATTTGGTTACAGCATTGGAGCTGACGTCGTTCGAACGAGAACCTCCCGTGGATCACCTCGAGAAGGAGAGGCTGAAACGTCTTCGAGGAGCCACTTAAGGGACCTGTCCTACATTTTAAGAAAAGTATACTTATTTTTTGTCGAAATCTCATGTACATTGTTGAATATCAAAGACTATTTCCTTCTTGGATGACATTTTTATCCAGACTAGTTCTCGTGGTTTTAAATATTTACTAGTTTATCTAAGACAATGTAAAATATACAGAAAATATCGTCAAAAGTATGCAATGTCAGTCACATTCTACTGACATGCACTGACTATAATCAAAATAGAACTTATCTCTTCACAGTGTCATTTGAAAAGTGCTTTAAGGACTTTATTTACATACTCTTCTCAATAGAATCATTAATAATAATTTATAATTTTTTTCTAACTTTTACATGTGATTGTACACAAACGTATTGAAATATTTTATGAAAAAAAAAAAAACACTAAAAGTTTTTTGACTACCCATAAAAGCACTTTTTGACTGGCATAGACTTTTTTTAAATATTTTAACTAGTCGCTTTCCGTATGTACAACTATTAGTTTTTTTTGGGGTTTGCATGAAGTGCATCCTATTGGTACGAACCGAATCTTTTGTTTTTTTTTTATTCTATTTTATGAATATTACCTAAAGTATAGACTAAAAGGTAAATATTTCACAGTTTAGCATGAAATAGGATATGATCCTTAACCTGTGACTTTTAAACAAATATAATATAACTGTTTAAATATATTATAATTATTCATTAAGTAACTAAATCTAAATACTCATTCTACATAATGAAAAAGCATCTAAAACGAGTACAAAAAATAAAAACCATCAGCACATAAAATTTCTCCCCGCTTGAAGATATCTAGTAATATAGAGAAAAAATGAAAAATGAATGGTTATTATGTTTATTTATGTGCAGTACTTTTTAAGACTAGCAGTGAATGAGAAAAAATTAAAGTTTAAATTTCGTTTATATAATATGACTAAACAAAAAAGATATATTTTCAATTATTATACATACATATTTAATTTCTGTTTTAAAACCAGTAAGGGATGAAGGGATATCGCCCCATTCTTGAACTGTAAAAATATCACATTATATATTATTAAAATGATTAAAAAAAAATGAAGTGTATAATAAGATCAGTACATAATATTCGTAAAATATAATACCGTTTTAAAATTTTAAATATAAAGTTAAGAAAATATGGAGAGTTCTTAGTTTTCTCTTTCAGGGTATATTCGGATTATATTTTGATTTTATCACTGTCTATGAAGGTTACAAAACTGTTTCTTGAGATTATCGTACATATTATATTCAAAGTGAAACCTCTATTTATAAATGAATCTATTATAACTATCTTACAAACAAAAATAGAAATTTCGTGTGTCTGTCAGTCAGCAGTTAGCACAATATTAATATTAAAACAAATTTAATAAAATTATTACAGTATCAAGATATGCTATTTCGAAACTTTCATATATTATATTTATATGTCCATTACTCTAGTAGTGTAATCTTTGTTATGCATGCGTTTATCGATCGAATGTTTATTAAAGCATTAAGTAGAGTTGGACGGTTACGAATGTTCATTATATATAATAAATTATAAAATATAGTGATTGAATTACTTTGTGTTCAGACAGTGACAAGTAAAACCTTTTTGTTTGTTATATCTCTCGTTCCACGAAGGATATGTCGAAATATTGGGTCGAATAAGAGTTGTAATAAAGTTGACTGTATATTTTGTTTATTTCTGTCGTAACAGTCCATCTCTAACGTTAATTATATCGACTTTTAGAGGCCATCTCGATAATCCAAGTTCCTCCACACATCAGTATTTATAGAGACGTCATATAAGAATCTCAAAATTAATTTATACTATTCGTATTTACTGTTACTTTGATCTCAATAAGATTTATAAATCGCCGGTTGCATGTCTCGAGATTATAGCGCGTGTTGTGATTAATTTATAACTTTGGTGGATATTGTTTGTTGTGGACACATGGGTGACATAAACGCTGCGGAGACAAAGCCTCATGCGACCGCGCAGCTCAATAGACACACTACCACATACTGCAGTCATAATAAAGAAGGCCCTAACTAACAATTTGGTCAGAAATGACTTAAATGCAGATTCGGAATAAACAAAAAATGCTACTTGATAGTCTTACTCATAAAGCTCTAAGTCTTATGAAGCCGGAGATACCATAACCATTTTCATTGTAACTACGTCAAAATTACTACTAAGTATTAAGACAAAATTTCAAATATCTCGAAATCAACTATTACAAAATTGCGCCCTTCTTTTATATGACGGCAGCATAGGCGGTATGCGCTCGGCGTAACTATTGACGGCTGTCAACAGTTCGAACCGGAAAGAACCGGTTTTGTCAACGGGCAGTACACCACCTCGCCGGGTGATGTGTGTATGTAGCGTTGCCCGGTTTTATGAAGCTTTGTCTCTGTAGGGACACTCAGTCGTGTGTCGTGGGTGTGTGTGCGGTGTATGTTTATAATGTACTAAATTCTCATTATTTTATAAGTGAAAGTAACCATAGTGTTTTATACGTGGCGGCTCTAACATAATGATACCAGTTACAACGAATGTAACGTTGAGCTTGTTGCATTCGTATTTATTGATACAATTGTTTATTCCTTATTAGTATTACTTGTCGTGTTCGTGATCCTGAATCCTATTTATTTAAAAATGTTTCGTTTATCGAAAGGTGCCAATACAATATTGCATTGAAAACTATTTTTCTATATTGAAGTATTATGCAGTATTATTTATGATTGTTGTGTGTTCAGAATGATGTTGAATTCCTTTGTTCAACGTTTTCATACATTTAAATAAACAAATATTCGCGTAAATCTAAGAAACTTTTCATTCATACATTTTGTATATTTTCAACATCGATTATATCGGAACATTGTTTTCGTCAAAAATACCTACATAATATGTTTTAAGAATATGACTAAAATTATATTACATTCATTATGAAACATTAATGCTCATTGCAAATTTATTTTAATATGTAGTTGTATGAAGTAACTATCGTTAAAGTTTATCTTTCGAAAGTCTACTTCGTTGCAATGATTCAATGTCTTTTCTATTTATGGAAAGTGTTGTGAGCCATTCTTGAAACCTTTGTGTGCTTGAGAACATGAATGTATTCACAAAATTGTATTCAACCCTTTTTAACGTCCCACTGCTGGGCACGGGCCTCCCTTCAATACGAGGGGGATCAGGTCATAGTCCAACACGCTGGCCGAGTGCGGGTTGGCGAACAAAATAATATAAGCTAAATAACTTTTAAGAAGTTGCTTCAAGTTCGCTTACTCGGTGTATTCATTCATGTAGATGTAAGGAACGGCCGTTTTTATTTTCAAAACAGCCTCGACTAAGAAGCATTATTGATTGAAATATATTTTTATCTGCGACGTAATAAATATGTATAAGGAAAGAATTGATTGCCATTTTAGAAGTATTAGTAAACATTAAATTAGCCACGTAATTATGTTAGACTATTTTGTATTATAGGTTCTTATTTTTTTTTTTATTGGACACGTAAAATATGGCTTTTTTTATAATGCTAACATAGAGCCTGGATGCCCACCAAGTAGGTACTTAATGTTTTGTCTAGATAAGTATTTATAATTTATTTTAGTATTTAAAAAGATAATAGGTCCATTGCTTATAAAACTTTGTTGTGAATACATAAATAGCCCTGAAATTTGAAGGAAATAACTATGATGACTTGATGACGGGTACATACATATGTACATATGGATTGCATGTGTATTAAGGCTTTCAGTCTCGTTATATTTGCGAGTCCCGGGAAAAAAAATCGAGACTCGATATGGTCTCGAAATTCCCGGGAAAAACGAGACTTTCGAGACTACTTCAAAAATAGGTTTCATAGTCATAGACTAGGCAGTTAGGCAGTCGATATAAGGTATTTCAATAAAGTACTTTAACAATCATACTGTTACAAACTCAAATACAATTAAAATTAACAATTATTAGGTCCTTACATATAAAATTACCGGTTTTATATGGAAAAAGCAAAACGAAAAAAAATAATTATTAATTTTATATTTAATCAGTCAAAGTAAGAACCATTGTTATCAGATATGCACTTATTATATTTTTTTCCTTGCAAGAAATTATCCAAATTCCGGAAAAAGGCGGTAATCTGTTGGAGCAAGATCCGGGAAGTATGGTGGGTGTCGGAGACATTCCAATCGCAGCTCCTCTAATTTAGCGACCGTCTGTTGTGCAGTGTGTGGTCTAGCGTTGTCCTGAAGCAACAGTGGGTTAGACAAATTAACCAGTCTCGCTTGTTTAATGGCTAGCTTATCCATAATGGTTTGCATTTGTTGCCAGACAGATCTTCCCAGATCTTAGAAAGCTGTAGTGGATGACACCAGCACTGGTCCACCAAACATTTACCAGTACCTTTTTCTGAATTAATTGTCGCTTGGGGCAGGATTTCTCCTGGGTTCAACCATTGATATGAGCGTTTCCGATTATTGTACAGGATCCGATGCGATTCAAAATCCCTTCGTTATTGTGACGGTTGAGTAATGTAACGCAGCATTCGACGCGTGCTTGTTGTGGTGCTTCGTCAATTCATTCGGTACCCATTTCCCTAGCTTTCTCACTTTTTCAATTTCTTTGAAATGAATTAAAATACCTTAATTACTCACATCGAAGCTTGCCGCTAACTCTGAGGTGGTTTGCGATGAATCTGTTTCCACTATCACTTTTAATTATTAATTGTCAATTAGGCTCTTCGGCCATCCACGGGGTTTGTTCTATAGGTCAAAAATTCCAGAACAAAAACGTTGAAACCAAAACTGGGTTTTATTTTACAGTAACTTTCCCATACACGTCATTAATCCTTCGATCTGTTTCGGCAGCGCTGGTGCCACGGTGATATTTTAAGTTTTCCATATTGTAAAAAGAGTGATGTCCAAGAAAAATCAAATAGCGCGAAAACAAATGAATCTCTAAATTCGAAAAACAAATACACGAGCCTAAAATTGAAATAAATTTGAATTTGGAATTCCTAATCAAACGCAAGATATAGATATTTTAGATCAAAGTAGCCAGGATTGACAAAACGCCAATTTCATATGTAGGGATCTAATATTTATGAGTTTTTTCATTTTTACAGTGGGTACGTAAAAAGAAAGAGTATTTAATGTACTTTCAGATAGAGAGGATCCGATTTTATTACAAAAGTAACCCGCGTTAGAAAAAGCCCTCTCTGCTTCTACGCTAGTATTAGATAGGGGATAGAGATTAAATAGTTATATAGCGATGGTTTAGTATTTCCCTTGTTGTCTTATCCTAAGTTTCATTTTATAGTGCTGCCACATACCGTATGTCGCAACCAGAATAAAAAAAATCTTAAAAAAAGTAAAGTCTCAAAAGTCTCGTTATTCCCGAGACTGGTGGTATCAGTCTCGAGTCTCGAAAATTTGAAAAAATCGTCGAGACTCTCGAAATTTTCGAGACCGAGACTCCCGGGATGAAAGCCCTAATGTGTATACAAAAATTCGTCAGTTTTGTTTTTACGTGTAAATTTTTTTTAAGTAACTGTTTTAAATGGCGTGAGATTTTATATTTAATTTACACATATCCAAAGCACAAAAGTAAGCAACATAGTATTAAAATATTGATTTGAAAAATATTGATCTTACAATTAGTCGATTTTTTGAAATAAATCAGGATGCTATTTTTGTATAATATTGCTAATAAAAGGCAGTTGTAGATTTTATATTTTATTTAAAACACTACTAATACATCTATATACAAGAAATATCAATTCACAATCTCACATTAGTTTAATTTTAATGTTTATCGAAATGATACATTCCATAATTCGACTGATTTTTTAATGTTATATAGTCAAGTGTTTAAATTTATATACGGAACAAAGTACGTCTCTCTGTTTTATGTAGAGGTAGGATTTTATTAGGTAACTTATGGATTAATTATTCTTAAGGTCAGATTTTGTGTCCCGATAAGTTTTCAACTCGACATTAATCAAACGCCAGTGAAGAAAATTTGTGTCGATATTAGGTTACTTTGAGCGCCCGTAACGTGTGAATGTGATTATGATGCGAAATGTGTTCAGATAGAATTTCCATTTATTTTACAAATATATTTGTCTCTGAATGTCTTTATTTGCGCGCACACGAATTTAGGCGATGTTGTTAGTACCAGTATTGTTATGCTTTAAATGATATATTTTCTATAAACATTAATATATGAAAGATGTACTTAAGAAAGAATACATATATATTGTATGTTACTTTTATTAATATACATAGAATTTAAACCCATTTCTGAACATCAGTAACATCCTTGACCCCAAAGTACTTACATCCCATACAAAAGAAATATGTAGAAGACAGTTTTTCTAGATAAGTAAATAAATATTCCAATATATTGACTTGAATAGTAGAGCTTATCGTTAGTGTGTATACATGATTTAGATTGAAAATCGTGATGTAACATATTGTGGCAGTAAATTATGCCTCAAAGTAATACTTATCTACGTCACACCATCAAATGATATAATAACAATTAAGCATGATATACTTTCAGAAACTGAAAGAAAATCTTGTACAGTGTGAGTCATCATGTGAATGTTTACAATAATTTAGGTTGATCTTAGAAACTTAAAGTGGAAGTGTTTTTTTTTTATTTCTTTTGAGTAATTTATTGTTACAATGTGTTAGATGACAGTAATAAAGTTTTATCCACAGCGATCTGAAATTATTACACTATATTGAAAAGTGGTAATTCCATTTGTTTCTATTAGTAATACAAGAGTTATAGAATAGATAGAACGTACCTTGCTATTGCAGGCAATGCGGTAAAAGTATATTTCCGAGTTTGTTTCAGAAATTTGTATAAATACGTATCTATACTCGTCACTTTGGGGAATATTGTCAATGTGTTCTTTTAAAATCTGTTCGTGTTCATAGTTGATAATAAATAAACGTCTTTTATTTACACGCTGGTAACATTCCTTTCAATCTTTGAATATTTACTTATATTAAAAATAATGGATTTTATACGAAAAAGGATCTGTTGGAAAATTGCGACTATTATCTCACTTGAATTTAGTACAGCGTCTACAATAATTATGGTGTGTCATATATGCAGGCTTACAATTATTGTCCTATTTACCGACTTTGATTTATATATTTTAAAGAAACATATTACTTGTATTGTAAGGTAACTTTGTTGAAAATATTTCTTGTGTTCTTGTATACATATTATATGTAAATTAAAAATTATATCAAAGAAAGACTCATTTTACGCGTTCCTTAAATGTAATGTATTACACAAATGAAATGTTAATTAGAGAGCCACTATTTAATTAGATACTTAAGAGATTTTGTGAAAGAGTGTCCTTTAAAATAAATACAAAATGGCACGCGAAAATAATATCTTTTATGTGTCACTATTCTCATGTCGATGTGATGATTACATATTTGAAACAATATATGAATGTACTTAAATTATATCAATAAATTGTATTAATTCTACAATGTTTTATTTTTCCTGTATATATCTATGCAATAAATCTTTGGGCAGTACGTACGCCAGAATCTGTTACAAGTAAAATATATTATTATAATAAATAAAAGTTATAATTTAAGAAAAAACCTTTATTATCAGAAGAAAATGTTTTTGTAAATTATTTAAGACTTTAGGTAACAAATTTTTAAACTACATTATTGTTTTTTGCTATAGTTAAAATAGGTGTAGGGCTAAAATTCAGATTAGGCATTTTGTAGTATGTCTTTTGAGACGTCCTTATTTATCATTTTGCGTATTTTATCATTTTAAATTACTCGAGTAGGTACCTATAGTAATAATCATCTGAAAGTACTTACAAAGATTTGAAGTTGATAAAATGAAACATAGATCAATAAATTGAAATAGAATATAGTTCTTTAAGATTATATTTAACTTATTTTTTAATACAGTTTTTGCGATTTGTTCCTCAATTCATTTCAAGATTGTTAACTACTGAAAATATTTTAATACCCTTCAGATACATATGAAACTTTACCTTAAGTTGTACCTAGTGTCAGCTGAACAATTTTTTTAAAACAAGTTACGACTACTAATGCAATACTTAAAGCTCTATGTATGTACTTAATCATTTAAATGTTTTACAAATACTAAATCTATATATGTTAAATACTACGGTATGACTATGATTTAGAAATAACTTTAATAACTATGAAATTTCAGTTAGATACGTTAGCACCTAATCGGCGTGCCGTCAGGATTAGTGGGCATCTTGGGTTTGCATACTTTCTTCCTACCCTCTGCGCTGCTCACCATCGTGCACGTAAATGTGAAATATCCACAGGAAGATGACTTAGTGTAATAAGTGTGCGAGTATTGTTTGCGAATGTTGTTGTCGCTGTCGAGGTCACGTGTGACAGATTTAGAAACTGATACATATTTATTTTCATTCTCCTTCGGACTTTGTAGTGACCTTAAATTTTTTGGTTTGACATATTTTCCATAAGATGAAGGATGGTTATACTTCACCTTACCAGTCCCCGGTGTTAACGTTACAGTTTGCGCTTGTGATGGGGAATCTTTAGAACCTACGACGTAGGTCTTATCTTTAGACGCTACTGACTTAACGCTACCTGTGAACCCAACCGGTATTGTATACCCACCAGTGCCGGGAACGCGTTCGCCTGGTTGATACACTTTACTTTCGTCGGGGCGTTCGGTGTCTCTTTGAATTATTTCAGCGTTATGATTCTTCAACGAACCCAGTACGATATGTTGAGTATTACCACCAGTAGTTTGTTGAACATCAATTTCTTTTCTACCAGGGCTTTGAAGATATTGGTGTGGTGGTGAATCTCTTGTGTATTCGTCATAATTTGAATATTCGGCTTGCTCTACATTATTTGCTTCATTGGCGTCACCATCGAAACCAACATCTGTATCGTACTCAGGCTGAGTATCATCTCTGTCAGTAGTAAATTCATATTCTGGAATAGTTGGAAAATTGGTTTGAAATGATCTCCTACTGCCTGATAGTGTAGGTCCGTTCAAATCAGTTGTATTGGAACCTTCGGCGATGTGATGATCCGAGTGACTATGTTCAGAATATCTGCTTTCAGAATTTGTCATTGATTCGTCCAAAATATTTTCTGTAGTAGAAGTTTGATAGTCGTCGTTATTATTTAAGACATCAGGTAATATTGAAGTTGAAGTTATTGACGGTGGTGGTTCTGTAATTAAAGGTTGAGGTAACTCCGTTGCGTCATCCATGGTTATTTTATCCACATTGATATTTTTATTTTTTTCGTCAAAAACGTCTATTTTATCAAAGGAAAGTCTATTTGGAAATATAGCATCTTTGTCTAAACTGGCTCCAGACTGTGCAGCTCCATTATATGATATACCATATTTAAAAGTCCCGTGAAGCTGCGATTGAGACTGGCCAGTACGGCCACTCGATTGTGCAGAGGCCATGCCACCACCTATAAATGGAAGTTTTTGAAGATCATGCGTATTTTTTTCTTCATCTTTATAAGGTGTAAATCCTATTTGGGCTTGAGAGGATGTACTGCCTGGTCCTCGTGCTTGTGCATCAGCCATGCCCCCTTTAACACTACCTTGAACCTGAGAGTTTGAGGAATGCATTACGCCATTACTTAGGCTTTGTGTCTGAATTGATCCTGTTTCAGAACCAAGCTGAACATTAGCTTGTGATTTGTTATTTCTTCCGCTTCCTGCAGCTGAACTAGAAGCGCCTTTTTTCCCTCCATTTACTTCACTTTGAGCTTCTTTATTTTCACCAATAATTTGAGCTTGGGCTTGGAATGATCCACTTCCCGTGTATGTACCTTGTACGTTAGTTTGTGCTCGACCTTTGTCATTGCCACCTCTAGAAGAAGCGATAGCTGTAGTTCCGTTTATATTTTGAGCAACACTAGCTTCAGCTTCTGAATCATCCCCATCGGCTATTACTGAATTGGGATCAACGTAATTTTGCGGAACACCTAAAGAAAATAAAAATATAGGTTTAACTAACGTTTTATATATTTTCAAAAACTATATCGACTTACTTTTAAAAACAAACGTATGCTGAATGCGATTTTTTACAAAATTTTGTCCAATATCACAACACTTTGTTTCATTTTATTAATTCATCAATCAAAATTACTAGATTAAAAAAATTTAAACGGGCTGTTAAATGTTAGGAAGTGTTCCTCAATTTGCTATTGAGTCGTTCATTTTCTTAGTCATTCATAACATTAATAACAAAACTATGTTAACTTTACGTCGTAGCCATGAACATAATATTTATAATGTGGTCCTTTTCGAATATGCATAAACGTTTGAAAAGACTTTACTTATTATTATGATTAGTTAACTATTGAATTTTATAAATTTATACATATACATATAAGTAAACTAGCGATTTCCTCTCGCTTCGCTCGGGTGCGTCTCTAGGTACCTACGTTTTGATATAGTTAAAATTCTTATTGTGAACGTACCTTAGGAAGGAGATAGATGGAGTTCTCTGTAGGTATTTTTAAACAACAATTTTCTAGTACATGTATATTGTACAATGTACATGTGTGTGTTTGATGTATATCTTAAGGTTAACCTAGTAGGTATAATGCCAAGTAAGCGTACGAAGATAGTTTTTTTGATAAAACACTGTTATAGTTAGCCATTTTGTACAAAACATTTACAGTCTTTACCCACCTTCCTCGTTTAACGCTCTTTCTATTAGTGAAAACAGTATCAAAACGTACCGTTACGTGCGAAAGAAATCTTATGACACACGAAATTATTTTTTGCGGTCGAAAAAATGTCTATTATAAAAATGTAAATATTTTATTTTAAATCTATCAAAATATGTAAAAACGATACAATATTTGTCGGTACGAAATCCTCGAGGCGCGAGTAAGACCTTTTATTATTGCCCAATTTTTAAAGATCAGCCCGATTTTTAATGATACTCATTTGGAAATTGTTGTAGCCAACAAAATATATTCTAATATACCTAAATACCTATACAGAGACGAAAAATATTTTTTTTTGTAATTTGAAGACGAGTGACGCCGGGGACGATTAACAACTAAAGAACACGGCGAAAAAGAAATCAGTCAAATCGGTTGAAGTGATGCTTCAGTACCTTTTTCTCCTCTGTTTGTCAACCGATTTTTTTATTATTCAGTTGGTATTAATGAGCTTTAGTGTAAACAATAAAAAAATTGCAAACTGTTAGTTATTTTTATATAGATAGAAAAAGACAAAAAAAAATCAGTATTATTATTAATAATTTTTCAATAATAAATATGGTCGAATATCGACCACTGGGCGAACACTAGCTCAGTGAATTTGGTCCTTAACGTCAAGAGTGAAAGTGATTTCTCTTTTTGTCACTAGCTGGCGTGGTTTCAATTCTTATATATTATGTAAATCCGTTAACATTAACGAAATCCAGTACAGGCAGTCCTCGTACTTACGGCATGTTAGGTTCTCGAAATACGCGACGTAAATCGAAACGACGTAAGTCGAGACATACTTTTTCATGTTTACATATAAAACTCAAGGGTTAGGATCCACACGGACTTGAAATTAAAAAAAAAATTGCATTTATAACAGAGGATATAATTAATACATACTTTATTATCAAAAGTAAGTTCTTAAAATAATTATAAGTATATGCACTTATGAAATTGCTAGTTATTTTTGGTATTTGTGTGTTATTAATTTTAATAATTATTATACTCTACTAATCGCGACAAGTGAATTCTCCTATGCCGGAAATCGAAACAAATGACGTATGTTTGAGGAATAGTGTCAAAACATTGTTCGACGTAACTTGAAACGACGTAAATCGAAACGACGTAAGTCGAGGACTGCCTGTACGTTAAAAAACACGCACTACGCACACTGGTAAGAACAGTACAACTATCTTGATAATTCAAGAATAAGAATACCTTTTCGAATTTGAGGATGAACGTTTTTAAACTTTAATTTTGTTTTATACTCTGTAGTTGTAAATGTTTAGTATGATCATCTATTCATATAATAAAATTCTAACTGGATCGAATCTGTACATTAAATATTTTTTGGAATATCTCATGGAAATAGTTATTATCGATACAGAGGCCGAATCTACAGTTTTTATAATTTTTGTCTGTCTCTCTGTCTGTCTGAGAATGCATCGTGAGAAAACCACTGGACCGATTTTGATGAAATTTAGTATGGTGATACCTGGTTGTTCGTAAAATGTATCTAGAGACGAACCCGAGCGGAGCGAGAGTGAGTCGCTAGTTTGATATATAAAACAAAGTATGATCTTATAATTTACACATAAGTATCATCAATCATGTTCAATGTATTCAGTTTGCAATTAAATATGTAAAAACTTACTATTATATTCAGTATTTTGTCCATTTGGTGCCTGTAATAAAAATGATGTAAATTAATTAGGAATACTGAGAATGAGTGCGGTACATATTAAAAATTAAATAGTAGATTAACTTACTCCATAATTTCCTTGTCCATATTGTCCTGAATTTCCAGTCTGACCTCCAACACTACCTGGCCCATATGGGCTTCCAGGACCTGCCGTTCCACCTAAACTATCTGGCCTCCTCGGTGCATATTGATTGTCGGGACCTGAACCATACTGTCCACCATTTCCAATTGCGCTACCCGGCCCATAACGACCATCAGGCGCTCCAGAAACGCCTGAACTTCCTGGACTATATTGTCCCGTATTTCCAGCAACACCAGGCGCATAGGAGCCACTAATACTTCCTGGGGAATATCGTCCACCAACGCCATCTGGCGAATATTGCCCACCAGCGCCACCTGGTATGTATTGCACTGCAGAGCCACCTGGTCCATATTGATCTCTAGGACCTACAGTACTGCCTGGACTACCTGGCCCATATTGCCCATTAGGTCCTATTGGAGTATTAGAACTTCCCGGCCCATATCGTCCAGCACTTTCAATAGGTCCTTGATCAACACTTGGCGTATATTGCCCCCCAGGAGCACTCGGCGTATATAGTCCTCCAGCACCACCAGGCATATACTGTGTTCCAGTACCACCGGGTGAAAATTGCGCTCCTGCACCACCTGGCGTATATTGTCCTCCAGGACCTACAGAACTCCCTGGACTACCCTGCCCATATTGTCCGCTAGGTCCTGCTGGACCACCTGAAGTCATTGATCCATATGGTCCCACATTGCTTATTGGCCGTCCAGCGGGACCTGGGCCATATTGGTCTCCAGAAACTGGAGGACTCCCTATAGTACCTGATCCATATTGTATTCCAGTCCCAGGAGAGCCACCAGCACTCGTGGGCTCATATTGTCTTCCAGGCCCAACAGGACCGCCTGAACTACCTGGTGTGTATTGTATACCAGTCCCTGGTGAGCCACTAGTAATACCTGACCCGTATTGTCCTCCAGGTCCTGTAGAACCACCTGCACTACCTGGTCCATATTGTGATCCAACTCCAGTAGGTCCTCTAGAACCTCCCGTCTCGTACTGCCCTCCAGGTACTGTAGTACTACCTGGTCCATATTTTAGCCCCGTTCTCGCTCCAGGCTCCCCATTAACACCTGACCCATAGCGAGCTCCGGGTATAACAGGGCTACCTGAAGTACCTGGTCCATATTGCAATCCAGTACCAGAAGGCCCTGCAATGCTACCTGGAACATATTGCCCTCCAGGAATAACAGACGTGCCTGGACTACCTGGTACATATTGCCCTCCAGGAATAACAGACGTGCCTGAACTACCTGGCACATATTGCCCTCCAGGAATAACAGACGTGCCTGGACTACCTGGTCCATATCGTATTCCAGTTTCAGCAGGGCTACCTTGTCCATATTGACCCACAGATCCGCTTGAACTACCTGGGCTATACCCAGTACCTGTATTGCTTGGTCTATATTGCACATCAGGTGAATGTAATATATCCGGCGATTGGTATTGGCCACCAGGTACAGATGCTCCTCCAACACCACTTGTTCCATACGGGCTTACACCAGCTCCGTAATTACCTCCAGTCATTGGAAAACTTCCAGCTCCACCAGATGATTGCGGTATATTTGTGCCTACGTTACTATTGGGACGAAATTGAGTGCCAATATTACCTGGTCCATATTGTGTTCCGGTACTATCTGGCCCATATTGTCCAATAGGTCCATAAGATGCACCTCTATTATCCGGTCCATATCCACTAGCGCCATATTGTCCACTTGGAGTCATTAAATTATTTGGGCCCCCAGAAGAAACATAGGGTGTATTTGAACTTTGTCCTGAAGTTGTTGGTATTTTATCAGAACTATAAATATTATTAGGATACAAATTTCCATTTGGTGCGTTGTTTGGAACTATACAACAATACACATTACTGCCCCCAGGGCCTGGATATGGACCATTTGCTAATGACCAATGTGGTAAACCTGCTTCCCTTTGATTAAAGCCACTTTCTGGCCCATAAGGCCTGGAACCGTCTTCAGGAGTCCGTGATCCTGTTAAGTAACCAGAATTGGTTTGGGACGTGCTTGGTTTACTAATACCCCCTACGGAATCTCTTTCATTATTAGAATTTGGCCCCCCATTACCGATATTACCAACACTATTTTGTGGTCTAAAGTTATTTCCAAATCCAGGTACAATATTTCCTGGCTGATCACTGTATTTGTTTACATTATAACCAGGTATGTAATTATTATTTCCACTTTCTTGGGGTCTATAATTGTTAAATTCCGTACCAACTATGTTAGTTGGATCACGTTTGCCATTGTTTGTATTACCTAATCCTGTATTTTGATTGCCATAACTCCCAGGTCCTAAGTTTGTACCTGGCTTAAAATTTTCCATTGCCATATTATTTGGAGCATATGCTTGTCTCTGGCCATTAGCGCCCGGTTCGAATCCCACTGGAATTCCATTTTGTCCAAAATCTCTATTACTTGTAGTATCTACTGGGTCATACTTTCCATTTATAGGGCTTAATCCATTGCCTCCTTGGGTTCCAGTAGGTTGATAAGTAGTTCCACCTGGATAATTGGTTGAACCATAACCTCCATTCGTGGTACTTGGTCTATAATTGTTGTTTCCTATTGTTCCTGTTCCGACTGGTCCCGGTACTGCTGCTCCTGGCCCAACTCCTCCTGGTCTGATTGCTCCTGTACTCTGAGGTCCATACATTTCATTTCCATTCCCTTTTGAGCCTGGTCCTAATTGGCCTGGTGTAGGACTATAAGATGATCCGTAATGGTCGGGGCTAGTTTGAGTGTAACTTTTGTCAGGAAGACGGTTGGGCCCACCATGTTCTGGCCAGGTAGAATCCACACTTGGACCATATTGATTTTCGGGTTTAAATCCAGAAGGACGCTTAAGATTTTCAATTTCTTGTTTTGTTTTACCATTACAGTCATCGCAATTGGGATCATATATAGACTGGCTCTGCGCTTGACCCATGCCGCTGTTTCCACCTTAAAAATAGCATTGTAAAATAAAACTATAATTATGATTTGTAATTATTGATAGGAAAATGTAAGCTATCATTTTTTAAGTTTATAAGCACTAGCAGAGCCCGCGGCTACGCCCGCGTTCAATCTACAAAAAAAAACTGTTTGGGTTTATGTTATACAGCAATATAATATTGTTCATATGCTCATAGAAAAATACTAAAATCGCGATTAAAAAATAGGGGGTGGGGGTAGGAGGGTGAGAAATACTTTACGACCTATTCTTATACCTACCAAATATACAAACAAATCATTAAAATCGGTCGAGCCGTTTCGGAGGAGTGTGACCACAAACACCGTGACATGAGATATTTGTATATTAGATTGCCGACAACTTCGTCTATTTGTTATTTCTGTTATTTGTTTCTATTCAGTCCCATTCATTTCATTTCATTAATATTATAAATGCGAAAGTTTGGGTAGTTGGATGTTTGTTACTCAATCACGCTAGAACGGCTGAACGGAACGCTATATATAAGGCACAGAGATAGATTATAGTCTGGAATAGCACATAGGTCAGTTTTTATCCCGGAAAAATGTAAGGTTCCCGCGGCATAGATTTGTTTTTGTTTTTCACAGAGCAAGGGATTGACTATCTATTCCATACTAACCGTTATAACGTAACTAGGGACGAACCCGAGCAAAGCGAGGGTGAATCGTTAGTATCCTTATAATTTCGTCATGCATTTTGATTAGTGGTGAAAAAAGAGTGCGTCTATGGAGAAGTCTTTAAAAATGAGATAAATATTTTTAAGCAACTTTTATATTTTTAACTCCCTCAATGCGTCCTTACCTAAATCCTTACCTAATATATTAGGTATATGACTAATGAAACATTCTAACTAGTAATAAACTTACTGACGCTGGCCCTCGAGGAATCTGCCGCAGAATGGGCTTCAGCTTTGCCTTCATCTTTTCCATTGCCACGATCTATCGCCAAATATTGCGATTGCGTTTGCCCTCTATACCTCCCTCGTGGTATAAAACTTTGCCGTCTTACTCTTATTACTGTTTCTAACTCGTTCGCAACTTTTGCCCAATCAATAAACTGCCCTACATTAATAAATTTGTCACAATACATTGCTGTAGTTGATATTTTTTCAGATTTCTTAATCTGCAAAGGAAAGAATATTTTTGTAACAGAAACCATATAACAAAGTCAGACGTTACACAACAGTAGACTTAAGCACATGAATATCAATTACCTTGACACTAATATAAAGTTATATTTTCATAAAAATTTAGTTAACGACATAGGTCAAGGAAACGAGATAGGCTCTTGACAAAATTAGCTTATCAAAAAAATTCTATTGTGACAGAAAAAGTATAATTTTTAATGCTTACGAATAACATCCAAAAAAATTGACTTTTTGGTGCACATATGTGTCTATTTAAATAAACATGTTATTTATTAACATACTTAGAAAGTTAAATATAGGTTTTTAAAAAAAAAATCTTTTATGGACGGTTGAAAATTCACTGTTAATATAATACACGGATGGATAATGTACATTTAGTATTTCATTCGCTCCCTTACTTCCATTGGCTACTTAGCTAGCGTATTTTATTTTAGGTCAATCACTTTAAAAGATGATTGATATCTTAATCAGGCTGACACATTTTACTGGTAATAAAACAGATAACCCCAACAATATGCCTGTATTTCGGCATACGTTGTCTTACTTTAATTTGTAAATTATAATAAAATAAGAAAATGCTAAATATCTTCATACAGTTATATCAATTCATGGATAGATACGAATAGACCATGGACATAAATCTACCTACTGACGGGAGTAGAATGTTATACGAATGTAACGAAATGTTTTATGTGCATGCTTTGCAATATTATATGTATATATGTACACACATATTGGATTTTATCTATTATTTGCTGTATGGACTGAATATTGGTAAATATTATATTAGGTACATATTATCGCTAATTGTTAATAGTAAATTAATAATGCTTCCCCATACAAACTTTCATCCCCATTCTCACCCCCTTAAGGGATTTCCGGGATAAAAACTATTTCACACACTCAATTTTCATATCATGAGAATTAAAAAAAAAACTTATTTTAGTTAAAAAAAAAAATCTTTAAATTTTTTTTCTATACAAAACTTGTCCTGACAATAACAAACACAAAAAAAAGAATTATCCAATTTGGTGCAGTCGATCGGAAGTTATGTGCGCACATAGGTACATTTCGATGATACATTTTTATTTACATACTAGCGACTTACGCTCGCTTCGCTCGCGTTCGGCCCTAGGTGCGTTTTCACGGTTAGAATAGAATTAACTATATATATATGTACAATGTACATACATAGTTATAGAAAAGTAAGTACCTACTTTTTATATATATATATATATATATATATATATATATATATATATATATATATATATATATATATATCCCTTACTTGAGAAATAATTCCCCATACAAACTTTCATCGCCCTTTTCACCCCCTTAAGGCTTAAGGGATGGTTTCCGGGATAAAAACTATCCTATGTTCTTCCCAGGGTCTCAAACTATATCCATACCAAATATCATCTAAATTGTTTCAGCGGGTTAAGCGTGAAAAGGTAACAGACAGACAAACAAAGTTACTTTCGCATTTATAATATTAGTATAGATGATACGGATTAATACCGTATTTGTATAAATAGCTTTTACATAACGGCATTATAATTGCCAATTTTTTAAAGTATTAAATACATATATGTTTTCTGTAGAGCTATATAAGATACACAATTCCATCATACATTATTTTGTTATATCTCAAAGGGTTTAGGCAGCATTTACGTTGAAAGCTCCCAGACGGCTTATTTTTTTCCGACACCTCCAACAAATATCGATATATTTTAGCCAATGTATACAAAACTTAACAAATTATATACTAAAACCTTCCTTGAGAACTACTCTATCCATTGGTGAAAACAACATGAAAATCGGTGCAGTAGTTTTTGAGTTTATCGCGAAGAGACAGATAGACGCGGCGGTGGACTTTATAATATGTAGTGATATATAAGATGTATAAGATTATATAAAGAACAACTAAATTAAAATAGGTAAAATTGTGTCTTATCCTAATGGAAATTTTGATTATTCTGGAATATAACACATTATCATTTTCCATTTCAATAAATACACCTACCTACATAATAGTATTTCCAATTAATATTAAAGTCAATGTACAATAATACGAAATTTTGACCATTATACATACAAATCTCTCATGCTCGAAGCATGTCTAATTCGCGAAAAGTTCTTTCCTAAAAAATTGTTGGTACTTTATTTATTTGGCGCTTGTTCGTGTCTCTTTACCTTATATACGTAAATATCTTAAAATAAACGTCGAAATAGTTTTGCCTACAGGTATTTTACGTATACCTACATAATTATGCTTTTTTAAATTGTTTAGGTTAATTTGAAATAAACTTTGAAATATTATGTTGTTTGTTTTCTATTTAAATTTTAAAATACTAGTAACAATAATCCCTAACAAATGTTTACGTAACATCTTATCGAGCTTAAGACATGAGAAGGAAGAAAATTTGAAAGGAAAAGAATATTCTTCGGATTTAAAATTAAAAAGCTTCCATGCGAGGCCGGGCATGCTCTTACTATTTTATAAAGAACTAGCGACTCACCCTTGCTTCGCTCTGGTTAGGTTGTGATGTTAGTTAGGATCAATATGTGCAAGTTGTAAGATTTCACAGGTTTCATTAATTGTAACATAGAATGTTTTTTCGAGAGATTTTATCCTTATTATAGACTCTATCGATTAATTCGATAAAGTGGGGACAGTGTACTTTTGCCTTTTTGGTTAGTTTATTCACCGGTTCAGGTAAGTTCTTTTAGAAAATTAAATGCAGTTATTATTACCTATTTAAAAAATAAAATGTTGTTTAAATTTCAATATAATTTCAATAATGGCATTCATTCCCTCCTTTTCTCTATCGTCTATAGCGGAATTACTCCCTCTTACTTAAAGGAACGCTTTAATTTTCTGGCTTGCAACTTAGGTTTCAAAGCGACAACCGTTTGAAATTACCACTTCACACCGCAAATTACTATGGCAACTCTTTTATTGTAAAAACTGTAAAGCTATGGAACATCGCTCCCCCGCAATTTTCGCCATTCAAACTCACTAGGTACTTTTAAACGTCGTCTAACTAATTAATATCTATCACTTTAGTTATTGTGTACATATATGTATAAACTATACGTATGTAAGTATTTATTTACGTATATATGTACATGTATATTATATATGTATATTTTTTTGTCTTATGTATGTAAACATAGTTATTCGTGCTTGTATATATTTAGTATTAGCGACTTAACCTCGCTTCGCTCGGGTTCGTCCATAGGTACGTTTTAGCGGTAAGTATAGAGTTGACTATATAAACATATATGTACAATGTACATACATACTACATAGGTATAAAAAAGTAGAAAAGTATTATAAAAATAAAAAATATATTGATTTTCCATTCAATCTTCCACCCCCTCCCTTTTCACCTCCTTATATATGATATGTTTTTCGGGATGAAAACTATCCTATGTCATTCCCAGGGTTTTAAAATATTTCCATACTAAATTTCATCTAAATCGTTTCAGCGGATTAAGCGTGAAATAGTGACAGACAGACAGACAGACGGAGTTGCTTTCGCATTTAATATTAGAATAGATAATGGATATATAAAGCTGGCTTTTTAGTGGTGGCTGAACATTGATAAGTCAGTCAGTGCTTCGCGACATTGCCTTTAATATAATAATAGGTACTAGCTGACCCGGCAAACGTTGTTTTGCCATATAAATAATTTCCTATTACTAAAATGGCTATTAAAAAATAAGGGTTGATCGTAGAAGGGTGAAAATTGAGGATTGTATGTATTTTTGTATGTTGTATCATAAAAAAATAGAAATTAAAAATTTTGTCTAAAAAATAAAAAAAAAATTTTTGGGGTGGACTACCCCTAACATTTAGGGGGATGAAAAATAGATGTTGGCCGATTCTCATAGATACCGGATAAGCACAAAAAATTTCATCAAAATCGGTCAAGCCGTTTCGGAGGAGTATGGCAACGAAAACTGTGACACGAGAATTTTATATATTAGAAGATATATAATAAAAATAGTTGTGTTCCTTAGGAGATAGACAGACATATACTATTGCGGACTTTTTTGTAGACCTTATTAAGACATACAATTTTCTAGTACATTGTTTTGATGTATCTCTTAAGGTTTAGCCAGCATTGGCCATATAAATTTTTAAGGACGACTCGATAGAACCAGTTATTGTGTTTTCCCGTGGGAATGAATTTTTTTTCTGTAGTAAAAAGTATTTTAAATATTGACCCGCGTATTAAGTTATCACTACACAAAATTTAGTTAAAATCGATTCAGTATTTTTCGCGTGAAATGCACATCTCGATTTGACTAAGTTTTATTATAGGTATAGATAAGAATAGGTATTGCGAGTGTACCTTAGGTGATAGATATATATTATTGAAAACTTTTCTGTAGGCTTTTTCAAGACCTAAAATTTTTCAGTACATTGTTTTGATGTATGTCTAAAGGTTAAGCCAGCGGACGGTTTCTAAGGAGGACTCGATAAATCCAGTTATTATGTTTTCCCGTTGGAAAGAAAGTTTTTCCGGAAGTAATTACTTTTTGCGTGAAAACAGACATACTGACATACAGACAAACAGAGAAAACTTTTAATAACTATTGTTTTGGGGTCTATATTGTGTACATAATATGTTACAGTCATTGTTTTAAAAAAAAAAATCTTATTTCATTTTGCTAAGTTATAGCCTTATTACTCGTATAGTTTTAGCGACTCATCCTTGCTTCGTTCGGGTTTGTCCCTAGGTACATACGTTTAAACGGTATGTACAATGTACATACATAGGTATAGAAAAGTATATTTTATATTTTTATTATTTATATTTTATATTTTTTCTCTTTATTAAAACTTTCCGTGTACCTTAAGGAACAAGAAACGAAAAAAAAATTGCTGAATTGGTCGAGCCCTCCTCGAATTTTGCGCTTAGCAATATTCATTTTTAGATTTAGATATCTATCTAAATCTAAAAATGAATATTGCCTATCTTCTATCTATCTAGATAGAAGATAGGTTAATTGTACCATCCCATCTACGGTTCCACTAATCCTTTGACCAAAGAAATTGCTCATAGCAAGAAGACCGCCGAATTTTTTGTTATTTTACTTTTCTTCTTCTGTACTCTTCTTTTGTGTGTGCAATAAAGGGTTTATCTCTCTATCTATCTATAATTAAAATTTAGATGAATAGAAAAAAATAGCGGTCACTCTGATCTAGTACCTTTGTCAAGCGTGAAAGGAAAGGTGCAAAATGTGAAAGATATTCATAGTGGAGCATAGTATATTCCTTCCGTTATTAGTGGTCAAAATATTTTATCACCATTATCAGTTAATAAAATTAAAACGTATTATAATTGGTTTCTCTAAATATGTGTTTCTCTGTAAACTGGGCAACTCGCTGTCTCATATGCTCGTAGATATTACATTCAACTATCATAATATTATATATTTCGTAAAGAATTATGAAAGAGGATTTCCTAAACTATCTGTGCCTAGTGCAAAATATCCATATAAATTAATTTTCTCAAATTAAAAAGGTTCCTGAAGTAAAAAAAAAACCGACTCCCAGGCACTAAAATGTAAAAAATAACTAAACGGGGGTTTTCATTTAGAATAGATACCTAATCGGATATTTTCGAAGTCGGTGCGAATAATTGTTGATTTTTTAAAAACCGCTCGACCTATTTCGATAAAATTTAAATTGGAAAACAAAAAAAAATATATTCCAAATCGGTTCAGGCGTCTTCGAATAATCGGTGAAAATACAAAAAAAAGATTCCGACAAATTGAGAACCTCCTCCTTTTTGGAAGTTCCCTGATATTTCACAAATGCGGCATTTTTACTTTAAGGTCGATTAATTAATACAAAAAGAAAAATAAATAAATAAAGTTATATGTTTATTTATTTATTTAATTAAAACAATTATGTATTTAATTTAATTTATTTAATTTATTTATTTAATTTTTTTGTTTATATGTAAAATATTGAATGATTTTTTAGCTGGACTTATTACACGTTTTTATTTCATGTACTTTGTAAAAACATAAAAAAGTTAATTGTATTTGGTCTCAGCATTTTATGAATAGTCCACATATTCATATTTCGTTAATAAGTGAAATACAAGGTAATATATTATATATTATAACGTGTTTTCCCGTGGTAATGAGATAATCTCCCGCCGTAAAAAGTCTAAATCTCGCCTATGCCACTCTCCAGATCTCCAACAACCCAAAAAATCTCACCAATCCTTCACTCTGTTCGACAGAAAGAAGGACAAATAAACAAACACACTTTCACATTTATATTAAGTAAGTAAGTATAGATTGTATTTATATTTACGAGCATTTATTTTGTTATATTGGTTACATCATTTTCGTGCTACTTTTCTATAAAGTCAAATCCAACAGTATCCTTCGCATAAGTCCCCTGTGTCACAGATAGATAGTACTATATGAATATATTATGTTTTTTTTTTTATAATTTAGGCACACGCATATCTTTTTAATGTGGCACCAAGAAAAAAACTCTTAAAAGAAGACATTTTACGACGGAAATGAAACCCCAAACTTGTTAACAATATAACTCCACAAGGACACTGAGAAGCAAAAAAAGTGGAAGAAATGCAGCAGCAAATGCTGTCAAGAGTTTAGGGATTGTAGACCTCTCTTATATGGGAAACAAATTAAATCCCCTCCCTCCTGATCTTTTCTTTGAAAACGCTCAATATTTTCTATAACAGTGGAAATATTTTTGCCTAATAACATTTTTTCAAAATACAAGCAAAAAAGTTGCCTAGACACTTTTATTACGAAAGTTGCCCACTTTACAAAGAAATGTCCCCATTTACCTTTTAGTTACGTATCTTATGCTAGTATCTAAAGAGGCAGAGTTTGTTTGTATGCTTGTTTTTTTGTTTGTTTATTTGTTTAAACGCGCTAAACTTAGGAACTACTGGTTGGAATTAGATAGCCCGTTTATTGAGGAAGGCTATATACCATCATGCTACTACCCAAGGGAACGGAGCAGTAATATAACGTATAGTCTATCTATTCCATACTAGGCGTAAAAACGTACCTAGGGACGAACCCGAGCGAAAAGAGGGTGACCCGCTAGTATTTAATATTTTTATATATATTAGGCTTATTGAAATGTCGCAATGCAATATAGATTTAATTTTTCGCACGGCTACTATGAAAATAATTTTGCACAGCAAATATTTTCGTGGATTTTTTTTGGGTATACTAATTAATTAAAGTTATATAATTTACCTTAATATATTTACTGCGAGTGTGTTTAGGTTGCAGATTGCTAAATCCACAGTATACCGGAATGATCGTTGTTGATGGAATTCCATTTTGCTGGTTTCTGTCATGTTCCACAGTCGTCCATACCAGACATATCTTAGAACTGGGCTTTCTGCAGACCAAATGCTTCTGAAATTATAATACACTTATGTTGCACTGATGTTGCACATTTTGCCAAATAGACAAATTTGCTAAGTTAAATTGTACCTTTTATAATCTGTTGTTTAATTAATTTTTTTTATTCCAATAAACTGCTAAAAGTAATAAAAAGTATCGCTTACAATAAATGAAATAAAACCGGATAATGTAGGAGTATTAGAAATAAATTCCCAATTGCACATAAGTAACATTTACATTACCTCAGTTTGTGTAGTTGCGCATGTAAGGTAGGTTAACAATAGCGCCACAGAGAGCCGCAGAAGGCCAAGCACGCGCGGGCGTCGCATGGCGGCGGTCGACGAACAAACTCTGCGGTCGACTGGCTCACCGCCCGCCATCTGACCCTCGAACCAAGATGAACTCGCAACACAAGATATACAGTTCACCCACTTTCGACGATAGCACTCGAACGCCTCACTTGCGCATAAGGAAGTGGCAGATCCTGATAAGACTGTACTCGATTTGCAAATTTAGGCTGCGAGATCTCTCAATAAACCCGGCAAAATTGAACTTTACTATTGCGTCATAAGAAAACATTGAGCTAAATGCTATAATTTATGACGCACCTATATTTACCTATATAGAGCCTATATTTAAGTTGTAGCGTAAGAATATTAATTAATATAAAAAAGAAAAACATACTTAAATAATAAAATTCTTCATAGCAAAGGTGGAGAACTTGATTAAAATAAAAGGAGGTAGAGTTACCATTTTTTTCTGGTATTGTTAAACGAAATATCAACACTTATAAATATTATGTAGTATGTAGAAACGCACCCTCGCTTCACCTCGGGTTCGCCTAGGAAAACAAAAACTAACCTATCCCACGGGAACCATACATTTTTCTATGTTATTCCAGACTACAATCTATTTCTGTGGTAAATTTCATCCAGATACGTTCAGCCGTTCTGGCGTGAAAGTACTAACAAACATCCATACCTACTCACAAACTTTCAGATTTACGAGTATTTATTCCAGTGTAACTACAAATTTTTATTATCTTCGTTAAGAATAATCTAAAAAGAATTTGTATGTGAATTCCAATATTTTTTTTTAAATCAAATACTGTTTAAGGAAAATAGTCGTTTCAAATAAAAGTCACTTTATATTTTTTTTTTATTGAAAACTATAAATCAACGAGTATAAAGCTGATAAAATGGTTTCAAAAGGTTACGATACGATCGTTGATTCCGATGTTTAGTAACGTGATACAATCACAAAATATCGAATTATTTTATGAAATACCTACGAGTACGTACGTAACTATAGATTACTATCGTTGTACAATTTAATTTTTGAAAAAAATTGAGAAAATATTGCTTTATCTTGTGCATTGCTATAATAATATCACCAAATGTATAATGCAGAGTTACTCTCCTAATCCACTACATCTAGGTGTTTTTACCCGCATTTAAATATTAAAGTTTATTGTTATTTGTTGCTTACATCTACTTGGAAAACCTTTTGGAACTTGAGCACTTGTTTCTTTTAACTATTACAATCTAGTTATTTCTGAGCTAACATTTACGTCTTTTTTTTTATACGAATGAGTAGGATATACAAATCGTTGAGAATAATAATTAGAGTGAGTTTCAGCAGGGCTTTTTGTGAGACCTACGCGCCGATAGTACTCTATTGTATCTCCACAATCGCAAGCCAATCTAGTCTCCGAACCACTGCTTTCTAATTGATATTTAGGCACAACGACCAAACTTTCTGTAGATTTTGTGGGGGGACAATGGCTGTGATTTCTTCCATGAACTGGGTAATGGTGGGGTGTTCCATTCTGTCTATGTGTGTGTTTCTCTTGTGTGTGATGTTGATACGAATCGTGATGGGTTTGGGCGCTGCGACCGCCGTGGCTGCGTCCATGACTTTTGGATCTATTAGTATTCTTGACAGTGGTATCTAAATAACCATAACCGAAACCGTATCCACCAATTGCTTTTGTTGTTAAATTGTCCCATGACTTTGGTTTAACGTGTTGATGTGAACTTTGAAATTGAATCTTTGGGGATGACTTAGCTTCGGAACGGTCGTTGTCCCAGAAAAGTGTATCACTACTTAAAGAGGTGCTGTAACTCGAGGCAGAATTGTCGCATGGTACTGTGGCATTGCTTGTAGCATAGGACTGCAGACTACATTGGCTCGTTTGCGTTGACTCTGTAGTGAGGTATCGATATCGACTCGAGCAGTGCCCGGAGTTACAAATCTTCTTGGCATGAGGATGCGCGCAAGCGTCTGGTTTTTGTGTCGATTTATCAACTTGATGGCACTTCTCTTTTCTTTTATGTTCTTTGGAACATTCTTTTTTACGACGTACCTTTTTTCTGGAATTCGGCACACAATGTGGATCACAACATGGGCTAGCCAGATCATAAGCCTCAAGACTATTTGCATCTTGATTATTATAAGCAGGCATGCATGGTGCACACCCATGACTGTGGCTATTCCTATGGGTTTTTGTATGTTTTCCATTAGCTGGTTTATAAACTTCAGAAACACGGTGGCATTCAGTGGAAGCCTTAAGAATGTAATGATGACAATCACGTCTGTTTCTAGGCGAACCTACTGTTATAACAAATCCGCCTGTGCGCAAATTGGGTTGTATAATACATGCGCCATATCTTGGATCTAAGTATTGGTACATAAATACATTAGGCTGAGGTGGTTTAGAAGCAGTTACATTTTCACTAGACAGAGTAGGCCGACAATAAGCACTATTAATATTATCTGTGACATTAGTTTCTTCGCTATCTGATATAATTTCCGATGGAGATGATTTCTTCTTTTGAGAAGGTAAACTGTGCGTTTTCCAATTTGAATCGAAGACATGTCTTTCTCTTACAGAGAGTTGCTCAAGCTCTCGCATTTTTGCCTGTAAAGTTCGTTGAATATTGATGTACTTAAGATGCAGTTCTACTTTTCTCACACAGTCTTCAAAAATTACCACGATCCGCATTCGGGAGTCACATGCATTAATTTCACCAACGATAGTGGCATGATCAGCGCGTTCTACGTCAGTGCCATTGATAGAAAGAATCACGTCCCCTTCACGCATGCCTGCTGCAGCCGCTGGTCCATCTGCTTCCACGTGGTCCACGTAGGTTATTACTTCTATTTCTTGTTCCTGTAAAATAAGGCAATACATTCATATGTAATACACTCATGTGTATCTCGTATATTTTTATAATTTTATTATGTACGCAAAGCATATTGTTACTACATGATTAGTATATTAGAATATACAATTGCTTGTGCTGTGTGCCAGTTAAATAATTTAGTCGCTTGCCTCTTTTGTTTGTACTATTTAAAAAATATAGCATTTTTTAACTTATCTATTTCAAAAAGTAATTTTTACAAGGAAACATGTTAATTTTATTTAGTACGTACTTTTTTATAGTGAATGCCGTAGCTCTGTAACGTAAACCCATAACTGCCATTCTTTTTTTCGACAATTATTGTACGACGTCTACAATCTTCCTCCGACTTGGCTCCAGCTCTTTCAGATTTTATCGATTCCCTTATCTATAAGAAAATTCGTATTAAGTGTTAATGTAGTTAGTTTGGCACAAACTGATGTATATTATTTGCATGCATTAGTTTTGTGTGTCCCTATTAAGTATTTAAATAATGCTTATTCAAAATTAGTATGCCTTTTATAGTGAGTTATCTATTAACCCTAGTCGTAGAGTCCATGGGGCGCACTACCCCTTATACACGCTAGCAGCCTTGAAAAGGTCATTGGCATTTGACATTATGGAGAATAATACTATAAAATACACGATATCGTTTCACCTATATCTTTTACCTCCCTTTTTAATTGATGAAATTTGGTTATAACTGACAAATCAAACTGAATGTTTTAAATACATAAATAACATGATTTTGTTGATGCTATATCAATAAGTATAATATGTTTTTTTGCATTGCATGTCCTAATAATAGTTCAAGGCATTATGTACTTACTGAATTATCTAGAGAATCTTCTTTCGATTCAGTGCTGAGATGTTTTTTACCGTTGCTCATGCTGCTCGAGCATCTTTCATTGAGTTTTGGTGAACTCATCCTCAGCTGGAGCCAGCACACCCACCAGACACTTTTTTACAACTTAGAGAAACTCCATCGACTGATAGCAAAAAGCTTGCAATTTATAGCTTGAGCTCGTGTAATAAGGCTTTATTTGTAACGAATCGCGTCTCGTTGGTTGGGAGAGACAAATCATTAACGCGACTACGCATGCGTTGCTTCTGGGCATGCGGTGTGAGCTTCTTTTGATAACCTTTGTTCGCACTGACCTGCTGCATATTTTTGAAAGCGACCGTATTTAAACAATTTTCTATGGAGATTTGTAAAAGATTGTTTGACTTTTTTACAAAGCCACTATAAAACGACGGACCTGCGCACTGCATTTTGTGCGCATTAGCGGTTTTAAAATAAAACGAAAATTATTATGAGTTTTTTATTATTTTTACAATCAATACCATTATTTCTAATTAACTAATATACAACAAATGATAAATACAAATTATTAATTTCAGATATATGTAGCTATAATACGTTTATTATGTAAGGTTTTTAGTATTTCGTTACATAGATAATTATAAATTAATGAATGATTTTTTATTACAGTTTTAACTTCTAAGGCGATTGGACTAAGGTGTTTACCTTAGCATAACTTATAACAGACATATTGGGTATAGGAACGGGTATTTTGGATAAATTTTTATTGAAGGTTAAAAGGGGAGGTAATGCAATAGATTGTACACCGGCTTCGGAAGGAATAATGGCAGCTCCTTTAATTACTTCTATTGGTTTGTTAGTGGTATCGCGTTTTGATTTCTTGGTATTTGTTTCCATGCCAATCGATGTGCTTGAATTTGCTAAAGTCAAGATTTTTTTATTATATTAATTATATATCATTTCTAGCTGCTTTTGTTATATATTATATTATATTTTTTTTATTCTAATTATATTTCTAATAAAAAAATCAGGTCAAAGCAATAAAAATACAAATATGCATTATGTACCTTGAGGATGTGGAATAGAAACGAGCTGTTTTAGTGCGGTCCATGGTGCAGATTCCTTAGAAGCAGGGACTAGTCCAACTACTTTTTCTGCAGTTACATTGGTCAATAAAGGATTGGGAATAGAACTCAAGTCAACTCCGGTACCATTATTACGGTAAAAAGTGATGGCCTCTTGATGACCTCTATAAAAATATAAAATATACATTAAAAACACACAAGATTTTAATCATTTTACTTTAAACACATCGGATAAATGTTGTGTTGTTGGTTGGAGAAGTTTATATCACCTGGCTTCCGGCTCCATCATGTCTACGGTCTCATAACAAAAATTGGGTCACAACATGAACTGACATTTGACTAAACGTATCTACTTTAAACTTAACTTAATGCCATCACCTCGAATTATTCCAGACTAGACTTTAGACTTAATAAGAGCAGGAACGTTAATGGTGGCGACGGAAAGATTTGCCAGAACTATCATTAATGTAACTTTTACATGTGTACTTGAACTATCATTACTGTACACACATACACATAAATGCATTATGTGTATGCATTTTCGCCATCATTAATTGCATAAGAATTGTCGGAAGTTTACTATAAGTAAATATTATGGTTGAAAAATTTCGAAAAAGTCGTCTATACTTTGTTTTTATCTAAATTAATTTCGTTAATTATAAGCAAAACACTTTTTTCTAGCCTGAATTATTCATTAAAAATATCTTTAAACAAAACTCTCTCTCAAGACATTATACTCGTATACAATCCATACATATAATAAAATTCTAATGGAGTCAAATCGGTACATTAAATATTTTTTGGAAAATCTGATTGAAATAGACATTATTATCGATACAGAGGCCGAATCTATAGTTTTTAGAATGTTTGCCTGTCTTTCTATTACCGCATTACGAAAAAACCACTGGAGGCATTTTGATGAAATTTGGTTATTCGGATCAACATATAGGATACTTTTTAATAAAGACAAGAATATATAATCTCTGAGAAATCTATACTAAACGTTAAAACTTAAGTAGGGACGAACCCGAGCGGAGCGAGGGTGTGTCGCTTGTGTTTTTATATAACAATTTTTCAATCATCGATCAAAAAAGTTTTTTCATCGATGGTTTTAATGTAAATAATAATTCTAAATATATATAGGTGCCTACGTCATGATGCCAGAGCCCAGAGGATCGAATTTGAACATTATTAATGTTCATATACAAAATGAGAGTAGTAATTTAAAACTACAGTAATAATATGTACTTACAAACTCTCCTTTGCAGTTTCATTGGTCTGATTTGTGAGAATGCCGACTTGGTAAACCGTTGCACGTACAACGTACCTGTGAGCGCACGTAGTTTTTGAGCAAAACACAAAAATTGATACTTATGTATAATGTAATAGTAAAGCATAATTTTTTCACTTACATATCTTTAGGTGCTGTTAAATTCATTTTGTGTTTACCGTTTTCACACTGGATTAAGGCAGAAGACAATAATACTAAGCCGAACACCTAAAAACAACATTATATATTTTCGATCACATTTAAAGATAATTAATAAAAATCTTTAATATTTATAACAAAATCTTACGTATAAAATATCTACGTGGATCAGCATAATAGAAAATATTAATATTTCATTGTATTTTTGGTTTACCGTTTCGAAAAGAATCACGCACACGGCACAAATCGATCATATTTAAAAAAAAATATATTGAAAATTATTACCTTAATTTGAAACATAATTTTCTTCTACGTATAACCAAAGCCAAAAATTCGAGAGAAACAAACAAACTGCCAAAGAATTGAGTTTTATATTATTATTTCATATAATGCATTGTCATTGTTTAAATAGATACTAGGTCTTCATGCTAATTATGGTAATCTGAAGTCTTGTATTGTACTGAAGTAATAAAAATAACATGTAAAATGAAGCTACAACAAGATGTATTTTTTGTGAAAGGTCGTTAGAAAAGAATTAGTTCGGTGAGTGCGGATTTTGATATTATGGCAAATTTAAGACTTAGGTTTTTAAATTTACGTTATCTTGAAAAAGAATCTGTAACAGACATATAAAATCTTATTCTATACTTTTCATTTGCCGTCGGGATTCTTTTATACAATATAACTACATATTTAAAATAATATTATAAACCAAATTACATACATTACATTATTAACAAAGTTTAACGAAAAGTATGTCAAAGTTTAACGTGCCTCTTGATATAATTATTTTCTTTGCATTCGTATTTTATAAAGTGATATTTTTATATGATCTTACGACACAAGTGAATGTTATCACAAAGCGAAAGACGAGTAGATTAGTTTTCTTACAAGAGGTATCATACATGATATAATATCACTATTTAGCAGTATCTCATCTAGTAACGATTGGGGATCTTATCGCTTGAGAATCCAAAGATTGCTTGCGTACGCGCAGTGCGATGCTGGCCGTAGCTCTGTAGAACCCGGATTACAATAATTTTGGATCCGTCTTGATCATTCATATTATAAATGAAAATTAACTACTGTATTTTGACATTACACTTTCATAAAGATAGAATTATGTGCTAGTTACATTAGGTAAAAATATCGAAATGGGGAAAAAAGTCTTGATATTTGCCGGAGTCACGACTTTGGTAAGTAATCTAACTTTATAAACAATATTCACCACTGTACTAACTACTAGAATAATATGTAGAGTTCAAAATTTTTTAGAATTATTCAAAAAAGGTTCGATTTTTTATGCTGATGGTAATATCATTTATTAACAGTACTACCTTAATTAAGTACGAAGATACTATTTGTGACATATGTATATGTACATGGTGTATCAAATTGCTTCATGTTAATATTTTCTTGTTAATTTGTTTAAATAGTGCTTATTAAATTCACAGTGCATAGCTATTAACGCTCTACATTTAGAAATATATAATATTTTAAACTTGAAATGTTTGCGAATGTTCATGATTTCATACTTGACCGTGCGATTCATGCCTTGCGACATACTATATTTTTTACATTATTTACCAGATCAACTTGTATGTTAGAATCTATATATACATAAAATGCTTTGTCCTGACTGACTGACTGACTGATCGATCAACGCACAGCCTAAACCGCTGGTCGTAGAAACGTGAAATCTGGAGGACATATTCTTTATACAATGTAGGCATCCGCTAAGAAAGGATTTTTCGAAATTCATCCCCTAAGGGGGTAAAATAGGTGATATAAGATTGTATGAAACTCTGTTATCCTTAACGCGAAATGCACAGAAAGTGGTATTTAGCTTTAAAATAAAAAATCAGAAATATCTGTATTAGATTTTTTTCTAAATTCATCCCTTAAGAGGGTGAAAGGGGGTGATAAAGTTTATATCGGCAAACAATTATTTACGATCAGAATTACTTGAAACTTGGTATTAATGCTCTGTAATACAATTAAATAAATACATATTTTAACATTTTTTGAAATTCATCCTGTAAGGCTGTCAAATCGGGAATGAAAGTTTGTATGAAACTCTGTAATTGATGTACGGAAAATGGTATTTACCTGTAAAACGACAACTAAAACAATACAAATATCTTTTTTTTTCGAAATTCATCCCTTAAATGGTAAAAGGGGGTTGTGCTGTTTATATGAGAAAAAAATTGTTTATGATCAGATTTACTTGAAACTTAATGTTAATGTTCTTCAATACAATGAAATAAACATGTATTCTAGATTTTTTTTAATTCAGTTCCTAAGTGGGTAAAACTGAGCGGTGAAGTTGGAGTTGTTGAATATATTTAAATAGAGTAACATGACTCAAGTTCTCTGTAAGTGCACACTTACTGTGTGGGATATAAAGTAGAGAACGGAAATTATTCCAAATCCAAAGGAAAATTATGTATAACTTTTCGGCTTTTTGGATAGATGGAGAGTAGAAAAATGTGTAAAAAATACAGGTAGTGAAGCTTGCTAAATACCTAAAGTGTACATTTATTTACAGAATATATGCGTAACATCTTTTAACGATAAAAAAAGATACTAGATATTTTGAGTTACGATCGCTAAAATAAAATTTGTTTTCCTTATTTTTGCAAGTAATAAAGTTTGATCGCGGGCGAAGCCGCGGGTTCTGCTAGTATAAAATAAAATTCTCCAATGCCAAACATATGAAAGTAGGATCGTTTTTATAAGTTCGTACTCGCTTTTCGCTTGTCCACCGGTTAAATGTTTTTGTTTTAATTTGACTGGACAAAAATATTTGAAATTTGTTTTACTTTTAAGTTCCAACTTTATTGTCCCCTCTTAAATTATATTCCATGTATTTATATATCTCTTTCTTGTGTATAAAAACTATTATTGTCGTAAAAAACGATAACCGTGACATATAGAAGCAATATTAGAAGTGTTATATAAAAATAGCATTAAATACCAGTGAGGAGAACTGGAGCACGAGAAATAATTCGGAGAGCGCAATTGTGTTATCAACTCATTGTCGGTTTGATATTGATAAGTGGAGACGCTACGGTCCGTCTTGTACAAACTTGACTTTATTTGAAATATACCATTATACCATAAATGTTACTTTATTTGTTGGTTTTACGTTATTTATGACACAATCTGTATACCTAGATGGAAATCTTTACAGATAAATAAAATTGAAGTGTAAGTTTGTAATGTCAAAATAACAGCTTTTTACTAAATGTATATGAAAGTATATACTTTTAAAGTATATACTTTAATATAAATTGGGTTTTAGAAATCTAGGACCAGCGGTTTAGGCTGTGTGTTGATATATCAGTCAGTCAGCACTTCTAATTTTGTATATATAGACTAGCGACCTACTCTCGCTTCGTTCCGGTTCGTCCCTGGGTATGTTTAGATAGACTATATTATATGATACATAAGTAGCCCATAGCCTTCCCAATAAACGGGCTATCTAATGTAAAAATATTTTTTGAAATCAGATTAGTAGTTCCTAAGATTAGCATGTTCAAACAAACAAACAAATAGACACACGGACGGACAGACAGACAGACAAACAAACAAACAAATATACTAAAATTGTATGGCTCCCGTGGTATAGATTTGTTTTTGTTTTTCTATAGGCAAACTCGAGCGAAGGGAGGGTAAGCCGCTAGTATATGATATAATTAATTATCATTTGTTAAATAAACCACATACATATGTAGATTGTAGATACTATTAAAATTTTATATTTTTAATGAATTAAATTTTTGTATACTTATTACAAGTACATACCTATATATTTGCTATAAATATTTATTTATAATCTATATATTAATACGTGAAGCAAAAATTTATACCTCTTTTTAAGAAAATTGCGCGGACGTAGGAGTATGAAATTTCCCACACTTATAGTTTATATAGAGAAGGTGTAGAATGCTAATATTTTTATAAAAATGTGCATAAAAAATACATTAAATCAATAAAAAAACATTACACACAATACCATGTATTTGACACACACATTTGTTTATTGTTAAAGTCTGTGGTCAAATTGAGTATAGATTAATACTGCAATATACGCAAGACAATAAATATATAACTTAATGAATTATGGTTGATTTTCAACCATACGGCGATCACTAGTATATATAAAAATATAAACATATTGGGGAGAATCATATTTTATGAAAAGCTTTATCGCTCGCGTCATCTCTGATGTCAGTGGGTCAGACGGATTTGAATGGGCCGGGCCATCTTATTGTTTAGAATGTACTGAAACTTATTTAAAAAAGTATTTTTTTTTTGTTAAGAAACTAACATTTATATTATCCAAAAAAAGGCACTTATATAAATTAAAATTCATTTAGTAGGTACTATTGAGATTAGTATTTGATCATTTCAAAAATTGTGCCTTTCTTTATCTAATCTCGAGCAAAGTATAAATAGTGAATTCAATATCAACAAATTCCCAGGCTATGAGTGATCAAACTAAGAATGTATTATAACAGATATATTTATTTTTTATGTAGGTGTAATAATGCCCTCCGCAATTACATATTCCATTGAAATATATTATTGAAGAGTAATCGAGTTCAGCCGTGAAATATATTATTGAAGAGTAATCGAGTTCAGCCGTGAGCATATAGTTGGGTTTATTTTTTTATTAATAAAAACGTAAATATCCGTTAATGCAAATCCCCCATTCTCGGATAGTTTTTCATTATTTATATGCTATTCATTTTGCTGCACTTGACTATAGCGTATCAATTACACAGTGCTCAATCCACGGCCATGCAAATTGGTATCCATGGGTTAATCCAGAGTAGAGAAGTATTAGTATAGTATATTTTCGTGTTTCGATCCATTCATGCGGGCGGATAAAATATTGTTTGTTACAGCTGCAAGCAGTCATACAAGTGATATTCAGTTCTGTGTCTCTAGCACAATATTTCTGTCTCATTGATTTTTTACGAGAATTGCCAATCCTTCTCTTCATAAAAATATTATATTTGCACAGTGAGTACATCTGTAAATGAAATTTATTAATTAACTAATTTGTGTGATAAATCACTGAAATTGCAAGATTATATTTTTAGATCCAAGCCAGTGTGGCATTCGCATCAATATAGGCAAGGCGATAGATGGCATGGCAAACCAGGCTTTCATATTGATGACTACAGAACCTTTAACTGTTACTCGCACATTTCTCATTAATTGTGTGAGCTTAGGTTTGGGAGCACTTTGGCTTCTCACCAGCGCCATTTTAATGAGTAAGAGTTATATTATATCTTTTCCCTAGCATTTATTAGAATTTATATAAAAAAATGAATTTTTATTTCAGCTGGTGGGGCAAAAAATAATCATTCTAAGCCAATACGGTGGCCTTGGATTATGGTATCAGTAGCAGTATGTGCTTTAGATGTTGTTGCAACCGTCATTTTTGCTAATGACTCTTTTTATACTAGAGTAAGCTGTTTTTTGCATAGTATTTACAAGCAAATAATTTTAAAACTTAAAATTTTATATACTCTTTACCCTGTTATTTTCAGACTCTTAATGACATGTTAGACTATATAGGAGCAACAGCTAGTGGCACGGGCAACATTCAACTGGACACATCATATGTGGCCTGGATTATGGTCATCCTGTACTCACGTTTTGCTTTTTTCTTTCTCTTCAATGTTCTACTTATCGTGCTCGTGATCCTTGATAGAGGTGGAAGCATTAAAAGTGATGTTGTCGCTGTAAGATCTTTTTATATACTTTTGAAATTTTAAAATGCATCTTATTATATGATTTAAGTATAGGAATATTCCAAACAACAGGTTGAAAATGCATCCTCCGCTCTACCGCTGCCTGCATTAGTTACGCAAGTTACTACCCAAGATGCTGAAGTTCAAAGTTCTCCAATAAATACTCATTCTCAAGTAACACTGCAAGATGGAACGGACTGTAACTCTGTAGCAATATCGGATCAATTACCTACAGAACCAACGCAACAAAATCAGAGAACGATGGTAGTAAATTCATTAGCCCTTTCAAATATAACTGAAGCTTCTCGAAGTACCAGGGAAACCGAAGATGGCAGTACTAAAGAAAATGAGAGCCCAAAAATCCCGCGTGCAGGTTTTAATCGAGCTTTTCGATCATGGAAAAAATTATTATTTGCGAAGGAAACCCCAACTCCGAGGAGATTTTCTGTGACAGAGTCCCTAGACCTATCGCCTGAAAAGTAAGTATCGCTTATATACTTCTTCACATAGTGGCAATTATATAATACACCATTTAATCATCACAATATCAAAATAATTACCACTACAAATACCTATGACATTTTGGATACTTTTTTTTTCTGAAAATTAAAATTTGAATTTTCTACAGATCGCCACGTATACATCATGTAAATGATAAAAAGCGTACAGTGAATTTTCCCGAGAATTTACTCTCTTTACCTCAAAGGTTGGAGAACATGATAGCGGAGCAACAGCGTCGCTTAGACAGTGCGGTGGTAGACACAGCGGGTCGAGCTTCTCCTCCGCGTGCTACACAGTCTTTGCCTCAGCTGCACAGCAATGAAACCACGCAAACTGCTATGCCAATTTTCAATAAAGAGTAAGATTTTTCATAATCGTAAAAAATATTTCATAGCATATAAAAGAAATTATTATATGTATACTAGAAGAACCCGCGGATACGCCCGCGATCAATCTATAAAAAGACTCTTTGGCTTTATGTTATACAGAGACTCATCCTCGCTTCGCTCGGGTTCGTCGCTATGTATTAATATAATATTGTCCATACAGAAATACTAAAATCGCGATTAAAAAATGGGGGATCGGGGTAGGAGGGTGAAAGATACTTTACGACCTATTCTCATACCTACCAAGTATACAAAAAAAAATCATTAAAATCGGTCGAGCTGTTTCGGAGGAGTACGACCACAAACACCGAGACACAAATTATTTATATATTAGATAACTACATAGCACTCGGGTGCGTCCCTAGGTACGTTTTAATTTTTTTGAGCGAAACCCTAATTCTTTTTCTAAAGTAAAAGTAGCCAGTGAAAGTCCCGTTAAAATTGGTCCAGCCGTTTTGGAGATTAGCCGGAACAAACAGACAGACAGGCAGACAAAAGTTTAAAAAATTGTGTTTTTCTTATAAGTAGCGTATATAATTCCATATGCATTTAGTATAAAGCTGTTATTTTGACATTACAAACAGACACTTCAATTTTATTTATCTGTATAGATATATAGTTATATAGATATATAGTTTTGTTTAATATGACGTATCATTTGGCATCCATCTCTAAGTAGCCATGCATTTGCCGGATTTGTCTCCTACTGTAGGGACCCCTATAATAATTCCAAGAAACTCTACTCTACTCTGGTCCTTGCGTCATTTATCTTTTAATCTACAGGAGACGTGGAACTGCAGCAGAGTTGCAAGGGCAGCTGCCATGGGCATACATTCCCGCTTCAGCTCACCGTATGCGAGACCAATTACCTCCAGACGAAGATTTGCCCCCGGTACCACTCCCTGATTATACTGCTATTCCTTCATTTCGAAAAGCGTGTAAGTCCTTTAAAATTGAAGTGAATTTTACTATGGCAGATATGAAGAAAGAAATAATTAATAATATACCATAAATATAATGTCGGATAAACGATGTTTTAATTTATATCCTATATGTTGACTCGGATAACCAGCTATCATCATACCAAATTTCATTAAAATCTGTCCAGTGGTTTTCTTGTGATGCGGTCACAGACAGACAGACAGACAAAAATTGTAAAAAATGTTGTTTTGGTATATGTACCGTGTATACATCCATATGCATTTAGTAAAAAGCGGTTATTTTAATATTACAAACGGACACTCCAATTTTATTTATCTATATAGATTATAATAATAATGTATTTATAATTATATATTTATAATTATATATTTTTAAATAGGTAATTTCTTCTATTTATAAGATTTAGCTTGCCTACTACAAAAAAAATTACAACTATCTATTGACATCTTTCAAGTCTCTCCAATAATATTTGTCATACTTTTCATTCATATTATTTTGTGTTTTTATTTTCAGCCGTCCACCGCGCAGCATCTAGCTTAAGCTCCTTAACGCAAAAAAGAAATTATTTCACTCCTCAACGTTCAAAGAGTTAGTTCATTGACCTTTATTATATTTTAACTTTAACAATTAAAACCTGTACTATTTAAATATAACAACCATTGCAACTATTTTAAATTAAAAATAAAATTGTTTTTTCAGCGCCTCTTACACAATCGGATGTTTTGTACTAGTGTAAAGGAACAAGAAAAGCCTTTTACTATGGACCAAAGGCGCTTAGTAAAATCAGTATTGTTTTATTCATATGTACTAGTTAGTTATATTTTTATAAACATTGAAATACTTTAAAAAAATTCTAAGGTATTTTTTCACATACGAATTTGATTTCTTAAGTTGTAATTTATAGAATGGCTCTTGGAATTTCTATTATTGGAAATTTACATTGAGACTATATTTATTGTTTAATAAAACTATATTTATGGGTTTTTTTATTGAGGATAAAATTTTTACGATGCGCGCGCACACCGACAGCCAAAAAGCGACATGATGAAGTTAGCTGCATTCCTTTCACAAACAGAATGTTGTGACATACGGGATGAAACCGTTAGCTATTTTTGTTTTGTTACGCCAAAGAAGTATAACTTTTTACGTTTTTACTACATTGCGTTATGGCTCTATTTGAAAATATAAAAATTTGCATTTGTTTTGAATACGATTATTCGGAATTTTCGTGTCTCATTTGGATGAGATTTCGTAAAATTTATTAGATTATAAATTAGAATACTTAAGACATTAGACACTAAATAAGTTTGTAAGTCTCTTATTACTATTTTTAATAAAAATAATTGAAAAAAGTTTTTGTTTTAATCTTTATGACAATACTTCTAAGAAAGTAATTAATTCAATATGGATATATAATACTTACTTAATTGCTATTTATTTCCATAAGCGTGTTTTACTCGATACGACTCCAATCAAGATTAATTTTATAAACTGTCTCTAAAATGCACAAGATCGATATTATATAGACGAATATTGTCACTCTTCGACTGTCCAATGTAGGTCCGATGTATCTATTGGCATAGTAAAGCGTGTATGCTTGTGGGGGTATGCTCAAAATCCTGTGTGCGAGGCTGACACGAGGAAATTCAGACAACGGCATGAGTTCTAAAACTACAGCCACGATAATTTGTATAGCAGTAATAAAAAGTTTTACGTTATTCCCGAAGCATATCGGTGTTACAAATTCTGATATAGAATAGCTGGAGTAGAAAGAGCTGCCGATGCGCCAACTCCAAGCGAGGACAAGTAGAGCGGTTAACAAGGTCTCTGGTGTAGGCATAACATTTTGTCGAAAAAAAATTCGGATAAATTTTACATTTATACCCAGTGATTGATTTGAATTTTTTTTTGATAAGTTTGTCAAAATTTGTCTCTACAAAAATAAATTAAACTGAATGTGAGCATAGATAAAACTAAAATTTTGGCTATTTACTAATATCACAATATAAAATAATTTTGATTCGTTAAATTATAATTAACTAAATAAATAAAATTATATTATTCCTTTGGTAATCGTATCATGAATTATTTTTTTGTAGTTTAATAAATAGAAAAACGATAATGACTTTTAACTGTAAAAATACAAAGTATCTATCTCTCTGTGGTAGGAAAACCGCGACTTTTCTGAATCGCTTTTATTGATAGGTAATATATCTTTTGTCCAAACTAATATACCTGAATTTTTTTTGTTGGATCAATTTCAATAGAACTTGAACAGTATTTTTGATCAACTAAAAGTTGCCACGTTTGAATTCAGTATTAGCTATATTATAGTTACGAGTTTAATGTCTTTCATCCTTATTAGTTACTAGCGACTCACCCTCGCTTCGCTCGGGTTCGTCCCTAGGTGCGTTTTGATTTTTTTTAACGAAACCCTAATTCTTTTTTCGTTACTCCTTATAATATCAACTATCTGCCAGTGAAAGTCCCGTTAAAATTAGTCCAGCTGTTTCGGAGATTAGCCGGAACAAATAGGCAGACAGACAGACAAAAATTTTAAAAATTGAGTTTTTCTTATAAGTACAGTATATAATTCCATATGAATTTAGTTAAAGCTGTTATTTTGACATTACAAACAGACACTTCAATTTTATGTATCTGTATAGATTAGGTACTAAAGAAACTTACCAAAACCAAGCGGAAACTTAGCTTTTTATCAATCAATTTCAAAAAGGAGGAGGTTTTGTTGGTCCCATTTAAATTAGAAAAAAATCCCATTTAAATTAGAAAAAAATACCAATAAAGTGGAAAAATAGCTAATGAAAATTTAATCTACATCAAATGGTAATATTGACTTGAAACTTTGCAAATGTTTCTATTGTCGTTGATAATGCAGTGATTTGGTATCTTCGACATGATTTGATTGTACGGCCAGAAGTTGGATAGATGGAATGTTCAACGGCTAATAGTAGATATTTTATGTTTGGGCTTATTTTGTTTGATTTGACAAGCTCAATACGTTAGAATTGAATTTTAGAGCTTGATTTTTAGTGTTATTAATTAAAGCGAATTTTAGTTTGTCAGTCTTCATATAAAAATTTTCATTAAACTAACTTAAACGGCTTAAGGGACTATTTTCTTAAAATACTTTCTTTTTACTTTGCGTCTACTATGTCTACACTAAAAATGGGAAATGAAAACTTAAAAAAAAATACAAGCCAGCCGATAGAAATCAAAGCACACCGACTTCGAAAATATCTGATTATGTATCTATAGTAAATAAAAACTACCAGTCAGTTATTTTTTACTTTTACTTTTTTTTTTAAGTTAGTTATTATTGTTTTTTTTTAAGTTTTATATGATGATTCTTCGAAGAGATTGCCTTATATTTGACTTCTAAAATTTCTACTTAGTATTGTGTACATTTTACTTAACATTATTCATGCGGAAATTTATTTGTTGGTTTGTTTTTATTTTACGCAGCAATAGATCTACATAATTTTTTGCAAAGTGATGAGATTTAATAGCAGGATTTTGAAAGTATGAAAATTGGTAGTTACGTACGTCATAAAATCTAGTAATTGCTATTTTGAAATAGAAGTTTGAAATGTTAATCTTATCATGCTAATATGATCATATCCGTATTAATATTATAAACTAGCGACTCACCCTCGCTAAGCTCGGGTTCGTCCCTACTTACGTTTTAACGTTTTTGTTTGCTCAAATTGCTCAGAGATGAGATATTTTCCCGCAGTAAAAAGTATTCTATATGTTGACCCGGATAAGCTATCATCATACCAAATTTCATCAAAATCCCTCCAGTGGTTTTTCTGTGATGCGGTAACAGACAGACAGACAGGCAAAAATTATAAAAACTATAGAATCGGCTTCTGTATCGATATTAATATTATATGTCTATTTCAATAAGATTTTCCAAAAAATATTTAATTTACAGATTCGGCTTAGTTAGAATTTTATTATATGTATAGTTATGAAAGTTTGTGAGTATTTATGGATGTTTGTTACTCTTTCACGCTAGAACGGCTGAACGAATGTGGATGAAATTTGACACAGAGATAGATTATAGTCTGGAATAGCACATAGGATACTTTTTATCCCGAATAAATGTACGGATCCCGTTGGATAGATTTGTTTTTGTTTTAGAGGCGAACCCGAGCGAATTGAGGGTGAGCTGCTAGCGTCTAATATAGTTCAAAAAATTCTAATATAGGCCTAATTCTTAATATTGATGATGAGGTTGCCGACCGATATCGGCAGCCAATCTCACTGAGATTAGCCAACTGCGAAGGAAATATTAAAGTGCAAGAGTGTACGTACGCGCGGACACAACGTGCACTCTCCTATTCCTTTTACTCTCAAATAATTTGATACGACCGGTGAGAGATCAGGCGCAGGACCGACAGCTTAACGTGCTCTTCGGGGCACGGGAGTGAACACCGCCAACTTCCCAACTCCGGATTTTTACTGGGACTTTCTTAACAGAAAGACTCAATAACTAAACTTGGCCCGACCTGAGACTGGAACCCAGAACCTAAGGATGTGCAGCCATACATACTATAATATTATAGCCACTACACCACCGAAGCAGTTAATAACAAAAAGTTATTATTCATAAATAAAAAAATTACAGTAACAAAAGATACGTAGGTATACTAGTTAAGTGTAATGCAATCTATTTAAGTTTCTAAATTAATTTTCTTTACCATCATCATTGTTCATCATTCTTTTAAGAACACTCGGAGGGTACATGAGCTCTTGTACCACAAAAAAAAAAGAATGACATCCAGATGGGCGGACATGACACAGTGAGGGCTACCACGCTTGAGTTCGCTGAGAGAGGCGCTAGTGTAAGGTAAGGTTTCTAGAACCGTCAAATGACACTGAATGTTAACTGTTTGCGGGCTTTCCATCGCGGATCTTCACTAATTATTCATGAGTATTGTACACATTGTGCCGTTCCTGATTAATTATGGCAGACATGATACGGCTCCACAAATGATAATTGATAATGCTTTAAAAGAAGAGCTAAGAAAAACTTGATATTTTATCTATTTGGTTAAATATTATATATTAATTATTTAAAACAAAATCCTGATAAACTGGTGCCGTGTTAACAATTATTATTATTATTATATTCAATTTATGACCCTGCCGCACTAACAAAATATACTTTTTTCACGAAAGCAATAGGACCTTAATCGTCAGTGGCGCCAACTGGTGCCCTGAGAAACGATAGCCCTACGAACCTCTAAATATATATATATATATATATATATATATATATATATATATATATATATATATATATATATATATAACAGTAACCAGATAACATAACTAACTATTTATTACAACAAAGGAAATCAAAGCACACGATAACTTTGCCTAAGTGTTTTATTGCGATGTGGCTTAATGAAATTCATAAATAAATGTGGTACATACATATATTTTATAAATAAAAAAATATATAGTGGTGCAAAAAGGCTGCCTAGATTTGCCTAAGTTAAGTGCCGAAATCAACATGAAGAAGTCCATGTGAAGCATTAAATAGAAAAATGATTTTTTTTTTCATATTTTGGTTTTCACGAATTACCTGATTTTCATAAAACACTTATTTCTAATCACTCACTGTGCTTATAAAGATTATATAGTTTATTGATACCGATAATAATTATCGTGATGCGATTAATATTGATATAGTCCCTTCATGCACGACCAGTAGACCGGCATGACGTGTTGTGTTATAAATATAGCTATTATCAAAGGTGAATATGAACTATAACAAAATGAAAATACCCCCAGGGTTGCTGGTCACAGCGTGCCTTTCTGGTGGACTTACTATTGTAAGTGTCATCTATTTTTTGTTTTTATCTTTATATCATTGAATTGATGTGTATCGCTTACAATTGCAAAGAGGGCGAAATTATTATTTATAATAGAAAAAAATGTTTTACGGATAGTATTGTAATGATTTTTATGCGAGTCTGGTATAATATTTAAACTTTTAAGGATTTTTATTAAATAGAATATAAGCTCGGTGATACAATTATTAAGGCTGCACTGCGACACCTGTTTTTACATACGTAGTACGTACCTAGATGAGTATGATGGAATCATAAATACGTTGTAAGCGTTAATAAAATGAAGATATTATATTATATACACATTAATAATTAATTATTATCAGTATTACACACGTGTTTTCAATACTACTGCACGTGCAAGAATAACATCACTGTATTGCTAATTAAGTTCTGTGGGAGCAATACGTCTTAAATCGCAATTAAACTGAGTTTTGCGAGTTCTATTTCAAAGGCCAAGTTAGTCAAAGTCTATGTAACTGATTTACAAATGAACCATACATAGCAAAAAATAATATTATTTTCAAAAGACTTGCCAATTTCTCATATCGTTTCAATCGATTCTTTATCTAATATCAATTGGTATGCGCGATTTGTCACTTATGAACAATGTAAGATATAGATGTAAAATATGTAAATTACCATTAACTGCATAATATAAACATACATAATATTGGAGTTTTTAATGAATTAATTTTTTTTAATCGATTTATTTTTTTTAATTATTTGCATGAATTGAGCATAATAGCAAGAGTCTCAACTGCGTTAGAAGTTACGGGTTCGATGCGTTTAGTGGCGAATGTCAATATAAGCGTTCTTTATTACTTATTTAGCAAATAGCTCATTTCTAGATATAGTACGATCTGCTCATATCATATTTTCTTTGTTTTAATAGATTTTGTCGCTAACCAATATAGTGTTAAGTATACTCGCCCTGTTGTATCGCTTCGATTGTGCAGCGGGAGATCTCGCATCGAATTCTGCAAATGGTGCTCACTTCTTTCTATTGACAATACTTAAAACTTATATTCTAGGTAAGTTATTTGCTGAAAAAGAGCGCTACCCTGATTATTTTTATAGATATACGTAATTTCGCTGGTAGTAAGTGAAAAACTGTTTATCTACAAATACATTGTTACGTCATCTGAGTGACGATCAGTTGCAAGAAATCATCAGAATGATTCATATATTCACAAAGAATACATATTTACTCGCTTCGCTCGGGTTCGTCCCTAGGTTGCTTTCCCATACAAACATTCATCCCCAATTTCACCCCCTTAAGGGATGATTTCCAGTATAATTAATAACTATCCTATGTCCTTCCCAGGGTCTCAAACTATATTCTTACCAAATTTCATCTAAATCGGTTCAGTAGTTTCGGAGCCTATTCGGTGCAAACAAATCTTTCCTCTTTATAATATTAGTGTAGACTAGCGACTCACCCTCGCTCCGCTCGGGTTCGTCTTTACTTACGTTTTAACGTTTAGCATAGATTTCTCAGAGAGATATTTGATCCGGATAACCAGCTAACATCATACCGAATTTCATCAAAATCTGTCTAGTGGATTCCCCGTGACGGTTTGGTGGTCGACGCTTTCACGTCACATAAATCGTATCACATAAATTCTATTTATAATAATTATAATAAATAAATAATAATAACCACTTTTTTCAAAAATCTATTTTGATTGCAAAAACTTGGTATGGTACTTATTTGGTATTGGTATGGTATTAAATTATTTAAATTGAATTAAGTAGCTCTAATGACATCAAAAGGAGGCATCAAAATTTTCCGTTCAATTCAATTCACTTGTTAATGGCTTCAAAACGTGCTAGTGCTGTGCATCAAAATTTTATTTCTCGTTCCAAATTGATTTTCGCATTTGGCATTTTTGCGCTCTTTGCCACCTGGCACCTAGAGCGACCGGTCCTCTCGCTCTACCCCAGGGTCGGCGTTGCATGGATGGGCATCTATATGGATGGGCATCTATATGGATGGGCATCTATATGGATGAGACACTTGTCCAAGATTTTCAACTTATACATATACCTAAAGCCACATGTTATACCTACAAGATATTATTAAAAATATGCAAGACATACAGGTCCCTGGCTTTAACCTGATCGATAATAAACAATGTTCCATATTAAAAAAGACGATCACCTAGTTTTCATTGTATTCTAACTGGAGTGCCACAAAACTCTGTTCTCAGTCCAGTTCTTTATATCTACAAATTCTTTATATCTATCAGACAAAACACAAAATTATATTTTAGACAGACCTGAAACTGCTCAAGGTTCATAATCATAAACACACATTTCTAAACAAACAACAGCTAATCTTCTATATAAATAAAAATGAATCACCGAAATGTACATATATACACGGATAACTTCCGATCGACTATACCAAATTGCATAATTATTATTTTTTTTTGTTTGTTATAAAGACACGTTTTGTATAGAAATTTAAAAGAAAAAAAATAATTTACTAAAAACTTTTTTTTAAATCTCATAATATAAAAAGTGAGTAGTAGTTTTTGTCCTGGAAATCATCGCTTAAGGGGGTGAGAATGGGCCTGAAAGTTTGTATGGGGAAGCAAGCTAGGGACGAACCCGGGCGAAGCGAGGGTGTGTCGCGTGTATGTAATAAAAACGAAAGGTAACAACTATGAACAAAAAAGGCCATATATGCCACTGACCACTGACTGACTTAAAAGAAAGCAAGGTAGACCTATAGCTGTAGATGTTGATATCAATGTATCATAAGACCTACATAATATTATGGTACCTAAATTTTTTTTTCAATAAGTAATTTAGTCTTAAGCATTGCCCTCTGCAAATCTGCTCATAATCATTTGACTGATTGCATGATAACATCCAAACACAAAAAATTCTTACTTAAGATCCTAGTGGTTTTTAGTAAATAGTAAATAATAATACTTAATTAAATTTTCAGAAGAAGACTGTGTTAATGCCCTGTCTGGAGAAAATCTTACGACTTCAAGATTAATTTTTATATTAACCATAGTAATGTTATTGTTGGCTATTATTACCTTTTTTACCGCCATAACAATGCTTTCAGGTATGTTCTATGATTATTTACTAAATTAGGCGAGACGACTTAGAGCACCGTATAACTTACGAGTAGTTGTAATTTAGCATTATAAGTTTTTATTGTAAAAGTAGTAGAAGTGGCCTTCTGTCGCAAAGTCCTAACGACCTTTTATATTTTTTTACCTAATAAATATATGTAAGATATCATATAATTTAATTGTTTGTTGTAGTTATAAACAGTGACAGTCCTGTGAAATATACAGATGTGATTGTGTACTTCTACGTTGGTGTGTGCGTAGCTGCATTGATAGTGGACTTGACACTTGGGGTACACTTTGGAATTGACCATGAAACTTTAAAGAATATATTGGTATATGACCTTTATAACTTAGATACTATAAGGCATAGTAGCCCAGTGGTAACGTGCTCGGCTGGGAAACCGAGTGAAACGGGTTTGAATCCCGGGTCTCGCACCTTCGATATTTTCATGTGCGAATCATTTCGAAGGAAAAAATATCGTAAAGAAACCTGCATGTCTGTGAAAACTTAGAAGATTTTCGAAAGAGATGTGAATTCCGCCAACACGCACTTGGCTAGCGCGGTGGACTATGGCCTGATCCCCCTGGGATGGAAGGGAGGCCTGGGCCCAGCAGTGGGACGGTTAAAAGAACTAAATGCACACATACGATACAACTTAGATATTTACTTTACTTGATTATATATTTTGTAAGATAAATTAAATAATTGGCTAAGTTATTGTTGTCGAATATTTATTTACCGCCTAACTAAATATTTTAAAATATAAATATGAGCAAAAGGAAGGCATTTTTCCTTATTTTACTAATTATACGTAGCATGACTTAATAATTTTTATTTCCAGGCGGCTAATGCTCCGGGATTGCAAAGTAATTATCACAGAGATACAATTCGCCTGGGAGCCCTTTTATTAATGACAATAAGTCTTAAAGGTTACATTGGACACGTTATAAATATCGTCCTTCTTATCTGGCTTGTTGCTCAGGTCATGCAGTACCAGAAGATGTTAAACGACGATGAGGTACTTTTGTATTACCCACACTATGACAGGGCTTTATAAAATAAATAAGATCATATTAATTTCATTGTATAAGTATAACTGAAGTTAATGAAAGTATTTCTTTCAGCATTCTATCCACAAATTAGGAGTGTTAAATGCTTTTGAGTAAGTCGCATATTTAGTATTTACATATTATATATTCAAACATTAAAATTAATTATTCATTTAACTTACGAAATTAAGGGTGGACAATAATACAAATTAAATTCACTTTTTGGGTGTGAAGCTATAAGCAATAACGCTTTATCTTTTTGCTCGTGTGTTGCTATAATTTTTAAACGACATAATTCCTTTTTTTGCTAAATTCGGTCAGTCATAAAAATTCTGCATTAAAAGCGCCGCCTATACCTATAAAATTCGAAATAATATCATGGCTGTAGTTTGTGCTACTGAATTGGTTAGAGTGATCCTTGCACCACAGTTATAAAGATACAAATGTTTATCACCCTTTAAACAATTAATAGCTGATCATGTACTTGTTTCAATAAGATTATATTCGCTATATTCGTAATTGGTTAAATAACATTTCTATAAGGTTATCTGAAAAATACTAATAGTGTTAAAAATTTGATTTTTACAGCGCACCAAAAAGATTTGAAGATCCCTGGAACTCACACCACAACGACATGTATTTGAGACAACCGAGAGCGTTAGTTTGAATTTAATTAATACTTTTTTAGATTTATGCGAATATTTGACAATTTAAATTAAACTATCTTTTCGGATTTTTTCGTGGATTTATTTTTATTTTTGGTTCCCGACTTTTCGAATGCTTTACAGCAATCATGATCACGGGAGAGATTAAGGTTTAAGATGTCTCAAAAGCATTATATAGTTGTTACAGACAGCCTAGATTTTTTTTTGTTGTATTATATCAGTTTTGGAAACTTTTTATACTCGTATAGTTTTATGTATTTTACTTTGCAGACCTCATTTGCATAATTCTACTCATGATGAACCCCGAACAAGGGAAACCCCCTTGACCTACGCCAATACAAAGTAAGTATCTAGTCAACCTGTAGTTAGTAGGCAGGTAGTATATTCGGGTTTTATTAAATTTATAATATTTATTATATCGTTTGTAACATATTACATTGATTTCGACAAATAATTGATTCTCTTTTAAATAAACTCTAATGTGGTGTATTGGGAATAAATGGAAATCAATTTTGTTGCTAATTTTTTAGCTCCACAAAAAGATTGGAAGATCCTTGGAATCCCCAACGCAATGACGTGTTTATTGGTAGTGGGTAAGCATTTTTATTATACCTTAAAGCGATACATGTACTCGTATATTATAGTGACATTATACCTAAGCGGTATATGTGTGTAACGCATCCATATAGATAGGTTTCTACTATGTACTTAAGTTTGTGACTTTTGTGACTTGTAGTAGATCACCTCACTTGTCTCATTTAATAAAATAAAATAGATTCAAAAATGTGACATAATTTTTTTAATCCAATAAAAGCCAAGTTTTAAATGTAAAGTCGTAAAAATTACCTAGTCGCGAAAAATATATTATAAAAACAATAATATTTTTCGTTTCGTGAGTCAAATTACCAAAAGCAGCCGATCGAAGTATGAGCAAAGAGCTAGAATAATAGATGTATTCAATCAGGTAAAACTTAGTATTAAATTTGAACTGGATGGCTGTTTTTGTATTATTAATTTCTAATTCTCTTTTTCAATTTCAACAGACCTCAGATAAATCCTGCTTTTATTGATGATGAACGTACTCATCGCCCATCAACTAGAGAAAACGTTTTACCGGAAAGAAAGTAAGTATATTTACTAAACAAAATTAAAGTACATACATAGGTTTGTGATATATTGGTATCAAAAATATGCACTTATTTCCTTTACAGCCGGCCTAGCAAACGTTCCGACTCGTGGTTACATAATCAAATTAACTCCGGACAGGGGCTTGGGAGTCGACCATTCTCATATCTGGAGGAACCGAGGAGGCCAGAGCCGTTGAAGCAACTGTCGCCTACAAATGACCCTCAATGGCGACGGAATCCCTGGCAATCGGGGCCGCCCGTACCAGATCCAGATTACAGCCCTCCACCTCGTAGACTAAAATCAGCGCTCAAATCAAACTATCCTTGATATTTTGGATCTATTTGCATAATTATTTACATAACAATAATAATATTACATAAGGGTCCACTCCATAACATCTGTAATAAAGACTAAGTATCATCTTGTTAGTTCTTGAACGATTTTAGTAATTGAGTCTATTGTACAAATTGCTTGAATATCCTGTTGCAACCTTGTACAAGCGCTCACCTGCATAACCATTATATGTATATGTATCAAATTTTGAATTATTGTAAATGGAATATTAAAAATAATAATAAATAAAATATTTGTTCAAATTATTGATTTATTGAGTTATTGTATTCCATGTCATGGGCTACGTATACCTACAATAGTGACTTACCCTCGCTTCGCTCGGGTGCGTCCCTAACTAGATACATTTTAAATAGATGTGTATAGTTATTGCGTACCTTAGGAGAAAGACTTATGCTATTGGAGATTTTTCTGTAGGCCTTATTAAGATCTACAATTTTCTAGTACGTTGTTTTGATGTACTTCTTAGGGTTCCAGCGTTAGAGATAATATAAATTTCTAAGAACGATTCGATAGAACCAGTTATTGTTTTCCCGTTGGAATGAAAGATTTTCCTGCAATAACCTTTTACTATAGACATAATATAAATTTCTAAAAAAGATTCGATAGAACCAGTTATTGTTTTCCCGTGGAAATAAAAGATTTTCCTGTAGTAACTTTTTACTATAGGAAAATCTTCCTAACTATCCTAAATGTTGACCCGAGTAATAAGTCATCATTTTAGCAAGGTAACTTACTAAATATAGCAAAAACTACTCAAAATAGCTTATCTTGAAAAAAAATATCAATAACGCTATTTGATTCATTAAAATAATTTCAAAAATGTTTATTTATGTATTATTTAGATATTCGTCATTAGATGTCGCCATTTGCTTTTAAAATACGTAGTTTCAATTTCAAAAAAATTAATATGAACTTTCTATGATAAAACAAACGTTTTGCCTTTATAAATTAATAACATATTTGTAATTTAAATAAATAGCTAAATAAAAATTAATCAATACTATTAGTAAATAAATGATTAAAATTAATTCAGTAGTTTGAGAGTTTATCGCCCAAAACTAAACAAAGAAAACAGAAGTATGTATACTACAAATGTAAGTATGTGTACTACAAATGTTATTGTTAAAACAAAAAGTGCAATATTACTAAATCAAATATGAGATTAACGAAGGCACCTTTGTGGCATTGTCAATCACCGCCATTCGGTAGAGTAAGACTATACTAATATGTAAAACCTAAGAATTTGGTTTATGGTCATCTAAACGCGGGCGGAGCCGCGGGCCATGCTAGTTTTATTATGTGTAGATTTAGAGATATGAGGTCTACGGTTTTGACGCGACAGGCCATGAGTAAAACCGCGCGCTTTGCAGTAGATACACGATGCAATGTTTGTATCGTTTATAGCAGTGAAAATGAGATCTCTTAAAGAACTGTCAGCTGTGGAAATTCAGTTTAGTTGATAGAATAAAGGTTTAAATGAAAATATGATTACATAGTTAAATCACAAGGTTGCTTAGATTGTTGGGGATCGTAGTAAGAAAGGGGTTTGAAAAGGATCAAAATGATAATGCAAGAGTGAGTATAAAGTGAGGCCGGGGTGACCTCAATGTCTAAAAAATCTAGGATGGCCTAATATCACATAATACTTGTATTATAAAATACATAATAGTACCTACTAATGTAAATATATCAGGCTTTAACCCTACAAGGCTCAATTTTTTTCTGTGGCTGATAAAAATAAAAGTGATGTAGTTAGTCATTAGTAGGTATCTACTAAAGACAAAATAAGAAAAAAAAATCCAAACCAAATGTTTTATTAGAAAAGCAGTTTCTTATTTTAATTCCATATGTGGTACAGTGAGCCTTAACTATACTTTTTTGGTAGTGTACTATAACATTTTACCATTTGAATTATTTCGAAGTAAGACTTCACAAAACGAAAAACATATCACAAAATAATTATATTTTTTTATACATATACCAAACAGAAAAATACTCGTCACGTCTGATTTCATGAGGAGGTAGGACTGCCGTATTCGCCTTTTTTTCTTTATTTCAATTTGATCAGGCAAACTTGACGGTCTGTCTCTTTCCTTGTTGATCGATGGCCCACACAAGCAAAGACTTCTTCTTACATCAAATTAGAAGTCCCTCAGCTTCAGTTGGGTTGGTTTCAGTATAGGCCTGATTTTAAGTAAACGGTCAATGATCATGCCCTGACCTTTAAATGCCGAAACTGGAAGTTTTTTTTTAAATGATTTTTTTTTATAGAAAAAAGGGGCAAACGAGCAAACAATCCACCTCATGGAAAGTGACATTTGTGACATGATTGGTGACATGGTTTGGCGCTCATAGACATCTGCAACACGAGAGAAGTTGCGAATGCGTTGACGGCCTTTAAGGAACCTGAAGACACGGCTCTTGAAGAGCCCCATGTTATAGCCCTCAGAGAAAACCTCAGGAGGAAGATCATTCTACATTTTGCACGTGCGAGATAAAAAGGAACGCGAAGCACGTACATTCGTGGGATGCCAAGCATCTAAAATGGATATCATCCAACCGACGGCGAAGAGTGCGATTATGGAAGCGCAACGGTGGCACCAAATAAAAAAAGTTCATCAGTACACTCTCCATTGTACACACGATAGAAAACACACGGAAAGCCAACGTCTCTTCGAAGGCTTAGAGGTTCTAAGTCGTCTGTGAATATGGGATCGCCGACAATATGAACTGCCCGACGTTGGATAGAGTCAAATAGAAGAAGCTGGTGTTGGGGGGCGCCAGCCCAGCGATGAGAACAGTACTCCATGAGAAAGCGAACCTGTGCTTTATAGACCAAAAGGAGATGCCTCGACGTGAAATACTGTTTCGCTCTGTTAAGCACACCCGGTTTTTTGGAAGCCAACTTGGCTTTTTCATCCAGATAACATCTAAACTGGACGTCGCTCTATATTTAACCCCAAGGATCCCGATACTCTTACAGCTGTTAAGAGGAGTGTTCTGGAACTTTGACGCTATAGTGAATGGTTCTTTTTAACGGTGAACGCACAAACTGGTGTCTATGAGGGGTTAAAGTAGATGAGATTTTCTTGACACCAATCAATTTAGCAACATTGTCTCCATAATCAGAGGAATACCCAATTCGGATGTCCACTAAATTCAAATATTTAGCAATGGTAGCAAGCTCATAATCAGACAGACTCCTAAAAGCTTTTTCGATTTAACAAACTGTAATTTTGAATGGTTTTGAAGATTTTTTTATATACTAAATGTGTGAATTTCTTCTATAATATGCCCCAGTAGTTCTTTATCAAAAAAACATGAAAAATATTGAAAGGGTATCTCAAATTTTATAATTGGTATCTTTTTCCAAATGAAGTTCCTTTATTTCCTTTTGATGCCAGGCTTTCTAGTTCAGATTTTTCAGTTCAGAGCCTAGAGTTCTAGTTCTGTTAGCAAAAGCAATACTCACAGAAGTCGATGATCGTCTCGTTCTCGCTGAAGTCAGACCTGAAGTACTGGGTTTAGGGTTTGATATTTGCTGCTCGCTCGCTAAGTGAACATCTTCCTTAACGGAAGACAAAAATAATGATGTATCTGCATTGATGATGATGTTTCCACATCTTTAAGGGATTCAGAGAAAAAATTGATAGCACGCTGAATTTTTTCAATGTCTTCATTACTTTCAGCTTTAGAGCAGTCTTTACCATCTTCTCTCTCTGAGGGTAGAGCTAGGAAATGTTCAATATCTCCATCACACAATCGTTTTCTCGACATAATCCGTATAAGAATATTCATAAGTACAATTGTCGTAAATACGTATTTGTAAAGAGGAAGGTTAAGGCTCAACGTACCATATGTGGAACATAAAATATATAATTATGATTTATCACTAGGTTTACTACAATAATAAATAAACTAACTTACCTCTGCAAAATTGACACTTTCTTACTATACGCAATATTTTTTTCTGCGTCAAAACCCTAAAGCATTTTTTTTTTATAAATTCTTGAACTTACGCAAACGGTAACCGTATAACTTCAGTTCAAATTTCGCAATTTACTGACAGTAATATGATCAATAACATTTATAAGCAATTGTTGGCGTTATATTATTGCTACATTTGCGATATATCCCTCAAAAACCAATAAATGTTGCTACTAATATTTCATAAATTTGTAGGAACAATAAAAGTAGTTGTTCCGCATATGGCACTGAGTGTCTAAGAGTAGGGCCCGTTTTTTATTTTGTAATCCACCAGGATTCGATCGATAATAGATATTTTCGTTCTATATAGGTACCAACCTATATTGATCGAAGACCTTCCAATGTTGAAGCCGGTAGCTGGCCTTTGGGGCCTATGAGATTTAATCTATGGGCGAACATTATTAGTAGAGAAGTGATAAACGGCTTTAAATTGACAACGCGTTTAAACGTTGTGCTTATTTTTTTAAACGTTTTAAAAAAACGCTTTTCGTTGAAACGCTTTTTTGCTAATCGTTGAACACTTTTAAGTAAAAGTCATCTGTCATAACGACAAGCGTTGAAAAAAGCGTTTAACAGTTGCCTGATCGTTGTGTTGTAAAACACTAACAAAATTAATACGTTTTCAATTCGCCAAAAATATTACGTAAACAAGTAGAATGTAATTTAGCCGCTTAATATGAAACGAATTCATTTAATATTGAGTCTTATATGGATAGAAATATGATTGTTAATCTAATATAATTTTTAATTTTTATATTAAATCTTATGTACTTTGAAATAAGGTCCAATAATTAAATTTTATTTTGAGTTGTATTAGCATTCTCATTAGGTTACTTTTCATGTTGTGTTTAGTTTCTTGAAACGTAGCCGTCAACGTTTAAACGAAATCTGCTTGAATGTATAAGCGCGCTGTAGCGCTTTTTTAAAAAAGCATGCTATTTTAAGCGCTTATCGTTTAAACGCCCACGTCTAATTATTAGCAATGGGGAAAGGAAGACAGTTAATTTATTTATTTTTATTGTATCTAATGCTTTTAATTTGAACTAAAAGTCCCCTATAAATATTAAATACAAATAATAATTGATAACTATAGACAAGTTTGTTTTATAATAAGTATCATTCACGTATGTATTTATAAGAATATCGTAGATAGAGAATAGAATATATAAAGATAGATAATAATATAATATAAATGAGCCAAAATAATGGAATTTGTTTTAAAAAAGAGATTATTGTCATTGCCATGAAGTATAATGGACTTCATCTCTTTCACTCAATAGTCAATACTTTTTGTAGGTATAATCAGTCTAGCGCAACTAGGAACAAAAAAACTGTTCTATGGAGTTTGCACGCAAAATAATGGCGGACATCTTCCATCGCACTTCCTCCGTGTAGCTTCTCTTTCTTTAACTAATCCGTTCGTCATTATCGATAGACAGTTCTTCACTATTTATGACTTTTGATTAAGACGTAAATACTAATTATTATCATAATTTGTTACATAAATTTGCAAGAAGATATTCTACAGAATTTGTGGCAACAAATTATCGAGTTTTGTTTCAGTGAATACGTTTTTTTAAAATGCCGCCAAAACGCGGTTTATAAGATGTGAAATTTGTGGAAATCGAACAATTTGTGGAAATAATGGCGGACGAGAAAAGGATATTTATGGAGAAATTTCCTATAGATGAAAGTCGGTATGTATTAAATCAGATATAGCTACGAACTCATAAAAATTTCATGATTTTTACAGTTGTTATCTAGCGATGTATCTAATTGTATTCCATACAAAATCAGAACAACTATGTATAATACACAAGCCAAGCCACACCTGGAGTACCTTAGAGAGATATGGGGCTCAGCCGCACAAACCAGCACAAACACAAATATGTAAGTTACAAGGAGCACAAAGTAAACTAATAAAAACACTGTTTCATCAGAACTACTAACAAGAACTATAGTAAGAAGCTATACAGAAAAAAACCAAATTCTTGAATATTAATTAAACAATTATGCATACAACACATAATTAATATTAAAAAATAATGACTAAAACATACATTCAATAATAACATTCATAGCAAAGTATATTATACCTACATAATCTTAGAAACAAAAAGCTTCAAATCTGGTAGCTTCTGACGAGATCTTAAAGGTAATAAAAATATGTGTGAAGATGTACTTTTATATAATAATCTACAGAATACTGTAAAAGATTGTAATCATATAAGCATTTTAAGAATAAGTTAAAATCACATAATAAAGATAAAATTTTATAACTGCATATCTTCAATTTAAAAAAAATGTCAATGTTGTAATGAACACTTAAACTGTAAACAATATTTAAAAAATTATTAAATTCACGCATGTTTAAAATTAATTAGAATAAAGGTGTAACAAATTAATTAAGGATAAATAAGAATAAAACAATGAGAATTATGTGAATTATAATATAATGCATGCTACTGTGTAAATACTGTTAATATTATTTTTATGTATACTTAGTCTCTGTATAAGTGAACAGTGTGTTCTTTAAGAGAAATGTCTTTAACCTATGCACAGTAAATATTGATAATAAAATTATACATAACAGGTTAAGTCCAGATTGAAAGGAAAAAAACATATACCCAATTTCATTACTTTAATTAATTTATTTTTTAGATGCAGGCAATGAGTTAAGGCTGTGGGCAAAGAAGATTTAATATATTATGTTCTAATAGAAAAATTACATATATTAAAATATGTATGTGGAAATCACTTTGAGAACAAAGCTTTCAATAAGAAAAAAGTTGACTTAAAAAGTTAGCTGTGCCATTAAAAAATTTAAAAGTGGGTCAGTCACTTTCTGAAGAAATGTTACTTGAATTTCCTTGTCATATTCAATCCAACATAGACTACCATGGATAATGTCTCTCAAAGGATACATGACAATGAACACTCACTATACCAGGTTGAAGCAATAGCTGGGCCTAGTAACTCAGGTTTGTCTCTTTCTTTTTACTTTTATTTGACTGTTTATTTACATCAATATGATTTTTACAATTTTCTTGTTTTTATTATTATGCATCACAGGGACCCGGTGTAACCAGCCACAGTCGAGCGCGTCCCTGCAGTCCTGCCGTAATGAGAGGAGTCACTGACAAGATTAATACTAGGAGCAAAATATTGTAAATTATAATTTAACTTACAAGAAAGATAATTATCAGTCCCGCTGAGTTTCTTTCGCTAGTTCTCAGGTCTGAGGCTTTTTCTTTCTGAACTGGTAGTAGACTCATGACGTTCAATAAAACATTGTTATAATTTAATGCTGAATAATATATAATTATATTGAAAAATAAAATAAAAATATAAACCTTATGTATTCTTTCATTACTTTTTTATTTCGACTCGAGTCTACATTTAATTAAGTCCAGTGTTGCATTAATTATTTTGCCTACTAAACAACAATGTACTTAATTATTAATTAAATGTAGACTTGATCTTCATTTCAATAATATTTGCTTAGTATCTACGACCCTAGATTTTGATCCTGAATATTATCGATATCGATAAAAATGCGTAAAGCACTAGTTGGTCTGTTAGGTTGTATAGGTTGGTACTCTTGTTCTTTTGACGTTTCTGTCGTACAGTTGGTATTGAAGTGCGATGTAAATTGAAGTCAAAAAGTTTGTTCTAAGTCCCGCCTCTTAAAACGTAGTGGTGACATTCTCTTTGGGTATAATGTTCTCTATGGTATGGTCAATACTTTTAAAATTAAAATTTTACTAGTCATAGTCGATAGATTTCAGGATTTTGTATTATTTCTTTTTATAAAAAAATCTATGAAATATATTCAATTTTACACAATGTATACTTATCAATGGGCGTTTTCTTTACTGAAACATTCAATTTTACTATATAATCGTTTATAATAATGCGGAATGGGTGCTGACAATTGTATTAATTTAAATAGTGGTGTGGATGGTGGCATCGTTAAAGTTATAATTAAAATGTTAATGATTGTAAAATGTATTTAATTTATTACATACATGATCAGTAAAAGACGCATGTGGACACAAAATGCGGTTTCATAGACGGTGTGGTGATAGAGTGACGCTTTTGCACGATAATACAACGGCTGTTAGAAATTTTGTCGAGTTTAATCATGGTTTGATATTAAGTGCAGATCCCATCGTAGATGATGTTGTATTCGAGGTGTGCATTGATAGAAAGGTAAGTGCCAATGTAAAACCAAGAAATATTTTAGGCTTTAGCTATTAATAGTTTCAATGCTACTTAATGTTTGTACTTCATAAATATGACTATTAAATACATATTGTATATAAATTATGTAATACTTTGTACATCTTATATATTATTTAATTTGGTTCAATATTGAAGAGCTAATATTTTCAATATATACTTCAATTTTGTTTATTTTATAGTGTACTTTTTTCTAAAGGTCAATGTTTGGAATGGAAGCCTTGAAATTGGTGTTACAACTTTGGACCCTGAATACATGGAACTTCCTGCAACGGCCACCAAATTAAGGAATACAGCATGGGTAAGTGCTTTTAAATAGGAATGGTTGATGAACGAAAACTTTTATTAAAATATAATAATATGAAAATGTACATATTAATTACCCATAATAATTTTGCACTAAATTTTATCACATTAAATTATATTATTAAGAATTATTACACTTAATAATGACTGTATACATTTGCAGATAATGTCAGGGAGTTCAATTGTGAAAGATGGTGTTACACTAATAAATTCATATGGACCCGAGCTGGATACTCTACGAGAAGGAGATATTCTTGGTGTCATGAGATCTTGTAAGGTATACAATGTCAATATTTTTATATTTATTTCAGTCATACTGTAAAATTATATATGTATTTATTTTTATGTAGTCAAACCTCAGTAAACATGTTTGTAATATAAAGATTAAGTTTAAATTGTTTATTTAGTACTATTAGTAATTATACATGTTTTACAGGGGGAGTTGATGTTCTATATCAACGGTAGATGTTTGGGCATTGCAGCTCGAGATCTGCCTTCAAGATTATTTGCTGTAATAGATTTATATGGGCAATGTGTGCAAGTATCTATAATACATACAAGTGGCATGAGGACCATTATGGAGAGCAGCTTGGATCAAGTAAGTAGACTTTATTACTTCAATTTACTTATTTACTAAATGGTTGATATATATTATATATATAGTTTTTGCAGATTAGTTCATAATTTTTTATGCATTCTTTAATTTCTGTGATAGTGTAACTCCTTTATATTGGTAACTAAAGTGCATGTTAAAAATTGCAGAACCTAATCTAATTTATTAAGGACATTATTTGTCTACATCAATAGATTGAAGAAGATCCAAACAACGATGACACATTGACGTCGAGTGAGGATGTGCCAGCGGTTCCTGAGACATCATACCCTAAGGATCAACATGAAGTCTGCATATCCATTCCTGCAGAGGGTGCTTGTGCTATGGGTAAGTAATGTATTCAAATGTACAAGTTAATAAATATTCTACTTCATTAAAACAGCAATTGAATACTTGTCATTTACTTTTTTTAGGTAAGATATTAACAGTTATTTATTACTACTATAAATAAAGATGTAGTTTAAAATCAACATCCAATTATTATTTATAGAGCTAATCTTGTTTATTAGCTTTTCCCTTTGTTATTGGTAGTTTTTTCTTGGACTATTGCTAAATTATGTATAGACAGAAAAATCATTTAGAACAGTTGTCAGACTATAATTTTAAAAATTGTGTTTTTCATTTAAGCACTGTAAATAATTTCATATGCATTTAATAAAAAGCTGTTATTTTATTATTACAAACAGACACTTCAATTTAATTTATCTGTATACATTTAATTATCTATTACTAGCGACTCACTCTAACTTCTCTTCAGTAAAAAGTATCCTATATGTTGACCCGGATAATCAGCTATCATCATATCAAATTTCATCAAAATCCCTCCAGAGGATTTTCCGTGATGTGGTAACAGTCAGACAGACAAAAATTTTAAAAACTATTGATTCGGCTTTTGTATCGATAATAATGACAATTTCAATAACATTTTCCAAAAAATATTTAAGATACAGATTCAACTCAGAATGTTATTATATGTATAGGTATATAAGTTTTGTGTATGTTAGAATGTATTGTTTTTCATAACTCTTAATACTTAATTGACCCATTACATAATACTATCTCCCATGCCCATAGGTTGACTGGAAGTAATCTCTTTTAGGGCTGAGTCCACCTTTGCTTATGTCATTTAACATGCAAAATCTGTGTTTTTTTTTCATAAGTGCAATAAAGAATATATATGTTTGATAAGAATATATTGCTTAAATAAAATACGAAGGAACTGACATTTTCTAAAAGTATAAAAATCTCTAAATAAAAGTAAAGATACAAAATATATATCTTGACTATAGACATCATACTATACTAAAAGGAGATTTAATGACTAACTTCACACTAGCCAATAACGACTAACTTCATACTGTAGTCTAAATCGGTCGCACCGTAAAGTATTCACTCTCATAATTTTTTCATAACGCGCCAAAAGAAGTATAACATCAAAAAGAATATATTGTCAAAGTTTCCCTTGGTTACATTCTTGCACACATGATTTGGCCATACTTTATAAGGGACTTTTAGGCAATTTACTTTGTTTTATCACCAGGCGCCTTTGTTAGTGCCTGTATTGATTTAAAGATATCATATTACATATTTACATTACCTGTTGAGTACTAGAAATAAATATGCGTCTATGCAACTGAATTCCTGACATTTACAATAAATAAATTAACAATTATGAAAAATCCAACAATATTGACTCTTGCTAGCTTATTTAGATATTGTTCTATTTCACAGTTGCTCATGATCGATTAAGATTTCATCCCAGATGTGGAATACTCGTGAAGCTCTCGGCGAATAACAAGTAAGTCGTTTAAATTTAGATAAAATATTAAATTCACAAGAGAGGTATTAGAGTGCACAAGTGTATAATAATAATGGTTTCAAGACGGATTTCGACCGAATCTGAAACTAGCCATTTGTCCAGGAGATACTATAGTGCAAAATACGCGTGCAATCATAAATGCACTCTTGGTTTAAAATACCGATGATACGGTACTTCGACACTTACGGTTGGTTTAGACTAAGACTATACACGGCATACTCAGTGTAGGTATATGTTACAGTCAGAACTCTTTCGTAGTCAAAACTACTTTTGACTGACAAAAACAGTTAATTGACCAAAGCCTGCAGTCAAAATTACTTTTGACCAACCTCTTTAGTCAAAAGTAGTTTTGACTAAAAAATAGTTTTGACTGTATCATATACACTGAGTGTACCATGTATATTGTCTTAGTCTAAATCGGCTTTTATGATGAAAGATAAGGCGCGGACAGGCGGCTGAACGTGCTCTGCCTCGGCACGGGGATGTAATACCGCCAACTTTGAACAAAAAGTGTACATGGAAATGTGCATTGTAAGGGAACTTTTAGTTTAATCGAATTTCAAATAAACCAAACGTTACTTGCATTTTCTGTATTTAATGATGATAATGATTTTTATCTGTTTTAAGGAAAAATCTACTAAATATGTTCCAAATTCAATGAATAAAACGATAATACAATCAATAAGTAGGTACTTGTTGTAATCTAAATAAGTAGATAATAATGTATGAAATGCGTTGCAAAAATACGACATTGTCGGCCACCTTTGGCTCTGCACTCCGCACCCTCTGATGACACGTTTGGCTCATTTTGTAGTGCTACCCAACTTGCTGTGCTAGTGGTCGCGGGTTCGAGTCCCGCTGGGGCATTCATTTGTGTGATGAGGACGAATGTTTGTACTCCAGCCATGGGTGTTTATATTTATAATATGTATGTAATTAAAGTTATGTGTCGTGTATCAACTATCCGGTATCCATAACACAAGCCCCGTAGCTTAATATGGAACTAGATGGAGCTGTGTGTTAATGTCCCAACATATTTATTTATTTATTCATTCATTTATTCATTTTCGTTCGAGCATTTGCTTGAACTGCACTATGTCGTGTGGAGCACATAGCATAATTAATATACACCTACAACTTGGTATCCGAGCGTGTAGTACTATTTCGCTAGATCACAAGCCCCAGAGGGTTATTGAATATACATGTTTCTTTATGTTTAGTGTTCTGTACCCGAAGGGTGTCGACGGGACCCTGATACTAAGCCCCTGCTGTCAGCCCGTTTATCAGCGGGCTGTATCTCATGAACCGTAATAGGTAGAGAGTTGAAATTTTCACAGAGTGTGTATTTCTATTGCCTCTATAACAACAAATAATAAAAAACCAAGATGGCGAATTTCGAAATGACCGACATGCAAATGATTATGGTACAGAACCCTTCCTTTGCGAGTCTAACTCGCACTTGACCGGTTTTTAGTTAAGAAATAACAATTCGTGTTCTCTGAGTATTATGAATATATACTTAATTTATGTACAGAACAGCAGAAAGGGCCCGGCCGTTGGACGATTACAATAATGGCGTCGTGATGACGCACAGACCTTTATACGATAATGAACTATTTGAAATTCGCATAGATAGACTTGTTGATAAATGGAGTGGGAGTATAGAGGTAACTGTTCTAATTAATCGTTTGCTAAATGATTATATAATTAAAAATCATTTTCAAAATAATCTTAAATTTATTTGGAGATCACAAAGTTATATTTAATACCCATAAAAATATCATAAAAATAAATATAGATATACATAACCAACTATTCAATTCTAAAATAGAACTAAACTGGCAGCTTTGAAGTTTTGCTATAGAATATAGATGATAAACTTGACCCCTACTACTAAGTAAAATAAAAAAAATGTATGTAGATGAGAATGAAATTACAATAATAATATGCCCTATAGGTTGGTGTAACAACTCACAACCCAGCCACTATAAGGTTCCCATCGACTATGACGAATATGGATTCCGGCACCATAATGATGTCGGGATGCAAAGTGCTACTCAATGGACATGGAACCTGTATGGAATATGGCAACTTCAATCTTGATGAACTTAGAGTATGTTTATATTTTTTAATAAATATTAAAATTAATGTTATTTCATTTTTTCTGTTTGGCCATTTTTTTTAGGAAAATGCTTTTTTTTTAAATTAACGTTAAAGGCTTAATTTGTTGAAATATTTTGTCATCGTTAAGTATTTGGGATGCTACAAAGGTATTATATTAAATATTAATATAACCTGTATAACAAAATTAAATTAGCAATGATTTACATATATCCATGGTAAAATCTGAAACTATAGGAATAAGTTTTTTAAATGCTATTTATTCTATTTCTTTATTCCACAATACAATGTTTCTTTTAAAGAAAAAAATATATTATTTATTCCAAATCTCTACATAACTGTCCGAGTTGTTAAAACAAAAACCAAAGGAAGAAGCTACTAATTACTAATTTACTGTTTTTATATTGTCTGGTCTATTTTTTGCCTATTTTTTTATTACCGCCCGCGTTTTATATACCTACAGCTTTAAAAACGTTTTCTTTCATCTCGTTAACATTCGTGGGTTTCATTGAAAAGTTCAGAAATAAAGATTTGTTGAAATAACATTAAAGTTCGTATCCGGGAACTATCATGTTCCGGGATAAGAAGAAAAACATTCAATATATTACTACAGGCAGATTATGTGTGCTTGAGTAACTTACATACAAATAATCAACAGGCTGAGTACAAATCTCTTTAAAACATAAAATTATTATTATAAAGAATTTATAAAATTGATATATATGTACATTTTATTTTATAAAAAAATATACACACTTTTCATTGTTAATGAAATTAACTCTCTTAAAGTGCAATTGCTTACATTGGTCGTAATAACGTTCTTTCTAACGTTGGGAAACAAAACATTGGAAAAACAACTATGTAATATGTATTCTAACAAAAGATACATGTGTCGTTAAAGACGGTATGAGAGAGAACTTATAAGTTCCTTGTATTTTTTTAAATATATATTATCTGAAAATAAAGTATATGCAAAAAGCTTTAAAAAAATACTAATTTATGAAATATAAAAAGAAAGACAGTCTTAATCACTTCAGTTTGGGAAGAGGGTAAATTTTCTATGTGGCAAAGTTATTCTATAATGTTTCAAAGCCATGGCATTCTATTGGACTACTATAATATTAATTTGTATTTTGTATGTTTGTTTGACGTTTAATGGATTGGAATGAAATTTAGTACACAAATAGACTATGACATGGCTACGTGTTAAACGGATGAAGCGAGGGTAAGTCACTAGTATATAAACTAAAAACATGTATTCGTTATAGGAGGGCGATACAGTGGGTATGATGAGAAAGTCCAACGGCAAACTACACTACTTTATAAATGGCATCGACCAAGGCGTCGCTACCGATAAAGTGGAACAGCAAGTGTGGGGCGTTGTAGACCTCTATGGAATGACTGTCAAAGTGAGAACAGTTTTTTTTTACATTGAACCTTGAAATATATTACATAAAACTTCATTAATGTTATAGACTTATAATTTAAATATGTCGCCCGTGTAAGACTATATTATAATATATTCTTTTGAGAAATAAATGAATATTTAATCTTATATCAATTTATCAGCACTTCAAATAATTTTATACACTTGCCGATGGCATGTGGTCTTATCAGGAAGAAATAAGTCTCATTATATAAAAAAATACCCTAAAATAAGAAAACGACGTACTGGCTCTTTAAATATATGTACATTTTACTTAGGCGTGACCAAATAGCCTAAATTTGAGGGTCTAATAGACTAATATTGTGACATCTATGGCTAAATTATACGCGTGTCATATGTTCGCTTAAATCGAAATTGGAAACAGGTGCCATATGTTAGCGTCCTGTATTTTTATTGTTGTGTATGTATACTATAAAGCCGTGTGGATATAATCATATTCGGCATTTATAAATATAAATAAGTAAATTGTTAAGTTGGATCCGAAATTCTTTCTATATGGTAAATAAGAATCACCAGTAAATCACAATGCCTGAAAAAATAACAATATTCGAAAAATAAATTAATAGCAACTATAGGTGATGCAGGGCTAAACTAATCTACATGTCATAATCAATATTATTGTATTATATAAAATATTTACTTTATGAAAAAAAAATATATATATTTTTAAATAAACACCTCCACTGTTGCTGTTAAGTCAAATTTTAATTATTCGGTTTCAGGTATCAATAGTAGATTCATGCGAGGATATTGACAGTAACATCAATAACATTCCAACTGTATCAAGTGTGCCCGATCTGCCTGCACCTCCTAGTAAGTATTTTAAGAAATATTACTTATCTCAGCTTATTTTATGTGTGTCAGTGCTAAAAAAAATATATTATAAAAAATACACGTGATTTTTAATTTACTAAAAATATTTATATTTACTAAAAATCTATAAAACTGATTAAAAATGAGAAGTCAAAACACTCTTTTTTCATCTCTTTTTTGTAATGGCTGAAATATTATTAAAATTATGCAAAATAAAAATTATTATATATAATTTTGTTAATATTATCTTATTTACTTGTATCAGGTAGGTTCAGGCCACAGATAGACGAAGATAGCCTTTTATTTCATACGCTGCGTGATTCGTATGTTATTATTATTAACGATGGTAAGACTGCTCATAGGCCTAAGTAAGTACATTCGATGATTTCTAATTTACAATCTATTTCACTGTTTGCATTTAATTTTTAAACCAAAATATTGTATAAACATCATATTTCTAAGAGATTGATTAAGTTTCTGCTTTTAGTATATTTTGAAAATGATCTTGCAAATAGTGAAAGGATATTTATTACCAAAATGAATTAATAAAAAATCTAATTAAACGTTTAGTAACAAAACATTTGATTCTAGTGCTTTCGAATTCTTCAACAACGGCGTAGTGATGACGAACAGAACGCTGCGTACCAACGAGTTGTTCCAAGTGCGGCTCGACCTGGTGATCCCCAAGTGGGCCGGAAGCATTGAGATAGGAGTCACGCAGCACACTTCCAATGATATACAGTTTCCATTCAGAATGAGCACCGCCAAGTAGGTCCTAAATAATTATAGCTGATGTTTGTGTGTTTATGTGTGTGCGTGTGTATGTGCTTGTACTGGTGTGTGTGTTATAAATAAATGAATTGTACATGAAAAATAATGTTTACTATTCGTTAGAAGTATGTTTTCCTTTAGTAAACACTTATGGTAAATTTTGTAACTTTAGTCTTCATAATATTTGAATCCTTCATTTCTTCAATTTTTTTTTGTTATATCTAGACCCCCAATCACCTCCCTTATCTAAAAATACCACCCACTAAACTGCAACCAAAAAATTATATAAAGTATTATATAAAAATAAAATACACCATGCATTTTTATACAATAAATAATGTGTATTATTTTTAGATCAGGCACTTGGGTAATGTCAGGAGAAGACGTTATAAGAGACGCGACAATCATAATACCGCGTTATGTTAGAAATCTCAATAGACTAGTGGTAAGTCTGATTTGATTATAAAAATAATAAAAGAAACGTATGTGTACTTATGTTCGCACGTAAGAAGTTATAATTTTTTCGCGTAACAAAACAAAAATAGCTAAAGATTTTCCCGTATGTCACAACTCTCTGTTTGTAAAAGGAATGCAGCTAACTTCATCATGTCGCCTTTTGGCTGTCGGTGTGCGTGCGCATTGTAATAATTTGACTCTTATAATTTTTTCCAAACGTGCCAAAAGAAGTATAACTTCAAAAAGATATTATAATAATTAAATAAAATATTAAATTTATATAATTTTCTGTTTAATAAATGGATCACATTTTTAGATTACTGCATTTCATATAATTTGACATTTATGATCTGAAATCTGTTTGAATCATAAAATACTACACTATAATAAAATATGACAAAAACTTATTTGTATAGTATTATTATATGTATAAAATAAAATGCTAAAATGTATTAAGTCATGTTATAAAGCGATAGTCTCTCTTCAAATATAGGAGGGCGACACTGTGGGTGTGATGAGGAAAGATATGGGTATTTTGCATTTTTTTGTAAACGGAGCGGATCAAGGGCCGGCCGCATTTAACATCCCTGAACATGTCTTTGGGATTATTGGTTAGTATTATAAATTTGTTTACATATTTACACACTTTTTATTATTAATAATTATTTATTTTATTCAAATATTTTTATATTAAGTTTAAAGATAAAAAGTTTTAGTCTCTTTTAAATATAACCCAAGCTTCATGAACAAGCACACAGAACTGGAAGCCTAAACTTAGTTTTAAATATATATATATATATATTTTTATTGAAATGCACACAGACCTTTTATTGGAGGCGCGCATGAACAAAGAGTGAACTGAAAATTGCCCTTCACATTCCAAAACAAGAAAGCACGTAAAAATAAATAGCTGTGCCTTTCTACAGATTAAAATAAATTTATTTATTCCACATTATCCCGTAGATCTGTACGGACGAGTAGCGCAAGCGACGATAGTAGACTCGTATTCTCCGCCGCCGGGCTATTCTCCAGAATCACCGATTTCAACAGAATCCAATGCTACGATATATCCGTGAGTTGAATTTATTTTGTTAACTAGCGACTCACCCTTGTTTCGCTCGGGTTCGTCTCTAGGTACGTTTTAATGGTAGGTATGATGAGTTTTATATATCTTACTTGAGAAATGATTGATTCCCTATACAAACACTCATCCCCCTTTTCACCTCCTTAACGGATGGTTTCCGGGATAAAAACTATCCTATGTCCGTCTCAAGGTCTCAAACTATCTTCATACACAACTAAATCGGTTCAACGGATTTTTAGTTTATCCATTACAAACAAACTCATAAACTTAGGAACTTAATCACTTTATAATATAAGTGTATAATATGTTACAGTCAGAAGTCTTTCGTGGTCAAAACTACTTTTGACTGACAAAAACAGTTAAAAGTAGTTTTGACTGTAGGCCTTGGTCAATAGCAGTTTTTGCTGGCATATCGGTCAAAACTCTTAAAATGACGGTACTCGCCGGCCGCTACCGCGGCACGCTCCCTTCGCTCGCTCGGCTCCTGCGCTGTGGTCGCTGTTCTAACCTAACCTAGAAAGAAAGAAAGTGTTCTTCCGAGTAACCTTCAACCTCCTTAACTTTTAAAGAGTTTTGACCGATATGCTAGTCAAAACTACTATTGACCAAAGCCTGAAGTCAAAATTACTTTTGACCAACCTCTTTAGTCAAAAGTAGTTTTGACTAAAAAATAGTTTTGACTGTAACATATATAAAGATAAAGATTAGTATGGACTAAGATTTTCCATTTAATTCCAGTGAGATGTGCTTCCACCGTGTACACGGTCGTAACGCGAGGTTGAGTAGGACTCGTCTCACCGCGTCCAGAGCGGCCGTGTACTCGGAGTTCAACGATGCAGTTCTATTCAGTTCACGCCCGCTCCGCGAATGCGATATGTTTGAACTGCGAATAGATTCTATGGTGGACTGTTGGATTGGCAGCTTGGAAATAGGTAATGTGATATTATTTCGCTTGTCCAGTCTTACGGGTCACGTGACTTTTTTGGGTTTGTAAGTTAGATATTTGATTGGAATATTTTATATTGGTCCTTTAACAAATTTAAGTATTTCTTCTATTTTAACCATACTTATTAAGGGCATAACATGACGATAAGTTTATACTGGGTACTGTTTGTAACTTTGTTCACAATTGTTTTGTTACTATTATTTAGTGAAGTAGTAATTGTTTCTGTATATATACTTTTTAAGACTAACATATCACGCTCATCCGAATCCTTCATACACCACTGCAAGTCTAGTAATATGTAAAAAGATAGTACAAGCAATAAAAAGTATTTAATAAGGAATAGCTTTTCTAAAACCACGGATATATTTTGTTTTATTTACAAATATATAAATAATAATACAATATCCGCTCCAGGGGTGACGGCAATACGTCCTGACGATCTGGAAGCGAACGGTCTAGCGGGGACTGCAACGGATCTCAACTGGGATACGTATATATTGAGTGGGGCCGCTATGATGAAAGACGGTGAATGTGTTAGAAGTGGATATCCACTTGATCTGGACACTCTTACTGTCGGCAGTCGTGTTGGTAAGTGATTACACCCGTTTTATGGTACACACTAGCAGAACCCGCGGCTACGCCCGCGTTCAATCTACAAAAAAAACTCTTTGGCTTTATATACAGCGACTATGTATTTATATAATAGTGTTGATACAAAAATACTAAAATCGTGACTAAAAAAAGGAGGATGAAAAATACTTTACAACTTATTCTCATACCTACCAAATATACAAAAAAAAAAAAAAAAAACAGCCGTTTCGGAGGAATGCGATCACAAACACTGTGACACGAAATTTTTATATATTAAATTCTATTACAATTACTTTAACACAATATGTGTATTAAAATATGAAAAAAGTAATCTTTTTCGTATTTTATCCCGAGATTATAATCAATACAAATAAATATAATAATATAGCTTGAATTTTGTAACAGGTATGATGTGGCACGCCGATCGTAGTCTACATTATTATTTGGATGGTATGGATATGGGGAAGGCTTGGTATGTTCCACATCTAAATATATATGCTGTGGTCGACCTCTATGGACAATGCACTCAGGTAAAGTTTATTTGTTAAGATTTTCCTCCAATATTATTATTATTTAGGGGATTTGGTGGTTGTTGCGGAGATATGACAAGACACAAATAAAAGTCTATGTACGTCACGAATTAAATTGTAATAAAAAAGTCAACACACACGTAAAAACAGTACAGAAGGGATAGCTTAGGGAGATACATAATATACAAAGAGTTACAGCACAAACGCAAGAAGTCCACATACAAAAATTCACGAAAAACGATTAAATTATATAAAACAAGTAATTAGCGTCAGATAGTAAAGCATCGACTGTTTTGCTTAGTAAAAATCACAAGTGGCCGGTAGGAGGCAAACAAATTCCGATCTGCCGTATACTACGGGTTTCGCGCGGCTATGCTTGTGAATTATTGGAAAGTGAAGAAATATTAATTAATAAATATAAATAATTAAGTTTATGTGTTGTGTGTATGTAGATGTGTGTGTAATATAATATTAATACGTAAATTAAATAAAATATAAATATTATATGGAAAGTTTAATATATAAATATGATAAATTAAATATATTATGTTATAAGTCACCTACAGGGGATATTATCACTTTTAGGTAGTAGTTTTATTAAGTAGGAAATAATTTTGGAAGTTGTTTTTTTTTTTAGGTAACAATTCTCCAAAATGAGGAAAGGGCTTTCAACTATAATGGATGTAATTCAGACAATTCTATATTAATTAACTCTCGAGCTTTGGCTACACCTCCTCCCCCGTATTGGTATGTACATCTGAGATCAAATAAAAATGGTAGTTACATGGTTTGTTATTAAGAGAAACTATTTTATCTTTCACACTATTGATTTGATATCGGTAGGAGTTTCTCGGAATATTGTGGCGACAACATTTGTCTAATGCACGACTACAGTCTGGCAAGACGACTCACGCCTGACCCGATGGCAGCTTTGGTCTTCAGTTCCGCTCATCTTGCTATAGGCGAGATATTTGAGGTACATTTTTTTATAATAATATTAACATTTACTTAATTTTTTACCACAATATATTTTTGAATAAGGAATTAATATAACCTTAATTAAATCAAAGCAACAGATTTTATGTGATTTGTTGTTTTAACAGATAAAAATAGTAGCATGCAAATACGGCTATGCAGGCAGTTTCCGTATGGGCGTGACTGACGTGAACATATTGAACGCGTACGTCAACTGTAGCCTGCCGCCTTCCGCCGCCTGTCTCCCGCACTACACTGCTTATATAGATGGTAATAGTAACTAACTGACCAGATAGACTTTCAGTTCGTACAAAAATCCCATTAAAAAATATCATTTTTTTTCACTAATAAAACAACCTTATATGTACAATTATGATTATTTAAAAAAAAATGCCAAATAGTTCTCACGCTTTACCAAAGAAAAGCGTTTTATTTATATAGATAACTAGCGACTCACCCTCGCTTCGCCTCGGGTTCGTCCCTAGTAAAAAAATATAAAAACAAATCTATCCCACGGAAACCGTACATTTTTCCGGGATGTCATATGCCATATGCCAAATTTCATCCAGATCCGTTCAGCCGTTCTGGCGTGAAAGAGTAACAAATATCCATCCATCCATCTTCACAAACTATCACATTTATAATATTAGTGTGGATCTGGAGACACAGACAAATGATATTCACTCGCGATAACAGTTGACTAAAATTTGATGGAAATAGCGTATCTAATCATTAAGCCAAATATATTGTAGAATGTCAATTTTTGTTCTCTTATTGTATAGCTCAACTGGCGTTCCTAAAAACCACGCGACATAATAGCTTTTAATTTTATGTAGATTGAACTTATTATATTTACAAATACCTTAATTAAAAACAAAATTTTCGTGATGAATTTAATTTCAGTATTGGATCTCGAATATAAATATTTTTTCATATGTTAAAGCTAACGTTTTTGGAACTTGGCATAAGAAAAAATTAATCGTACACTACAATATTTTTAACTTTTTGTAATTATATTAAGACAAATCTTCTGGATTTCTAATAACATCGGTGCCTGTATACATTTTAAAATACTACAGGTGTTGTTTAACTAAAAGTAATTTACAGGAAGGTATATGCGTTACTCTAAGCCCGGTACCCGAAAGCAAGAATTGAAAGTGATTGTGCCTTCATTTGAATGGCTGAGACCCGGTGATCGAGTCGGATTGAAGAAAACTATTGATAATCGAGTTTTAGTTTACTACAATTGCGAACTTCTCGATACTGCGTTTGAACGAGTGCCCGATGTAAGTTAATGTTCTAGATATTTCTATGAACAGGCTCGACATGTTTTTGTATTGTAAATTTCTAAGAATGAATTTTTTGTTGCGTTTTTATAGAAAGTCTACGTGGTGATGGAGATTTTTGGTGCGGTTTACAAGATTCAAGCTGTGAATAGAGGAAATCCGGTGGTAGTTCTACCACAGACAAGTATGTACATGAAATCTTAACTTTATATGCAATAGCACATATTATATTCTATTTATGTACTTTCTGAAATATCATAATTAGTAAATTGGAATTATTATTAATCTGGTTTCCATATCAATGGGCACTCCAGCAATAATTATTATTTACATTTTGATATAGTTTATTTATTATTCAAAACGTATGATGCTCCCCGTCACCAGTCTACGCCAGACTGCGTCGATGGGAACCCATAAGTTTTGACCCTACCAAAAATCCAAACACTATATATAATATTACCTTAACCCGTTCAGGTTATTGTGGGTCGCTGGAGACTCGTGTCATTTTTCTTTTATGTCGTTTCTCAAAACCCAAGGAAGGGATAAATACTTATCTGCACTCTAAAAAAACTTTAGTAGACTAGGACTCTATACGCTCGATCACACTTCCCTAGAACCGATCTGGCCTTTTTGAAACAAGCCAGCAAAGTGCTTGTTGGATCGCCAGCGACCCACGATGTCCTTAACTGTGTTATGAAACATTTTAGAGTGACAAGGTGAGTTTTTGTTCTCCGTGTGCGATTTGAAAAAACATGGGAAAACCATCAATTGTTGTGTGAAATGTAAGTCGCCGATTTGTGATGAGCATAAATTGTCTTGCCATGAAGATTACTTGTGGTAATAAGATGATACAATTATTGGCTTACACACATTTTGTATCTTTTCTAACGATTTTTAATATTTTTTCAATAAATATAAAACATGTAAACATAAAAATATATTGACTTATTTCTTGAATCTTTTGTAATATATATATAATAATAATAATAATAATATTTATTTATTTTTTCTCATCACAAAAGCCATTATAACAAGCTTGAAATACTTTACTTTACTTCCTTCTTCCGAAATATGCACTACTTGACACCACAAACTTAAGCATTTCTTTTGTTTTAATCGAGTCCTCGATTTTTTCGGTAAAAACGCCATTCGAAAACATTATTTACGCAATTTAGATATTTCGAATATCTCAATTTGTTCAAAAGTTATGATTTTTTTAGTCAATGTCTGCATTTATGCGAAGTGGCTATGTTTATGACGAAAAATAAACTATTAGTTTTTTTTTTGCAATCTTCATGGCGTGCCCTTAAAGTGGAAGTACTCAAGAGTGTTCAGGAATTTTATCAGGTTTTTTCATCAAAAATTGCGTGTTTTAACATGGTTCGGGTCTTCAGCGTCCCATGATACCCTTAACTGGGACCAAAAAATCAATACCCTGAACGGGTTAATACGTTTATTAATTCTATATTATATATATTCACAATGCACATGCAGCTGGCTTCCTTCTCTCAAACTCAACCGTCCACACTCATATTAAAATCAATCATGCCCGAACAATCTCTATCCCTTTCACTCGTTCTTCCTTTCATTCACACTTCACAGATAAGACAATAACTATTTATATTTAAAACATTCATTCGACACACATAACATAATAAATACATTACAGTTCCAAATGACTCTGGCCAGTCGAAGCCCGATTCAGAAGAGGTTTGCGAAACACAAATAACCAGCGATACTACAGAACTCAGCTCTTCAATGATCACTATGGTGTCCGTCGAGCCCCGTCGTCGAAGGGCCGCCTTGCCCTACACATTTCACTATATACATGGACGGAATATCAAACTGTGTAGTTCAGGTGAATAAATATGCTTTTAGTTTGTTTTAGTTTCAAACACAAACTTGGTATAATAATCATTTAAATATCAGCTTCGCTCAATCGTTCATATTCTGAATTTAAGCTCTATAAAAAGAAAACAGACGTACGTACATACATACACTAATATACATGAAATACAATTAATAGTGCAAACGAAAATAGCCCATGCGAGAATTGAATCCGCAATATCTGACGGGGCGTTGTTTCTAAATCAGAATAATATATAGAGATCAAAGGCTATTCAAATCTGCTAATTCTGATCATGAGTGGAAAATTTTAATAAAAATAGGTGAAGTTTGAATATTTTTTTCATAAGAACAGTAGTGGAAGTACCAATCAGTAGTAAAATTAGAATTCAAAAGATATAATAATTTATAATTTGCGTTTATATTATTTCCAGACACAGTGGCGATGCGTACATCGGGATATCAAGATGCAGTCGCGATAGTCAGTCAGCCGTTGAGGAGGGGACATAGATTTAGGGTAAGAAAATTCAAATATATAAAAAAATTTGACTATAAACTTGAATTTGATTGTCTGAAGTTCCTATAAAATCGATTATTTATGATTACAAAATATTTAAAAATATTGTAAATATTTTTAAATACTTATTGTCTTACTTTGTTCATGAAAAACATTTATTGCTGAAATGGAATATTTAAAAAAATAATCAATAATCGATTTTAAATATATACATACATAGTATATAAGAATTGCTAGCGATTTGTTCAATATAAAATTGAAATAATATATAATAAATATAACATTCAAAGTCCTGCTTGACTAACTGTAAATCAACGCACAGCCTAAACCACTGGTCCTAGAGACATGAAATTTGGAGGGTGTGTCCTTTGTAAAGTGTAGGTGTCCACTAAGAAAGGATTTTTTGAAATTCCACCCTTAAGAGGGTGAAATGTGGGGTTGAATTTTCTATGAAACTTTTTATTCTCTGGGTCGATTGATTCGAAAATTAATACACATATACTTCAATACAAATTATGAGACACGTGTTTCCAAAATCATCCCCCTACAATGTCAAATAGGGCTTCGATACTCCTACACGGCATGGTAGACGGGCGCATGGCGCGCAGGGTGGTGCAGGGCATGCGGGGAGCTGGGGTGTTTCTGTTTTATTTACTTATAACATAAAGTCAAAGAATTTGTTTTTTTTTTTTTGTAGAAGCCGCGGTTTCTGCTAGTTTATAATAAAATATTTTAATGGCGTATAATTTTGTACAAGCGAAAGCATTCTAAAACATTTGCAAAGATTTATACAGTTAAATTATACTTTTAGAAGAATCGATATTTTTGATGATTGATTAGAGAGATAATTTACAATTAACCATAATGTTGTATATGTGTCGTTTTGCGAATTCTTAATTTCTGACATTTTCTGGCGTTATTTGACAATTATCTATTATAACTATTACATTTCTTTCAATCGCTCAATGTTTGCATTTATTTATATTTAACACAATGCGTAAATAAGGATATAGTAACTATCTTACGCAGTATTTCAAGATTTATTTTAAAAAGCTATGTATGTATGTATGTATATTTCTGTACATGCCAATTAACAAGATAATCAGCTATTGCTCATCGACGTTTTGTTTAACAATTGCGAATGTATGTATTTCACAAGTACGCGATCGCATTGCGAATGTATTTCACGCGTACACGATCGCATTGCGAATGTATTTCACGCGTACACGATCGCATTGCGAATGTATTTCACGCGTACACGATCGCATTGCGAATGTATCTATTTTACAAGTACGCGATCGCATAGCGAATGTATGTATTTTGTGAATACGCGATCGCAATGCGAATGTATTTCATGTGTACGCGATTGCATTGCGAATGTATTTCACGTGTACGCGAGCGCATTGCGAATGTATTTTACGTGTACGTGAGCGCATTGCGAATGTATTTTACGTGTACGTGAGCGCATTTCGAATATATCTATTTTGTGAATATGCGATCGCTCATCGTATTGCGAAATTTTTCATGTGTACGCGACTGCATTGCGAATGTAAGGTGGGTGGACCGTGGAAGGCCACTCTACTCGTAACAAATAAACAGTTATAATTCTTTTATTTATTGGATAAATGAAACAAACAAATTATTAAGTAACACTTTGTTCTTTAATGTAACTTATGAAACATTTTATTTTATTGTAGAATTAATTCTTATTTATTTAATTTAAGTTTTATTGAACCCTTCCGAAATGTCCTTGCAAGAAACAGGGCTCCTTACAAGGCCGATATAATAAATCAGTCGTTTAACTTAAAACTAACGGTGAAACAATCAAAATATCTGGTTATCCTAAATCTTCATAAAAAGGTCTTTCATTAAAATGAAACATTAAATACATATCATAATATATGCACTTAAAAAATAGTCAACAAACATTACTTGAACACTATCATAAAACTAAGAATGTATTCGTGAAAATGTTTTAAAAATAATTTTAATAACTTTTATATGGATATCAAATAACTTGCCAATAATCTTTACAATGAAATAAAAAAAAATTGTAACCGACTACAATGGCCTTCTTATGGGTCTGTTCCTTGTAAGACCAAATGGAGTTTTAAAATAAAATTGTTTAAAGCATGATTATAAGCAATAATAATATGAACTTATACTTTGTTTTTTCTTTCCCGATACGTATTTACTACTAAAAACTAAGTATTAATATTTTCGTGCCTCCTAAATGCTCCTAACAAGGTCCTTGTGCCCTAGCAAGGCAAACTTGTCAATTTTTTGATGATCTTTTTTCGGCCTTACAAGGAACCATTGGCTTTCCTAGGAACACTACCGATATTTTAACTAAAATTGAAATAAAATCATATAGCTTTTCTTTAATTCAACAACCAATCCTTATATATGAATTCAGATAAAAAAAAATAAAGAAAATAATAGTTTATTTACTTGAAATCTAGCGTTTTTCTGCGCATATTAGAATTTTAACGTCGTCGAAAGAAGTCAACAAAGCGAGGGACCGCATTGATAAACCAGCAGCGCTAGCGACTCGCCGCCGCGTCTGTGTTCTTAAGTTCGATGGGTGCTAGTCTGGGTAGAAGGAATTTGTCATCGGATGGCAATAACTACGACTTTTTAATAATTGGCCTTACAAGGAGCATGGCCTTCCATGGTCCGCCCACCTTATGTATTTTGTGTGTACGCGAGCCCATTGCGAACGTAATTCATGTGTATTTGCATTGCGAATGTTTTATAATTGGATAGTTGACATCATTTATCAAAAATTCTTGACGTCACAACTTATTTAAAAAAAAAACACTTTATTTCAACTCTCTGAAGCCGATTAATTTTCAATTAAAAGTGTGCATATCTCAGAATCTGTAAAAGTTACCACTTTGATATTTATGGAAATGATACTTTGAACTTTTATTTTGAATTGCCAAATTTGAAAACATGATTGGTGAAAATTTTCTCGATAATATGTTGTAGGGTTATTACTATTATACACTATTTTGTAGGGTTTTTGTTTTGTCAGGAAGCCTAGAAGTATTTCTTCAGTTACCGAATTTCATTTTTCTATTATTATTTATTATTATAAGCCTGTAGTGTCCCACTGCAGGGCAAAGGCCTCTCTACTCTTTCTCCACTGCTCCCTATCTTTTGCCATAGTAAACCACTCTCTCTGGAAGGAGTCTAATTCATCCCGCCATCTCCGTCTGGGCCTACCACGCTGTCGTCTGCTGTCTTCAGGGATCCAAAAAGTTGTTTGTTTGGCCCAAAGGTCATCTGACATTCGGATGACGTGACCAGCCCAGTCCCATTTCAGCATGGCAGCTTTTCGAGTAACATCCATTATTTGAGTTCTGGAACGGATTATGATGTTCTTGATACGGTCAGTTATATTTATTCCCAGTATACTCCGTTCCATTGCTCTTTGGCAAACCTCGAGTGTATATCTTTGTTGACCTGTTAGAGACCAGGTTTGGGAACCATATGTGAGAATGGGGAGAATACACACGTCCATGACTTTCCTCTTAAGGGATAAAGGAAGATTACCCTTCATTAGATCTTTCATGGCCCAATAGCTCTTCCAGGCGTTTTCAGTGCGCTTTAAAATTTCTTTATTTTGTCTTGCCTGGAAAGAGACTATTTGACCCAAATAGAGATATTCATCGACGTATTTAATCTCCACACCCTCTACTACGATTCTATGGTGTGTTCTGTTCGTCATCAATTTGGTCTTGGACATATTCATATGTAGTCCGACCTCGAGGCTTGTCGTGTTAAGGTCAGTCAACATCTGAGTTAACTCGGAGGCGGTGGATGCGAATAAAACAATGTCATCGGCAAAACGAAGGTTTGTTAACCTCTTTTCGCCAATAGCAACACCTTTTTCTGCCCATCTAGCTACCAGTTTTTTAAAAATTTCCTGTAAAACAGCATTAAATAGTTTGGGAGATAATGGGTCACCTTGTTTTACTCCTTTATTTATAGAAAAGGATGGTCCTGTGTGGGCATTAATTTTAATTGCTGCTGTACTATTTGCATAGATGTTTTTTAAGAGGCCAATATATGTACTTGCAATGCCCTGGGCTTGTAATGCGCTAAATATGGAACTATGGCTAATACTATCAAAAGCTTTGGAGTAATCGACGAAAGCCAAATAAAGTGGCAGCTGGAACTCGATATGTTTTTCAATGATTTGGTTGATAGAATGTATATGATCGGTGGTAGATAGCCCACGTCGAAAGCCGGCTTGTTCTGGCGGCTGTTGTTTGTCAAGTACGCCGGATATTCTGTGTTCGATTACCTTAATAAAAGTTTTGTATATATGCGAGATCAGGCTGATGGGACGATAATTTCCTATATCTGTTTTGTCTCCTTTTTTGTGCAAGAGTGTTATTGTAGAGTGGCAAAAATTTCTTGGTAGGTTCCCACTCTTTAATATGGTGTTAAATAAATTTGTTAGGTGTGGAATAAGGACTGGTTCGCCGACTTTTAAGCTTTCAGTGCTCACGCCATCCTCGCCAGGGCTCTTGCTGCATTTCATGTTTCGCAGTGCGTGTTGTACTTCCAAGTTTGTAAAAGGTAAAATGTCGTCGGAGCAGGAATATGTGCTATTGCCAGATAGTTGAGCCGATCCTTCGCTGTACAGGTTTCTATAGAATTGTGTGCAAATTTGTAAGATTTTATCCCTGTCATTATGTTTCACACCAGTGTCATCTTTTAAGCAAACGATTGAAGATCGTCCTCCGTTTATTATACCATGTTTAGCAGTTTTTAAAGATGTGTTCTTTTCTAGCATTCATATCATTATTTTTCATTCATATATCATTTTTCTATTGGTTGTTTAATTATTTTATAGTAAACTAGCGACTCACTCTCGTTCCGCTCGGGTTCGTCCCTACATTTTAACGGTTAGTATAGATTTCTCCGAGATGTGATATTTTCTCACAGAAAAAAGTATCCTATATGTTGACCTGGATACCCAGCAATCATTACACCAAGTTTCATCAAAATCTGTTTAGTGGTTTTTTCATGATGCGTTCCCATACAGACAGACAGAAATTCTAAAAGTTATAGATTCGGTCTCTGTATCGATTATAATGACTATTTCAATAAGATTTTCCAAAAAATATTTTATAATAGATTCAACTCAGAATTTTATTATATGTATAGATTAAAAACTGTTTTGGTGCTTATATACGTTGAGCATCTATCGCTCTGTACTTCTGACTTACGATAGAACATTATCGTGTAAAATAAAATTTTTAGTTACTTTTATATTAATAAATAACTATTGAATTGGCAAATAAGTGACTTTACAGGTGGTTTTTTCCGTATAAAATATTTGCGTTTTAACAGCTTTAAAAACTATGTCAATTAATTGGTGACGTCAATTATCCAATTGTGTTTACTCAACTAAAAGAATAATGAGGACGGAGAGCCATAGAACTAAACTTGAAGTTAAACGAAAATATCCGTACATTTTGGTACACACGTTTCTCTTTTTGATTTCGATTTCTTTTCTCTTTTGTGTTGTTAGTTAGGTTAGCAGAACGATGGTATAATCCCCTGATAAATTAATATCTTACAATAGATTTTATAAATTTAATTCAATTACTCGGGCATTAAATTAAATCGGGACTTATAGCATAAATAGGCAGATTTTTAACTTCGTCCATATAATTCTTTTATCTGAGTATGAATAGCGTTTCAAGTTTTCGAAAACAATTAAGTATTATTGATTTAAAAAAATAAATTGAATATTTAAAATCAATTATTATAATTATATCATGATGCATATTAATTATTAATTATAGTAACTAAAGAACGTGAGTCAAAAATACATTTACTTATTACAAGTTTTGTGCCAAAAAATAAGATATAAGAAGCATTATAAATATTTTGTTTGTCTGTTTGATGTCGTGTACACCATAAAAAATGAACAGATATCATCAGCTTTTTCAATCGATTAAAACACAACTAAGTTTCATTCAAATCGGCGTATCAAATTCAAAAAGGCTCTTAAATGATCTTATACAATAACGATATAATTTAGCAAGCGAACGTAAATTAAAATATTTTACTTTAAAATTTTAATGTCTTCCATAGCAAAAAAGTCGTACGTATGTATATCAGGTGCAGCGAAGTAAGTATATATATTTTTTTTATTAATTAACGCATTGCATTAGAAAGAGAAGTTTTAAAGTTTTAAAACTCTACGTATACTGCAAGCGATAATACTGTGTCTTAAATATATTTTTATTTACAAATGCGCTGTAATTAATATAATTTTAAAAAGTTATTGTGTGCATTAAATGCGATATATTTTAAAGTGGTTAAAGTTATGTAAATGAAAGTGCAAGTGAAAATTTTAACTATAAAGTGCAACATTTTTATATAACGCAAACGATATATTATATATAAATACTGCATTAGATGCGCGTTACAAGTGAAATGTGAGTGTTAATTAAGTATAATCTGCTCTTGCGGTTTTATAGTGCAAAAATGTGACAAAGTGTGCAAATGAAGTTTATAATGACTATTTACGTACATATTTAATGTTGATATTTGAGATAATATGTAACCGTTCTCTTATTTTAACACAGTTTCGAGTCGACAAAATCGACGACAGCTGGGACGGTAGCCTCTCTATCGGCGGTGTTCCGTGTCTTCCTACTGAAGGTGTGCCGGAGTGCGCTATGCGTCTGGACCCACCTGCTTGGATTCTTTCCAGTGACTTGCAATATAATGGTACCAACGTAAGTGTTAAAAATTTTTTGTATCTATTTTTTAACAAAACTATAGATGGATCTTTTTTTTTTTGTTGTTTTCTATTTTAAGTTTTTGGTTTTTTGTACTGGTGTAAATTGTTATTAATTTATAAAAGCACCAAAAGTAATTTTGATACTTTAAATCAAAAATATAGCAAACTATTATTTATATATTCAGATGGCAAAATACAAATAAACCTTTGTTGTTTTAGTTAATAACCCACGTGGCATCGGAACTAGACGAAGTCGTCGAACAGTCGGTGCTGACTTTGCATTTCCGGTTTAACAGCGAATTAGTGGTAGACATTGATGGAAATGTCTTAGGGGTCATCGGTTCGGTTCCAAGGACATACAGCCATGTCTATCCGTTGGTTGATCTTTATGGAAGAGTCTCTCAGGTTAGTATAGTGTTTATATAGTTTGAATTAAATGTGATAAAAATGGTAATTAATTTTACGTATATATTTTTAGGTCTCAGTTCTACTCCACCCCTACACAGTGGTGACTGGCACATCGCTCGACTTACCAGTGATAGTCGAAAATCGTCGAGAAGAAGAATCACTGACAGAAATAAATGTAGACACCGCAGAGGATGAAGAGCCACCGATAATGGAGAGAGTCGAAGTGCGAAGGAGGCGGAAAGCTAAAGCGTACAGCCAAGACAATCTTATCGAAACCTACGATCCTATAATTGAACCGGGGCCTAGTTCTATTTCCAAACCGCACGCGCCAATACCCGATAATGAAATCAGGAATAAAGAGATTAAAAATCAAACACCGAGTCGAGTGATGCACCATAGCCTCATATTGAATGCAACCGATAATAAAGAAACGTCGTTCCGAAGCGTTCAAAGGAGTCACTCTACACACGACTTCTGTCGTATTTCAGAACCAATACCCATTCGGGAGACGCTCCGTCTTACGTACAGTCCGGGGGCACCGAACGATAACGGAATAAACGATCAGTTTTGTGACACTAATATTCGACATAACGACCGCTATCCGGAAGCAAATGACGTGGATAATTTGGATAATGAAATAATGGATGCGTTGACTTTGGAAACGGGAAATTTGCCAGATTTAACAGAGGAACAGTCGTCGTCTATCGACGAGTCGACGCGTCGTGACGATTTGTGTTCAGAACCTTTGGCGATTGAAAATTTGATCTATCTAAATAGAATATTAAGTTTGGACCAGGAAGGCGTGGAGGGTCAGAGCTTAGAGGCTGAGTGGGAAGCGTTTGGGGAAGGTTGTGAACATTTGCACCTCGTGTTGAAGTACTGGAACTACTTAGTGTTGCCATATCCAGAGTTGAGACAGGCGGTGTCTTGGGGCCAGGTCAGGTGCTACTGTAATAACTGCCAACCTGATGCGGAAGACGCTTTGGCTGGTAATCATTCATATTTGTTTTTCTCATATATATTCTATTAATATTTTTTCCTATTTACACTTTTGAATTCATAGACTAATATAGATTTGAAACGAATATATACAGGAACAAATGACGTTATTCTTAAAATTATCTTGTATTAAAATATTAAAAATGTTATAACATTAAAATAAAATACTATCGACTTACTTTCGTTTCCTTAGGGTGCATCCATAGATGCTTAACAAAGAGACTATGTACTGGAGTAACATATACGATGTTCCTGCGGTTCATAATAAATCTGTGAATTTCATCCAAATCTGTGCAGCCATTTAAGTGTAAAAGAGCAACAAGCATAATATAATAATGTCCTCCAGATTGATTGAGAGACTCTCAATCACTGAAACTTGCAGCTAATTATAAAACAAACACAAGTGAATTCTACTCTATCACTCTCAAACTCCGATGGAACGATACTTGGACATGACCGTTGAACACTAAACTGTAGGACCGATTTAACGTGTTCTGCCTCGGTACGGGGTTGTAACACCGCCAACATACCAACTACGTTATGAAACCTTGTGAAATCATACTTGATCCGACCCGGTACTCGAACCTAGGACCTACAGATCCACAGCCTTACATGCTAGCAACTAGACAAAACATGCACACATACATTCGCATTGTTAATAACATTTTTTTTTATTCGTACAGGCTGGGTGCGTATAGAGAGGATAGACGGTGTAGGCGCTGCGTCCCGCGGGTTCTGGCACATCACGCGGTCGACGTTGGGCGCGGCGCAGGCGGCGAGCGCCGAGACGGGCCCGGCGAAGCGACCGCGATCTCTAGCCTCGTCCCCTTCCAATGCGATAACGCTGGGCGATATGTTAGTATACATTTTTTCTATATTAATATTTCTAATAGGTATTATATATACATAGGTATGATGAGTTGTTGTGGATTGTATTATAACGAGTTTTCCCGTGGGAATTCGAAAATCTCCCGCGGTAAAAAGTAGCTTATATCACTTTCCAGCCCTTCAACTATCTCCACACCAAAAATCACGCCAATGCGTCACTCTGTTTTGACGTGAAAGAAGGACAAACAAACCTACCTACAAACACACTTTCACACTTATAATATTCATTAGTAATAGACGTTACTCCTATAAATTATATTATTGTAAAGTTCCATCCGTTGCGTAGCATTTGCGTGAGAGTTAAAAATACATGTACATATAGGACAAATTCTCACATTTATGTTATTAGTAGAATTGTTTTTTTTTCTTATAAATGAATTGTGAACTAGTAATTGAGTAGTTCATAGTTCATACAACCATTGATCTACTTTTTATGAGCTGTCAAAACGTGATCCCTCATAGATATTGTACGGCAATATTCTGTGACATCACTTATTTACCAGTGCAATTGATTATTTATTGATTTCAAAGCGTCTAAAAATCTAATTTTATGGCTAATTAAAAATGAATCGGCTTTCAGAGCTAAACTAAAATGTTTTATTTTCAAAGAAGTAGTGTCTTTGAATTATTGATTAACTAGCGACTCACGCTCGCTTCGTTCACGTTCGTCCCTAGGTAAGTTTTCACGGTTAGTATACTCAAGGTCTCAAACTACCTCCATACCAAATGTCATCTAAATCGGTTCAGCGGATTAAGTCACGCTTAATAAAAAGGTAGCAGCCAGACAATTACTTTCGCATTTATAATATTAGTTTGAACTGTGTCAACTACCCAATTTTTTCAACTGGTTCAAAGGAAATGGAACATTACGGTTGCTAAGTATTTCCTCGGATGAGATAATCCCAGTACAAACAAATGTTTATCAAGCCTTAGTTAGTACTTAAGCCGCGTTCGTAATTCCGTGTTATAATAAAAAACCATTTTTTAAAATCCTAAGACAAGTGTTGCCATTGGTTTCTAAAAGATAAAACAACAGTCTTAAGACTTACACAGTTCGGTAGAAAGATGGTTGTGTATATTATTTTTGGATCGGAATAATTATTTGTTTGAAAACGTACACACATACATCCATACATATCTATAATCGTTACTATACAAACTATAAAGGAATTGACTACAATGTAATAATATTTCAAAAATCTAATATATAAAATTCTCGTGTCACAGTGTTTGTAACAAAACTCTTCCTAAACGGCTTGACTGATTCTTATGAAATTTTGTGTGTATATTGAGTAGGTCTGAGAATAGGACTTAAACTATTTTTCATACCCCTAAATGATAAGGGTAGATCACCCTAGGGACGAACCCGAGCGGAGCGAGAGTGAGTCGCTAGTAATATATAAATTTACCACTCTTCGCCACACGTTATATAATTCTGTCTCCCTTTAATGTCAGGGGAATGAGACCGTAATAGAAATAGCTTTAGATAAACTCTTAATCTACTTATTCAACTATTATAAAACGAAAAAATATTTAGTTACAGTGTGTTATTATTCTATAGTTGTTATTCAAATTTAATAGGTTCACTCTTTTTCAGATGGTTGGATGAAGAAGGAAAACCACACCACACCATATTGGCTATTGAAATCGATATCGAGTGAGTTCCTATTTTTTTTATATTTGCTATATTTCACATTTTGCTATCCGATTTCTAAAAAAGGTAGAATGAATGAATGAATGAATGAAAAAATCTATGTTTCAGAGGAAATGAAGCGGAGAAAGACCGGCTTCTAGCGTTCTTGATCCATATGAAATCTCATCAGGTGTTCGTCGACGACCCGCTCAGTTTGGACGAATAAGCGTCAGTCAGTTTAAAAACATCTAAGATCAGTATTTTAGTATGATAGTTTGAAAAATGTTGTCTCATATATATTGAATTGATATTACTACTTGTATATTCGCATTACTAATCTAGAAATCAATGAATCTAATTAATTTTAATATATTTATTTTATGTAAAGTGTGTGGAGAGTAGAGGCATATGATATATTATCTATCTTTAAATGTGACACGTTGACGTAAATGGTTGATGTTTTAGCTTTAAATGTAAGACGTTACCATGGTTGATGTTTTAAAATTATTTGTCATAAATACAAAAAAATAACTTCTTTTGTATACGTTCACTTATGTAGTTTTAACACCATCTGTAACCTAGCGTCAGTATTTAATTTTAATGACGAAAGTCTTTTAAATTAAATTACAATGAACTGTTCTTTAAACGTTCTTCAAAAACTATTATTATTTACTGGTTTGACGAAATAACGAAATTTTTAAAACTATATTTAAAATGGTAAATTTGTCTTCCATTTTTATTAAATCTTTCATAAGTGGAAGCGAACGGGATATGTGTATGCTATAATATTTTTAAATTAAAAGACTTTTGGAAAGTCACATCTGACAATCTGAATAATTTTTATTTTAAATTGGCTCTTAATGTGAGCAGTTATCATCGTATAAGATCATACTAATATTAATGTATCTTATATAATATAATAAATTAAAAATTGGTTAAATGCGAGTCGAGTCCGCACAAGAAAAGTTCCGTATCATCGTATATGTACTTTTTTTATTAATATAAAGTTTACTCTATGTATGTAGTATTTTAAATTGGATGATCGATCACGAACGTTAAAAAACGGTTCTTGTATTTTTATTATTTCTTATTATAACGGCAATAGAAATACATATTCTGTGAATATTTCAACTCTCTAACTATTACGGTTCATGAGATACAACCCTCTGACAGACGGAAAACGGAGGCTTAGTAATAGGGTTCCGTTGGTACCCTTCGGGTACGGAACTATCGTTTAAACTTGATTTATGGATTGAAATAATACACCACCTTCAACATTACAAAATTAATCAGCAATATATAATTTGCTGTTACCGTTAAATATTATACATATATAGGTATGCGTCAAAGTTTTATGTTTTTAAAACATGTAAAATGGTTGGTCACACTATATTATTTTATAAGTCTTTCCTCGACGTTGGAGAGGCATGCTAGGGTAGGCCAAATGTTCATCGTAGTCTTTTAGGCTTTATAAGTCGACTATAGTTAGTTATAATTTATTTATTTTTTAGCTTACGTTATATTTTATTCACCACCGAAAATAAAATTTTCACACACAAATCCGTCATGCCCCGATGCTGCTGTTTACAGATAGATAAAGCTAACATTTTATTAAATATTTATAATAATATATCCGTCAGATACAATTCTATTGTAGTTATTTGAAAATAGTTTTACTTACAATTAATCGCGTATCGTAGCAGACTATAGCACGCCGTTGTTTTACAGATCTCATATTACTCGATATTCTGTATTCGTAAATATTATCGATGTAATTCGAGTAAACGTATGTTAAAATTATATTTTGATTATAAGTATGTTACATTAATAAAGGGATGGGGGACTTCACTATAAGCTGAATGAGGACAACGTTTTTTTTTTAATATTTAATCATTTAATTACATGCTGACTAGTTTTGTGTGGAATATTATGTTTTTGTGACGTTTTTGTATACAATGAACGATAGCAGTACAAATAGGAGAGTAACCTCTAAAGCTACAGTGTCCTTCAATCCCTTTTACATGTTTTATTGGAAATTATTATCTCTGTGATCAGTCGGTGTTTTCATCGATACGTTTATATAAAACGGTAGTGCCTCACTGTGATTAGAGCGTAGGTATTTTTAAATAATTAACATCTTCCAACATTATAAAAGATTTTTCAAATATTTCCTAGTTCGACATCGAATTTTATTCACACGTGAATTAATAAATAGTTTTCGTGAATAAATTTTGCCGGACAATTTGAGCGGACTGAACCCAGCTTGCCTAGTTATACAGTTTTAATTATTATTGTACCTAATTTTTTTTATTAAAACTATATAATATTACTTATTATATTTATTTATTTTTATCTTCATGCAATTCGGTTCGTTCAAAATGTTTATTATAGGCAGGCGTAGATAGAAATATGAAGAGGTATAACGGAAGGTCTGTAAATATTGTATCGCGCTATGACACGTAGACAACGAATATTCGCATATTTCTCTTATCCTCGCAATAGAACTAGAGATAATGCCACAAGTGAGCTTATTCGCTTTTACAAAACGATATTTGCTCAGCAATAGTAACTTCCATGAGCCAGGTATTCATTTTATATGTTGTCGATGACAGATGTGTATGTACATTGTATGTAGAGAAATGATTGAAAGTTTGTAATTTTCGGAGGATAGTGTGAGAGAGTTAGAATGATTAAGCGGCCAATAGTTGTCTCGTTCATCTTGTTTTTTAGTCGTTAGCTAGCCCATGTGTGATTTACTCGATGTTAAATCATTACAAGTCTATAGAATAAGGCACATTTAGCTGCACTACTACGGCTTTGACTTCCCAATAACGTTCAGTTTTATAAGATTAATCCATTTGTCTACGTTTACGGTATATTCGTATAAGTTTCTATATTATACTATCGCCCCTAAGCTTGTATAATTGAGGAACGCATAAAAGACAAACATACAAAGAAAATTTCTTTTTATTGGCCGGGATGTTTCGATGTAGTATACAGAATATCCCACCAAAGTTTCATCACAATCGGATCAATGGTCTAGGAACGCATAAAGGGCAAATATATTAAGATTTTTTTTTATTTATATAAATATATACCGTGTCCGGGAATGACAATTGTAAATAAGTTGGAATTTTCATTGTTTTCGATTCAATATCTTGAATATAAAGTTGGGTTAGTTGTCAATGATATGCAAATTATAAACGTATAAAAATGTATATATCTGTGTGATATAAATTAATTTGTATTTTTATTTAAAAAGTTAAAATAATACCCGGCTCATCGATAAAATATAGAAACGATGAAAAAACTAAGAATTCTATTAAATCTCAGCGACACACTGCTGCTACTATAATGTTTTTCTTTTGAAAATGCTTTTCAATATATTAAAATAGCGCAGTTTTAATTCTAGACTTCTCTTATTGTATCGTTGCAGCTGCTTGTAATTATTAGACAAATTGATATTTTAGAAATGGCTTCTTTATTATTTATGTAACTTATGTGTTGACTCAATGTTGCGATATTGTATTAGGTATATTTGTGAAGATAGGTTGTTAAATCGCATTTTATAGATACTAGTCGAATCGAAATTCCTTTGTGAGTATAAAACTATATATTATCATTAATGAATTCTTACTGCGTAGGTGAAATGCAGACGAATATGTAAAAATACTTATACAGAGTAACTAACAAGTATTTATAAAACTTTAAATATATGTTTGAAAAGAAAAAAATGTGTGTTTTTTCGAATAATTTTTGTATATTTTATGTATACTCAATTCGACTTTTTTAGCGCATAACAAGCTTTTTGAGTAAGAATTTTATAAATATCGTCGTATTTTCCAAATAATTATTGCTTCAAGACTTTTGAATGATAGTAAAAGTAGTAGTTTTGGGAAAAGATTAAAAGTGTCGGTACTGAATAGTTACCAAATAAATTTTATCTGATAATGTCTTACAACAATGAATACAATAAATGAATATCTTAAATTATTTTCTTTTATTTTCTTACTTGCCCTGACTCGCCATAAGTATAAGCCGCCATTTATTTTTGTTGTGGTAATAAAGAAAGTAGCGCCTACTTTGTAAGAATGTGTTAATTCATTCGATTCCATATGAATTAAAATGTTTGTAATAATACTTTCTTAGAGTTCATTTAAAAAAAAAACTCTCTTTACGGATTTTTCGCGGATTTATTTTGATTTTTGGTGTCCGACGTTTCTAATGCTTTTACAGCAATCATGGTCATGGTAGAGACCATGACGAGGCGGGGGACGGGGACGGGTCTCTCCTGTGACCAGGATTTTATTTAAAATGTTTGTAATAAAATTAAATAAACGTATTTAAACTCTGCTTGTGTCAAGAAATAACACCTAGAAGTAAAACTTTACATTTTAACCGCGCTTAAAGCATGCACGCACACATTTTTTTAAATATTGCTTAGAAATGCTCAGGAACCTGGCCTCAGAATCCTGTCATATTGATACTCAAGATAATGAGAAGTTTAATTGTATAAAGGAGTCTGCCCACTACCCCGTCTCATACCATGACCGTGCTAGGAGCGTGTCAGGCAAAAAAATATTCTTTGTATTGAAATGTATGAGACTGCCCACTAGACCGTTCCGTCACCGACCGGCACCGTCGCGTGCCGTGCACGGAGCGTCAACAATTGTCGGCGAGAATATTTTGCCGGTGCCGGTACGCTCCGTGCCTGACACGCGACGTTGCCGAACCGGTGAGCATACGGGTTATAACCGCGTATGATGACCGTTATAACCGCGTATCATGACCGTTCCAAGCCCGTTACGTGTTGCCGCTTATCTTGTAACTTTATTACCATCAGTTCAATGACGAAAAACTCATTGAAATTGTTCGCAAATACGAATTGATATATAATTTAAAACATCTTAAACGAACTAATGTACAGATTCGGCTTAGTTACGATTTTATTATATGTATAGATGTCAAATATTCACGTAAATCTAAGAGATAGTAATATTATTAAAATAAATGAATACAAACATTTTTGCATTTTATTTAGGTACCGTAGACACACTGCTAGTTTTTCTCTCGATGTAAGACTTTCTCTAAATGTGGTGTTACTTCTAGTAATAATATTTTAATTTTTTTTTAATAATTCAGGAAATTGATATGATGTCATACGAAAGTACAAATAAAATTTTTCTTCGTCATCAACTAGGTGCCTAAATAATGTCCAGTATTCTCCCTCGACTTTTCCTTCTTTTAAAGCGGCGTGAACCCAGTCACGTCGTGAGCGACTAATGTAATTGTTTTCTCTCTCTTCATCTAAAACAATGGCTATCATTGCTAATTCTCTACTGGACAACTTTCTAATAGCCATCGTATAGGTATAGGAAATAAATAGGAAATAGGTATTAGCAAAAATATTCACTCTCTCTTACTGAAGCGGCTGCCTTGGAAACAAAACGCACCTTGTGAAAACACAGGTATAATAAAACGGAAACCATACGGATATGACACGCGTATGATACGCGGTTGATACGAGGTTGATACGCGGATGCTACGGTCACTATAACCGTTATGTACGGGCATGATACGCTGTTGAGACGGTCTAGTGGGCATAGTAGTCCGTGCCGTGCTCGTTTCCGTGCCTGATACGTTCATAGCACGGTCATGGTATGAGACGGTGTAGTGGGCAGAGACCCTAAAGCTCAAAGATAATTATTATAATAACTAACTAACCTAATTTGATTGAAGTTCTTGTTCAAAACTAGTCTAGATATAGAATTCGTACAGACCAAACATTGTCCTAACTTTTTGTCCTGCTTAAGATAATTGAACATACCTTTTACAACATCAATAGTTTAACATATTTTTACTAAGAAATGTATTTTTTAATTTGTGAAATAATTGATTAATAAACGTTGACTTCGCTTGATTATTATTATTGTTTTTTCTTAGTTTCCTGGTCACACTCAGTTTTCTGTGACTTAATTTTCTTTATTTGACCATGAATCTAAAATTTCAAAATATTTTGACTGTTCCTCTTAGTTTTGCAATTAGAATATACAAAAAAAGTCTGAAGTCAGGCTTAGATTCGTAGTTTGTAGAACAACTTATATACAAGAATTGCTCATTTAATATTATAAAATAAGATTACCCATTCCGAATTGTAAATACCTACTGCAACTAACCCATTCTATAGCACTTCATCATTAGTAAGTATAAAAACTTAAGAATACTTCTTTTTTATTCTATTATTAGTCCGGTCAACTTAGACATTCGAAGCTACAAAAATTTACAACAAGCTGAAAATTGGTGAAATCGTTCAAAATATAATTATAAATATAATTTGAAAGTTCCCCATTTTTCCCCTGTATAGAAAAAAATTATTTAAGGTCAAAGGTCAAAAAAATGAGTTATTCGGGATTTTCAGCAAAACGGTAAGTTTTATCATAAAAATAATTCAGACAAAAATTGTAGATCATAGAATTATCTATAAAAAATGTATGAATACTTTTTTCCTACGAGCCGCCTTTTCTGAGATATAACGATTCAAAAATTTGTAAAAGTTGTAATCTTATTATATAAAAGGCAAAAGTGATTGACTGATGTATCCACGCACGGGCCCCTTAAGGCTAGCAAATTGAAATTTCGCACACGTGTTCCTCATTTTCATTTTTCATTTCACCAATTTTCAGCTTGTTATAAATTTATGTAGCTTCACTCTTATTTTTTGGTTTAATTTGACCGGAATATATGTTCATTATAATATTAGTAAGGAAACTAATTTATGTAAATAGACTACTATTATGAAGCAAACTTGTGTTTGTTTGTATGTTTGCGACTCCTTCACGCTCAAACGGCTTAACGGATTTCGATACAATTTAGTTCACCGATAGACTATAACTTGTAGTAGCACATAGAGTTCACCTAAAGGAGTAGTTACTCGAGCGAAGTAAGGGTAAGCTGTTAGTCCAAATCAAATAGATCTAGAATTCTGAAGTAATTTAAAACATAATAATTTACATTAAACATATTTTTTATTAAAATTAAACACCATATCTGATGCTTACTGGTTACTGCAGACTGCAAGTTAACAGGTTATGGCGTTTTTGTATTTAAGGCATAAATAAAAAAAACGGATTCGATAAAAATCGTCTTATAATTGGTGTTCCAATGTTTACAACAATAAGATTGTATCCAAAAGTGTTACTTAACTATTCTTATACTAAAATTAAATTATCACTGTTCTAAAATAGCTGTGACACCATGCTTGGCTCATGCGCGGCTGTAGACATGAACAAATCGTGTACCCAATGGATACATTTTTTGTAGCAAATTATTCTTGAATAAAAATTGCACTATTAAGATATATTAACTACACAAAGATTTAGTGAGAAATGCACATACATAACATTGGGTGTACTTCTCAAACTGCTAATTAGATTTAAAAATCTTTCAAGACTAATAAATTATTATAATTACTATTTGTTGATTGCTTAATGATAATACAAAAGTTGTTTGTCTGGCAGTCAGACATGAGATTGATAAATAAATAAGTATATTTACTTATAATAAAGATAATTTGTATACAGACTCATCGATTGTCTCACATGGAAAGATAGCTTACTTAAAAATTCGTGCCCGACTCATCGATCTTTAATCTATATACAAAATCTTTGACCATGTATGTCCTTAATTAAGTAATTTCAATTAAACAGCGATGAAAAAATTGGTTCGTTTGTACTTCTGTACAATCTATACATTACAATTACTTTTGCAACAGCATTATTAGTCTTAAGTCTATGCGTTAAGACAGTCAAATACTCAGCGCAAATTGATTTTAGTTTGGTATTTTCAACCTACCTATAATCTTTGAAAGTATCATTTTAAAATTTGACATAAAACATTAATCACTCCAAATAATAATAGGAGTACTGGACCCGTCGACTTTTTGAGAAAACTTCTAAGTGCGGAGGAAACTGCTGAATCTCAGTTCGGTGCGGGAGGGAATATGGATTAATCGAAAGGGTCCAATTTTTTCGGCTACAGACTGAGAGAGTATTTTCTAGGCCGACTACTTAGATTACCACACTTTACATTTTTTGACAGGGTTCATTGGAGAACCTAACGGGCATTTGAAGTCCGACGCGAATTCCTCCATGTTAGACATCGGTCCTACAACGCGGAAACGTCCAGGCGCGTGGAAGCCGGTAGTGATGCGGAGCTTGATAGCTTCATTCCGGTACACTGAACACCAGGTGTTAGCAGCACTCATCCAAAAAAGCTGCAAAAAGTTACAGTTAAAATCAAATGGCCAGTGCGATCAAAAATAATAACATTAGTAAAATGATTGTGTTAAGTGGTTATGAAATATATGTAGGTATAGGTAGGTGTATTACCTGTCTTGGACTGTATTTTTCAAGCCCCGGAAGTCGTGCCTCCTCGCCGTGCCGTTGAGTCCAAGCTTGATATGCGTAGTATGCTTCCTTGATACCGCCGTTGTCAGCTATATTTTCACCTTGTGTGTTCACTCCGTTGAGCTAAAAAATATCCATACTAAAAAGTCTGCTACAAATTAACCTATCGTATGAATTTTAAAAAATCGAATACCTTCATGTTGACTTCTTTAACTGTATAATTTGAATACTGATCAATTATACATTTTGCTTTTTCCAGGTATTTTTGCTTGGTCATCTCTTGCCACCAGTCAACTAAATTACCATTTTTGTCGAATTGGCGACCCTAAAATATAAATTAGTTATAAAATAAGCTTTAATAATTTGGCATACCTAAGCTATTTCATTTATCTTTATTTTTACAAATACAACAAATACCTGGTCATCGAATCCGTGTGTGATTTCATGACCAATTACGAAGCCGATGGCACCATAATTCATGTAAGCTGGACGCTTAGCCGAAAAGAAGGCGCCTTGTAGGATACCAGCCGGAAACTCTGTAACATTTTGTTATATAAAAGATGTATCTATGCATAAGTTTAAAAATATACAAAACCGAATGTAACTATTGAGTATTATTTAATAATATTTATATAATTATATAACTATGATGGTTGTTTTCAAATTGGCGTGAATGGCTAAAATTGCTCAAAGTGTCCTCCTTGGTTAGGTAGGTACATTTTGAAAATTCGAACTTAAAAGAGTAACAGGGCTAACTTTGATAAAAACAAAAATTGCTACGTTATATTTTCAAAAATATAAAATATATTTCTGATCGGAAATCGAACCATACAAAAGATATGTAACGTTTTTACTCGTATTATTATAATATTTTTTGAGGCTGTAACAGAGTTGTTAGTCTCAATGGTATGCTTTCGCCTCGTAATGCACGTTATTTATGTCACTAGTAATCTGATATATAAAATTCTCGTATCACAGTGTTTGTAACAAAACTCCTCCGAAACGGCTTGATCGATTCTTATGACATTTTGTGTGTACCTATATTCAGTAGATCTGAGAATAGTACGTCAACTATTTTTCATACACCTAAGTGATAAGGGTGGTCTACCCGTAATACGTTTCGTAGTTTCTGAGATATGGAATTAGGTGGACCGTGGATACTAAATAACTGCGATTTTGTCAAAATTGACATTTAATCATTTTCGTAATACCCATATTTTATTAGCCGCATATTTTACTCTGACAAGCATTTTCATAACTTTCCTGTTTCAGAAATATAGCCGTTTTTGTATTCCAAATGGTAAAGTAAATATGTTGAAACAGTAACGTAGAAAGAGACGTAAAGTATATAAAATTAACGACGGTTTCTCCAAACTAGAAAATTTGAGTTATTTAGTTGTCCATCTACGCTGACGGTATATTCTGCAAGATAATATTCGATAAAAGTATTTTAGAAACTATTATACCTCAACTATTTTCAGATTTTTTTGACACCATGAAAGGTGAAAGGAAAGGAAGGCTTAAATTACGCAATAATATTCTTACGACTTAAATCATATTAGCTGGGCCATATGAAATAATAAAAAAAAACATTTGCTTAGAATTATTTACTTATTTATTGTAATTACGTACTTCTGGAACTCATTTTTCCCAACATATTCTTTTGAAAATTGTTTCGGAAAACATTACTAACCTAACCCATCCCTGTTTCGCGACAAATTAACATTAAGAAAAGTTATTATTATGTAATTTAAATCATCAGCTAAATAAAAATTAATCAATAGCTGTCTATTACTAAATAAATGATTAAAAATAATTCAGTAGTGTGAGAGCTCATTGCCCAAAATTAAACAAACAAAGAAACAAAACAGAAGTATAGACATACTATAAATGTTATTGTTACAACAAAAAGTGCAATATTACTAAATCTAATATGAGATTAACGGAGGAACCTTTGTGATATTGTCAATCACCGCCATTATTTATCAATCATGCAGTCCGCATGATGAAATTGGTATATGTAAGAGTATACTAATATGTAAAACCTAAAAATTTGATTTTTGGTCATCAGAATGCGGACGGAGCCGCGAGCTATGCTAGTTCTTAATAAAGTTTGAAGCTTACGTATGCTATTTTCAATAGAGGAGTAGAACGCGTTGACGATTGCTGGTCTACCGTGAGTGACCCAGTCAGTTTTGTTGACGGGCTCCCGGAGCTTGCCAAAGAGATACTCAGTCCCGAATAGAGTAAGATTTAGAACGGATTCCATCAGTTTGTCAGATGACATCTCAAGCTGTAAAATTAATGTCTCGTAAATTAAACATGTTTGTAAAGTGAAACAAAAGTGAATTTTTCGAAGTAGTTTGTAAGAAAACCATCTAAAGAAAGACTAACTAAATTACTTACGCCAGCATAAAATTCGGTTAGTTTGTCATCCTCAAGCATTTCATTAGGGTAAGCGATGTGAGAAGCCATCGCATCAGCTTTCTCTAAAGCTTCTCTACGAGTATGTTCATCCATCCAATCTACTTCAGTTAGTGTTTTACGGAATTGTTGTCTATAATAATAAATTAATAAAAACAAATTATAAACACCGTAAAATAAAAAAATAATATAATTATTGTGAAATGTTGCTTACCTTATATCATTAACCATTTCTAAGGCATTTGATTTAGAATTTTCGTTGAAATATTTCCTGATGTATAGTGCTCCAACGGCGATTGACATACTGTTAAAAATATAAAAATTGTTTAATTCAGTAAATATTTTAGAGGTTTTATTATTTAACTAGCGGCTCACCCTCGCTTCGCTTGGGTTTGCTTATGTCATTTCCAGGGTCTCAAACTATTTCCATACCAAATTTCATCTAAATTGGTTCAGCGGTTTAGCGTGAAAAGATGACGTACAGACAGACAGGCAGACAGAGTTACTTTCGCATTTAATATTCGTATGTATATATAAAGCTGGCTTTTTTTGTGGTACTGGTATATCATCATCGGCTTGGGCTGAATGTTGATAAGTCAGTCAGTGAGTCGCAACATTGCCTTTAATATATAATAAAAATAATAATTGCGAATGTACCTTAGGAGATAGACATATACCTACATAGACCTTTTAAGGCCTACAATTTTTTAGTACATTATTTTGATGTATCTTTTATGGTGTAGCCAGCGTTAGTCATATAAATTTCTAAGGACGACTCGATAGAACCAGTTACTATGTTATCCCGTGAGAATGAAAAATTTGCCTATAGTAAAAAGTATCCCAAATTTTGACTCGAGTAATAAGTTATCACTACACAAAATTTAGTTAAAATTAGTTCAGTACTTTTTGCGTGAAACGCGCACATCGATTTGACTAAGTTAGTTAACATTGAAAATGTTTATTTTGTCGCTTCCGTATAGGCCCGATTTTCAGCGAAAGTGCGACATCGCCTTGATGTCGTGGATTTTGGGACTACGTCGCCGATTGGAATGTCAAAAGACGCGTCTGAATGAGGATTACAAAATGCAAAAAAATGTTGGAAACACTCAAATGCTTTTTTTTTTAAATCGAAAAAATGTAAAAAATTCGCTTGTCTTTGCTCGGTTTCGGTTAGAAAAAAAAACCCTATCTCGAAAACGAAATAAGATATCAAAAAAAAACCATACATACATTTAAAAAAATCTTGGAGGTGCATATCACTGATGGATTATTCAGAAGTTCATCAGAGAGGGAGAGAGGAGGAGAGTGGAGGGGAGGAGAGAGAGGAGGGGAGGGGAGGAGAGAGAGGAGGGGAGTGGAGGGGTGAGGCGGGGAGAGGCGAGGAGAGGCGATGAGAGGAGAAGAGAAGTGAAGAGAAAGGAAGGGAAGGGAAGGGAAGGGAAGGGAAGGGGAAGGGTGAGGAGGGGTGGGGGGAAGGGGAGTGTTGGGGAGGGGGAGGGGATGGAGGAGGTAAGTGAAGGGAAGAGTAGAGAAGAGAAGAAGAAAGGTGAAGAATATTGTCGAAGAAGACAGGCGAAGAAGAAAGGCGATGAATAAAGGTGAAGAAGATAGGCGACGAAGATTGGCGAAGAAGCAATCGCAAACATATATGCGACTTTTTTGGTAGGTATGCGAGTTGTATCATTGTACTCTCTACTTCTAACTTAGAAAAGATGGAGTAGAAAAATGTGCGAAAAGTTGCGGTAGTGGAGCTAAATACTTTAACGAAAATTAATTTTTTTTTAAGATACTGGATATTTTGAGTTACGATCGCTAAAATTAAATTGGTTTTCCATAATATCTTTAATACCGATATCTTTAGCACAGGAGTTTCATCGGTAGCCACATATTTCAATATTATTATAAAACTGTTACTAACCCTACAATAAGCTTATTGTTACTAACAAATATGGGTGCAAATCTGAAATAAATGTTTTATTATTATTATCATCATTATTATTTAAGAAATACTAAAGTATCTATTGTGTAAAAGTTTTTGTTTAATGTGTAAATGTTATGTTAGTAAACACAACACAATATTCAGCGGTACGGAACTCTTGATGTTCGAGTAAAAATCATATTCACACATATGAAAATATTACAACCATCAAATTATATATTAGTTGTAACATAAAACCAAAAAAAAATTTTTTAGTTTGAACGCGGGTGAAACCGTGGGTTCTGTTAGTAATTAATATGTCAATAATTTAATTCAGTTCATTTGAAGATTCATTTTCAATGTACTCGAAGGTCGTGACAAACACGAAATCTGTGGATCTTTTATTATAGGTATAGATAAGATCAGGTATTGCGAGTGTACCTTAAGACATAGATATATACTGTTGCAGATTTTTCTGTTGGCCTTTTCAAGGCCTACAATTTTTTTTTACATTATTTTGATGTATATCTTAAGATTTAGCCAGCGGAAGATTTCTTAGGACGACTCGATAAAACCAGTTATTGTGATTTCATGTGATAAAGAAAGATTTTCCTAAAGTAAAAGGTTTCCTAAATGTTGACCCGTGTAATAAGTTATTACTTCACCAAATTTCGTTGAAATCGATTCATTGAATTTTGCGTGAAACGCGCATACACAAACAGACAAACAGACAAAAAAATAATAACCATTGGTTTGGGGTCTATATTGTATACATAATACGTTACAGTCGTTGTTTTTAAAAAACATTTCATGAACAGATTTCGCCAAGTTACTGTTTTATTATAGTACAAGTCTATCCCACGGGAATCGTACATTTTTCTGGGATAAAAAGTAGCCTATTTGTTACTCTGTTGTTTGAACTACGTCATTGTAAAGTTTCATTAAAATCCAATCAGTAGTTTTTGTGTACTAAGCTGTATAATTTACTATAGTTTTTTAACTATCCCACGGGAACTCTTTGATTTTCCGGAATAAGAAGTATCCTAAATGTTGACCGAGGATATAAGGCACCACCATGTAGAATTTCATTTAAATCAGACCAGCAGTTTCGGAGATTAGCCCGTACAAACAGGCAGAGAAACAAAAAAATTGAAAAAATCTGGATTTGTTCTATTGCTCTTCTTACATCCCACAGACTGGGTCTTTAGCATTTTTTTTCTATGTACAGACATTCGACCTCTACAGTTTTATTTTAGTATAGATAATTAATTACTTTGAAAAAATATCAAACTACCTGACACTAGTAGTATCAGCACATTCTTTCCAACGGCTCTCGCGCTCTGTCTTTCCGGAAAGCGCAGTCACATAGGTCAGTTGACGTCTTCGCAAATCGTCAGTCATATAAGAAATAGACGCACCCGCTACACGCCACATTACATAATTTGCTTGAACACGTTTTGGTGTTTTCTCTAGAAGGTCCTTTAAACAGGAAACATGATCGTTGTTAGAAAGTAAAACCCATATATATACACAACCACCAAAGTGTTTTGTTAAATTGGAATATTTTTCGTTATAATAAAATTTTAAAAGTACATTCTACATGTTTAGACAGATACTATTTACCACACCATTTAGAATGTAAGAACTATAAATATAAATCGATACCTTTGGGTTCAATTGGCGTATTAACCATTTTGGCCAAAATGAGTTATATATACCATTTTTAGAATTTTTGCCTCAATCGATCTGTATACTCGAGATATCGAAATTCGCAAAAAAAGTGTTTATACAAGCTAAAAAATTTTTGGACAAAAAGTCATTCAGAGCATAAAATATTGGTGTAAAAGCCAAATTGATATGTTTTGTGGTTTTGTTAAGGTGTATAAGTCATACGGTAAACCAAAATGGTTTTTACACTACAACGTGTTTTACTTAAACAAAATGTGATTTCAACGTCGCTAGTCCACATGTTCAAAAGTGTGTTGGCGTTTAAACCACGAATTCAATGTTTAATCAAACTTTTTAACTTATAACCTAAGTAAATTGTTGATAACAAAGTTAAAATTAACAATTTTCTAATTTTTCCATAGGGAATCTCGTCTGAGACCTTACAAAAATAGCTCTAAAAAAGAAAAAAAAAACTCAGATTTGTTATTTAACAATTATCGCACTTGCAATGTTCATGTTCAAGTAGGATAAAATTGTTAATTAACTAATCAATTGCGATAAAAAATTTTTGACCGCGCGCGTATTATTGTTCATTTATTTATCCAGTAGATAACTGAATTTTTTCAATTCATAATTTTCATATTTAATAAGTTTAAATAATATTTATTCATTAAAGGTCCAAAGTAGGGTTCACGCAAGCCAAATTACCCATTTTCGGCAAAGTTTTCAACCCTCTGGGAAAATTATAAATATTGATCCTACAGTTCCGGGAGTTAGAATTATTTTCGAGAAATTTCCTCCTCTTTTTGAATCTTTCAAATTTGAAAAATGTCAAATAGTTTTTGAAATATTTGCAAAAACTAAACCCCATTTTTTTCAGTTAATTGATAATAATTTTTGCAATTTTTGCAAAGCGGCTCTTGAATTTTTCAAAAATCTTCTACACGCGATTTCGAATCGAATGACACCTCGTTCATACTTTTCGGAGGCGGAGAAAAAAGTTTGACCCAAAAAGGACTTGTTGACTAGACTATTGGATAAAAATTCATGACTCGTATATATATATATATATATGGTTGCAGTAAATTCACAGTTTCAACAATTTTTCATTTCTTTAATTATTTCAGTTTACTATTGTACAGGTGTTTGATACCTACTTATTATAAAATAAAAAATGATTGTAAAACGTAGTAAACTTATAAAAGTAATGAAAAATTCTTGGAGCTTTGAATTTACTGCAATTAAATATGAATCACACTTATAAATAATTTAAAAACTTAATTAGTCCCTATACTGTTTACGTGTTGATTACGGTTTAAGTGAATGTTTGTCTTTTGTTGAGTTTAAAAATGTTGAATCATTTTTACGTTTTGCTACAATTATAAGTAGTTGTGATCAATAATAAACGAATGTTATTTTCATAAATTCAAGTGGTTTAATTTTATTAATTGATTATTGTTTTGTTATAGGATTGAATTAGTTTTTTTTAATAGTAAAGGGATCCGATTATTTCTATTATTTATTAACAACATTAAAGGTGTATAAAGCAAAAAATCTTCATCTACTGGTTTTTACGACAGTAATTGTAACGTAAAATTTAACAAAAATGAATATACGACTATGAAAGTTATTTTCAGGCAAATTTTCATGGTCATAATCATTTAAACAGTTTTTTTTTGGAAGACGTAAATCATAGCTAACTTTTAAACGAAAGAAGATAGACGAGTTTTGATGATTTAACCGTCTTCATCCAACAATTATAAGAATATTTTACTTTGAAAATTTTTTTCTTAGTTCTAAAACAAAAAAAGTTACTAATTTTTAATAAAAAAAAACGTTTTTTTGCTCTCCTGAAAAGTAGGATTTTGGTTTATACGCCAAATAAACCCATAGGTATCGATATGTATAATTTATTTAAATATAATTAAAAATAAATGACATACCTCGAGATCACTGATGTATTTTGGAACATTAACAATCGCTATTTCGTCAAGTCCAACTTGTACATGAGGCGACAATAAACGGTTGATGTAAGTCAGCCATGGTATTCTGTGATAAAAAAGGATGTATCAAGTATTGATTAGATTCCTTAATAATTTTTAAGGACAGGCTTCTCTTGGGCAAACTCGCTCCATCGTAGACCTTACCTATGCCTTGGAGCTAAGGTGAAGGTCAAGAATAAGCCCATTTCTGAATAAAAAAAGGAAACAAACATAATAAGGAATGTCTATACCTTGGGAATTTTTGTTGCAGTTCGCCAATTGTCATAGGGTTGTACAAGCTAGTCGCATTACGACGTTTTTCTAATGGCAAGGAAATCTGAAAGAAAAAGAAAATAAATAATTACAGTTGCAGATTCAAACATAAAATGTTTCCAAATAGCTACATAACTTTAACTGTGTATCAGTCCGTGTATCAACCAGTCAGTGTATCAATACCCGAATATTGCAAATGTGTAATAAATTCTAATGTGCATGAAATTAATATCAGGTACAAATCTTTGTTTTATTGGATATAGAGTGCAATACAACATGTTTTCTGCCAATTACAAAATTATCTAAGAACTTTTATAGTTACACAACCATAAAATTGTGTAATAAACTTGTGAAATTTGCTATTACATAAAATTAGATTGGTATATAATGTGTAAAAAATAGAATGAACTAAGCCATAAGACAATGAAAGCGAAAATTTACTGCACGCCACATCAATTGTAACCCGTCACCGCGTAATTAAGCCAATCTGCCGAAACCTTGGGAGGAAATTTTACTACACGACACATTAACATGTAAAAATTGGCGGTGATTCATTTGAGTGTATTAACAATATTATCATTTTGTTCAGTTATGAACTGAGCTTGTCATAAATACTAAATAAACAATTTCAGTTGGGTTGTTTCATTTTTCACGCAGATCAAATGATTGAAGTGATTTTTTTGTATATAGTTTTTTTGGATATAATGATCACCGTTAGATATTAATCTTAATATTAAATAAAAAGTTACATATGTATAAGTAAAGAAATTTCGAAATATATAAAAACTTATTTATCTTTATTCTACAATTTTCTAGTAAATTGTTTTGATGTATGTCTTTAGGGTTAGCCAGCGTTAGACATGTAAAAAAACCAACCACAATTATGGCGGTGGATGTTCTGTCTAGTTGTGGGTTCTGTTAAAATGTCCCTATGAGAAGCAATCATCTTTTAAGTCTATGCCTGCTACTTTTAACCACTGGCCCTGAGATATATTAATGTTCATTGTAAAGCAAACTTTAAGGAGGAATTACAATAGATTAAATTCAAATGCGTAGTCAGAGTTATCAGTGGTATTCGAGATATGAATACTGATTGCCCCCGAGCAGATCCAGCAAACACAGTGGCCGCTCTAATGTTTAATGAATTACTCACAGTCTAATCCCACTACATAACTTGGATGACTTTTTCATTACAGGTGTGCTAACCTTCGTAAGGAGGATATAGATAACAGGATATTCTCTAGCTAAGTTTTCTACCTTACGCTCTAGGTTTGTTATAGTTGTCATTGCTGTGGCCAGCCGAGAAGTCATACATAATATTTTTCTTTGGATTCGGAATAATTTTTGTTTCCTACTTTATCCCACACAGTACTCGGTTACAGTACACAGTACACAGTACAGTGTTACTCGGTTTAAATATATTTAACTAACTCCAACTTTACCGCCAAGTTTTACCCCCTTAGGGGATAAATTTTGAAAAATTCTAAAATACATGTTTATTTAATTGTGTTAAAGTGCATTAATACCAAGTAACAAAGCATTTTATGTATACATAGATTATCTTGCAGAATATCGTTCGTTTCGTAATTTTTGAGGTATGGAATATTTTTAATTACACGCTTTGTCAGTTTAACAACCATAAACTTGTTTTTCATAAAATGTTAAAAAATAATATGAAACTAATTTATTTTTACAAGAATCGATATTGTGGAAATGTAAATATTATTTATATTTATTTTATTACTAACCTAATAAAATACGTAAGTAAGTTAAACAACACAGTATTTTGCTATACAAAACCTATAATACGCGAGTTGGACTTTCATGTGTCCAATATTTACATTAAAAGATTTACAAATATCAACATCATTTACTAAACAATAAAAAATTACAAATATTTTCATTTGAAAATTGTTTCGGCCTATAAAATATTACTAATATGTTTCTAATTTATAAAGGCAAAAAGTTTGTTTTATTAATAACTTGAACACGGGCGGGGTCGCGGGTAATTTAGTAGTAATACTAATAATATCATAGAAAGGTCATATCGATTTTTTGAAATTAAAACTACGTATTTTAAAAATATATAGCGACATCTATTGACGAATATCTAAATAATACATAAATAAATATTTTTGGAGTTATTTTAATGAATAAAATAGCGCTATTGATATTTTATAGTAAGTTACCTTGCTAAAATGTTTATAGTATCACTGTGGTTTTATTCTAACCAGTTTTTATGTATTTTTTCTCAGAAATGAGTTATTTTCCCGCGGTAAAAAGTATCCCATATGTTGACCCGGATCATTGCCATCACCATACCAAACATCAAAATCCCTCCAGTGGTTCTTCCGTGATGCGGTAACAGACAGATAAATAGACAAAAATTCTAAAAGTTATAGATTCGGCCTCTTTATCGCTAATAATGTCTATTTCAATAAGATCTTCCAAAAAATATTTAATGTACAGATTCGACTCTGTTCGAATTTTATTATAGACTAGCAGAACCCGCGGCTTCGCCCGCGATCAAACTGCGAAAAACATAAACTTTTTACAATACATACTTTATTACTTGCAAAATATGTATAAGATGTTAAGCGTATATTCTGTAAATAAATTTACTCTACTTTATATCCCACACTGGAGCCATGTTACTCTATTTAAATATGTTCAACAACTCAAACTTCACCGCCCTGTTTTACCCACTTAGGGGCTGAATTTAAAAAAAAATCTACAATACATGTTTATTTAACTGTATCGAAGAGCAATAATACCAAGTTTCAAGTAATTCTGATTATAAAGATTTTTTTCCTTATATAAACAGCACCACCCCCTTTTATCCTTTTAAGGGATGAATTTCAAAAAAAAGATATTTGTATTATTTTAGTTTTCATTTTAAAGTTAAATACCATTTTCCGTGCATCAATTACAGAGTTTCATACAAACTTTCATCCCCTATTTGACAACCTTATGGGATGAATTACAAAAAATGCTAAAATGCGTATTTATTTAATTGTATTGAAGAGCATTAATACTAAGTTTCAAGTAATTCTGATCATAAATAATTGTTTGCCCATATAAACTTCATCACCCCTTTTTACCCTTTTAAAGGATGAATTTCCAAAAAAATATAAAACATATATTTCTTATTTTTCATCTTAAAGCTAAATACCACTTTTCGTGCATTTCGCGTTAAGAATAACAGAGTTTCATACAATCTTTTATCCCCTATTTTACCCCATTAGGGGATGAATTTCGAAAAATCCTTTCTTAGCGGATGCCTACATTGTATAAAGAATATGTCCTCTAAATTTCACATTTCTACGACCAGCGGTTTAGGCTGTGCGTTGATCGATCAGTCAGTCAGGACAAAGCATTTTATGTATATATAGATTTTAGGAAAGTCAATATGGCTGTCAAAGTTGAAAAATAACTCCTACAAATGGAAGTATTGCGGCAAGTAATACTTAGTAAAGCTATAAATGTAAGTAGGTACATACTAAGTACAAGTACCTACCTACTTAAAGCGTAAATACGTTGCTATACACAAGGTATTTCTAGTTTGATGAACCATGTGTTACATTTTTCACTCCAAAACTCGATTTGTATAGTTCAACATAAAAGTCAAGAGTAATCGTAAATATTCTTCTCTGTGGGCACATTAAAAAGAGCAGTTCCTACTGGGGCCCCTTTATTGTTCTATTACGACAAGTTTACAAATAACGTTCCATTGCAGATCATTTGGTCTATTGAGTTCATTAGTGTGTCAATATTTATTGCTCTTCAAATATTATTTATAAGTAATATTAGCTATAGGTATAAAGTGCTGCGTCTCAGATAATATTCACTCAAGAAAATGTTTTATGGGTTACTGACGTCATGTTTTATATATTTTTCCATAGATTTGAACAAAATTACAAGTACCAGTCTGTGTAAGGTACCTTTAGAGGTCATTTAAATATATGATATTGATGATCGCACACGTTAATTCTCAGTCTTAGTAGGTAATATAATATAATCTAGTAAGTAGGTACTTAATATTTTCAATTAACATCTAATGACGTCAAACCTATGTGATTTCCACTTTAAATGAGACTTATTTTAATGGCAGTTAATCAAGTACATAAATGAAGTAAATCATACTATACAGAAAAAGAACTTAGACAATTCTCAATTGATAAAAATGGAAGAGTAAGCGGTGTGTAACATAACGGGAAAACAAAGTTTCCAGGTATTTATAATACTGTTAGACGGTTAGATTAAACTTTTGAGGAACATCCCACGTGTATGATGATCTATGAAGAGATTCGGTGAGACATTCGGTGTAGTGAAATAGGTACATATGTATATAAAGATTGTAGTAGGTACTTACTAATATATTTCATTTACGAGCACCTACCCTACTAGAGGTATATACCCATAGCGCAAAAGTAGTGTGATAGTATGATGTAAGTAATAGCTACTTCATATTTAAAATGTTTACTTATTTTGATGAATATGAATGCTGCACTATATAGTACAAATATGTATGAATACAGATATAATACAAATATGTAAAGTAATTTGCTTACATTGGCAAGTTTCATTTCGAATTGGAGAGAATCTTTGAGTTCCACTTCAGCTCGAGCACGATCAGCTCCGAGGAGAGCAGCGATGTCTACCATGTAATCGTAATAGGCAAGTACTAGCTTGTCGCTAAATCCACGGTTTAAATATTCACGACTTAAACCCAGTGACGCTTGGTCCAACTGAAACAAACAACGTAATATAGAAAAATATAAAAAATAATCTAACTTTCCGTGGCATAAGTTGAAACTTTGCATTGGATTTTAGTATCAGAAAGCAATATTATGTTATAATTTATTCTATCTATTTTTATGTAAATGAAAACATGTGTTTTATAGCTATATGAACGTAGAAGTTACAGGTATGATTCCTGCGCCAGAGGTTGCAGTACATTACTAAAAATGGGCAATGCTCTCTGTTTATTTATTATTAGTCTATATTTATATAGTTATACGCGAGTATATCTAAACTAATAATAAATAAACAGATTATATAAGAATCGCGAGGCCAGTCATATCTTGCTTTGGATCTGGTAAAATGTAGCACTGGGATACATCATACTTAATGAGTTACGTGAAAAATTTCTCCATACTAAAATGCCTATGATTATCAACTTTCATGACGTTTCATGACGTTCACTTGAACGGCGTAAACGTTAATGCATTACAGCGCTATATAATGAAGAGTTACAGCACAATCGAACCATATATTTGGGATCTGCCGCCTTCAGGCAAGTCAATTGCAAAGTTGGTCTACGTTGTTCAACCGTTGAGATAAAATACACGATGCAAATTTATTCACAGTAGTAATAATAGAATAAAAACCTACTCCAACAAATTAAAACATATATTCTTTCTTAAAAAACTTCCAGAGATTTGCAGTTTGAACAAACAAACATTTACACTTTTATTTATAAATGTTATATTGAATGCTTAACAATATTAAAATTACTTTATTGTATAAATGGAATATTGGTTGCACGGTTTAATACTTACATCTATGATTCGTTTGGTAGAATTTTTTACATCGACGCTAATAGAGAAGTCGAGGAAGTAGTCCACGGAATAACCTGCTTGGCGGAACCGATACACGGATTCCACCCAGGAAAAGGAGCTCTCATCCCATGAATCTCCTTGCAACACTGGCCAGCCGCCCAAGCGCTCCAACGTGTCGAGCAGTGGTCGAACTCCACGACTTTCGATAGCAGCTACAAAAATATAGTTTGGCTTAATATATAATATTATTTATGTGTAGATTTTGTTTCTTTGAAAATGCATCTAGTAAATAAGAATTATTTATTACACGTAGGTAATAATTTATCAATTAAAAAAAAACTAAAATTATGATTTATCATTATGAAGAAATGTAACAACACATAATAATTGCTTATTATAAAGCAAAGCTAAACATGAACGAATTAATTTTTATGTCCTTTAATACAGTATCAGTTAGGTTACTTATGTCATATGTTATGCAAGTTGCGGAAACCACGTCATTGGGCTACTTTCACTTGCGTTTTACTAGCATGAAATAAATACTCCATTGAATAAAACAGCGTGAATTACCACTACCGCGTCTGTAGGTATATCAAGTTTGCGCCTATAATGTTGCTACTGAAGAGAATGAACTAAATAAAATTCGTGAATTTAAATACGCGAATTTAACAAAATAGAAAGGTATTTTATTGACATGATTGAAATACAAAACATTGTTACTATAATTTACTATGTGTGTACATTGCACGTACAACACATGTAGGTATATGAAATTTGTTATAGTTTGATAATCATTGGTGATGTAAGTTATCACGGTACAATATTTTTAAAACAAACTTAATCTTCCTAATCTCTGTAACAGTCTATGTTATGTATGTTTGATGCAAAGTCTGAGTTAAAAAAAAATATTACTTACTTCTGTTCATACAGGCTTGGTATAATGTCTTCGCCAGAGCAAAGGGACGAGGTTCATTTTCAGCGATCGGTTCGTCTAACAGTGCACGAATTTGCTCTTGTAATTGGTCTGTGATGATGGAGAACGTGTTGACCGACGTTTTGTCGTCAGGTATCCGCGTGTTCTTCAGGAACGAGCCACAAGCGAAATCGTAGAAGTCGTCGCAAGGATCCACTTTCTCATCCATATTGATTAGCAATTTCGATGCTGGCAAAATAAATTTTATTAAAATTATCAATAAGTATAAGAAATACTCTTAAGTCGTTACATTTTTTAAAGTACTTACTAGAGATTGGCCGAAATTCAGTAAGTATTCAGTTTTACCTTAGTTCGGTTGAATTCGAAATTCGGTTCCTTTTGGAATTTAATCCGAACTTCTTTTGCCATGACATCTATCGATGAAGTCACAATAAAATTGGCGCAATAATTATATTAGTGAAAATAGGCAAATCTTAGGATTTATTAACGAATTTACGTTCAAAAACTCTGATATTCTAGTCAAATTTTAATCATACTAGAATACCTAAATAATACTGATACACACGAATACTTAATTGGTATTGAGCACGCTATCTGCTTATAAATAGTAGGACCTATTATTTTGATTAAATATCATTTATTTAAAATAATCATCATTTACGTATCAAACATAATTAAGTAAGAGATATAAGCGGTTGGAATGGATGGTGAAATTAATCTTAATCCTAACATTATATCTCATCAACATTGACACATTTCTAGCGCCATAGTTGAACTTAAGTTCGGTCGAACTTACGATTTGCTACGGTGGTGGAAGTTCAGCTTTAGACAAATACAATCGACCAATCTCTAGTAGTAGTTTGTAGCACGAGACAAAATTACACTTGGTCAGTTTGTATTATTTGTAGCAGAGTTAGCAGTTGGCCACAGGACCAAGTTAGTGTGACTACAGATTCACAATGATTTTAACATTTTTATGTACTAATGAAAGATTACAAATGAAGGACAAAAAGAACCCTGAAAATATGTTTCTTATTTAACGTTTAACCAAATACTTATGATACTTCAAAAGACAGAGCCCTTGAAAGGTCATATATATAGACAGACGAACGGATGTAGGCTTAGAGTAAATAAATACTATTGTAATATAATATCATTTCCAATTGCTTAAACTTCCATAAAAATAAAATCATAAACAAATATTCACTTATTACAAATAATAATTTATTAGTGTTTGAAATATTTAATTACCGTTATCAACAATATACGCATATATACATACACATAGGCACTAAAGTTTACGTCGAAGTAGGAAAACCTATTGTAATGAGGGCGTGGGATAAATCCCTAGCTATAGGTGTATATAAAAGAATAGACCTTTGTTTCTCTGAGAATCAAATACTGGCCTCAGCGTACTGAATGCCACGGAGAATTATTATAGCGTTATTTTCATTGTAATAGTGATATAATATCATAACCGTATACTACATCCAAATGATTTAAAACTTGAAGATTCCGATATTATCTAGCATATTGATAGAATTTTAATGTATTAGGTAACCGTATGAACAACATTTAACGCATTCACGTACGGCGAGCCACCGGTGGCTGGGTTAACAATTAATTTCTTAGAAATTATCTTGGAGGCATTAATATTAATTTAGAAAAAATAATTAATTAATAATTGTTTTCGAAAATCGATAAAGCCTTAGTATATTGGCCAAACAAATAATTTGATTTTCTCAACTTATGTGTAGGTAATAAATTAATCTGCTAGCAAAATTTTGCATTTTATCGATATAAGACTTTTAGGTGGTAGGGTTTCTGTGCTGAAGTAATTTTATCGATAAGATTATATGTATTATTTTATTAATTAGATTAATTTAGGTTTTCTTTTTGTGTAAATAGCTAACCGTTTAAGGTTTAGATTATATTTTTAGGCAGACAGAAAATTTGAAACTAAGAGTTTGTATTGCTCGTAAGATTGTATTCGAAAATCAATTATATTAGCTATATAAATAAACTAAATAATTTATCTGGTCCATCTTTACTTAAAATCAACTAATTACGTAGAGGTTTCCCTTAATTTAATTAATTGAAGTATCAAGATCATTTGCAATTTAATTGAAATAATTTTACGTTGTACGTATTTACGTAAGCACATGTAAACTTCTGAGCACCTCTGAAGATACTTTAGGTAGCACTTGAGGAAAGTTGTTAATTTTTTATTCCAGTTTAATTTGGTTATTATAACGTGACTGACATGCGTACATTCCATGTTATTTTTAATTTTTATTATTACTTATTCTAACAATTGCAATGTAACATAAAAATTGATATATTACCTGTATGGATACATCCAGGCAAGTTGCATATTTTGGAGTCATAGTCGGGCTTGGCGACGACTGCTGGCGGCATGGACGGAGAAAGTCTTAGTTCGCTAGTCTGGGGCATGTCTAGAAGGCGGACACGGACAAGCATGAGTGTGATGAGACATCCACAAGACGGTAACAATGGTATCAATGCATAGGCTGAGTGGCAATCAGTTCCAATAGTTCAACAACCACATTCATGTGCCTTTTTTAAAAGCTTTATTTGGACATTATTGTAACATATTCAAAATATGTTGTTAAACTATAAAACCTTTGTTTAAGCATTACATAATATACTAAGTACGTTGTTAATAATTATTACAGCTTTTTGTTATAATGCATTTTATGAAATATTTTAGAGTGCTAATAATTATGCGTGAACATGAACAAAATTAATTCCAAATTCATGCGTTAAAAGATAAGAAGAAAAATGTTTAGTCAACTTGAATATATCATCGTTAGAACGTGTTATTTGTTTAATGTAAGTTTCATTTTACTGCGTAAACTCCATATAGAAGTATACTAATGATAACGTAAGTATTTGTTCTACACGAGTTTTCCTCTTCGAAAATTCCTTTTCTTACATCATAAAGAGAGAATGATAATGAAAAAAAAAAACACACATAACTCTAAATGAACCCACTACCTCATAAATAAACATACATTCGCGACGTAAACGAGATTTCGTTATCATACCTAATTAAAATCTATGATCAACCGGTTTAACTTTAAACTTACTAATTTTTAAGCTTGGCCGACCGTGAACGATATTCAATCTTTACATAATACTGCTAATAAAGTGCACTAGGTACTAACTAAATAGGCATAAACCTGTTTGTAATCAATTTCATAGGTAGAAGGAAAGAACATAAAAACACTCTCGCCGCAGGGTTGGATGAAAAATAAATATTTATTTTTCAAGTTAAACGGCGTTTATTAAGTTAATTCAAGGAAATTCCATCGTAGTGGAAAATATAGGTATATATATATATATTAAAATAAAATGTAAAACTTCCGGGGAAAAATTTATGTCAGCGCTTGTACAGCTCACTGAACTGTCCTGATTGAATATTCGGAACCAGGTAAAGTTATTTCGTCTATTTTAAAGGAATAAAATTATAAGCACCAAAAGCGCTATTTCAAATATTTTTTTATCGAATATAGAAGGTACCTAATACCTATGTTATTCTTACGTTATATAAAATTATGTATAATATTGCAATCATTGTCAAGATTAAGTAATTATGGAGCTCAAGTTGAAATGTTAAGGTCGCGTTTAAAATATATTTTCGCATTTAAAAAAGTCGACTTACTTTTATGGATAGGTAATCTAATATATAAAATTCTCGTGTCACAGTTTTCGTTGCCATACTCCTCCAAAACGGCTTGACCGATTTTGATGAAATTTTTTGTGCTTATCCGGTATCTATTAGAATCGGCCGACATCTATTTTTCATCCCCCTAAATGTTAGGGGTAGTCCACCCCTAAATTTTTTATTTTATTTTTTTAGACAAAATTTTTAATTTCTATTTTTTTATGATACAACATACAAAAATACATACAATCCTCAATTTTCACCCTTCTACGATCAACCCTTATTTTTTAATAGCCATTTTAGTAATAGGAAATTATTTATATGGCAAAACAACGTTTGCCGGGTCAGCTAGTATTTTATAATTATATTTGACTGAGAAATTTAAGTTTTTTAAACAACACAATATTTAGGTAAGATTCCTGTTCAAAAGATAACATTTACCTACAGTTTATTTATATTGATCTAATTTAATGTCTTAATTTTTTTTAATATTTAAATATAATTAATACATACAAAGGTACGTGGTTGAAGTATTTATTGTATAGTATTAAACACTTTACAGAGTTTCTGTTCTAGTAAAGATCAATTTTTTTACTACCAATTTTACTGACGAGCGGCTGATGTCCTTAAGTAGCTTCATGAAATGAATAAGTACCACTTATGGGTTTTATTCTAAAAAAAAAGAAATCTCAAACATGCGTATGTATTAGCTACAAACGCGCAGGCGTGTAGCAGACGCGCATCCATGAAAACAAAATTATATTTGATGTTTATTGTTATAACTTATTTATAGGAAACATTTCGCGTGTCACTTACTAACCGGTTAGTATTGACCTCAATTTATATTTTGAACTTGGCAGTATTGCATGAAATCTTTTTCCTGCTAAAAATGTAATAAACTATGCAACCGACGGTTTTTGCACACTTACATGGCGGTACATTTGCATTCTGTAATAAAAAACCAAACTACATATAATACGTAGGTACTTAATTTACAAAAATATAGCTATATAAACATCAAGGAGAAAACACATTCGTATTTCCATATATTATTATAAAAGTGGCCTCTACCTAGTTTCTACCAACTTTTATCATTTATAAAATACTAGCGATTGACTCTCGCTCCGCGTGGCTTCGATTTTAGATAAGTTTTAACGATTAGTATAAATTTCTCAGTGAAGAGATATTTTCCCGCAGTAAAAAGTATCTTATATGTTGACCCGGATAACCAACTATTATCATACCAATTTCATCAAAATCTGTCCAGTGGTTTTCTCGTAATGCGTTTCCAGATAGACAAAAATTCTAAAAACTATAGATTCGGCCTCTGTATTGATAATAACGACTATTTCAATTAGATTTCCCAAAAAAATATTTAACGTAGGTACATGTAGAAGTTAAAAGAAAAGTAAAATAAACTTTTACCAATGAGTTGCGGCATATTTTAAAAATATTTATTTACGAGTATACCTAATTAGAACTAATCTATTTGTCAATAACTTCATATCAAGTGAAACTGAAAATAGGTTATATTGCATTGTGTTTTCATTGTATAATTCATTTGTGTCACCACGAGCCGTGCCGAAGCGACGTTACAAAATTCTACGTGATCTAATATTGAACGTTCAAGATTTGAATAAGATTAGGTAGGTAGTTACCAAAATATTTGCGCCATGAATCTATCGCCCCTGATTACCGAATGGGGCAACCCGCAAGTTTTTATGTTAGAGCTGCTAGATGATAATTCTGTAAAGATGTTTTTTTTTTACGTTATTTATTGAATAGCAGGCATTTTAAAATTCAATATTACGTCCAACGTTGGAGGGTTATGAAGTTAATTTATATGATTAATTGTGTAATTATGTCTTTATATTAATTACACCACTAATTAAAATGTGACAATGTGTTTAAATCAAATAAAATCAAATTGACGTATTTAATCAATATGAAAATTTCATATTTATTCGTTTCTAAAATGTTCAATCCTTCCTTAAATGTTATTAGAGTTGTAAAGTCGATCATAATTAAAAGAAATAAAACACAAATAGACGTTGTATATGAATCATTTTAAGTAATAATAACGAGGATGACAAAGCTGTAAAACGATGTGCATCTCGTAAGTCACGAAGGTGTTCAATTGATTGCTTATTAAAATTACAACTATCGTACATTGACGTCAAAGCTTTGAAGAAGTACTCAATACTTATTTATGTTATATACCTAGTGCAATTTGTAAAATCATTTTTATTGATGACTGGTTTTCTTTGAAATGTAAACATATTAATTTATAAAATACTACCAGATCCAACCAATTGTGCGACTTGTAGTAAGTATCACTACATAGAATAAAACAAAGTCGTTTCCGCTGTCTGTCTGTCCCTATGTATGCTTAGATCTTTAAAACTACGCAACGGATTTTGATGCGGTTTTATTCAATAGATAGAGTTATTCAAGATGAAGGTTTTAATAAATAATTTGTTAAATTTCTGTATACATTGCCCAAAATTGAAAAAAATAGCCCTTTGAGATATAACAAAATAATGTATGGTGGAATTGTGTATCTTATATAGTTCTACAGAAAAGTCCGTGATTTCATATGTCTATCTCTTAAAAAATAACATTTATATCCATTTTAATATTTTAAAAAATTGGTAATTATAATGCGGTAATGTAAAAGCTATTTACACAAATAAGGTATTAATTTCTAATAAAAAAAAACCTGTATAGTTACCGTTTATTCTATAGTTACAGTTAAAACGTACCTAGGGGCGAAACTGAGCGAAGCGAAGGTGAGTCACTAGTAATAATATAAATCAACATCAGCTATTGTTTATGTTGAGTGGACTTTTGTTTTAATATCTGCCATATCGGTTATTGGCACAGATACATCAGTAATGATGTGATTCACAAACTTTTCTCTCCCTTTGTATTCCTTTCATGACCCGAAAATTTGAATACAAGTCAGCGCGGCCAACACTAAATCCGTTGTGTGACAAATTAAAGTTGTATTATTGATGCGAAACTAGCGGCTCACCCTCGCTTCGCTCGGGTTCGTCGCTAGGTACGTTTTAAATAGATATGAATAGTTACTAGCCAGCGTTAGCCATATAAATTTTAATTTTTTTTTCGTTAATTTTTTCATTTTTTCTCTTTATTAAAACCTTCCGTGGACCTTAAGGAACATACGAAAAAAAATTGGGAATGTAGAAAAGTGTAGTTTTTAGACTTTTTCAGGCAATTTTTTAAATTTTTCTGTCCGTAAGAACCATCCTCGTACTTCAAGGATTATTATAAAAAAAGAATTAGCGAAATCGGTTCAGCTGGTCTCGAGATTTGCGCTTAGCAACACATTCAGCGATTCATTTTTATATTATAGATGTTTTAAATATTTTACCTATAACTACATAATATATTTTAAATAAAAGATCATTTAAGATGTAAATATTTCTTGGTAAAAGCACCTAAAATGGCGATTATTGTAATTTATGTTAATTCAATAGACACGTTATGTTCACACTTACCGTACACCCAAGACAGATACCCAAAACTATATTATGAACGTAAGTGATTTTGTATTTACAAATTATGAAACAAGTATAGCTAAAAATGAAAAAAAAAATTAACAAGTGGATGTGAGTGATATGTGAAAAATAATTGCTTTATTTTATAATGACATATAATAAAGCATGATTAATTTATTAATATATTTGTTTTATTAAAATTCAATTTGAATAAATACTATATTCATTGTTCTGCTAAATATTTTATTTCATTTAGTTTGTTTAATATAAAAAAAAAACAAAATAGGTAAATAAATATTAAATAACTGATTAAAATACATATAAAATTATTTCTTCCATTTATATTCCATCATTTCATATTTACCATTAATGTCAGTTGAAGTTTTCACGAGTACAGTGGCGAGGAAAGCAGCCAAAAAGGCGACGGCGATCACAGACAGCACCCCCACGGCTAGTAGCAATTTCTTCTCCATCCGAGTCCTTTGCGCCCAGAAGGACGGCCTAAGATACAAAATATAACTTAATTAAATAGTATAAACAAAACTATCTCATATTTATCTGACGCAATAATATTGTTATATCTATTTATTCTAATTCAGATAGAAATGTTATGTAATGTAAGGAAAAAACCGCCATGGATTGGAATCAAATTGAAACAAATATCGAAACTCATTGCTTTTGTTTAAAATATCAATTGCTACCGAGTTAGGAATCTAGAGAACTATTATTGTAATTAATGGCGCGGCCGCAAAGCCGAGTGACACATAATGCTTTTGTGGGGAAGTGGAAAATTCTAAGTGGTTATTCTTTGAAGGAGAAAATTGCTACGAAATTTTCAATTTGTTTTACTAACCCAATTTACTTGGCCGCAATTTTCCTTGGTGTTAAACGAAGGGAGCCCGGGGGATACCAGATCCCTTCTTATGGCTTCTTAAAGGAAACTTATTTCGGTGTCTCGCGTAAAGCGGCTTAAAAATTATAAATAATTTAAAATAGAAGTCGTCTGTCGCCGTTGATAGGCAGCGGAGTGAAATATTTAAAGAAAGTCTTCTATTGTTTTTTGTAGATTGAAATGCGAGGGCACGTTACAGGCGTTGAAACTGCTTGAGTATATAATAGAATAACAAATTAGTATTGTTATTATGAAAGTGTAATTGTGTTTCTTTGAAGCGCTAATTAATGTTTGAATATTTATTTACAAAGGGCAGGTATTGAGGGTAATTTGGTTTCAAATATTTATTTAAATCATGATGACAAATAGAGATAGCTTAATTAAAGCTACTTTATCATTGTTTAAGTGATATTTGAATTTGTTGTACCTACTATAGTATATAATATACAAGGAAGATACATTTTCTTTTTTGTTTGTAGACAGATTGTGTAAAATGTCCGTTGTAAGAGTAAATCTGTAATCTGTGATCTCTTATAGCCTAATAGGTACAAGGCAAGCCAACACGCGCTCGAACGCTTTATGAGTTTTTTATTATCTCCCGTACATAGAAGCCTTTTTATGGACACTTTAGTCTCAAAGATTGATTTTCTTTAACTGCAATAGTATATATACATCTTTATAATTGAAGTCTTCGATTAATAATATAACATTATGAACAAAGAATTACATTATACCTATAGATATTTATTCTGCGAGCAATATGAGTTACTTCACAAAATAGTTTGACATAAGGCAGTTAATGTCAGATGAATATTTTATATTTTTGTCTGTCTGTGCATCATTTGGCTGCAATCAATTCAATAGTAACCTACTTGCTATATAACTAATAATAATGTAGCTTAAACTACAGTTAATGCTATAATTTAATTACAAAATTTTGAGATAGATACCTACTACCTTCTACAGACTCAATTTCAAGGCGAAAAATTGTATTGTTTTCTTTTATACGCTGTTGCTTATCGATACACATCTTTTTTATATCAAAGAGTATCTACCTCCTAATTTTTAGTAAAACGAAAATACTTCTCTCAATTTGTATCCAAAGTCGACACATCACAATATGTTACAACGAATAAAGTATATTCGTTGCGGATATTGCTTGTTTAGTTGCTCTTCTTATCTAGGTGTAACAAGATTTTAACATAAAGGTATTAAGGGCCGAGCTGACTGTACTTCTCAATAAAATTATACTTGACTAGCGACTTACCCTCGCTGCGCTCGGGTTCGTCCCTAGCTGCTTTTTAACGGTTAGTATAGATTTCTCAGAGATGAATGATGAATAAAAAGTATCATATACCCGGGTAACTAGCTATCATCCTATCAAATTTCATCAAAATCTATCCAGTGATTTTCTCGTGATGCGTTCCCAGACAGACGGACAGACAAAAATTCTAAAAACTATAGACTCAGCCTCTGTAACGATAATAATAACTATTTCAATAAGATTTTTCAAAAAATATTTAATGTACAGATTTTTTTGAGTGATTTTTCTTTGACGACTAGATAATAAATAGTTGAATGGCAAACAATTTATAATGATGAAGTATTTTGGATCGTTATACTAAGCTACTACTATACCTACTGTTATGCTATAAAAAATTAAAGATAATTTAACTGTATATTTTTTACGGACTCGACAACAATAATAAAAATATTTATATTACTTTATTTTCATACGTAGTTAAGATTTATAAAATAATAGCGACTCACCCTCGCTTCGCTTCGGGTTAGTCCCTAGACAGAAACAAATCTATTCCACTGGAACCGTATATTTTTCCGGGATGATATCTAGCCTATAGCCTTCCTCAGTTAACGGGCTATCTAATGCAGAAAGATTTTTTCAAATCGGATAAGCAGTTCCTGAGATTAGCGCGTTCAACCAAACAAACAAACAAACTCTTCAGCTTTATAATATTAGTATATATTAGATATATAAAAGTACTTCGAAAAAGGTTTCATAATACGTATAACGGTATAAACAATTTTAAATGGATAGGTATAGATTACAGAGTTTGTACCTTAAATATTGAAAGTTATTAAATAACAAATGAAAAGTTCGATTAGTGTAAAGTTTTGGAAGGATTTTCTTAGAGTAAGGTTCATATTAACAACAAAAAAATCCGGACAAGTGCGAGTCGGACTCGCCAACCGAGGCTTCTTAATTTTCAACTTTTTTTATTTTTTTGGAATTTTTCCTTTATTTGTGCTGCCAAATTTCGTGATTCTAGGTCAACGGGAACTACCATATAAGTAGGTTTTCGACCCAAAACCTATAGGGTGCTTCGGGTTGACCTAGAATTGTTAATTTTGGTTAAAAACAAGGTCTTACAGCACAAGCAAAGAGAAAATTCCGAAAAATAAAAAAAGTTGAAAATTAAGATAATTTTTGGTACTTACAAGTTTACGCGAAAATCTAAATTTGCCCATATCTTTTTATCGTGTTGACTCATGACCTTGATTTTTATACACCTAATAGGGACTATAAACCTCTGTATCTGGTATAAATTTCAACTTGCTAGGTCCACCCGTTCCTGAGAAAATCGGTGGTGACACACAGACAAACAGACGGACAGACGGACAAAAAAGTGATCTTATAAAGGTTCCTTTTTTTACCTTTTGAGGTACGGAACCCTAAAAAGGAAAGTTTGTCAGTACAATTTGAAAATAAATATTCAATCCGAAACCGATGAGCCCCCGAAAGATCAGATTGTTTCACACAAACTTCATACACGCACTTTTTTATTTAACTTAAAAAAAGGGCTCTTAATGAGGACTAACGCGCTTGAATACGCCGCTGACATACAGAAACACTAAAAAAAATATTTTATGCCCGCTGCATAAAATGCTTGCGTGTAAACCCGGTCTTGTGACTTACCGTAATTTCTGTACGCAAACTTCAGTTGGCCTCAAAGAGTCTTTTGATCACATTAAAAAATAGGACCGTTTGACAACAAAAAATATTTCGAGTTCATTAAACGTTTTTCCATACAAAATGTATGGAAAAAGATTTTGGCGATTTCTGTCATTTCTAGTACTCAAACCTTAAATGTTCCCATAGAGTCTTTTGATCCCTACTTGAAACAGGATCGATTGACGTGAAAAAAATTTTTTACGTATTATAGCATTTTTCTCACTGACTGTACATTTTTCCAAAACCCTGTAACTATAGTATTTAAGGTACCCGCCCTTACTGTCCCGTCTCAAAAATCCACCCTGTATAATATACTAACGATTGCACGCGGCGTTGCCTCGTATATTATTTATAAATTAAAATTTCTAAAAATACTTTCTTAGCGAATGTCTATTCCTAAATGACGAAACTATCTGTCAAATTTCAGTTTGTAGCATTTATACTTTCTGAAATTTCGTGATTAATCAGTGAGTGAGTGGTATTTTGAATTCGGTTTTTCTTTTAGATACCGATATAGATAAATATATGCAACAACGATTTCACTTCAGTTACGTATTAAGTGCCTATTAAGATTTTGTTTATTACCATATACTAATAAAGATAATTATTAATTATATAATCTTGGATCATCCAAATATATTAAATTATTATAAATTAAATGTTATTATTTTAAACTTGGCCTCTTCATTTCTACCAGGAACCTAGACTTATTAATACATAATTAATTATTCTATCACGTGGAGAAACCGCTTTAATTTCCATATTAAAATTATTAATGTTATGGGTGTTATAGACATCGAATATTTTTTCTCATTACTTCTTACTTATTCTTGAATACTTTAATTTATTACTCGAATTTTATCACAGACCGGTCTGACCTACGGACACCACACACAAGGAAAATAAACCCTTTTATTAAGTGAAAAAGTATACATTACTAATTATAATTTTCGTTTACGGTAAAAAATATTAAGTAAAAAATTATAAAATCTTAGTTAAAGTTGAAAAAGTTCTTAGTAAGACTTGATCTAATTATAAAATACTAGCGGCTCACTCCCGCTTCGCTGGGGTTCGTCCCTAGTTTGATTCCCCATACGAACTTTCATGGCTATTTTCACCCCCTTAAGGGATGATTTCCGGGATAAAAAGTGTCCTTTCCAGGGTTTCAAACTAGCTTCTTACCAAATTTCATCTAAATTGGTTCTGTAGATCCAGAGATACATACAACATACAACCTAACAAACTCAAAAACTTTACCTCTTTATAATATTAGTATAGATAATATTGTTAATTAATTAATAAATTAGATATCTTAAATTTTTGTATAAGAAATATGAAATATCATTAGCTACTCGTAAATATGCTAACAAAGGAGATCTGTGGCAATTGATACATCTACATCGAAAATAAATAATTGTTGTTGATATTCACAACTGTAATATTAAACACACATTTTAATAATAAAATGTCCGATAAAAATGATAAATTCAGCTTGTTTTCTCAATTGACACTTACATATTTTATTTATTTGTATAGCAAAAAGTGAACCTCAAGAGTAAAGATGACGCCGCATAAAAAATTAAAAAGGTTTAAAGGCTTTCAATGGTGACCTCCGGCACAGCGGGTTCAGTTTCTTACTTTTACATGGTAGCCAACGGTTAATTCAAAATAAATGTCTAATACTAGCGACCTGCTCGACGTTGATCGACTGTTTTATTAATAATTCCCGAAAAAATAGTTTCCAGTAGAAATTTAAGGAGCTAAGAGAAAAAAGTATTTGTAAATAAAAATAAAATAAGTACGATGTGCTGTCAAATGTAAAAAAAAACACTTTAGTATCGATAGTAATAATGTGCAAAGCCCTCTCTCTATACACCTGTATTATGTGTTGAGTCGTTTAAGCAGATAGTTTTGCGTCTGTACATTAATTTTCTTCTGACTTAAAAACTAAGTTGAACCTTTTTTAAAAGTAAAAACTAAATATCACTCATTTACTGGCTCTTTATTACTTAATCTCCATAACTATTGAACCAAACATTTATTAATTTTGTTAGATGATAGATAATTTGTGTAGTTAAGAAACTATTTTTGGAATTATATCTGTAAGAGGTGAACCACTTTGAAATGAGGGTTGAAAGTTTGTATGGAAACCCATTATTTTTAAAGTAAGATTCCTGTAGGTAGGTATAATATGTATTAATGTAGGGTACATGTTTGAATGTTTCTGTTTGCCATGACTATTAAAGAAGCACAAGGACAATCATTAAAATAGTCGGAGTACACCTAAGAGAGGGCTAGCTTGTTCAAGGCTTTATATCGCTAAAAGTCTGTGGTTACTAAGAAGGACGGACTCGCCTTTATAAAAATAAAATAAATAAATGTTGTGTCCACTCAGTTGCAACGTCACGCTTTGTCTTTACTTTATAGCTATTAATTAGTTAAATCAAGATTAACATTCTGTTTTGTTTGCAGCTTAGAAAATAACTTAGAATACATTTTATTATAGGACAATTTAGTATACAAGAAAAATAACGGCGCAGGCGCAGGATTCGCTCATCCGGTACTACCGTTAGCAACGCAGTTATGTAAGAGTTGATCGACCCTGTTGTAAACAATACAGCTTGTAGGCACTATGCAAATATAAATATTATAACCATGACGGGTAATGTGACCGGTACAAAAGTACAAGTAATAGTATCGCTGTCACTAAGTTCTTATCATGATTAGGTGTTGAGGCTATAATATATAATATACAATAGAATATCTTGTGCTCCAATTGTTCACGCGTCCACTGCGGGTGAACTAGAGATTAGTGGCATAACAATCCGTTCTCTTCTTTCCGCTATGGGCATCATAGAGGATAATGAGCGTTTATTATGATTGTTAAATCACACATTTTGATAGTGTTTTTCCATAAAAATTGGTCAATTGTAAGTTAGAAACGCGCTCCGATGGTTCTCTACATATTACACTCGTATCTCTATCACGTATCTACAAATTAAATAAGTATTAAAATCGAATAGTAGGTGAAATCGCTAGTGCATATCCGACTCTCAATTAGCTAGTTATTACTTATTATTTATTATTGTTCGGAGTTCACTCATAAGTCACAACAATTTTAGCACTTATATTTCCATCAATAATTAAATGATAGAGCAAAAATAAAACAATAAATATCTCGTTTGTTGCACGTTAGATGCCTCATATTTTTTAGTCGCTTATTTTTTTTTGTATATTTAATTTAGTTGTAAATTTATCCTTGAACTTAAACTATAAGTAACCGGTTGAAATTGTTACTAATAGTTATTACATCCGTAACATACAAAAATACGTTCGATGAACATCGTTTTTACATAGAGACACTATAAACGTAGCAAAGAAAAAAAAGATCAAAGCCGCGCTTGATCTTCAGCAGAACTTAAGAAATATAAATCATCAATACGAAACATTCTTCTTCCGCGATTCAAAGCTACTATCTATGGCGAAGTAGATAATGACCATTCGTCATCTCTCAACGGTGGTGTCTGTTGGTGGCGCCACTAATATACATTATGAAATTGTCATGTATTTTCAATTAGCGAGATACTTTCGCCTTGCTTGGGTGCGTTTCGAGGCGCCTAACACATAGGGTACCTACCTACTTACCAAGCCTGCCTATGTATTACTCCAGGTCACAATCTATCTGTGAACTTTATATATAAATATTTATAAATTTTATTCAAATCTATCCTACGATTTCAGCTTGAAGGAGTAACAAAAATAAACACACATATTATACAAACTTTCGCATTTATAATTGTAATTCGATATCACTCGTCCCTGAAATGTAAACTTAGCTAAGCGCTGTAAAGACGTGATAATAAATATTTAATTAATAACCTCCTAACCAACTACCT